>KB205947.1:383693-983693 GCA_000328965.1 Ascocoryne sarcoides NRRL 50072 | reverse complement strand
GGGCGTACTTTCACAAAACATTTCAAACACCGATACTACCTCTGGCCAGGAAATTTCGGCTCGAGGAGAGACCGAGGATCTTCCCACTCTTGACAACCCGACTCAATCTGACGTTATCGACAGCCAACTCGCCGAACCCAAAAGCGGATTTGCCAGCGCAAGCTACATTACGGAAACAAGCGCTGGCCAAGAATCGAGTTCTGCTGTCACAAATCTTTCTCAGCCCCATACCCAACAGATTAGGAGCTCTAACAAAGTGACTAGCTCAATCGCTGAGCCTCGGACGAGTCAACCTACTCACGAGCATCTATCAGTTTCTCCGGAGTTTGAGGTATCATTAGAAGTGTCTCAAGCTACGCAAACTCTCCCCGAAAGGTCCGTCCGTAAATCGCATTGTACAGTTTCTTGAATGTATGAGTCCTATAATCTCTAACACATTGTTATAGTCCTGAACGACCACAAAGTAGTGATAAGACCACCCAGCAATCGGAGCAAGAGAGATTGCCACCGCCATCGCAGAAATCTGCTTCAAGCCTTGAGGCAACTAAACACCAGGAAAAATCGATCCCTGAAACCTCCAATTCTCAGGTCTTACCAGCTAGCTGTGAAGTTTGCCAAAGATTGCCTTCAAGCATTCCTCAAAGTTCCTTTCTTTTCCAAACATCTCGGGCATCTCGAGCTGGTAGTGTTCCTCCACGCGCTCTTACCCCTAATTCCCAACAACCGACAAAAACCCCTTCGGAGATTCAGCGCTACCCTCAGACGTCTCAAAGATCCCAGGGTTCACAAAGTCAATCGTCATCTGCGCGGAGCCATCTTCCAACTCCTCCCTTAGAAGAGCCTATACCTAGTATTGAGCAAAGATCAGAACCCGGTTCATCACCACTACGCCCCCCCGGACCATCCCCTCCCTTCTCAAGTCCGGTTTGGTCTTCTAACGGCAATCGTTCATCATTAAGGCCATCATCTCCTGCACGGTTCACTATGGAGGACAAAGCTTCGGATAGTCCTATGGGTGCTAAGGCGCTATTGATGCAGTCAATAAGAGTCGCAACTGAAAGGAAAAAGGCCGAGCATGCTCTTAGAGATGAAGCCGCTAAACGAGAGTCACTCGCTGCTTCGTCTTCTTCTAAACCCGTTATCACACCGAATCCTATTTTAGATACAGAAATAAGCCAGTGCCCTTATATCCCAAACCAGTCAATTCAAATCCCAGAAACAATCAATCCAGCTGTGGTACATATCTCGACCCCGTCTTTACCAACACAAACCCCTAAGCCAAGCCTTGATGTTAGATCTCCAACAAGTTTAGGCCTCACTGGACACAGCCATAACGAATTTGTAGTGCCTCTTCCTTTGACTGCTCAGGTTCGAGATATTTATTGCACTGCGATTAAAAACAAAAAGGAGCAGAGATACGAGTTTCTCACGGAATCTATCATTGACACAGAAGTTATCCGGCAGATCGATGAAATGATCAACGAACTAGGGGAGATTTGTGACCATCCCGACCTAATTCTGGATAATTCTTCAACCCAAAGAATGGACTCAAACCAATATCAAGCTAAATATGCTGAAAACATTAGCACGAAGTGTATGTTCTTGGGCGAGCTTTTGCCTCTTATGAAGCAATGCAACCAACATATTGTAATTGTGGCGCGAGGAGGTCGAATGCTAGAGATCCTGGAGTCTTTACTCGTTTTTCACGAAATCTATTACAACCGGGCCGACCAACCTTCTTCGCCTGGCGATCCTCGTGATGGACTAAAGATTACCTTGGTCCCATCTCTTAGTCACAACCATATATATGATATTGACCAGGCTTCTGCAGTCATCGCTTTTGACTCAACTGCATGGTCAACGCCTTACTTACGGGGACTGCGGAGTTCGCCGGCTAGCCTAAATGATGCACCCATCATTTCTTTGATTATTGCACATTCTATCGAGCATCTCGAACAATGCTTCAGCACCGATATGGACGCAACGGAACGGAGGATCAGACTAGTCAGCTGTCTAACCCAAATTCAAGATCGCGTCGGAAAGTTAGATGTCGGTAAACCTGGCCCGCCTGAGGCGGCAAAGGCCATCGCAGGTTACCTTTCAGGGACGGTAGTTGACGCTTCATGGCCACTTGGGCTCATGCCCTCTCTTGACTGCCTTGATTTCGACACTGAACCCTCACAAGCGGAATCGGGTTCTATGCCTTCAATATCCCAATCATACGATATACCACCTTCAGCCCAGGTTGTCAATTCTTTGAAACGAGTATGTAATTATCAAAATTTTACTAATAATTGCTAATTAGAAATAGGAATCAGATACTGAGATCTTACATACCGATTCTCCAAAGCGACCACGTCTCTCACCGGCTCTTATAGAACAATTAGATACGGAGAGCTCGCTAATCAGCGACTCGGTCTTTCAAGCGTCCTCTAACCCGGGCTTCCCGAGTAGCGGTGCGGAAATTACTATCCGGCCAGCGACCCGTGAGCGTAATGTCGAACTCCTAGAAAAGGTAACATATACCTTCGACCTCTCTGTCTCGATGCTGCAGCTAACCATTTCCTAGGTCAAAGAATTGGAAACGCAACTTCACGCAAAAGAGGTCGCGGAAGTAGGCCTGAAGGATATAAATCAGCATCTCCAAACCCGTGTCGCTGACCTAGAATCCTCGCTCCGGCATATCCAACCGAAATACCAAGAGGCGCTCAACGACCGAGGTTCCTTCGAGCATGAAATCAATCTGTCCCTCTCCCGTGAGGAAGGCATGCGGAAAGATCGAGACGCGGCCATCCAGAAAGCTACGAAGCTCCAGGAACAGAAAGATAAGGTTAATAAAGAACTTACCGAAGCAAAGAACGCGCTGGCAAATAGCTCTATCCCAGAAGTAGCTCAGATGGAGAAATTCAAGTCGGAATTAGATGAGACCAAGAAGGAAAGCGAAAAACTGAAAAAGAGGATTGAGAATATGGATCACGATCTCGAGTATGCGAGGGAGATGTATCAGAACGCCTCAACTTCAGCCGCTGAATCCGCCACGGAGATCACTGCTCTTAAGGCGCAGATCACGACGTTAAGGGAGAAGGCATCGGAGAACAGGGTTCAGATCCACGAAATACAGCGGAATGACGAGATTTCGGAGTATGTGAGTAGGATAAGGGCTCTGAAGGCGGAGAATGGGGAGTTGGAGAGGGAGTTGGAAAGGAAGGTGGAGGAATTGAGGGCGGTGTTGAATGGTAGAAGAGCCACCAGAGGGACGAGCGTGCCGAGAAGTCCAAGGATGGGGACGATGAGTCCGAGGATCGGGGTGGCAGGGAGGAATCCCAATGTGGGGGTAGGAGGGAGTAGGGGGAATAGTCCGGCCCCTGGGGATATATTTGGGGGGGCGGCGTTGTTTGTTGGTGGGGCGAACGGAGGTGGGAGTGGGAGATGGGGTAATCATCTGATGTGAGTGTATGATGATGATGGATGTGTTCCGTTAGAGGAGGGTCGCATATGGAAGAGGAGAGGTGAGGTCAGGCCTACATGGCACATGGATGGGAGCATCTGCTGGCCTCTTGATGATATGTTAGTTTAGCTAAGACGAGCAATATATTATTATATCTTCGTAGTTATACCACTTGTTCTATTTTAGTAAACGAGGCTTTCAATAGCTGCAAGCTCTATCGAAAGCTTCTGAGGCGTAGTTTGGCCGTTTCAGGCAAAAGCCTAATAAGTTCGGAATATAAAATCTAAGCTCCGCCGTGTGTTATCCCTTGCACTCCCAAATCAAAGCGGATGAACTCCGAATTAGGATCGGTAGGTGCTGGGGAGTCAGAACTTAAAGCTGTGCGTTATGAAATTATTTCTACTGGGAGTTGAGATTTAGGTACTAATCATTCTATCCCACCCTTAGCATTTCAATCTCAAAATTACCTTCCATATAATATATAAGCACTCAACCAAACCAATGTGCGGGAGCTTAAGAACACCCTTCAAACGAAGCCATCTGCACAAACAAGTTTAAATGCGTAATTTACCTTAGCTTTAGTTATGGGATGGTGCTAACAAGCTAGATATGCTTGCAGGACGCTAATTAATCCATAATCTGTACAAGTTTTAGGTACCTACCTATAATACATATACCGTCTGTAGTGTAGAGGAGCTCGCTTTAGCAATGAGCCACTCGCTTTCCTTCTCGCTAAGTGTACGAATGCAGAAATATCTCCTTTGAGGTTCCACAGCGAATGCAACCAGTCCTAGGGTACCGGTCCGCCACCCCACCCATTACTCCTTTTCCTTCCCCTTACTTTTATCCCCATTCGCCCTCTCAATTTTGCTCCTTGCCGTTTCATCCAACCCCTTGAACCATTGCTTCAACCCTTCTATGTGCTTGGTCTCGCCCTCCCCATACTCAACAGGCGGCCCCCTGACCTCTACTTCCACCCCTCCGTCCTCTCCGCTTTTAAAAACAACCCATCCACTTCCTTCATCACTCCTCAATGCAAACCCCCTGTACTTCACTGAAATAACCTGGAACTCCCTGAGCAAGATACCATCTCCAATTTTCACCGTAGGCAACGCCTCCTTATACGGCCTAAATACCTGCACTTCCGTCACGCCCGCTGGCGCGATCGAAGGATCCGTGATGTTAAAACTAACCATGTAGTGTCTCGGCCCACCTTTCGCGCGTTGAGGTTCGGGTGGTGACGTAGTGACCACGCCTAGGACATCGAGGGTCTTGTTAAGATGGTAACGCAGGACTTTTAAAGATGTAAATTGAGACAGCTCTGTGCGGAGTGCGGTGATGAGTCTGACTTTAGGGTCTGAAACGGGCGCATGAGATTGCTTTCGAAGGTTGTGGGGGGACTTATATGGGGAGTCGACAGACGAGAGAGCAAGTTCAATGCTAGCATCATGACCTTTAGCTGTGATCTTAGAATTTTGGGCGATCATGGGCGACGATGGTTCCCATTCCTCTTTGCTCTTGGGACCAACCGAACTGTGCGACTTCGATCGAGTGTGGCCCGCGGAGCGAAGAGACTTCGCTGGCGTTGTCGGAGATGAAATTGTATTTTTATCGAGTATTGTTGTGGGTTTGGAAGTCCGGCTACTTCTTCTCCGACCTTTCGGAGCATCTGTCCCCTCGGCATAGCTATTCTCATGCTCAGTTGACTGCTTAACCTCCCCCCCTGTTTCAACAGCCGCCAACTCTTTAGCGGGAGTACCCGCATGATCCACCCGCTTATTTTCCCTCAACAGCTCGACGCTCTTCCCACTTGAAGGCTCGGAAGTTTCCTTCAGCGGTTCAGTGCCGTACCTACTTGAAGGCCGAGAAAGCGTTAGAGGGAGGGGACTTGATGTCTTAAAAAATGACCATGCTCGCTCAACAGCGTCGGGCGGGAAATCAGCTAGAGAGAAATCATCTATTGTCAAATTTTTATTAATTCGAGATGAAGGCTCAATAGATTTTGTGGTGAGCTTATTGATTTCGACTGAGTCCCTATCACCCTCTTCCCCTCCGCTTAATGCTGGCTCGATGGATTTTGTGATGAGCCCATCACCACTAGCAGCCTCACTAGTTGCAGGTTCAATGGGGTTTATGATAGCGTTGCTAGCCAAATCATTCTTCTCGCCATCTTCTCCTTCGCTCACGATAGGTTCGGTAGATATTGTGATACCCTCACGATCTTTGACTGGGTCGTTATCGCGATTGATTTGTGGCTCAACGACATCTGTCATCTCCTCGTCAACCTTGGCGAGGGTTTCAATATGCTCTAATGTGTCAGCAACATCCTCAGGGCTCGAAGCGGTAGATTTGTTGTCCTCGGCAATCTCCATCTGCAAAAGCGTATCCATGTCCTCTAACCTGGGTTCTTCCAGCTCAAGAGACACCTTCTGTTCAAGCCCTTCCTCGGTTTCGATTGTCCCCGTGCTCTGCGTGACTTTTCTAGCCTCAAAAGACTCCAAAGTGTCGTCAATGTTTACATATTCTATATCCCTCTTGACTTTCTCTTCGGGTTGGACTTTCAATTCTCCTACTTCAACTTCTGATGCTGCATGCTCCGGAGTCCCTGCTTCGCTTTCCAAGGTTTCTTTTTGCTCCTCTATAACTTCTACAAGGCTCAGATGGCTGGTTACCGAAGTAAAAGGCGTCTCTGCTGAGATGACATTTCCAGATTTCTGTGTATCATCTGGGGTTGGAAGTTGCAAGTTCAATTGCTCTTGAGGCTCAATGTGGGTTTCTTCAATAACTTCCTCATGGTTTTCTGAAGTGGCTGGTGGAGATTTCTGAGAGGCCCTTAGGGAAGCAAACTTCGGCTCGTGGTCATCGTTAGCCCCATCGATACCCCACGAATGAGAGTAGTATGAAGATCTTGGGCTTGTCGAATTTGGGAGCTCAGCAAATTGGCTACTTTTCATTGGTTTAGAAGGTGTACCGAGTGGCGTTGTGGATATAGGTTCATCATGCTGCGAAGTCTGAAGAGTGTCTTCATTTTCTGATATGTCGTTCATTTCTTCATCGACCAATTGAGGCTCAGGGCCAGGCTCATTACTGTCCCCTTTCTGGACAGCTTCCTCGTCGTTCTCACCTATCATTTCATCATCTGGATTTTGACCTTGCATGCGGCGCACGGTAACATCATCTTCATCTGATGGGATTTCGTTCCCATCCGAATCGAAAGTCGACGCTTCCTCCTCATGAAAATTCTCTTCGTGAACTAAATGCGCTCTCATAAATCTTTCCTCGGTTATACGGCCTTCCCTGATTTCGTCCCCGCTACCAATATCCGCGTAGCCATCATATTCATATCCTTCCTGGGGTCTAGATACTGGCGGGGCCGTGGATTTAGGAATATCTTGGCCTTCGTCTTCGTCGTCGGAAGAGAGCAAATCTATAACGACGGGTTCTTTTTGCGCAACGGGCTGAGCCTGCTCTTCGTCGGATTCTATATCATCCTCCGAATTCTCTTCGTCATAACTTTCTTCCTCTTCTACAATATCGGTGCCTTCGTTCTGGTCTTGGTCAAATCCATTAAAACTTCCTATCTCGTCCTTCTCATCGTCGAAATCTTCTTCATCTTCGTATCCTTCGGCCTCATATCCGTTGGTATCACCTTCTAAAATCTCAACATCTTCCTCCGTACCAGGTGTATTTTGTGAATAATGCCAGTGTGTTGGAAGAGTATTTTCTTCTTCGTCATTAAATTCTTCTTCGTCTTTCTCGTCATCTCCCTGGTCGACTTCGCGTTCAGTAGATACTCTCGAGTCATGTCCTCCATGTGAACGTTGATCTTGGTGATCATGCTTGCCGATAGAGCCCTCTAATGGCCCCTCAACATCTTCATCGTCACTTTCCGTCAGGTCGATGGTTTGCGATACTACGCTCACGGATCTTGAAGCGTGTGATGAAAGAGGACGCGTGTTCAACATGGCTGGTTGATTCTCATTATCATCATTCACGTCCGGGAGTTCTGGGTATGAGATAGAAGAATGTATATGCCCAAGATTAGAAACCATAATGTTGTTAGCGGATTCTTCAAGCTCCGGATAGTGATTTTTTGGCAAGTGCCCCTCAATTGGTGACAAATCGTGATCATGCATTTGCAAATCTTCATTAGCACTCAAATGTTGCGCCCTTGGAGGCCACTCTGGGTGGCTAATATGGGATTCAACGCTTTGCCATTGTCCACTCTGCCATTGACCCCATTGGTCTTCAGAAGGGTACAACTCTTCACCATTCAGGTTGTGAACGTCATTAGTATCATGTAATTCCGATGACTGTTCTTGGTGGCCTAGAGGACTAGCGCTATATAGATCTTCTTCTTCGCCTATCAAGGCCGGACTTAAACTATGGTTGGAAGATGCAATGGGGGGGTGAGAAAGTATCCCATCCTGTTCAGCCTCATGAGTATCTTGGTGTGGTGAAAAGAGACTAGCTTTGTGTGCAAGAAAGGGAGAGACTAGAGGCAATGAGTCCGATGGTATAGGTTTTAGGCGAGGGGAATTAGGCGCTTCTTGGTCATGGTCCAGTTCCTCTGTTTCTTCCCTATCTGGGTGTTGCTCTTGTACAAATGCTGATTGGATGCTGATCTTGGGACTGAGGGTTTGGCCACCACCAGTAAATGCCGATACTTGATTGATACCTTCAGCACTAAAGCCATTCGCAGCGCTGTAAACTGCACCACGAACATTTGTAGATTGTCTAGCAAAGTTGGCAAGTGCTTCTGCAGCATCAACCTCTATATCGACTGTCTGGCAACCCTGGTCTGACATCACAACTGGGGCTTTAGAGGGGGCGAGCTCTTCGACAATAGGAGTATCCTGGTTAACCACTTCTATTGCAGGACTTGGTGAACGGCTAGCATATCGCCATGATGAACTCAGCCTCGTCCTCTTCCTGCCCTTCCCTGGTATCGTTCCATCCTCGGTGAATGGATCAAATTCTTCGTCGAAAAGACTGCCGTATGACGTTCTAGCACGCTTTATAAAAGCGGGAGATGACCATTCGTCCCCATTAAGTGCGTTGCCATTTAATTGTGCTGAGGAATTTTCGATAGGGGCTGATAGAGGTATTTCGGGTTCGGGAGTTGGTATTCTGGATAGCTCCGCGGCCTCGGTATCCTGTGCCGGATGATCGATGTCAATTGTTGATATCGTCTCTTGCCCTTCTGGTTGAAACTGCGCGCACCAGGTCAGCTAAGGTGGGCTCTGTCAGAAAGAGCCTGAAGGTATAACCTGAAGTAGGAGTCTTTCTGTAAACCTAAGCTCAAATTCCACTCCTCTTCCAGGAGTCGAAACATTGACTTCATCATGAACCCATTCAACGCCATCCAAAGACAGTATAATCTCGTCGCCACTGGCAATGCCTGAGTTTTTTACAGCCTTCGCACTTGACTTTGTAAACTGTACACGAACTTGCCCTCTGGTCCGGCGCAAACGAAAGTCGGGTTCTGCCAGTAACAAAGCGACCGAGTCGGTAACTGAGCTGTATGGCCAAGTGAGCGCGACTACGGCTTTAATACACCTTGACGAGGGCGTGGAGAGTAAAGGCGTAAGCTGTGCTATTGGTAGGTGTGAAGCCTTGTGCAGGGCGGTCGCGCCATTCTGGACTGTTGACTCGGACATTCTTCGTCGCGACTATCCTGGCGACATAGGAAGCTGTAGCATATCCTCCCCCGATCAACCTGAGCTTCGTTCGACTTCCCCTTCGTGATGTTGTGCATGAACTGCAATCTTCAACGCGTTGTAGAATTGATGTTGCTAGCCCTAGCGGTACTTTCAGCAATGACGCCGCGACGCCGACTTGCGAACATGAAAGGAAGGCGGTGTGTTATGGCAGAAGCGGAAGTGAAGCTGCCAACTCGGCCCATTCCCCCCATGCTTGTGAAATAGTCTTGATCACATCATCGTGAGGATCCATCTATCTCAAGTAAGTTTGTCTTTTCTTCTCTTTCTTCTATCATCTACTTCGACCTTGATATACTGCACTCTATATCCTTTCTTTGGCTGTTCCGAGTTACTCTTCTTTGAAGCTTTCCTCATTCTACCTTCGCTCTTCACTCAACCAGGCATCATCCTCTACATCCTTCAGAGCCATATGGCTTCATTCCATATCAAGAGGGTTGCTATTATTGGTGCTGGCCCTTCTGGTTTAGGAGCAGCAAAGTTCCTTCTCGCCGAGAATGCCTTTGAGAAAGTCGACATCTTCGAACAGCAAGCAGAGGTCGGAGGAGTATGGAATTACACCCCAAGTATAGTTGAGAGAGTACCAGTCCCTCAAACCACACCACATGTTCCACCAGAGAACCCAGTATGGCTTGAAGGTTCTGACGCTCCTATCTTCCCTAATCCGATGTACGATCGACTGAATACAAATATCCCCAAAAGTCTGATGCAGTTTTCTGACCTAGACTTTCCTGCCGATTCCCTGCTATTTCCTACCCGAGAAGATGTTCAAACGTATCTTGTCCGCTATTCTCGAGATATTAGGCATCTCATCCATTTTTTTACCCAGGTTGAGGATGCAAGCTTGTCAAGTGAGGACAACCGGCCAAGTTGGAAACTCACGACCAAGTCAACGATTACCGGGGAGAAATCACAAATTCAGTATGATGCTGTCCTTGTAGCAAACGGCCATTATTCTGTCCCTTTCATTCCAGCTGTCCCCGGTATCGAAGAATTCAATAAAACGTATCCGGCAATAATCTCGCATGCCAAAGGGTACCGCTCTCCCAGTGGATTTGCAAACAAGAAGGTGATCGTGGTTGGAAATGCACCTTCAGGCTTAGATATTGGCACGCAGATTAGCAGAGTTTGCAAGAAACCTCTCATAAATTCTATCCGAGAACCTACGGAAGTCACTCTTGGTGGAGAAAACAAAGAGGAAGTGCCAGCTATCGCTGAGTACTTAGTCGACCAAAGAGGCGTTAGATTTGAAAATGGACGAGTGGAGACAGATATCGATGCCATTGTGTATTGCACTGGGTATCTATATTCATATCCCTTCCTCGAACGCCTAGACCCACCTATTGTCACAACTGGTCGACGAACTATTGGAAATTACAAACATATCTTTAACATTTCGCACCCTACACTTGCATTCGCTGCATTGCCTCAAAAGATCATCCCATTTCCCGTCATTGAGGTCCAAAGTGCTGCAATTGCAAAGGTCTGGTCGAACAAACTGTTCTTACCAGGGAGAGAAGAGATGGAAACATGGGAGAGGAAGCGTGTGGAGGAAAAAGGCGATTCAACCAGTTTCCACATTTTTGGATATCCTATGGATGCCACGTACATCAACGGCTTACGAGATTGGGTAAAGACGGCTAAAGATGGATTTGCGAAAGAGCCTGTTTATTGGGACGAAAAGAAATGCAACTTGAGAGAAGTCTTTGCTGACATTAGAAAGAAGTTTGTTGAAACTGGTGGACAGGCAAAGACTCTGGAAGAGCTTGGATATGGTTTAAGCATATAACTAGACAGGAACGCAACGCGATGGGTTGAGCACGGTCACCTCGATGAGGCTCAAGCCCCCCAGTCCTATCTTTGCGCTCTCCAAGAATAAACATTTTTTATTCCATCATACTCGTGAAACTTGAAGTCCCAATCATGATACTCCACCCATGTGGGAACCCACACTCTTCAATGCAAACGAGTCAGCCACTCGCAAACGCATTCTGATAATGCATGCAAAGAGTATGTGTTCCTAAACACGCTGTCTCACAAAGTGCCACTGACTGAATAAACTCGTCAACCCGCGTCGTCATCCTCATGAAACTAGTTCATTTGATTGCAGCCCCAGATACATCTAATCCTTGGTAGCTTCAAACGTACGCAAAGATAAAAGACCGAACTAAATTTGGATAGAAAAAGATTTCTACTTCACCTCTCCTCTTCATTTATTGTATTTTGCTACTATTATTTCGGGTTCGATACAAATGTCTGCCCTAATTACCGACCGGGATCAACCTTCCCTCGGCCCGGATTCCGACCCGAACTTCACCCCTCCAACCTACACCATAAAAAATATCTACGACGCGATTCCTGCCCACTGCTTTCGCCCCTCCACCCTCCTCTCCCTCTTCTACATTCTACGGGACTTTTCCTTCGTGGCCACATTACTCCTCCTCGCCACCCAAATCTCCAACCTCCCCAACTATACATATCTCAAAACAGCATCATGGACCCTCTACACCTTCCTCCAAGGCTTAATCTTCACAGGTCTCTGGGAACTAGCGCACGAATGCGGCCATGGGGCTTTGTCGAAGAGTAAAAGGTTTAATTATACCGCTGGCCTTATTATTCATTCCTTGTTGCTGGTTCCGTTTCATTCGTGGAGATTCACGCATAGCCATCATCATAAGTCAACGAATAATCTTGATCGAGACATCGCCTTCGTTCCAATGAAGAAGGAGCAGTTTATGAAGGAGAAAGAGGAGAAGGGGGATTGGATGGAATATGTGGAGGACATGCCCATTATTGCTTTCCTTCACCTTTTGATACATCAGGTGTTGGCGTGGCCAATTTATCTCCTCATTAACAACTTTGCTATTCCCAGGATCGCGGAGGCGGAGTGGTGGAAGAGATCTCATTTTTATCTCGGGGGCGATGGGCCCAATTTCAAGCCAGAGAATAGGAAGGATATTTTGGTATCGGATGTTGGGCTCGCGTTTGCAATCGCGGGGCTATGCGCTGCGGCAAGGGTGTGGGGAGCAGCAAACGTTGCAGTGTTTTATGGAGTCCCTTGGTTATGGACGAATCATTGGATTCGTAAGTTCCCTTTTTTGCCCTTCCTCTGCCCTCGTGGGAAAATTCCTGATCGAAATGAAAGCAGGATATTCAATATTGCCTGTCTCTGCCTTCTATTCCATACCATACTCTCGTTTCAGAAAAGCTCTACCTTCCTAGACATAGGGCCCCTTCATTTACAAAGTTTACAAGACTAACAAGATCTAGTAACCATAACCTTCCTTCAACACACCTCTACCCAGATCCCGTACTACCCCACTTCAACCTGGACCTTCCTTCGCGGTGCCGCCTCAACTGTCGACCGTGATTTTGGGTTTATAGGTCGGGTCTTATTCCATGGCGCTATCGAAACGCACGTTGTACACCATCACAGCTCCAGAATACCTTTTTACCATGCCATTGAAGCGAGCCAGGCCATTAGGGAAGTCATGGGGAGTCATTATAAGAGTGATTTCAAGACGCCGTATCTATGGAGTTTTTGGAGAAATTATAGGGATTGCAAGTTTGTAGTGGAGACGAGGGAGGGGAGTGGAATTTGGTTTTTTGCGAAAGATGAGTGAGGGAAGGAAAAGGGTGAAGTAGAGATGTGATCAGTTTCATTTAAACTGGTTGTTGGGTTCGAGCAAAGCCTGCGTTGCCTTTTTATAGGACAGAACTTCTAAGCATAGGCGCAAATTAGATATAGAGAAAAGGATGTGTGTACTACGGATAAGACACACTTGATAAGGTAAGAACCAAAAAAGATAATTCAATCCGGCAGGTAATGAAAAAGGGGGGTTTACATTTAAGTCCTCTCAATAGCGTCGCTCTTGTTCGAGGGGAGAAGTGGGAACAAGGTACTAGAACTGAGGCCGACTTTGTAGGGCATGCTACACCGTAGTTCAAATATCCAAACTAGGTTTTCGCCTACTACTATTCAACTAATGTCTTTGGGTTGCCCTGCATTTGAGACGCCCAATTCGCGTTTTGCTGTGCTGTGTTATAATGTCTTTTTTATTTTTCAGAGAATTACGAGAGAGCTTTTGGTATGAAAAGTTGAGATAATATGTCCAGGAGGGAGGGTTGCCTCACTAGTTGTTGGGAAGGCCAACCTAGCTTGAAGGCTTTGTGCGAGGTTCATAGAGAAGTTTGACCAATAATGACTCTGCTATGTTATCAGCCTCCTTTTACGCTATTATCAAACTGCGACCTGTATTATAGTGCGTACTATACGCTCCACCCTCTAACCGCGATTGGTTAATTTATTTTCAGCCAATGCTCTTCCGTCTAATCTAGGGAGCATGGGATTTCTTAGTGCGCCCCACGATTAATTCAACATCATCTCAATCTTTGTATCTCTATATTCTACATACAGCACACTTTCAGAGCGAAATGGAGGCGTCCGTCGCTAGGAACTCAAAAACCAGAACTGCATGCGATAGATGCTACGAGCTCAAAGAACGATGTGCGCGTGCAACGACCTCCGCACACTGTGCACGGTGCGAGAGACTGGGCCTGGCTTGTTTGACGGTACGCCCGGTGCTGCCCGCGGGTAGAAGGGTACATCAGAGGAAGAATTTTGTCTCCAGAATGACATCGGGCAAACCCAGAAAGCAGGAGCAATCCCAACTTAGCATCGAAGGATGTTTAGATGCCCTTCCCAACCTTGAACCCGAAGAAAAGGAGCTGTTGCTGTTTCTCCTAAGCCAGCCTGAAAGCCTAGATCAATTCGTTGTGTGCTCGAGCTTTCAAGCCGAGCAGCAACATTCGCTCGCTCTCCAGCTGCCAGCTGCCTCGCCGTTACTCAAGGATGCTTACCTTGCATGTGCTATTGCGCTAAAGCAGCTTCAGTCCGGCTCTGTAACGGACATGGACCCAAGTGCCTGTATTGGCTATATATCAAAGGCCATGATCACACTGCGGTCGCTGCCTATTTCGTGCATACAGGATACAGTCTTATGTCATACTCTGGGAAGTGTATTGGCTTTCTCGATATACTCAGCTATAGGTGTAGGAGTTCCAGACATCTGCCGTTACTGTCTTGACGCAACAAATCCATTTGTTGGAACGGCAATGTCTGATACGCAAAAGGATCCCTGGCGGAGCTTCCTGGTTCTCCTAGAGACCACGGACTGTCTTGTCCATCGGCGAAAACCAACCCGAGCGATTCAGATACCAGCTTTTACTGTTGACCGCCGACTTGGCCTCTGTTTGCCTCTCTTACCCTACTACCATGATCTCTGTGTAATCAGCAATTCACTTCTCAATGCAACTGATGTGAGCATTTTAGCTCGCCTTCAAAAGCAGCTAGATGGCATCCATGCCGTTGTAGAGTCATGGCAGCCTTCTCACTTGGGTCAACTCGTAGAGCAGTTTGATTCGGTAGATATCGTCAACCTTCTTGCCCAAGCCAAGGTGTATCGCTTGGGAGCGCTCCTAGTAGGCCACCGTCTACAATTTCCCTTTGGCTGCGAAGATGCCCAAGCCGAAATATGGTCCAAGGAAGCTATGATGGAATTTGAAATGGCAAAAAGTGTCACGAAACGATCGCTGCGGTTTGTAACGTTACCATTCATCGTTGCAGCTGTCGAGGTTCAAGATAAGAGCCTTCGCTTCAAGACACTACAGCATGTAGACGATTACGTCGATCACTTTGCCCCGTTCATGCAAAAGGCAACCAAGACATTCTTGTCAAGAGTTTGGCATGAGCGAGATCTGAATCTTACAAGCCGTTGGTTTGATTCCATACATAAACCATGTCCTGTAATGGATTTCATTGATGCAACTTGCTTTAATGGCTCGTTGATTTAGAGCAGTCGGATACGAGAAACAATTTTGAGAATATATCGCTACTCTAGGTTTTATTTATGATCGAGTCCAGTACAGCTGCCACCTTTATCAAAGCCTCATCCTTGTGTCTATATCCAACAACCTGAACACAAACCGGTGCGCCTTTATATTGTTCCGGGCCGGTATCTATGGAAGCATGAGTCAGCTTGAGTTTTAACAGTTTGGGAAAAGGTGGCGCCTACAAAGACTGTAGAGCTGCTCGTCATCTGGGCCGAATTTGGCATTGCTCAAATCGTCAGCAGAGTCTATGTCTCGCACCTGGTCAACGGGAATCACAATAGCCGGATAGTCAAGATAGTTCCACAGGCCAGTATATATCGCTGTCGTCCAGCAATCCAGAGGGACTGCTGTATGCGGTGCTGGAGGCATTAGAATCGCATCTAAATCGCTGTCGCGAAATAATTCGAGGTACGTTTTTGCGGCCTCGGCTCGGCGCACGTTCAGATCAAAAAAGCCTTGCAACGTCGTTCCTGGTATCGATAGAAGGCCAGTGGCTTTGAGTGATGGGATTACTGGCTCACTTGTTCGCGCAAATTGCTCGTAGTAGTGCTTTTTCTGTTAGTCTGAAGGCAGTAATAGGTCGGAATCTGGTGGGCTTACATGGCTTCCTGATAGTGTGCAATAACCGATGAGGTCCTGGTAGTGCGATTTGACGTCGGGCAAGGTGATAGGAACGATTTGAATGTCGTTATTGCCACGGAGAAGATCGACCGCCTGCTTCAAGCCTCGTCTAACTGGCGGTGATGGAGTATAAACGCCATTATTTAAAGCAACACCGATCCGGAGCTTATGCCTAGGTTTAAGATCTGTCCATGGAACCGAGACCGAAGTGCTGTCATACATCCAAGTGTCTGCTTGCAGTATCGTCTTTAGAAAGAGGGAGCAATCCCGGAGTGAGGCAGACATGGGCCCAGCTGTCGAACGGATACCATCTGTCCCTGGCGGGGTGAGGTCTCGCACACCACCATGAGGGACTAGACCTACGCTCGGCCTGAATCCATAGAGTCCATTGCAGACTGATGGGACACGAATGCTGCCAGCAATATCCGTCCCAACGCCGAGAATGCTGCCTCGAAGAGCAAGGAGGGCACCTTCGCCTCCTGTACTTCCACCCGCAGTGAGAAGTTTGTTGCGAGGATTCAAAGTTCTTCCAAAAATATTGTTGTCGCTATCACCGGTCATGATTGACTGGGGTAGATTGGTTTTACAGTAAAGAACTGCACCCAAGTCAATCAGCATAGCAGCAAGTGCGCTGTTGTCCTCAGCTGGCTTGCCCACATAGCAACCCAATCCAGTGGATGTATCGTATCCACAAACTTGGAAGCTATCCTTGAGTGAGATTGGTAGCCCAAACAGTGGCGGGAGAGATTTCCCACGAGACTTTGGGTGGTATTCCAGGTCAAGTTTCTTTGCTCGTTCAATAGCATCGTCGAAGAATATCTCCGTTAGACAATTTGTCTACCACAAGTTTAAGATTAGTAGGCTTTCTTCAGCAGGTGTTTGACGAACTGACCAGCTGTTGGGCAATAGCAGCCCTTTTGCAAAAGGCTACGGTCACTTGCTCAACCGACCAGACTCCTGCCTTCAACTTTTCAAGAAGAGCGGTTGCGTCGTAGTCAGATGTGATTTTGGCCTCTGTCTCGTTTAACAGCCCGCAAGTAAGCGGTATATCCATGACGTTAGTAGCATTATGAAACGTTTCCTTAAGAACTCGCCAATCTTTTGGAATCTTGTCCCACTGTTGAGCTTTTTTCTCCGCTGCAATGACCTGGTAGTTTTTCATCTCTGATAGCATATTCATCTTGCGCGAGTTAGATCAATTGGAAGTAAAGAATCAGTGAAGCCTTTGCTGTTTATGAATGATATTCGTTCCTGGATTCTTTTTGAATCAAGACTTTTAAGCTATTTATCATCACTGAAAATAATCAAGGCCGTTGAGGGAAGCAATACTAGACAAACAAATTGTTGAGAGGCTCAGGCTCCAGTTCCGGTTCCGGCTCCGGCTCCGGCTTTAGAACAGTACATCGCCTCAGATCAGGTGGATTAATTTCCAGTCGACTATTCGATACTCAGTATTTAGAAAGGTAATAAGTCTAAAACCCCGTTATACCTGGCAGCTCTCATGAATTGCCTGCAATAGTCCAGGCCGCGTTGATTGGAGAGTTCGCAGGTACACCCTAGTTTTTGAATCCCTGTCCCTAGGCGGGCCCGGCAGGACAAATTTCCCCTCCGGTCAACCTTCCGGTCAACTTTCCGGCGGATCATAATCAACAAGCATACAACCTCTGCAGAATGCCACCATAGCTTTGTTTCTATCTTGCTGACACACTTCTATTTCTTCTAAAACGTCTTTAATGGGCCGTAAATACAGTTTATTGGATTGTTAAGACTAATCCTCAATCCCTCGGTTGGTTGGTGATGATCTGTCTGATATGAATCGCTGGACTAATCTGGGTATTTGTAATTCCAGGAGAGATTGTGTATACACAATATGATGATGTCTAAACAACTCTTTCGGGTTCGGCAATACGGGTTATTAAATACCTAACATAAGTAGGTACTGCAGGTGGGTCGAGCTGCAATCTCTGCGAACGACGATCAACGTAAATACTTAAACTCTGAAATAGTAGCCCGTTATTGCTCTAAGCGATAGAGAGGGCTGGAGAGGTAGTTGTCATTAGGAAAAGGCTGTAGGGAATGTCATCTAGGGCTTTTCAGCACACAGGAATTGAGATTAACGAAAAATGAAAGCATCAAGATAAATGTATTAGGTATGTAGAAATAATAAAATCTTCTCGCAAAGGCTAGAATTTTTTAATCACTCATGGAGGAGTATATAGTCACAATAGTATGATAAAGTAAAAGGGCGAAGGTCTAGTTAAGTAAGTCGTGTTGTCTAGACCTGAGATACGCTGCCTGTTGATATAATATTGCGAAGCGACGAGTAGGACTTTGTTCGGGTTTCCTTACATTAGGCTTGGCCTTAACGAGGGAATATACATGCCCTCATGTTAATGTGTATCATGTGACCATACACAATATAAAATACTTCCGTCAGGTATCTAGGATCTACTTATTTTGTTAAGGGAGTTAGGAGTTGCTAGAGGCTTTTAAAGCTCTACTGGATTCAAGGGTCGTGCACCTTGAGTAGGTTGTGGCTGTTGTAAACACGGAAGATGGATGTTCTACAGGAAAAGCACGTCAGTAGAGGCTCACCCTAAGATTTACCTAGGATTTCAAATGTGGTGAGCAATCAGAAATGCCAAACTTAATCTCATGTTCAACCACAGCATGAAATCATGAGGGCTGATATTCGTATTACCAGAGTTGTATTTTCATCATGTTGAATCTGGGAGAAGACAACGCTACAGGCTACATACAGTATAAAGGACATCCAAGTCATTGCATTCCCAAGCCTGCCTACGTCATTCCATATATCCGCCTTTTGACTCCCATCCAGCCCGAACCGAATCCTTCTAAGATCGTAGGTATGTTCCCATCTGTAGGTCATCATCGTGTCATGGAAGCCGCGCAAAAAGGGGCCCTCGTGACGATGGTTTTAAAGTGGTGTATAATCTGGACCTCACCGCAGTTTCGTCAGCTGAGTGGTGTGGTTTTCAAGCTTTCGATATGATTTCGATTTCTCGAATTGTAAGGTCTGTTGATGAAAAGAAAAGAAAGAAATTTCGCGCCAGAAATAAACGGAGGTCGATGAAGCTAAGGCGATGCGCTTACCGTATTTGGGGCCATAAGCGAGACTTTTTCACGTCTGTCCCCCGCTGTATTAGGTATTCAGGGTCGTTTGAACCTGCACAACCATCAACGCCTCCAATCTGATAGCAAATGAACATAATACCCATTCGCACAAATCCACGCAGTAATTCTTCTATACGATAATCCGATATCTTTTTGGAACCTCTTGCCCGCCAATAAAGCTATAAACGCCTCGGAAACCGGCCTGTGAACTTGAAAGAGAACAATTCCGCAGAATCAACCCTCACAGCTATTCAACACAAAGCTCGGGGCCTGCACTCCTCTCTCCCCAAATTCCTTACACCTCTCTCTTCATGGATACTAACCTGTGGTCCCGCCGTTCCAAGTACGTTGTCTTGCTCACACTGTGTGTGGCTGGCGCATAACTAATGACGAGATGTTTAGCAACACCAAGCTCTCGCTATCCACAGGTACCTCTAATACGAACGGCTCGGTCGACCATTCTGCGCGATCTTTCAATCTCAACCGCAGACACGACAGCTCTTCGCACGGGGGTAAGAACCCGTTTGCATCAACCCCAACCAGTTCTATTGCCTCTCCCACAGCCGGCGCATCTAGCGCTTTTGGCTTGGGATCCGGCGCATTCGCATCTTTCGGCTCTGCTAAGACACCAAAAGCCACCGGGGGTGCGCTAGATTTCAGTATTGTTGGAACGTCGGCAAAGACTCCAACGGTTGAGAAGCAGAAGGAACTGGGCACAAAAGCATCCAAAGCATCATTATCAGACTCGAAGGCCTCCATATCTACGACCTCCTCCCTGCACAGCCTTCGAAACAACTGGGTATTCTGGTTCCGACCGCCGATCTCGAAGTCCAATGGATTTGTGGAGTATGAGAAAACCCTTCATCCCATGGCGACGGTTGGGACTGTGGAAGAGTTCTTTGCTGTGTATCAACATTTAAAGCGTCCTTCGACACTGCCGCTCGTCTCCGACTACCATATATTCAAGAAGGGTATCAGACCAGTATGGGAGGACGAGGATAATAAGTACGGGGGCAAATGGACCGTGAAGTTGAAGAAGGGTGTGTCGGACAGATACTGGGAGGATCTGCTGCTTGCAATTATCGGTGATCAATTCTCAGAGACCACGGAGAATATTTGCGGAGCTGTACTCAGTGTGCGGAACGGAGAGGACCTTCTGAGCATCTGGACCCGTGTGGAGGATGCGAAAAATGTTAAAATCAGGTAATGTCATTCACTAGCTTATGAAGAAGAAAAATATGATGCTGATAGCTTCCCACAGGCAGATCATGAATCGCATCCTCGATTTTCCGCCCAACACGAGAATTGATTGGAAGAGCCATGATTCCAGCATTCAACAACGAACTGCAATCGACACTGCGCGGAAGGAAAAGTCCAACCAACACAATAACCATCATACCCCCGGCCGCAATGCCATCAATAACAACATCAAAGACGCTGATAACTCAGCTCCTATTCCCTTCACCACCGAAAAGAAATAGAGATCATAATCATGGTTGGGAATATCTTGTTCTGATATAGGACTCCAGGCACGGGCGACGAACCATCTCCTATAATGTACAAATACGTTTGGGCAGCATTCAACGGTATATGGCGTGCACGATTGGGCTACGGATTGCGATTGATTCCTCATCCGATTTAGGGGTTACATGGCGGGGTATGCAATCAGAATTGTTTTTGTATCATAGGAAGCTAAGGAGGGTCTACGAGTTCGTTCAACGGACTCTGTAGCAGGCGTGTCTTCGAGAGCGAAGCAAGCATGATATGATGAAGAATCAACATCATAAATCCATGATGATTTGTAGCGTTCCCCGCGTTAGGTAGGAGTCGCACAGTGAGAAGTTTAAACCTGGTGACGACCTTGCAGGTACAGTATTATAAATACGTGAAAGGTGCAGAACTCAGCATCTACTCGAGGTATTGCCCAATGAGGTTGTTGCAATGATATCCCCACCATGACATCTCTATTACACCCTGTCAATTATTTTCTATTTACGAACACTCCACTTGTTTTCATCTTGCTTTGCACCTCAAATGGGAATGCTTTATCTCAATTCTGAAAGCCGCAATTCCAAAAATCTGCAACCACCCATGATCAAGGTTTGCAAACCCGCAAAGAGATGGACCCCCTAAGCCTAACCGGGACCCTCATTGCCGTCCTCCAGATCACGACGGTAGTGATATCAATCTGCTATGACTACCGGCAAGGAGTCTCGTCCGCCTCGAAAGAAATAGCTCAAATCACGGATGAGCTCAACTCGCTCAAAGACGTGTTGGAATCTTTACTAGGGTTGATTGAGAAAGCGAGATCGGCGGATGGTGATGATGCCAATAGATTGGAAACAGTAAAGCTGCTGGCGAGAGAAGGGGGGCCGCTTGAAAATTGTATGAGGGAGTTGGAGGCCTTGAAGATGAAGTTGGAAGTTAAAGAAAAGGGGAAGTGGGGTAAGGTTGGAAGGGTGCTGGTTTGGCCTTTGAAAGAGAAGGAGGTTGTGAAGGTGCTGGCGGGGTTGGAGAGATGGAAGGGTGTGGTGGGGCTCGGGTTAAGTGTGGATCAAATGTCAGTTACTATATACTACCTTAGAGCTAGGTGAGAGGCAAAATATGAACAGCTGCTAACACTAGATGGAAATTTAGGACGTTGAATTTGGCCATTCGGGATGAGGTTGGGGAGTTAGCAGGGCGGTTTGAAAGTCTTGGTAATGGTAAGTTAGAATCCCTGACAATGGACATTTTGCAGACTAAGAATAATTACTTCCCCCTTCGGCATTGGAATGGTCATTGCGTGGGGTGGGAGTTGAAGACTGGAGAAAGGGACACGGCTAATAGAAGTTATAGATCAGAAGCGTCAGGAAGTTTACAAGTGGCTTGCGGCCCCAGATCCCTATGCTAATCATATTGTCAATCGGAAGAAGAGGCAACCCAAAACGGGGTTGTGGATCTTTAAGAGTAAACAGTATATGCATTGGTTGTCAAGTGCGAATTCGTTCTTGTGGATTTATGGAATACGTGAGTCTGTCTCTTTAGCCCTTGAAGTATTTTCAATTAACAACTACAGCTGGGAGCGGAAAGACCATTTTATGGTATAATTGCCGCTCTGAATTCAAGATGTGTGATAGCTAACTATGTTTGTAGTTCAACCATCATCGAACAATTGAGTCGATACGCCCGAGAGTTACCTCAAACAGCCCTCGCATATTTTTACTTCGACTTCAACGATACATCGAAAAGGGATACCCGGTCTCTCATGCAATCATTGATTACGCAACTCTCGGCCCAGCACGAAAGTCTCCCGCTCCCCGTTCTCCAGCTCTACGACAGCCACCAAAACGGCCGCAAAACTGTCGACACGCAGGAACTACTCTCCACCCTCCAAAACCTGATCCTAACATTCCACAATGTATACATCGTTTTTGATGCCCTAGATGAGAGCCTTGAATGCGATGAGGTTTTAGAATTCATCAACTCTCTATATAACTGGGGCTTTTCTCGGCTCCATTTACTGGTTACGAGTAGACCATTACATGAAATCGAGGAGTCCATAGGGGAAATCGTAAGTGAGAGGGTTTGTATGAATGACAGGGTGAACCATGAAGATATTCTTATGTACATTGGGGATAAGTTGGAGAATGATAAAGTGTTGAAGAAGTGGCCGGAGGATTTGAGGAAGTTGATTCGTACCAAATTGCTCCTTGAGGAGCAGGGCATGTGAGTTTTCACTCTGTCTTGGTATTTTGAGGCTCAAAATGCCGAATTTTTGATTGGAAGTTCATAATGATTCAGGTTTCAATGGGTAGTCTGCCAGCTGGATTTACTCCGAAGGTGCACCTCAGTGGCCGCGATTCGGAAATCGTTAGCTGCTGGGCTACCAAGGAGTCTAGATTTAACATATGATCAGATTTTACTGGGGATAGATGAGATGGATAGACCAGCTGTGATGAAAGTACTCATGGCACTCACTGTCTGTAAAAAACCTTTGATCTTGGGAGAGATAGTCGAGATACTGGCGGTAGATCTGGATATTATGCCTCCTCGTTTTGATCCGGATTCTCGACTTCTGGATCCCAAAACTATTTTATCTATGTATGTCCCATATTTCCACTTCTTCTCGTGTCTTGTTAAGGAGCAATAATTAACGTAAAATAAGGTGTTCATCCCTTATAACCACCTCCGCACTCTCCAAATGGGTACCCCTCGGTTACCAAAAAACCCAACCCGTAATCCGTCTCGCACACGCCTCTGTAGCAGACTGTAAGTTGCCAGATCTTTCCCTTTTTTTTTTTGGTCGTGGGTTTTTCTTCCACTTATTTGATAGGATCCCCACGATCCGCCCCTCTTACTTCGCCCTCCTCCTCACATTGGAAAAACAAAGTACTAATTTTCTGTAGATCTCAGCCGCCCCTCCGCCTCTTCTTCACACCCAGAATTCCACTTCTCTCGCTCTCACGCCCGCCAATTCCTAGGCCGTTGTTTCCTTGGCTATCTTCTAAACCCAGTCTTCGCAACAGGTCACAACGTAAAATTGATCCCGAAGAGGAAATTAGAATACCCATTAATGAAATATCGTGCTCATTTCTGGCCATCCTATTTCTATCGTGAGGAAGGAGAGCCAGCGTCCTATCTCGATGAGGAAACTATTCAGACTATCCAATGCTTCTTCGAGACCAGGAACTTACCAAATGGAGGCAACTATGCATTTTGGGTCGGCCTCCTAATTCCTACCTCTCCGCTTGATACCATCAAAAACACGCACCCGCTCTATTATGCAGCATCATTTGGACTCACGGACGTGGTCAGAATCGTCCTCGACACCGAAGAGAACCTCGATATCAACGTCCTAGGCGGGCGTGCAAAGGCGAGCGCACTGCATGTAGCGGTATATAGGGATCACATCGATATTGCGAGGATGCTTTTGGAGAGGGGTGCAAATCCGGGTTTGGGAAATAACTTTGGGGAAGCGCCGCTTTTTTGGGCGAGAATAAACAGGAATGCAGAGATGGCGAAGCTGTTGCGTGAGTTTGGAGCGGCCCAATTAAAGAGGGATTGGGTTTGGGCTATGGCAGAGGCGGAGGAGGATAAAGTGGATTTTGGAGGGGTTGGCGATGCGGATTCCAGTATAATTTCCTAAGAATACTTCGTCCTCTATTGATAGTTTCAACCTTTAACTTCTGACATTCAAGGTTTTAATCCTTCCTTTCATCCTACTTCCCACCCTTGCAGAGTTGAGGCTCGGAAAATCATGGATCCTGCGCCCTGGTAATGCTACCCCGCAATTATTTCTAAGCGGAAGTGAAGCCGTGGGAGAAATGCGGCGCAAGAATCAAAAAACCAAGCGCGTAAAATAGGAAGGACTTCTACATACTCAGCCTCATATCTAGCCTCGAGGAATTCCGACCACTTTTCTTTTATAAAATCCCATCCTTCAAAAGCGGTAGGTATAAATACTATTCGCCTACTTCAAATTGACGTTTCCCACATCATCTAGATTTACGTTATCTGCAATCTCTTCTCATTCCCCTTTCCATCATCACAAATTCTCAAAACAAGAAATAAATCCCTCAACATGCAGTTCTATCTCATTGTCGTCTCTCTCTTCGCTACTCTAGCATTCGCGGCCTTCGATGGCGCGGATGGTTTGGAAGCTCGCGTAAGTCTTTCAACTCGCGCGTCACTAGTTTAGAAAAAGCGTTAATAAATGCCATTAGGGATTTCAACGCTGTTCAAAGAAGGAGCCTTGCCCCTCGGGAGAGTATTGCGCGCACTCTGGGGTAAGCATACTCAGACCTAGGCACGACCGACAAGAAGCTAATTGAAACAGTTTTGTGCCGCTGAGAAGAAGACTAGTTAAGCAGTCCCGACGGAAACCTAGCTTTTCTTCAAACGGGGGATTTATTTCAAGTGAGTAAGCTCTACTGTCACAGTAGTTGTCGTCAGAGTTAGCATGGATGAGCCTTCAAGATGATAAACGAAGCTCCTGCAAGAAGGCGGGACCCTCTGAAAGAGA
Organism: Ascocoryne sarcoides NRRL 50072; assembly: GCA_000328965.1. Lineage (NCBI taxonomy): Eukaryota > Fungi > Ascomycota > Leotiomycetes > Helotiales > Gelatinodiscaceae > Ascocoryne > Ascocoryne sarcoides. Next base: position 958,873 of record KB205947.1, on the reverse strand, counting down.
ACAATGTTCTGATCGCTAGCTGTAAGTGGGGAAAGTGTCCTGTAGATGGGATTGAATATCAACTTCAAGCAATTCAAGCGTCTAGGCATCAACCACTGTAGTAGCAGATGCAAGAAAGAGAAGCTTCGTGTTGAAAATCATGTCTGCGGTTAACTATGAAGATTAAGGTGTGTGCGGTATGGCCACCCACTAAGCTGGTTAATCGAGTACTATAGTGACAAGTATCGAATTGTTTTGATGGCCATGTGCAATATCCTCCATTAAATAGTCACATTTCAAAATTCTAAATACCCCTCTAAGACTCTCGGCCTTCGAATCCGACTCCTAAGCTGCAATGGAACTTTGTAGAGAAAGAAGACTCAATTTGCAAGTAGGACTTAAAATTACGACAAGAGACGAGCGTTCATCTTTTGGATACCGAGAGAGGAAACCCAATAATCCGTGGTCTATAAATCGTAGGTCTAAGCCCTCCTTATTTTGAAAACAAAGGATAAGCGTTTGAAAGGATCCGACTTCGGCTTAAGCGATATTGTATGGCGGCCCGGCTCTCCGGAATAAGATCGGATATCTTTACTCGAGTCGGGACTCGGGACACAAAACCGAGACCCGAAGATCACAACGGTCACTCACACGCATATTATTGTTCATCAGACAGGTCTCTCACAACTCAATTAAAAATACCGAGAATTCCAATATTCACATTAGTTTGTTGCTAACAGCATTTCGAGCCATTAGCTATCTTGGTATATTCCTATTTATCTCCCCCATATCTCCATATACAGCTACTCTACCCTATCACAAGCCCTAAACCCCCCATTTTCCGAACTCAACGCACCACTCCCTATTTAGGCTTAAAACTCATCGGCAACAACCCCACCCAAACGCCTATGCACCCAACCCAAGTCAACTCTTTCTTCATCGCCTTGTATTAGTCACAAGCGAACCCTCAAAAAGTCTAAAGTCAGTCGAATCCCACTCCAGGAACGCCATGGGTGCACACGACCCAACATCACATATGCAGCGCAAGAAAGCAGGCAGGGGTATATCTCAATTCGCAACCACAAGAACCATTTCCTCTCCTCCCCATCAACAACCATCACACTAACTCCGTCTACCGGGAAGCGCGATGCTAGCGACTTCCATTCTCTTCGAAACGCTTCACTCCGGAGAAGACCGTTCGACTCCGTGGCATTTCTTGTTCTGCACCGAACTGCTTCTTCACTTGATTCTCCCTAACGAATTGAACTTCGTCATCAGCATCGCTCTTTCCTTTCCCCTTCCCAGCTCGAAGGGGGCTTGCATGCTTCTCTCCCAGCATTGCTCTATCCATAGGGTCAAGATGGTGTCTCATGAGTTTGGGAATTGGACGCCGTGACGCATCTTGAAGACCACTCGATGCCCTCCGCTTTCGAGGATTCGCCCCAGGGTTATCTATATCTTCTTTGCCTCGACTATAGGGCGAGGATACGGTATGAGCGCCATTGCTAGCTTTCGTTGATGGTGAAGTCTTAGCGGAAGAAGGATAGGATGGAGGAGACTCAAGTCTGACTTCAAAGGAGAGATCATTCGAGCTGGTATTAGAGAGAAGCATTTCATCGTCGTTTTCCTTGCTAGCTCTGTCTATTCGTGAGTGAGGATACTGGCTCTTGTTGGGAAGCGTGCTGCTCGAGTTATCCTCACCCGCGGATAAGTTAAAATAATTTCGTTGGTCCTCATCAATTTCAACATGTGTATTGCTGTCGGGAAGCTGAACGGTGGAGACTTGATCTTCATCCTCGTCCAATTGAGCACTAGGAGTTTCAAAGGGCCTCTTTAAAGGGTTTGGGGTTTTACCCCTGGAATCTCGGGGATGCAATTGGTCGTTATTTCCAGCAATTCCATGGCTCGATGAAACTCCGTAGAATGAACTATCTCCGTCTTCGGTGTGCTCTGGGTGATGTATCAGCTGAGAGTTGGAAGGGCCATTGTGCGGCGGACTGCCTGGCTGGGAGTCGGGAACTTCATCCAGTGTTGACTTTTGAGGTGCCACGAAAACGTTTTTTATCATCTGGCGAAACCGCTCGACTTTGCCGGGCCGTTCATGGCATTCTTGGCGATTAGCATCATAGACCTCTGCCATACCAGATTCCAAAGATCCGGGCGAATTGGACTTGCTAATACCGTTCGCCTTCGCAGGTGGGATGTTTTGTACCTGATCAGTCTTGATGGTAGATGGCGAGAGTTTTAAAATTCGTCTATTCACGACAGCTTCTTCTTTTGTAGATTCGGGAGCTTTGGACGGTTTTGGTGGCCCCTCAGAAGCCACAGGGGCAGTAGACAAAGGGGCTGGGGAGAACACTTGCGCCTTAGCTTCGGCAGTTGTGGAGGGTGACGGCGAGGAACTAGTGCTCTTCGAAGGTTCACGCGATGCTGAATTTGACATTGCAACCCCATCGTTGTTACCATCCACCTGAGGGACTTGAGTCCGCTTGGCTCTACCTTGTGAAAGATTTTGGGATTTCGGAACTTGCTCCTTTTGTAGGCCAAAGAGAATTTCGCGAATTTTGTTGCGCATTTCAGAGGCCTCGAACTTAATATCAACATTTTGGGTGTGCTGAAGTATATCGTTTATAAAGTCGACCGGATTCTCGAGGAACATCTCAATATAGAAGAGCAAAAATAAGCCACAATCACAAAAGTTTGTTTGTAAAGGAATATTCTTTGCGGTCATCCCCAAAGGACCTGGATCAGGTATCTCCCTCTTAAGCTTCGATCTAATTTCCGCGATCAGATAATGTCTTAAGTTGGTGCATGTTGGCGAATGAGAAAGGCCTAGCGAGTCGAAGGTTATGATGCGAGGCTCGGTGGGATTATATTTTCGAACTCCTTGCCCCGATCTGCGATTGGCTTTCTTCATCTGACTCGACACTCGTGAAATGCCTTTGGGGGTTGATGGACGTGGGTCAGAAGCCACTAGATCAGAAACAACTAGTGCGGGCGAAGGCTCTTTTGCCTCAACGCTCTCATTCACTTCGGGCCCATTCCTTTTCTTTGCTTTTAACGCAATTCTCGATTTCTCTTTATCATCGCGTCCCTTGTGTGGATGCTCAATCTCTGACATTACTTCATGGTGATTGTCTTCTAAGGACAGGCGTTTGACGCTTGAAGTTGGGACTTCAGTTGGGGACTGTGACCGTTGTATATCTTCGGACTCGATCGGGAGGAGTTTAGGGGCATTGCATATAATAGCAACATACCAATGGGTGTTTTCATTTATTGGCACGATGATATAATCATACTCGAGAAGGTTCACTTTTGCTGTCCATCGTTCAACTGCTTCGTAATTGATATTTCTTCCTTTTGTGTTGGTGAGTTTCTCGTAGAAGTACGTGTTTTGAAAATAGATGCGCTTCGCTAATCTTGGACGCTCACGGTTCAGGTGATCCTCCAAATAGCGAAGGTAGAAAACGATCAAGTTATCGTTCAAAAATTCACCTTCGTCAAGTCTTGGGATGTCCTGCCTATCCACAGTGGCCTGTTTTTTCCCTTTTGGGGGGTAAACAATAGAATCCTTTTTCCACATCTTTTCCCATTTAGGATTTTCCTTGGTCCAACGCTTTGGGCTTGGCGTTCGATCTCTTGGAGTTCGGTCCCTTCTTGTTGACGTTCTTAGGGTTCGTTCTGTCGGCGAAGATGGAGGCTTTAAAGTTGTACCGCTAGCTCTTGTCGAGGAACGGGTTGCATGAGAGGAACCTATCTCCAGAGGAGGTGTATTTGGGGTGGGAGTCCCCCCATAAAACTTATGAGAAGATATCTCACGCTGTGGGAATTCTCGTGATAACTCCCCATGAGTTGCTTCTCTCAAAGCGTTCTCTTTCAGTCCCCTAGCAAGACCTCGTTGCTGGTTTGGTTCTTCAAGGATTTGACGACTTCTGGGTCGTTGCTCTTCGCTCTTCCCAGCTGCCGCCCTCGTTTGAGAACGTGCCTCCAGTAATGCAATGTCCGAGGTAGCTTCTATTAAAGGCTGCTGCTGCTGCTGCTGCTGCTTTCTTGAAACCACTTCGGACTTAGCGTGATTGTTTAAGACTTTGTGGAGATAGTCACTGCATTAAATGTTAGAACAATTTTCATAGTAAATAGAAATAATGGGTTAAAGGATTGAACCAACTTACCTAGGTTTAAGCACAACGATTATAGTGCTGTGGCTAGATTTAAGAGCGCTGCAGAGTTCATTTGCTTTACCAACGTCGTTCAATTGAACATAAACTTTGGCTGTCGCCTCCATTACCAAATCTTCTCTGGATTTATGAATAACCAAGATAGCACTCTCACGAGCATATTCTATTCTGATCACGCTCGAAGTAGAAATTTCCCAAATCTTCTCGCGGTCGCTAACGCAGCTTAGTGTCCGATTCCTAACGTCGTGGAGAATGTGCCATGATCCTTTCTGCTTGGGGACGAGCCATTTTTGTGTATCGGAACAAGCGAAAGTCAGTCCATAGAATTGCTGCCCAGGTGTTGTCGTACTCTTGGCTTTCTTAATCTTCGAAGCAGAAACAAATTTCGATGGAATTATGTTGATCTTCTCTCCTGCACTCTCATCTTCGCTAGATGATTTGTCTTGTTGATTAGATGCCGTCTCACTAACACCTCGGCCAGTTCCAACTGTAGACTTCTTGCGTATCTCTTTGCGCTCGTCGAGAAGATTTTGGGCCGTCTGATAGTCAGAATCGAAATACTCCTTAGAGATCTCATCCAGGCTTTGATCCGCATCATACAGTAAAGGTGTTGTCCTTTGCTTTCTCGGCCCGGTTTTGAGTTTTAGTACATTGTCTGGCATAGAGATTTCATCATCCTCTAATGCACTAACATCTTGTAATTGTTGTTTGCGTACGCCAGACTTTTGGGAGCGCGATTGGTTTCGTGAGGATGAACTTTTAGAATTTAATTGAGCTCGTGACGGGTGAAGATTGGCGGTACCGGCATATGGGATGCAGTTTCGTGGAGGGGAATGGATGACTACTTGAACAGTGGTTTTTGCATAGGAAGAGCGATTTTGCGACACGCTTTGAGGCACTCCAGTTTCTAACGGGGAGTCTTCATCCCAAGAGATATCATCATCTTCCAGAACTACTGCTGCGGGCCCAGGTCTCTTAAAGCTTTGGGGTCCAGTAGTCGGACGATCTGATGCTTTGGAACTTGGCCGAACAGTGTTTTTCAAACCTTGGGCATTAAAACTAGAGATTCGCGGCCGTGGGCGATTGGATGGTTTGACAGCGTTTTCGACTTTTTGGAATTCCGAAACTACAGTGGGCTTCACTGAACGATTATCCTGTGTCTGACTTTGAGTAGATCTAGATGTAGATGCCCCCCTTTGGGTCCTAATCTGTGACGTCGATACCGTGTCCACTAACTCGATAGGTGATTGTTGAGTACCGTGGTTATCGAGCTTTTGTCTCTTGTTGTTGCCGAAGTACTCACTTTGCCCAGAACGGGTTTGAGTTGCATTATTTAGGGGAGCTGGTGGTGGTATTTTTCGGCTAGTATTCGTCGCTGTAGCACCGCTAAGTTTGTTCACTGGCCGTATGCCACCGCCTGGTTTAACCTGGAGTTTGTTAGCAAAAGAGGGAAATAAGAGCAGCAAAGAGTATTACCATGTCTTCTTCGTCCTCCCCCTCAGGCCCCGGTTTGGGCGTAGGTGTCCCCGGAAGACCAGACCAACTACCGCTATCCCCAAGTATATTAGCAGAGTGGTCCCCACACGTAGGCTGTGGCAGTACGGTACCTGACTGGAATCGAGGGCTTGCCGCTGTGATACCGTGTGCTTGCTCGGTCCCTCCTACAAACGCGACATTAGCCAAGAACCATATCTCCCCTTCCCTAGGCCGCATACCATGAACTATACGCAGTATACCTCGGCGCGATATTCTCTTGGTTGGCACTCGTTCGAGCGCGAGCATGGGGGTGTCCAGCAGGCGGCGTAGATGGGTTGTCCCTGGAGGCCGTCAGCAGAGAACAGCACGCTCCCGGAGTTGCTCGAGGATATACTTACGTTGGCAGACCTTGTGCAGAGCTGTGCTGCTTGAGGAATTTCTTTGATTTCAGACTCGTAGCACTGTAAACTTTGTCGAAGTCGCCGTCTTCAACTTCCTGAGGTCGAATTTGTTAGCGATATTGAGATTCAGTGCGGGACTAGCCGAGAAGCAATCGCCCCAATGCCAATTCAATTCACCCATCCTTTACTTAGATCCACGTACCTCTCCTAGAGATTCTGCAGCCTCCTCTTCCTCTCTGATATCATGGCCGGGTGTTGTCGGTGAATCCAGGTGGTTTGCGGTAGCCATGCTGGGGCCAGATTCGATACTGCCGATGCCCCAGTGTTGGTGCACTGGACGTCCAGCGCGCTTTCCCGACATCTGCGATGCGTCATTCTTGATTGTCCGCCGCCCCTCCCTCTCATCAAAGGGCTGGAGTTTTCTGGGTCGTGCACATAACTTGTTGACTCGGCCTACACTGTGTGATCGAGGGTTTCGGGAGAGCTCTGCCTGCTCATTTGTGGCGAGGAGAGGGAGGGGAAAGTGATAGAAGCCGGGCATGTTCTGATCACTGCCCAGCCATGCTCGCTTATACGTCGTTCCTCCCTCGACCTCGACCAGCATCGGTATCTTTGTGAGAATATATCTTGCTCTGGGCGGAGCACCGCTTTTTGCAAGAAGTCTGTCGAGCCGTTCTCCATAGCCCTCGAGAGAGGCATATTCTCTTGACTCATCGCCATACTTGCCTTTCCTCTCTTGCCAGCCTTGCTCTTCGGCCTCAAGCCACCGACGTATCTTCTCCATCTTGACTGTTGGCAGTCTCTAATAAGAGGATACTCCCAGAAGTTTGTAAGGGTGAATAAAAGCTCAAGTCGTGTCTTTGTTTGTGGTCAATTCCCTGCCTCTTGTTCTAGCTGTCCGTAAAAGTTCGATTTCTTCACGGCATCAAAGTCGAAACGCAGTTAATTTCATTGAGATGTGACTAGAGGAGATCTCAGTATTTCAAAGGCTTGGCCATGGTGAATCTGAACTTGAAGAGATCTCGTTGCAAATGTGCTGATGCTAGAGTAAGGACTTAAATGAGTTGGAAAGAAATCTGAGTTGGTATAGCAATGACCAGATGAATAGAAGCTTGCAGAAGAAGGTTCGGCAAGAATTGGTCAGGATTCTTGATGAAGTGAATGCACTGAAGTTCAAGATTAGCAATGACAAGATATCCGGAGTTGTTAAGAGCTCAAACTAAGTTCGAAGTGAAACCCCAGGTTGGTATTTCATCCAGTTGGATATAAGTTACCGAGCAAGATTCGTGAAATTTGTTTAAGAATACATAGGCGTGTTGGGGTGACGTTGGTTTAGAGAAAGGGTCAGGCAGCGCAGAACTCTTGAAGCTTGTAGTCAAGCACTGGAAGCACGCATAGATCGCTGCATCAAAGTGACTATGTATGGAGAAGGGTATCGGTTGAGGTATTCATTTAAAGCATTCAACTGTCAAGATTATGCTCCCATTCACGCAAGCTCCAGAGGCACCTTCCATTACAAGTCAAGCCAGACGAAGGGAAGCGACAATGGGCCACATTTCCAACCTAGGCATTGCGAATTCTCATTAACAGCTCTTACTTTTGATGAATATGTACCATCTTCGGCTACATGGCTGTAGATAGATCAATTAGATATCCATTACTTGCCTGCTTTATCCTGTTAACGATGGCTACACACGTCGAGGGGCTTCCAAAGAATACATCCATGACCACAGCAGGGCGGTTGTGACTTTTAGATTTCATTATATTTTAAGTAGTAAAACCGCAAAGAAATAATAATGATCCGTAGGCCAAAAGTCCGGATCCAGGAGAGGGCCTTGGTACGAGGCAGTTCTGGCTCAATCAACCCTACCTTGATTATCTGAATGATTTTCGCCCAGATCTCCGACGATCCTATATCCAAGCACAAGTCAATGACCAGCCAACCTTCGCCAAGTTCGAATTTTTCCAAATGTCGATGTATTGCAGTTCTTAATACAGCTGTACACAAAGAAATTCGGCCACGCCGAGCGTCAACAGCCTGTCACCTTGTCTCTCCATTCACTCTCGTTTGATATCCATCTACAGAAGCTCTTCCTTTCCCCTACCCACTCCCAGCCTATTTCTCCTCAGGAAAAAGGTCCTCCTTCAAGCTGACACCCAGTTCTTCACGGAGGGGCTTGAGCTCTTCGAGGTATTGATCGTATTGCCCACGGTTCTCAACTTTTGCCTTGATTCCTATTTGACAAGAACAATGAGCAAAGATTCCACTATTGCACCCTGCGCATCCAGAATTCCGGATGAGGGATTGCATGATCATTACATACCTTCGAAGATCCGCACAGCTGTAGGGAAGTCATTGACTCTCCGCGCAGCCTTCAACGCGGCCGTAACAACAGACGGTGAGGGGACAAGGTCGTAAGCAAAGGCATTATTCAAGTTTCGCTGTGAATAGTCATACGATAATCAGCCCTCGGCTCAAAAAAAAAACCGCCAACAGCATCGAAATGCATGAATAGACGCACCTGAAGTTCGAAAACATCTTGCACTTGGTCGAATTCCTTCTCGAATCTAAATCGCGTAACCGTATTGTTAGCAATTGCTCTTCTCATCCATACTACACGCTGCATCTGGTTTGACGGGAGAGAAAATGCTCCCCCATCCATCTCGACAACACCAATTGAAGGCCGCATACCTTGCTGTGAACTCCTCGAAGCTCTCCTCGTGGCTGTGAGAGTCTTCCTCCGCAGCCAGACGTCTGCCGCCGGTGGAAAAGCTGTGGACGGATCCGGATGTTGCGATCAGGGCAGGGACAGCGTAGAAGAGGTTGGAGGTGCGCGGAGCGACGCTGCGGAGGCCATTGGCACGAAAGAAGGTCGAGGGCTGGGCCCGAGCTGCGATGCGGAGTATCGAGGTTGACGACATTAAGAAAGATTATGTGCAGTGAGCTGCTGGGAGAGATTCAGTGATGGTGGAGGAGCTGTCTCGTCGGGTACTGGTGATTCCACTACCACTTTCCGGGATGCCAATCACACAGGAATGAGAAGGAGGCCATTAGTCAGCCAGTGCGGCGCAGGGATATCCGAGAAATCCTCTTGGGGGGCAGACCACTTGGGACGAGAAATCATGAGATATTGTCTATCGTCCGCGATTATACCAATGAGCATTGGCTATTTGACATGGGATTTCCGTTATTACCCAGCTTCCCCTCGATGGCGAACTTCCCCGGATTTGGGGGGTACCCGATTGATAGCTCGTGCCACGATTCTATTTGTTTACCCCATCTTCTTTCTGCGCTGAATAACCGGTCAAAAGTCATGGCAATAAGATTATAACATCGGTGTAAAGATGACATTTTATCCCTTCTTTCCTCTGTCCTCGAGATTAGAGTCTGCTGTACGAACGGACGGAAGTGCAGATATCTAGCAGAGAGAGCCTACATCCGGCCCGCCTGAATTCTCTCTCTGTCACTTTTGATATATGACAGTTCCCTACCTCGATGGTCTTTGGATAAGGCTCTGCCTGGTTCATAGTCGCTCGATCTCTTTTCTCTCCAATCTCCTTGATAACGTCAATGCCACAAATATTGGCTATAGCATGTTGCGCAATGAATGTCACGGGACTAAGAGGAACTGTACAGATGTTTTGCGTAGCAGATCGTGGATGAAATGTATCTGTATAATATTGAACTCGGAGGGGACAATATTTGATGTGTGTTGCGTCATGTTCAAGTTCCAATGAGGTCAGGCAGGTATACATGCATTACTGCGCTACAAGCTTTCTAGGTGTTGCTATGTTGCCCGAAGCTATTGCATACGAGTATAATAGATTAAGACTACTCTTTGCACATAGTCAAGACTGCCCATTCTGATACTCTATCAATGTACATTTTAGATTCTCCTTTTGGAGTTCAAACATCTCGTCCGGTATGTTACCGCAACAACCCATCCGCTCCCTCTACAACCCACTCTAAATCCCAGAGAGGGTTCCCCGACCCGAGAACTATTTTAGATACTTATCAAATATAACTATTCCACCATAATACAGTATTCGAAAACTCATAATTGAAATAAGAATCAGCATCCAAGTCCTAATCTGTCATCTGTGGCTTTGCCTAGCTTCCTATACTACTACGCTGCTATGTTGCGTCACCGCAACCCATGAGCATACCCAAAAACACCGTACCCTCCCTATTTGCGTCAAACTTGAGTAATGAGCAGCTTCAACTAGAGTCTTAGACCTCATTTTCTCCAATGGGCATCCTCGAACCATATACCCGGCGGCTTGGATTAGCCGACCGGACCCGTAAACCCCGGCTGAAGGCAGCGTGGACCTAACAAGAAACCTTAACAAAATTCACGACGTAAAGTAGAATGTTTTCTTCCTCTATTTACTACTACGAATACTTCACAATCCACTTGACTTGTTCGTTACCCGGATTCATCTTCACAATGCGTTAAGCTTTTGAACTGTCTTCGTAACTTGGCATTCCTAAGCGCACTTGCTACATTAAAAAAATTGGCCCATGCTGTATTTTCAGGTCTCACACGGTGAGCTGTGGTATGGATTAATCATAAATTCGACCTTCATATTTCCTTTGCAAATCGATCGGAAGCGCATACATGATCCATTGCTAGTGGTTATCAAAGTAACCCCTTGGGCTGTAACCAAAAGTCCTTGAGAAGAGCAGGAGCTTCCGGGAATGTTATTTATCTCTTTGAACGTAGGCCGAACTTCTTGTGTAAATCAATGATCCATTCCTTCAGATGGCTAATTCTGATGCCAACCTTGAAGAAACATCTGATATTGGGCTACTCAAAGCGACCAAGAGACCAACTGGAAAGACGATTCGAACTTGTACTCTTCTCGAGACTTCTCGAGGACTTCGCCGTTAGATACGCAACTTATGGCTCACGCAAATTTATTTCGAAAGACAGTGGGACTCTTGTAATAACCACCTCGGAATTTGCTCAAAGGCGGATCTGAATGCTAGGTGGGAATATCCAAAATGGCATTTCGCGGGATTTCAGGAACATTGAGACTTACCAGAGTTGACCTAGAAGAATCTACGCTCTATACAGCTGACTTGAGGTGGAGCACACTTTTTGATACCTTCCAATAATCAAAATAGCTACAGTAGAGAAGCTGTGTTTCGTTCACGAATTACTCTATATCAACAAACTTAAACCCTCAGAACTAATTGCGAGACCCGAAACAGACATGATCAATACCCCAGATACAACTTTATACTACAAAAATCCCCCAAGCAAGAACGCAAGCTTCACGCAAAAACAAATATGCCGAAGTGCAGCGACGACGAAACATGTGGCTCGGACGATGGGTGTCGCGAAGATCAGCAGGTATTGTAGTTTTTATGCAAATGATAACGTACCCCGATATTGCTGAGCAGGTTACCAATGAGTCATCGACAGTGGGACACCGCGCAGGAGCCTGGAAGATGTCCGAGGAGAAACGCAATGCTGGTTCATCGTGCTTCTAAGCCAATGTTTCGTTACATAATAATGTATATCCGCGTACATCCGTCTGTCCGTGGACTCAGAGCACCGAGTATCGCAGCTCTTGGCTCTCCTGCTCCCGTAGTCTCTCCGGGATCAGGTTTATGCTAGCCAATCACGTCCTCCTATTTCATGATTTGACTAGCAGGATGCTATTGTTGCCGCGGAGAAGTGAAGATATACTCTAAATTTACATAACCATTTCGTGCTAGGAGTGAGAGCGAGTAATACATCCACTCCAATGGGAACATGCTGAAGAAAAAATGAGATGATCAATAAGCTGTTGTAGAGCTGTCGACCCCTCTTTAGGGTGGCAATCATGCATATATTATGATAATTATCCTCCATCTCCGATTTCTGGTACGCAAGCTGCAGTGTTTGTGGCATGACTTTCATGCCATAAGGGCAGTCCTCCCCATTCATCAAATTAAATACATTCCCAAAAATTCAAGAGACTCTTCAATTCTAGCACCAAAAAACCCTTCTAGGAAACAACTCAAAATGGCACCAAAGTTCCCGTTTGCACGCCCCAGTGGTGTTGAACCACCACTCGAATATGCACAATTACGAGCCAATGACCCGGTATCCCAAGTTGAGCTGTATGATGGCAGCCTCGCATGGCTGGTTGTCAAATACAAAGACATATGCAGCGTGCTTACTGACAATAGACTATCTAAGGTAGGGGAGTTTAACGACGAAAAAGGCAACTTAAATCATGTTAACTTCTCAACAGCAAAGAACCCGACTAGGCTTCCCAGAATTGTCAGCTGGAGGCAAAGAAGCAGCAAAGAACAAGCCAACCTTTGTGGACATGGATCCACCCCAACATATGCAGCAAAGGTAACCCAATCTCGCTCTATTGCATCTCGGTTTCTAAAGCATGTTATATCAGGAGCATGGTCGAACCAGTTTTCACCAAAGAGCACATCAATACCCTTCGTCCACAAATCCAAGAAACAGTCAACTCACTGCTGGAAACCATCATCAGTGAAGGCGGCAGCGGCCCTATCGACTTGGTCGAGAAATTTGCCCTTCCAGTCCCTTCCTACGCAAGTCCCTCACAACCTTCCTTCCCATCCCAACCCAACCTAATCCCAACCCATAGACAATCTACACCATCCTCGGCGTCCCCCTAGAAGACCTCCCAACCCTCACCAACTTCGCCGCCATCCGCTCCAACGGCTCCGCAACCGCATCCGAAGCCTCATCCGCCAATGCCGCCCTCCTCAGCTACCTCTCCACCCTCGTCGACCAACGAATCCTCTCCCCCACCACCGACCTCATCTCCATGCTCGTCAGATCGCAACTCACGCCCGGCCACCTCGCCCATGCCGATGTCGTCCAGATAGCCTTCCTCCTCCTCGTGGCCGGGAACGCCACCATGGTATCCATGATAGCGTTCGGCGTCATCGAAGCCTTGAAGCACCCGGATCAACTCGCCCTCCTTGTGCAGGAGCCTGATAAGTGGGTACCGCGGTTTGTTGACGAGCTATGCAGATATCATACCGCGTCCGCGATGGCGACCAAACGTGTTGCTAAGGAAGACGTCGTGTTGGCTGGGAAAGAGATCAAGGCGGGAGAGGGAATCATAGCAGCGACGATGAGTGGGAACCGAGACGAGGAGATCTGGGAAAGGCCAAATGAATTCGACATGCGTAGGAAAGAGTGGGGGGAGGGGAAGGAGGCATTGGGGTTTGGGTGGGGGCAGCATAGGTGTGTAGCCGAGTGGCTTGCTAAGGCGGAGATGGAGATTTGTTTTGGTGAGTATATCTTGTCTTTGCTCTTAGGAGTTCCCAGGATATAAAGTGAGAACGAGGGAACATTAGCTAACGTGTCATAGCTACATTGTGGAAGAAGCTTCCGAACCTGAGGCTAGCGATTCCGTTCGAGGAGGTGAGGTATTCGAATCCGAGGAAGGATGTGGGTGTCATTGAGCTTCCAGTTGTGTTTTGAGAATCATGAGGATAGGTGATGGTTTGTGCTTTAGATGGCAGAGCTGGTATGGCTGGGAAGTTTAAATAGGCGTTTCTGTTCGTAGAAAATACATGTGATCGCCTCTCTTAAGCTGCAACTCCTGATCTTGAATACATCTTGCCGTTATATAGCCTCAGCTTTCGAAACGATCAACAGACGCTTTGGACGTGATAGAAGGTGCTTGGAGTGAGTAGCTGGGGAAATGTAGCTGGGAAAATGAAGAAACTTGTAGAAATAAAAAGAGGAAGATCAAAACATGTATAACTTACCAACAACATCAGGCTCATAACTGTCGGTCCACTCACTATTCGTAGCACCACCTGTTTGCCAACAGAGTGCTTGTTGAATAGTATGAATGAAGACGTATTTCCTAATAGGGTCGAAGGGATCGTTCAGTATATATACAGAACGATCCCCTCGCTAAAAGCTAAGTTATGCCTATGAGGACTAGTGTACATGTGACTTGCATCCATCCTCCCAATTCATCGGTCACTACAATTCACCAGGAATACTGGTATCCCAACAATAACTAAGCTGCCTATGGGATATCCTCGTTCCTTGCCGACAACATATCTTCCTCCCTCCCCTCTCCCCACCACCTTCAACTCCCATCCTCTAAACCCCTTAACTCTCCCCCCAAACCCAGAATCTCCATCTAGAACCAAAATATTCTAACCGAGCGAACCAATCCTCCATCCATCCTCTTCACTTCCCAAAGCCATCACTTAACCAAAAACAACCCTCCCCACCACAAACCTCCTTCCCACCCATCTCAACAACTCCTCCACCATCACATCTCCGTCTGTCCCAAAAGAGACCCACCGTCGCCGCCCGTAAAACCCCAATATCCCTCCTTAATATTCAAATCACGTGCGCCACCCCACCCTCACCCTCTCATCTCCTCCCAGCACCTCCAAACCCCTTCAACCCACAAAAGAAACAAAGAAACCCCTCCCCTCCCCTCCTAGTATACAAGTACTTATCACAACCCCACCCCAAGTGTCTCACTCACTCCCTCACTCACCCAACACGCAATACCCACCCCACCCGCTCCGGTTATCTCTCCGTCCCTAGCACCCGCGCCCGCATCGCCAAATTTCCGTCCCAACCCTCCCCTGCGCCTACAGTACCGGCTAGCCCAACCGGCCGTTCCTATCCACCCTCCCGGACTCCGAGCCAGGCACTGATAACTTGTCGCAGGATTAAATACTTACTCTGTAAGATGAGTATACTATATCCTAGAGTAACCTTCACTGGTAGATTGTCCGTCTGTCTGTCCCGTCTGGAGAGATTGGTTTACCGCATTTATAGTATGGTATAGTATAGTATATATAATATAGTATAGTATAATACAGTACAGTAAAATGCAATACAATAAGAAATAAAACGCTAGATTAACCTCAAAACAGGAAGATAGAATATATAAGTAGACGTTTTGAAATATATTATATTATAACTTATATTATATATATATATCAGTTAGTTAGTTCGTTAACTAGTTTATTTGTTTATTTATTTATTCATCCGCTAGCTACTATATAATAGAGATATATACCTAAATAAATACGCAATTAATATCCTCACACCAGATAAGCAAACACACTGGATACAGAGATGGAAAGATAGATAGATAGATAAATAGATAGATAGATGTCCATCCACCCACTAAACATCCACTCCTGACCATCTACCCCTCTCCTCCTCATCATCATCTCTCCCCTCCCCTCCTCTTTCCTCACGAACAGGTGGGGTGGCATGGGGGTGAGGTGAAATCAAGCAACCCGACAGATTTTATTTTTTATTTTATTTCATTTCATTTCAATCTATTTCAATCTATTTCAATCGAATCTAATCGCATTTTCTTGTTTCTTTTTTTCTCTTGCTCTACCCCCTTCCTTTCCTTTCCTTTCCTTTCCTTCTCCACAACCTCATACGTATACCAGCTGGCTAGCTACCTCCCTCCCTACCTATCTTAGGTGTCGAGATTAGCATCCATCTCCCTCTTCCTCTTCCTTTTCCGTCTCAGTCTTTTCTTTTGTCTCTTTCCCTTTTTCTCGTTTGCCTTTTTGGAGATGTGTGTCTTACCGTACGGTATAGTGCTCTCTTTGTTCTTCCGTGCCGGGTCATGTTGTAGCGTTATCTTGTGCCGTGTAGTGTTGTATTGGTCCTGGCCACGTTCTATCTGAAACGCGTTTGGAGAGGCGGGAAGGGAGTGCGCCGTTTGGTAGCGTCTGATGTCTCATTTTTCATTCTTTTTTTTTTACTTTTGTAGGGGGGCTTTTTGTAGGGTGTTTACGCCGCTTTTCTGCATGTATATGCGGGTCTTGGTTTTTGGGGAGGGGGAAAAGTAGAGGTGCACACTTACAATACGATACGATACAATATATTCATTCACGCACACGACTCCACACCTAAACCCATCACTCAATCAACCCGTCATGTATTCATATATTCTTTTCATTGCTTTCTCAATTTCTTTTCACCACCACCACCTAGCTCACCAACTATTCATCCAGCCAGCTACTCCCCCACCCCCACCCCCACCTCTAAAACAAAGATAGAACATTACAATCCCATACAATCCAATCCAATCCACTCCAAATCCACTCTCTCCAGATCTGGAATATCATGTCATGTCGTGTACAACGGTAATGCCAAACGCATGCAATCGATGCCAGGTATCATCCATGATCCGCCTTCCAAACCAGAACCCAATCCCAGGACCAAAACCAAAACACCACCCATCCCTTCCCGAGATCCCAAAATAATAGGCTCGCGCCTCCAAAACTCCATCCCATAACCCCCCCCCCCAAAAAAAACTAGCAACGACAAGGATCATAATAGTACTAGCTACTAAGGACTGTGTAGTGTAGTGTTGTGTTGTGTTGCGTTGCCGTAAAAGGACATTCTAGAGGAGATAGCCATCCCAGATCGTTGTTGGTGCCTGCAGGCCCCAAAAAAGTGTGCTGTAGTAAATGCATGTACAAGAATCGAATCCACCTCCATCTGGCTTGACTCTCTCGGTGGACCTTCGATTCCTACGTCCACCTCCCCTCCCTTCCCCTGACGCTCATCCTCCTCCCTAATCCCCCAAAGCTCCTCTTCTTCTCGCTCTTCTCCGCGGGCAGGGGCGGCATGGGAGGCGTCCGTGCAAGTTCAAACATCTTGCTTTGCATCGTCGGCGTGACTGGCTCCGTCTCGCTCCTGCGGATCGCCCTCTCGCTTGCCGCGCTCGAGTAGCTACTGGCCCGACTCCCCGTGCTCGGCCTGATCATACTCACACTCACGCTATTCACTCTCCGCTGCCTCTCCTTCTCTTGAGCGAAATCTTTCTGCTGCTGCCCCGTAATGCCCAAAGCATATGCAAGACCGATCTTCGGCATGCTCTGCTTTCTGGCCTTGCCCAGGCTGCGTTGGAATCCCCGTTTCCAATTCCCTAGGCTTGTTGGGGTCTTGGGGGGTTCGGGGATCGCGGGGTTGGATTCCGATGGCTCTTCGCGGAGGATTGGGGATTGTGCAAAGGGATCGGAGGAGAGGAAGGAGTGCGACGCGTGAGAGAGGCTGGACTTGAAAGAGGAGAGGTTCGAGGTTATCCCAAGTCGGCTCGGCTTCCTCGCGGTTGGGGTTGTGAGTGTAGAAGAGAGATTGGACATGGAGCAGTTTTGGTAGGTGTAAGGGGAAGTGTGCTGTGAAGGAAGCATCGTAGCCATGCTAGAAATCGACATGCGGCGATCGGCGTTGGCGTAGAGCGTCAGCGGGGATGGGCGACGGAGTGTATGTTTCGGGGGGAGGGGGGAGGCGTGCTGTTCCGGAGGGAGGAAAGCGATTCGAAAGCGACGGAATGGCGTAGCTGCGGACCGGCGTTGGTGGGAGAACCATGGTTCGAGGGTATGGAGATATTGACGATTTGCGGTTTGACCACCACGAAAGAAACGATTCGAGCAGTATCCTCCTGGGATTTCCTCCGGCTGGAAGTCCGGGAGACGGGCTGTGATCCCTCACCCATATCCTCCGAACCCTCGTCGAAATCGAGGAACGAGTCCTCATAGTCATCCGAGAGGGAGGCATCCTCTTCCGAGGAGAGGTACAGTTCGTGGGGGTCGGATTCTTGTATGATAGATATCTTGTCGGCGTCCTTTGCAGTTGTGCCATCTAGACTGCGCAGTTCAATGCGTCCATTCTCTGATCCCGTTTCTCTCTCATTGCGTGGCAACGACGGCCCATTGACGGGCTTCTTGGGGCGGGGTCGTTGTAATATCGAGCCTTCCATCTCGCTGTCGTCGTCGGGATACTCTTCGAAGCCCTCCAACTCCTCCTTCTCTTCTTCTTCTTCTCTCGCGAGATCTCGAGCCTGCTGAACCTTGACGGTGTCGAGAAAATTCGCTCCGGTGTGGTCCCTCGACGGGACTACCTTTGTAATGGCTGGCATTCTGAAATCAATTTAGGGATAGCGTGCAATCTCCCTTTGGTCTTTCCTTGCTTGTGGGATATATGGGGTTAACGAGATGAAGGCGTCGTAGGCAAATTCCACATGGAAATTGGATAGCGAGTCGACGCAGGTTGAGACACGACGAGTGATCGGGGCCGGGTAATATAGGTCGAGAGCTCGATCGGGGTCGATATAAGGTTCCAGATAGACCGAACCGAGTGCCAGGAGGTCTTCGTCCAGGTGGGTTTCAGGTTGATACACCTCTCGAGTGCGACCGAAACGAGGTCGAGGAAGGGGTCCACGTTATGAGCAGTAAGTCCGGAGCACGTCCATCAACGTCTCGGGGGGCGGAGCAGGGGGGAGGATCAGAAAGGTTACAGACGGTGGATCGGGTGAGGAGGCAGTGTGAATTCCTTCCTAGGCGATGGTTGTGATACTTGCGCCGGGAGACCAGAGTGATGTATGTTGCGAGGAGAGGGAAGAGATGGATGCAGAGAGCGGGCGGCAAGCAGATACTTGAAGTGATGCGTGAGCGGTGTCAGTTCTTGGCCCAAGCCGTTGCATACTCCGTCGTGGGATGTGGGTGGGTAGGAGGGTGGTTGGCTTGATTCTTCAGACGGCCTGGTTGCAGCGGCAGCGGCATGGCATGGCGTCTTGGGATATGCGGGTCGGTTTTCCATCATCATCCATCATTCATCGTTCACGGGTGCCGGTCCCCACCACCGTGGAGAATCTGGAAAGCGTCGACCGGCATCGAGCATCTGGGAACAGACCGATGGGTGCGTGGAGCGCGTCCTTGCGTTGGAGGCTGTGGAGGGGAGCGAGGGGTGCGAGGGGCGCGAGGGGAGGTTCAGCAGGCGTCGCTCTGCAGATCCAGGAGATCGGTTCGGGGATAGCGTGGAGATGGAGGAGGATGTGGTGGTGAAGAGGCGAGCGAAAGGGTCCGGAAGGGGAGCAGAGGGGGGGGCGAGGAATGGAAGATGGATGGGATCGATTGATTGATTGATTGTTGGATGGATCGATTGACGGTCGGAATGATGGAGTGATTGGGTCGAGGGTCGCGCCGCTAAGGATTCAGGAGTGGCGCCGCAGAGAGTATCGATCGGAACGAACGCCTCTTCGTGAGGATGGATGGATGGGGATGGACGAGGATGGCTAGATAGAGATGGGCTATTTCGGGGAATTTGGTTGGAGCAGAGAGAAGGCATTGCATGATCTACGTAACAATCGACAAAGTACATGCTGGTATACCGATATACAAATAGTACGGTACGGTATACAAGTGCCTCTGCGAGCGAGCGGGACTCGAGGCAACGTCCAACGATGGATGTATTTTTACCATCAACGGTTGTCAGTATTGATCCCTACCACCAAGTATATCCTCCGCCGCTGAACTCCTCGGCACGTCTCCTCGATCCAGCCCGCGTGTGAAGTCCTGTATGTAATGTATGTCCTCCGTATACTTCGTACATGGGACGAAAAAGGACTGCCAGCTGCCCCCGGTGGTGGATTCCACCTAACCCTCTTCAGCATCATCTCCATCGTCGGAGTCCGGGCATCACCAGACGGATGGTTTGACACTCTCAACAACTTCACGCTCGTCACGCTCCGTCCGTGCCTCTTCTCTTCTTCGCATTACGAAGTATCGCAGAGAAGAGAGGGGAGAAAAAGTCCCAACTCACAATTCCCTTCTTCTCTCCTCGCCACCGCAAAACCTCTTTCTTCCTCTTCTCCCAAACACCATCACCATCATCATCATCAGACAGTAGCATTCCTCCCAACCCCTTGCTTATTGATGACCTACTTGCTTCACCCCTCGACTCTGCAACGTTATCTGCCTGCCATGATAATAACCCTGATAACCCTGATAACCTGATAACCTCCAACAACTCCAATAACGCCCTCCTCCGTTCCCAATCATCCCCTCAAACCTCGAAAACCCTAAATTCTCGCACCCAACCACCACCCCCCTTCTAAAGCTGGAGGCAAAAAAACCCGCCATCCGAAACTGGGCACGAAAGCATCATCGCGCATGCGAGGAACCGGTTCTCCTTGATCCTCAACCTTTTGTGATTATTCGATTCTTTCTTGCGAGGCAAGGCGGATTCGGGAAAAACTGGTTAGTTGGTTAATCGCGTTAGTAGGGAAGATAGATAGATTTCATCTCTGAGATGCCCATGCCGGATGAGAAATCCGATGTGATGATGATCGAACCCTGATTTCCCCCATCCCGATCTCTCAAATATCAAGTCTCAAGTTCGCTCTCCGTTCGTGCCCGTATCCCGTTCTGCGACCTATCTTGTCCCATTCCTACCCGACGTCATTGAAGCTATCCCGAATCCACGAACCCACCCCGCTGCGCTGCGCTGTCCCCTCCCCTCCCCCTCCACCCAGTCCAAAACCCACAACTTTCCCGCCCCGGCGCTTGCTTCGCTGGCACATTCACTCGCTGGCCATCGAGATTTTTTTCTTCTCCATGCCCTTTTTGCCGCCCATGCGAAGCTGATTGATGATGGATCCAGATGCATGAATCGTCCTACCCCGTCCATCTGGATGCTTTTCTCCTCCGGCATATGACACCACATCGGGATCAGAATAAATCTTGATAAATTTTCTCTCCTTTTTTCCTACCTGCATCGTACATCTACTTCGTATACATGGGGACGGTGCGTGCTGCTGTGCATGGCATCTTCACGCAACCCAATGGCTGTGACGGCGGGTACGGGTGGGTATCGGTGAGGCTGGGACTCTCCTTCGCTGGTCCGACTTTTCGTGCTTTCACCACTAGTGGTAGCATTCCTTGACTACAAGTCAATTAATGGGACAACTCCATTCCTCAAAATCGCGAAACAGATTCTTCGGATTCTGCATTCTTCGGCCGTTGCAACCGTCATCAACACGAGAAGTGCCGCGCTCTCAGACGGTCTTTTCGGTATTTTCACAAACACGCCTGGTTGGTCCTCCGCCTTGGTCTCATTCTCATCTTGATTATCTGCTTTAAATCTATATACTTGCATCATGTCGTGATCAAACATAAACATGGTTTATCTCTTGTCCCTCTCCCTCTCCCTCTCTGCCTCACACCCACGAGACAATAACCCCCACCTATTCATCTATCACCGCAGAGAGCATTCCTCCCAATCTGCCGCGGATATTCAACACTTACGTAGCCACTGTATCTACGACCGACAACCTCTCGGGTTCAGCTCCTCATCCTCGATCCCACCTCTCCGTAGATTGCCATTGACCCATCTTCCTCCACCATCCCATCATCACCGCGTCACAGACCGACGAAATCTCACCCACTCGCTCACCCACTCCACCCGATGCGATGCATATATCAAACACCGATACATGCCCAACCTCCATCTCCAACCCCAGTCCCAAAACACAATCTTCCCCTCGCCCTCCCCATCCACTGTCAGGAAAAAAGACATCTTTCTCTTCCATTCCATTTCTTCTATCCTTTCTTCCCACCTTGACCAACCCCCCAACTCAACCAACCAGCTGGACGAAGTATACAACCTCCACAAACCCATCAATCCAACACCCCTCCGTTCCCGATAAGTTAAAACCCAATCCAATCCAACCCCACATCAATCCCTCCCCACTCCCCCCCCTCAAAATCCGAAACAACACGACGCCTCGTCTCAGAATGCTTACGGTACCATCCATCCATCCTTCCCTTACTATTGAAAGGATTAGATTATCAGGTTGGATTATCAGGTTAGATCCGATCCGATCAAAGCTATGTTTAGAACGGTGATGTTGCCTCGATTACGCAGGTGGTTTGGTGGAGGGTGATTGATTGATTGATTGATTGATTGATTGATTGATTGATTGATTGATTGATTGATTGATTGATTCATTAGTCGAGCGAGTTATTGATGTTCTTGATCTATTGATTGAATAATTAAATAACTTGATGTTTGAGATGTTTACAATTCCCTTAATACCGGTACCTCCCTCGATATCCAATACCTCGGTCCCTTAATCCACAACCACCACTCACTCACTCGATAATCAATCCCTCGACATCAACCCCTTCTTTGACAATCAATCAATCAATCAATCAATCAATAACCAATACCCACCCCCCTCACTCATCCCTATCCCTATACCTCACGCCCAAATCCCAAATCCCACCACCAACACCAACACCAACACCCCAAATACACTCATCCCCATCCCATTAAATAAACTCAAAACACCAAAAAAAAAAAAAAAAAAAAAAGATCTAATCAAATCAACTTAATAATCAACATTATATCACATCAAAGCGAATGCTATTTAAGCCCTTCTTATAAGATACTTTGTTATATAAAATTGTATTTCCTTGAAGGGTTTGTTATAACTATCGGGTATCATATCGTGTAAGTGAATGGGATGGAGCGCACCCACCCTGTTGGGGGATGGATGGGTGGAGGGGAGGGAGCGGGGTTTGGTGATTATTTCGATGATTTAGTTGATGATTTAGTTGATGATTTACTCGATGATTTATTTAATTGATGGTTTACTCTAATCAATGATTTAATAGATAACTCAATAGATGATCCAATTGAGATTTAACTCTTCTGTTTATATCTCCCTTTCCTTTTTCCTCTCCTTCTTTCTCACCTCCTCCCTCACCCTATCCACCAATCCATCTATCAAATCCATCTACCAAATCTATTCACCAAATCTATTCACCAAATCCATTCACCAAATCTATTCACCAAATCCATTCACCAAATCTATTCACCAAAGCCATTCACCAAATCTATTCACCAAATCCATCCACCACACCACCCAACTAATTATCTCCCCCTTCCTCGAATCAATCTATGACCTTTCAATTTTACAACTTGACTTCCTTCCTCCCTCCCTGTTAATCCCTATAACATCTTCTTGCCAATCCACCAATCCATCAATCTACCAATCTACCATTTTATACCAATCTCCAACCTCCAACCCCTACCCTCTAACCTCTAACCTCTAACCCTTTAACCCCCAAATCTCCAACTCCAAACCTCCAAAGCCAGCCTCCCATCCCACCCCATCCACCAACCCATAATAAAAACCCACCTTCGTATCTAAACCTCTCCTTAGCCAGAAAAAAAGAAAAAAGAAAAACATAGCCGGATGGCATACTACCTTCCTAACATTACAGTCATCCAACCCATCTATCCATCGATTCCTTCCATCTACTCGTATTTCATCCACCATCCATCCACCATCCATAACTTAAATCCCCGACCCTCCTACCGCTCCTCCTACCGCCATCAGCCTCCACCCTTCCTATAACCACACTCCCAACTCAAAATTCGTATTCCACTCAATTCAGCTCCGAGACTAAAATACCAACACGATTTCAGGTTTCAATTCTCAGCAATCCACTGAGCAAGCAGTTGACAGTATCACTCGACACCCCGATCCTGCTCCGCCCCCTTCATCATTTTTCCGCGTCGAAAATCACATGCCTCTTCATCATCCACAATCACAAGTCTTCACCACCCACGTCTTCAAACTCATCGTTGCTTTTCAATGCAATAATCAGATTATTGCCTCTCTAATGTGCGCCTCTATCGTCACAGTATTATCCTCCCACCCTATCCTCTCCACACATTTGTCCATCCTACTTCCCACAAATCATCCAGTCTATTAAACTTCTGCAAGTCCAGCCAGCCAACCCTTTTTCACGGTCCACCGTATCATGCCATGCCATGTTCAATCCCCCAGTAAGAACAAAAAGAAATTTATGGTTTGTCGGTGTGCAGTAGTAGTCTCAGAGCCCCCATTTATAGTCCCATACTTTCTTGCTGACATTAAAAAGGAATTTTGTATACCGAAAATAGTGTTTCGTCTCATCGTACATTATACAGAGAAGGAGAGAAGACTTATATCTCCAAATCAAGCTGTTTCGGGAGGGCCACAGTTATATCTTATCATTCATTTCATTGGTGTTGATGAGTTTCTTGTCTGGCTGCTTCGCATTTACGCTTTGCGAGACCGGGTAGCAGGGCCTTTGGGGCTGGAGCCGGTGGTGTAGCTGTTGGGGTGTCCGAGATGGGTGATGCCGCTGGTGAGAGCTGCAACATCGGGTACTTGGGCACCTGCCATCGAGCTGAGGGAACGGGCTGCTTTGCGTCCAGTGGGTCGTTTGATTCCCTCCTTCTTGTAGGTTGCGATGTAGAATGAGATGAAGAGGACGAGATATGAAGTAAGAACACCCATGCCTGAGAACGCAGCAAATTCCTCACCTGCGCATCGACCATAGTTGGGCATCCATGGCCAGTAGGTGGACGTGAAGTAGGTGTATGATGCGAAGTAGACGAACCCTGTAGGAGATCATTGTATTAGCAAGCCGAAAGCCAGGGGGTGTAATAGGTTCAGCCTTACCGAGATCAATGACGAACTGGGTGATCTGAAGACGAGTGATCCATTCCTTCCACCAGATGCGAATACCACGCGCGCTCTGGAAGTAGTACCAGTACATGACGACATGGACAGACAGATTAAGAGTGATGACAACCCATGAGGTCGGGGTGAGGCCAATCAATTGAGTGTAGCAGAGAAATGCAGTTGCGCCATGGTGGTAGCAGTGGAGGAAGGCTGTCGAGGAGGTTAGCAAAGTCTCGGCAGCGAGTAGATGCAGGGCTCGTACTCAATGGTTTTTTCTTCAAGACTAAAAAGACGGTGTCCATTAATTCCAGGTATTTCGTGAGATAGTTCAACTGTTGTTCCACGTCAGAAGCGTCCACTACGAGGCTCACAGAACACGTACGTAGTACAAGGTAACCAGAGGGGGGGTCCATCCGCCATTAGAATCGCAGATCGTATAGAAGAGGCCGTGGTGGTAGAGGGTAGGCACCAATTGCTCAATGAAGAGGGCCAATAAGATAGCGCTGATGGAAGTGAGGATGAAGTTGTGGATTATGAAGGGAATCCTGAGTTTGAAGGCCGAGCGGTTACGCAGTAACTCCCGCGTCCCAAAGATGACTATATAGTATATGCTGATGAAAATCAAACTATCCCTCGTCGTTGACATGGGCGTAACATGGGGCTTGAAGTCGAAGTCCTGAGGATGGAACCCCACAATGGATGTGTACACTTTGTCGAAGATCGGCCATAACTGTATGCCAAAGGGCCTTTCTATGCTGGGCATAGCCAACCACTCGAGATTCTCCGTCGCAGACATCGTGGCAGATGGCGGATGACGCTCGGATATGCAGGAGTGCCAGGAATGCTTCGACCGAGGATTGCGGATGGGAATCCTGTCGGGGGGAGAAGAGAAGACGTATCAAGAGCGCAACGGGAGCTTCCAACAAAAAGGCTTCCTGTACAAGGCTGCTTCAACAGTAAAGCTGGCAGTAAAAATCAATTAAATAAAGGACCCGGGGGTGGGACTCGACGAAGGAATGACTAGAAGATGCCAGGACTGCCAACAGGATAGCTGGGTTGTAGAGAGGTTGACGAGATGCTTAAGAGGAAAAGCCAACGTTGTGCAGCAAAGGGACACACGACTACTTGGAAACGCTAAAAGGGGTTGTGCCGAGATTAGCTTTTTCTTCCCGCCGACTGTCCGTGATTACATACTCGCTGGCAGGAAGTTGGCCACAGCGACCCCGTTGCATGTGATGGTGGTGGGGCATGTGCGGTCGATGATAGGGGAATCGAGTTTGATCCTCTTCAATTCTTCTAATTGCGGTGCTATCTTTCTATCGTTTTCTTCGATTATTTACTTTTGCTCAAAGGCGAAGAATGGGGGTTGTCCGGAGAAACGGTGGGTGTTTGATTTTTATCTAGCTAGCTTACGCAACGGTACGCCTCGGGACAGCTAACAACCAACTCGTCTGGAAGGAAGAACCAAGGAGGGCTTTGCCCATAAGCCAAGCTAGGTCTTCTGTACGTACCTTGATTATGGCACAACCCTTTCGGCAACATAGCCTCGAATATTCAATAGTAAAAATCCTCCAGCTCCCTTTTAAATAGCTAGTTGTTATGGCAAAAATAGGTTGTCCCCTTACTTGTTCGAGGTTGGAGTTCCAGCAAGCCAACTGGATCTGGTACTTTCGTACATCGCATTCGCATTCGCCTCTTGAAGTCTGGATACTAAACCTCCCATCAAGAACGAGACGTTGGCTTAGACTATATTAAGGATTTAGGGTTATGCTGGGTCGGTTCGGAGCTTTTATTAAACTGTTCTGAAGTTTCCTGAATGATCAACCGCGTACTTCGTATCGCAGTCCTGTATATTCTAAATATAAATAATTCGTGGATGATTGGGGGTAATCAATCGCTTCCTACTTGTTAGCCTTGTGCCCTCCCTCTGCCTCACATAGTGTTGGCTTGATAGCAAGCGAAATGTGTCCTGTAAAGTTTTTCCAGAAGCCAAGAACGAGCATTCATTCTCATTCGGTCAAAGGGGCAAAGCTGCCAATCGATGCGCGGAACACTCAGCTCACTACCTTCAGCTACGAGACCCAATTGATTAGCGAATCTCAATATCTACCAATTACCCTCTCGGGCTTCATGCCTCGGCCCATCATTCCTCGCTCGCTTGCACGACTGGCGTTGAAAATGGGTCCTGAAGTTAGGCGTATGCTACGTCCGACGGCAATCACCTGTTGCTCTCGAGCCACAAATTCGGTACAGACAGAACCCCTGTTTCCTTGTCCAAGCAGTTTCTTCGAAAAGAGCACCAAGAGACGGGAGGGACATTCGGCATGACATTCAAAGGTGGAATAACTGGTTTGTATTCAAATACCTATTTTTGAACGCGCTCAAGTCAACCAGTAGAAAGTTGCGAAACATGTTTCATTGCAGCATTTAAAATTTTGCAATGCGTTAACAAAAGCTACCAAAATGAAACGACTGAGAATTCCCCTATTCACCACTTCAACCTATAATTGAATTCCCACTTGTTCATTCATTTATACTGCCTTGGACCCCGTTGTTATTTGTCTGCTGTCTAGTTTTATTTGTAGCTCTTTGTCTTAGCCGCAATTATATTCTAGGTTGAACTCTAGGTTGCGGAAACTGCGCTCCCATTCTCAATATGACGTTTAATGGAATTCTGTGGTCACTCGTCCTCAGTCATTAGCCATCGAACTTCGCGATCGTGCAAACTAAGGAGATCTCCTGCATTTCTGAAAGCTTCCTCCGTCTCCTCCAGGCTTATAGTGAAAGAGGGTCAAGACTTAATACACTGTGGGCGTGTAGGAACTCTACAAAGCTCTCCAATTCAGCCAACCTCAAACATATTGTTCATTAAGACTCCCGAAAATCAATATCCACACCAAAATGAAAGAATTGATGTATTTCTCACCTGTGACATATAGATAGTAGCACTTTTTGGGTAATAATATTATAGGTTCACTGGCTGCTATTTCCGGAGGCCTTGTAGAGTAGGTCTACTATGTGAAGATATAACTGAGTGCTAAGTCGGATGAAAAATGAGTTTAATGAGACCCGGATACGAGACTAATCATTGTTCATAATGATTAAGCAATGGCAAAGGAAAAATCCGTCTATACTTAGGAACATGAAGGATAAGCAATCAACCAAAAAATATCAAAACAGTATTTCAGGAGATAATATTTCAACTTAAAAGCATTCAGCACAGACTCTGTTTATAACAAGCCAAAACACACACCACATTCATACTGGTTCTCAATCACGTTCCTTCCGCTCAGAGCGATATGATTGAGTAAGTCTGACTGTTTGCACCTAGACCGTAGTAATAGACGAATTAGGTTGGTTAAACATCGTAGACGATAAGGGTTGGCGTACTGTGTGTTCATCGTAATGACCACGTCATAACTCTAAGCAGTGAATAAATGCTATAATAATCTTGCCAAAGGACTAAACAGATTCTAAACATGATAGATAGAACGAACAATCACACTTGAACTGACAACATCTCCGGTACTATAGCATATCCCTAGCAAGCAACACATAAAGTTAATACAGATAAAACGAATGTGCTTGCGCATCCCCATTTCCCTGGAAAATAAAAAAATAAATATTGCAGAATTGGTAAAGTGCGAGAAGAGTATATTTTCTGAATTAATAGCTTCCGTGATCCTCCGTCAAAAATGTCAAGTTATGAGGTCAAAAGCGGGGAAAAGGGGGAAAACAATTGATTTAGCCTGCTGAATGACCAATTCTTCGATATTCTGGAACATGGAGCGTCGGTATGAAAAACCAACGAGAGGTGACTGAAGGGAAGAGATGGGTGAGAAGAGGTTGTCGACCTAGTTCACGAGTTGATCAACGAAAGTCACGTGGATGCAAGTCTTGGCGCTCGCTTAGCTCCCTCCACACACATGGGTTTTCCAAATTAGTTTTTTGAAGATTCTTGACGACGAACCTCAACGACAAATCCGCCAACCACCCACGACCACAGTCATCAATCCATCGAGATGGCATCCCGACCTACCGTCACCATCCTGTCCGCCGATGGCACTGCCACCGGTGCGACCCACCCTCTCCCAAAGGTACGAAGAGCGAAGAAGCACTGTTAATCGCGGGGGAGGAATTGAAAGAACTGCGTGAAGAGAGGAATTGGGCTGATTGGCATCGTATAGGTCTTCAACTCGCCCATCCGACCTGATATCGTTCAGACCGTCCACACTGGAATGGCCAAGAACAGGCGTCAACCCTATGCCGTCGCTGAGAACGCTGGTCACCAAACTTCTGCCGAGTCTTGGGGTACTGGTGAGTACATATTTTACTTTTGGGCAAAGGAGAGGGGTTGATGGGAACATACGACGGCAGGATGATGGATTTGGGATAACAGAAATACTGGGCGCGAGAGCAATGGCTGATTTTACAATACTACAGGTCGTGCTGTTGCCCGTATTCCTCGTGTCTCTGGAGGCGGAACCCACCGTGCTGGACAAGCTGCGTTCGGTAACATGTGTAGATCTGGGCGCATGTTCGCACCCACCAAGGTCTGGAGAAAGTGGCACCAAAAGCTCAACCTGGGCCAAAAGTGAGAATCTCGAAAACCTACACATTTGCACGTCACTAACATCCCCAGGCGATTCGCAACCGTTTCTGCCCTTGCTGCCTCCTCCGTTCCCGCCCTCCTCTTGGCCCGTGGTCACCAAGTCTCTACCGTTCCCGAGGTTCCCCTTGTCATTGACTCCGAGGTTTTCTCTGGTGCTGCCATCGCCAAGACATCCGCTGCCCTCGCTCTCTTGAAATCGATTGGTGCTTCCGCAGACGTTGATAAGGTTAAGGCTTCCCGAAAGCTCCGTGCTGGTAAGGGTAAGCTACGTGGACGCCGTCACAGACAACGCCGTGGACCTCTCGTTGTCTATGACCCAGCAGTTGATGGTAGCGAGCTTAACCTTGCTTTCCGCAACATTGCTGGTGTCGAGACCTCCTCCGTTTTCGCATTAAATCTCTTGCAACTCGCACCAGGTGGACATCTCGGTCGCTTCATCATCTGGACTTCGGCTGCATTCAAGGCTCTAGATAACATCTATGGATCTACCACCGTCCCTTCAGCGCTCAAGAAGGACTTCCTCCTCCCTTCGCCTGTCGTCCAACAAGCTGATATCGGTCGTCTTATCAACTCCTCCGAATTGCAATCCGTCATCCGCGCCGCAGTCGGACAGGCCAAGTCAAAGCGTGGTGGCGTCCAAAAGAAGAACCCTCTCCACAACAGACAAGTCCTTCTCAGACTGAACCCATATGCCGCTGGATACACCAAGGCCCAAATCGGTTCGAAGGGATTGGATGCTGGTAAGCCCCAACGAGTAGGCAAGGCCCCATTCGCTGGCGTTCTCAGGGAGGATTAGAGATTCGGTGCAAGGGAATTTGCTTTTCTGGTTCGGGAGCGTGGGATGAAGGAATGGGTGGCATGTAAGGACGTGCTACATCCACATGGCTTGTGTCTGCATAGATAATGAAGATGCTTCCAATGACTCCATAATTACGTTCTACATGTGCATATGATATATATTATTGGGCTAACTTTGGTGCTGGTATTCAACCATTATTGTTCGATGATCTCAACACTTTCACTATATGCCAGAGGTAATTACGAAAATGCCATCTATGAGAGGAAATTCGGGGGTGGGCATGGTGGTTGATAAGGTAGTAGCTACAATGTCTTGGGCATATTAGGTTCATCAGTTCAGGCAAAGACATGCGTGACTCCGCAACTTCTTCCTTTGCTTGAAACAGTACTCTTTGTGGTTTGAGGTTGAGAGTACAAATGGTATCCATATCTCACTAGCCATTCCACTATTGTTTAGCAAGTCCATGAAAAGCTATCTTAAATACATATTCCCACCCTCGGTTTCAGATATGCATGCTTCGACTAGGGAGTTGCTTTTGCCTTGTGAATATGTTGTGGGCCATTTCCACTCAGCTGGGGTTTGAAGAGCATGCAGGTGACAGAGACGTCGCTTAGCCCCTTTATAAGAATTTACGGCATTGATCATTACACAAAACCCAGAACTCTGTGTATTCAATTTCAGAATTATGTGAACTGTCTTGAGAGTTAAACCTATACTTGCTTGAAGATTCGAGTTAAGAATAGACAGCCTAGGGTCAACTTTCCTATTGCAGATCTTGGATATCTTTTGAAGTTTGATATTATGCTACTTGACTTTTAGGATTGTGCAGATTCCAGATTTTGATCGTCGAAATTAAAGATGGGTAGCCTACAGACGGGGTTGATAGTCAAGGCTCAGAAAGGCCAAGTTAACACATTATTACCTATCCGCTCTTCAAAGGCCCGATCGAGGAGCGACGGGGTTTTAAAAAGTTGTTGGCTCCTGTAGTTGAGCTGGCAAACTTCATGAATGAGAGATATAGTTGATAGATTTCGTACCTAAGGTGGTGGGAACGCTGCGAGCGATTTCTACTTGAAATTCATAGACTAAAATCCAGGCTTGATTAGTTCATATGCTAAAGTGCCGCGCTTGGACGGGACTTTAAGGTACTAGTTTGAACTTGCGCACACAAGATGGGCAGATACTGCTTTTAGAGCAAAGTTGATTTATTAATACGTAGAATTATTTGAAAATTAGCACGTTGTTATAAATTTAATGATGTTCAAGATCTATTGTGTATATGTGATACAAAGATAGGGAGATGTAATATCAAACTTGAAATTAAAGACTCTTAAGTTGATCGTAGTTACTAGGTAGGCCGTGAAGTTATATTTTCTGACTAGAAGCTTAAGCTAAAGGAAGTACTGAGTTTGGATTTCTACAGGCTGAGTTAAACACCGAGACTTCAATAGTTGAAGGAGGGCTAAATTTGGCTGGTTTGTGACTTTATAAGAACAGGGCCAATGGTTATACATCATGTCATTCATGTTGTCAGCAATCTATATCCCTCGACATTACGAGCGAGGAGGAGTAAGCGAAGATTTGAGATCCTCTAGAAAGCGCCGTGGTAAATAAGGTTCATGGCGCCCAGTGTTGACTTTAGGAAGTCTCCACTTTAAGTGCCACCAAAACTATAATCTGACCTTGCTCTTCACGGTGAAGATATACATGGTACAAATTTTGTGAAGGAGTCGATGGTATAGCTATTAAGATCTTGAGGAAGGCAATGGCGAGTTCTTTGGTCTCGCCGTCCTTAACTTTTGGTAGTAGCTTAAGTTCACGAGGGGATTTACTTTGCAATTAGGTTCCACACTTGAAATACGCAGGCCCTTGGGGGAAACACTACTAATGCTTTTGTTTGGCGCAAAATACGCGATAGAAAGTGCAATGCGACTAAGCTAGTCCGTCTTAAATGCAGCGTAACATTACCTATAGCTCCAAAATGTGCTCATCATCAATACATCAGCACACGCTAAACACTCTCACACTCAAAGCTCTCTGATATCCATAAACAACCAGTACGCTTGAATATTTCTTGGAAAATATTCTATCAGAATCAATGAGACTCAACCATAACTCCATGTTCTAGATTCGAACCCTCTTACAACATAGTAAGGCCTCGCTACTACAGTGTCATCAAAGAATCAATATCCCATCCTGCTCCTCAACCCCAGAAGCTCAATTTAAACTGAAAAACAACCAAAATCCATATCCTCTATCCTTACCACCCACTCTTCAACCTCTAACCTCGCCAATAGCCTATCTCGCATCTCCCCTTACCACCAGACGCCACATCCTCCCCACCGATGAAGCCCCCCTTTAAACATGTGAAAAAAGCATTCACGCCCATTGCCTCACCACATCCCCAGCTATAGAAAGACCAGAGCTACAAATGAACATCACACAATCACTAGATTATCCAGCCTCTGACTCACGTTCCTTCCCTCCGCCTTATCACCCCCTTCCAACTCCCAACGAATCATAGAACCACAGCCTCAACTCCCGATTCTCCAAAATCGTACCCGCTATCGTTTGTCAATAGGCACAGGGACATTCAATCCAAGTCGAAACCCCACTTCCAGTGCGCATCTCAAAATGACAATACCTCTAGAGATCTTTCTCCCCATCACAACGAAGTATACAACCACCCCTTTAAAAGCCATCAAGGGAAAAGAAAGACTTTAACATCCGACAACAGCAGGCTAACATCGAGAACGTTTGCGATTGAGAAGGTCAAAGAGATAAAAAATATGAATAAATACCCTTAGAGTTCAACCCTTATGCACGACGATCAGATATATCTTTAAAATAATCATGTCCGATACACCTTGAATAAATACACAAATACATACAGGAGTACATACACGCACGCACCTCTCCTACCCAAGCCGCTTGCCTAAGAACCTGCTTTCATTCGATTTGATTTGATCTGATTCGATCGGAATACTTTTCGTCCCTTCCTCCCTCCTCATAGGCGTTCATTGTTGCATCCCATCTCAACTAGCAGACATAGCTACCAACTGAATACACGCTCATACTCAAAAGCAGGCATACCAAAACACCAACATCAGACCAAAACGAGCAGACTGCGGGTAAACAATCAGGCTGTAGCCCCAAGAAGATGACACTTGACGCATAGGCAGACAGGAGGATAAATCCACGAGACAATACAGCTCAACGCAATATAAGCACCAGGAAACCCAGAGCAACGCAGTTAAGAAAAGGAACATCTTGGTACATGATTAATAGTCTCATTTGATCCCAGCCAGCTTTCCCTTCCCTTCCCTTTCTCTACTGAATACATCTTCCCATTCATGCGAAAATCCCATCGGACCAACTATTATCTCATCCACCAACCAATATCCATCCACCCAACTATGCCTGCCCCCGGCAAATGCGAAAAAACACACCAGCACCTCCTCTCATACTCATACCAGGACCCCAACTTACACAGTCGCAAACCCATTCCCATTCCCGTTCGTGATGATCCCTTCTGCCGGGCTTGTAGGCCCGGTCGATTTCTTCGACCGCAACGTAAGCGGGAACGGGTACTCATCCGGATCCTCTTCCTCACTAAACGAACATGATTAGTAGAGTACTAACCATTTCGTTAGATGGATCCACTTACGGCAACTTCCACGCAACGTAATCCTCCGTACTCAAACCCTCTCTCCCCTCTTGTAGACTCGCAAAATCGCCTGGGGTCATCATTCCACTTCTATCTCTCGGGCTACCAGGAACGCTAAACGGCCTGGAGATCTTCTGCTCGACGCCTGGGATGAAGTCGTCCTCGTCCTCGTTTTCGAAGGATGCGGGGTACGCTCTTCTCAACGCCAACTGTCTCGCCTTCACATACTCCATGCCCATTCTCTTCCAGTCCAAAAGATCGCTCAATCGCTCTGTTCGGTTTCTCTGGTTGATACGTTGGCGACGCGACTTGGCTGCGAAATCAAACATGTAGGATGTGAGTTGGTTGACAGAATCATCCACCCCCTTCATGCGGCGATCCACAATGTAGATACCGTAATCTGTGGAGTTTTCAATCAATTCCTCCATGTAGCATCCGAAGCCTGAGAGATTGGTTGTGATGCTTGGAACACCCATCACAGTACACTCGGCGGGAGTATATCCCCATGGCTCGTAGTATGAGGGAAACACACCAAGATGGGTACCTCGTACAAACTCCTCATAATCCATTGGCAGAACAGGGTTTGCGGAGTTCAAGAATTCTGGATGGAAGATAATCTTTACTCGGTCAGTAGGGTGATTGAAGAGCTGGACTCTTCGGATCTGGTTTAGGATTGGGTCTTCTGCGTCGTTTGCCATGTTATGAGTGACAATAGGTGGGAGACCATGTCTCTTCATTGCAAACAGACGTCTACGAAGCAAGATTCGGTCCTGGCTTGTGATGAGGTCCTTCTCATCTGGCATCGGTTCTCCGTCGTGCCACTTCAAAGCTCGCTCGAAGATCCTCTTTCCAACGCTATGCTCAATGACATCAACTGTATCCCTCAATGACTTGATCACGGCTTGCCCCTTCAAGGCCTCGACTGTCAAGGATTGTGTCTGCGCAGGCATGATGATGAAGGCAACAATGGTCATTTTCGAACCAGAAGACTTCAGTCGGTGGTTCAATCGTGCCAATGACTCGATGAACATATCCACACCTTTATTTCGGTACTCGTATCGACCCGCAGTAAAGAAGTAAAGGGTGTTTTCGGGCTCGAAATCATTATGTCCGTAAAAGTGGCCTCGAACGAAGTCGGTGATCTTCTCCTTTGAGTGCTGATGTAAATTCTGGAATTCGTGCATCGCCGAGAATTTGGTGACATTGAGGCCATTGGGGAGGACGCCATCTGGCTTGCGCTTGAGAAGATGTTCACTCTCATATGCAGTGATGTGGGAGACCGTGGTGAAAACATCGCAGGAGTGTGCCGCAGCACGCTCGATACAATATCTGTGGTAGATCCCACGCTTTCCAGCTTCCGCATCCACATCAAAGTATTGCAAGTTGTTGTAGAAATCAACCGAACCAGCACAGAGATATCTTCCGAGAAGGGTGGCATGTGTTGTGAAAATCGTCGTGACATCAATGCGTCGCCTTTTGCAAAGTGGCAGACCTACCCCAGATAGCCATTCGTGGAAGTGGGCGATCACGGCAGTTTCCTTTTCGTGTGCAACAAACTATGTAATATTAGCCAATGCTCGTCCAACTTGAATGTGATGGTTACCTCTCCCAAAAACCATGCGACCAGGTATCCAAATACCACTGCTTCGTTGGTCTCGTCATCCCCAGGTGGGGAAGGGATACCAGCGGTGTTCCAGAGGTCGGCCTTCCACTCGTCCAGGAATCGATATGCGCTCTTGGTGTCTATCAGGATTACCCTCGGCGCTCCCTCGATCAACCAGCGACCGTAGACAATATCAATGCCCCTCTTTTCCATCGACTCGATCGTCGCAGCAAGTATTGGATTCGTGGGAGTCAAGGCCTCTACTTCCACGGCCGCCTGCCGCGCTATTAGCCATCATCTCCAAAGTTTAATCAGTTGCAGCATACCGATTGCCGATTTAAGGGCCCGATGAGGGCATATCTATCGCCATACTCCGCAGTCGTCACCGGGGCCTTGGACTTGAGGACCGAGTAGATGCCACCCACTACGGTAGGTCAGTGGAACGTCCTCAACGGTTTTCGCGTAGTACTCACCTCGATTGGCCACCTCTGTGGCTATCTCGAAGAGATAGTGGTTTCGAATGTCCCGGTTGGGGTTGGCTTTGGGTTCGTGGTCGGGCATCTTGTGGGGAAGCAGATTGTGTGTTGCTGCGACGGGTTTGGAGAATGGTCTGACTGCTTATAGCTCAGCAGGAATGCGGCTCGATGGTGTGATCCCAGGTTTGCTGGAATCCAAGGCGCTGAATCACAGCTGAGGGATGACCCGAGGAATTGATTGCACACTCCAGCTCCTCTCAAGGAGGGTGTCGTGGGAGTGGAAGACGGGAGCAGTGCTCGCAGCGAGCGAAATCGAGGAGCTTTCCCCACGATCAAATCAGCATTCCCGACCTCGGCCCGTGGTATGGACCACAGCGGATAGGGAACTCACCGCTATCAATTGACGAGCCCAGATGGAAACACCGTATCCGCTATCAGAGCCAGATACTTGAAGGTGAAGCTCTGGAGGATGCACTTCTTCGAGAAGAGAAGGCAGATGGAGAAGCAGAAATCGGGAAGAGCTTTTCTCAAGACGATTCCCTAGGAAATGATGGGACGGCTGGGCTTACTCGCTAGAGGCGTAAAGTGGTACTGGCGGACCCCAAGTTACCAGCATGTCCAGCAGGGCGCTCCATTCGCTGCAATCCCGGAATGGAGGCTTGGGATGCTTTGCAACCCCGGACAATGACCTCACACGCTCCGACGTTCCGCTCCTATTCGCAGCAGGCGTGGAGTTGATCTCTGCGGGGTTGCTAGTCGATTCGGAAATATCGCCATTCGAACGAAAACACAAGAGACCAGAAGACCAGAAGACCAGAAGACCAGCAGACGAGCAGACGGGAAGGACGAGGAAGTCGGCCGACGCGAAGTGGTGCGAGAGCGTGATCACGTCCACGGGATCGGAACGCCCCATGCTCACGTGGTCCGCACCGTCCCAGTATCTCCTCCTTGTTTACAAGTTTCCCGAAGGGGAATTGGCTGTCAAACTCAATTAGAAAAAGACGGGCGGAGGAGCTCGAAGCAATCCGCATCTCCGCGATTCCGCTTTTGCACGTGGGGCCCAACTGGGAACCGCCTGTCGAAGGGGATGGCACGTGACGAGGCCGGTTGTATACGAAGCAGAAGCGGTGGGGCTCTAATCTCCTGGGGTGTTCTTCTTGTCCGTCCCTCTTCCGCAGCATCCTCTATCCCATTTTATTCCATCTTATCCGTACTCGAGTGAGTGCAAGGCCGTAATCTGGAGGAGCGGCTGCTTGAGAGTCGACTCGATATGCCCAGCTTTTTCTCTCCTTAATAACCAACTGTCGATGGGAGGAGGCGGAGTCGTATTCTTGCTATGCCCCTGAAGAGGAAAAAAAGTACCCTGTTATGGCGCGGTACAAGCGCACAAGTTACCCTGTGAGAGAGGAGCATTACTGGCATGGCTATTGGGACCGAGCTCTATCTGAATATAGGCGAGTGCTCCTGGAGAACGTCGATCGATGGAGGACTTGAGGAATCAGATCGGAATACAGTAGCACTTTTTGAAGTTTCAATTGTTTCTCGAGTCGATCTCTCCGTGTCTTCTCACCTATAATTTTGCTTGCTTGAAGCACTAGTAGCTAGTCTCAGAGTAGTCACGAGCCCTGCAACCAAAACCGGAAGCGAGACTTTAGCTTTGGAAGCCGACACGCGGAAGTCAAAGCTGTGCTTTTGATATCATCATATTATCCTGCGAAACGGCGATGCCTTATCATATCAGTCACTCATAGTTGAATGAGAGCAATCATCCTGAGCCATCTGAACCTTAACCCCTCAACTCCCCACCGACTTCCTCCTCCACCCGGTCCAGCACCAAATCAACAAGCACCCACTTCGCCCAATCCAGATCCTCATATCTCGTCACAGCAAACACCTGCGCCCCATCAAACCCCTTCTCGCCCTCCTTCCTCGACGCCATAAAAACTGCCTGCTCATCCGGATTCTCAAAGTTGGGATTCTCGAAGAGGAGGATCTCGCCGTCGTCGCTTTCATAGCTGGAGAACGAGGTTGTGATTTTGGGGGTCAGGGGGATGGAGATGCAGGTGAAGGGTGCGGTTGTTGTGGTTTGGATTGTTATCGAGAAGACCTAGAAGGTTGGATGTGAGTACGCAGGGCGACGGTGAAATAAACCAGGAGGGTTTTTAAGTTAAGTTTGGCGAAGATAAGGAGAGGTATTATACATACACCCATCTTTTGGCTCCTCTTCTTCCCAGGAAACGTCACAAGCGCCGTGTCGTCGAAAGCGAAAACATCAGCGTCGTCTTGGGTCGTAGTCAAGTATCCGTAACGGGTCATGTAGAAAGGCCCGTCTTCGGTACTAGGGAGGCCATCTGATGAGCCGTAGCTTTGGGCTATCAGGTAGAAGTTCGATGCTGCAAGAGAGCTGGAATGGCACGGAAATAATTAAGGGTCTGAGATGCATATGTGTATGTATAACGATTGCATATACCTAGCGATGAATCCCACGAAGAGAAGAGTGAAGAGATATAGATTTGTCATTGTACCTTGTACAAACGAGAGCGGTTTGCCAATGGTGGGATAGATAGTATACAAAGACGAAGCTCGGAAAGAAAATGGAAGAGATGCTCGTGCGTAGCTCGCCTATATGATGGATTCATGTTAAGAACAAATATGCAGTATGTTATATTCACGTCTCACAGGAGCATGCGCAAGAGAAAACATAATCCCTCCGATTCGAGAACCCCAAGTCTAATTCTGCAAGCATTTGCATGAATCCGAGATTTGTACATCCCTTTGCGACCAATTCACCGCATGGGAATATAGGGCCTTGAAAATAGTTTATAGATGGGATGGAGTCCTCATAGTGGGGGATCATAATATGCTGGATTATCATCCTGGTGCAACACTCCGGATGATCTGTACGTCCATCAAATTTCCACCATATCTATTCAGGGAGCAGGAACTTGGTTTGGTGCTATATCAACCATTCATTCTGGGCGCCGCACATTTCATTGATCGACTAGTCTTCTGAATATGACTTTAGTGTAATGAGCTAGGGAAGCTGTAGAGTACAGGGAGCACAGGGAGATTCTCGCGGGGTTCTTGCTTTTTTTTAAGTAGGCTTTGCTCTTGAAGAGTCGGAACTTGGATTTAGATTTAAGGGATATTATTAGTTACTTGAGGGCTGTGAGGTTGTGCCCTAGATTGCGCTACGGGCTCTCTGGTTCTAGCCAGAGCTTAGCTCACCAAGAAATGATACGATATTGTTTTAAGAAGCAATGGCATAGCGATGCTAAAAACCAGAAGTTTTTTCTATTGAAAAGGTGCTGTCACTTAACATTTAAGATAGATTTTGCAGCATAAATTTTATAGCTTAGGTCCATGTGAGTCCTGGATGTATCACAAAGTAATGAGTGAAAGTCGTTGTTGGCCCAAATGAAGCAAGCGGGGCTTAAGCGAGTAAGTCCGATATATTAAGAATAAGTACTGTATTCCTCCCTCCCTAAGTCCTTATCTTAGCTATAGATTTCTCGCAGTTGCAACATTAAGTCAATATAACTTTTCTTTGTCCTCGAAGGCATGTTAGGTATGGCTTACAAACGATAACTATTACGAGGTATGGTTGATGTGAAGCGTCTGGAAAAAAGCTTAAAACTGCAACTCTATAATCCTTGAGAGCTCATACTTTTTAATACTGAGTACGTTTGATTGGGGCATTCATTGTATTCCTAATAGAACATAAAACTGGCATATCTACCTACCTCTAACCCCCCCATAACAAAATATACTTACCTTTCCACGGAAACCTTGAGGTTAAAGATCAACTTACCTTTTCGCTTATTCCGATCTTCAGCTCCGGAGACTTATCCTAGCACTAATCTGTCACCTTTCGGAAGATCTAGCTAAGAACACTTGGTTAGAGCTCTGCGACGAGTACTCGGGGTCTTTTTTCGATTTCTTCGAATTAGCCAACAGCTTCCGCACCGGCACCAAGCATTCTCATCATGCGCTGACGGATGATCGAACTTCATTCTTGCATCGAGCTCTCTTTGGCAATGATAGCAAAAGCAGCTGCTACTAGTGGCATGAGGCCACACGACGATGCGGCTTACCTCCCACCCGAGAGAAGGGAGGCGTTTGTTGCGCAGAAACGGGTACGAATGGTCTTCTGTGAACAGGCCGTCGCGAAGCATTTTGCGTATCACTTGCATGATCGCATCCTTGACGGTGCCAGGAGCCGGCAGCAGAAGCAATTTCTCGAGAGACTTCACTTCTACCAATCTTAGATCTGGTTCGAGCAAGGTGAAAAGGACGTCGCTCACTCTGCCACAGGGCTCGTCTTTTACCATTTCTTTGATCAGACTATGGGGGATCTTGGATCTCACTTTGGGCTTCAGATCCCGGAAGATGTCGTTGTTGACGAGCGAGAATCCAGGAGAGGCAAAGTCCTCCACGAGCGCTTCCACATTGAATCCGTCGAAGAATTGGATAGCTGCGTAGTGGAATTGAAGGCTAGCAAGTTCACATCCTGCAGCTCTTGCCATTGCAGCTTCTAGTGGAGCCAGTCTTGTTTGCACCAAACTCACTAGGGCTCGAGGTAGAATACTTGGTGCTGCACGAGCAGTCGAAGCCTTGGCCACTTTGTATTGATTTCGAACACCCGCGAGCTCTGCCCGTCGAGCCAAAATGGAGGATTCGAAAGGACATCCGAGCCATTTGGGCGAAAGGGCTGCGTTCGTAGGCTGTGCCGCACCACGGCAAACCTTTACCAGGATTTTATTTTCGACGATGGGGATTTCGGGCGATCTGTTTGTGACCGTGAGGCCGTTCTGTTTGTCGACCCGCGCAAAATTAGAAGTACTGGTGTTTGAAGATATGACTTGCGTACGTAGGAGTAGAGGGCGATCGAGGAAAGAGAAACTCTTGGGGGCAGCAATCTGGTTTGACATATTGACTTTTTCTGGTTGTATCTCGTGATGTTGTTGCTTTTAGAAAAGATAGAATCCAGTCAGGCGGCTAGGATATCAGGATCTTCACTCGGTTTCCTCTTCGCTCTTGGTGGATTCGATGAATGAAGAGGGAAGAATCCAACTTGAGAGGGCTCTTTATGTTCTTCGCCATGTCTGTTCTGAATTATCGCATGACATTGTTTCCATGTTTAGAACGAGGAGGCTCTTTTGAATATTGTTCAGGCATCTTATGTACGAGCAAACAAGATATCTCTATCTAAACAGGAACCTTGTTCAAGAAAACTTGTTGACAATACTATGCCTAGAGCTCACAATTATCCAGCGCGAAGAGACAATAGGATTGTTTCCTACTATTGTCTTCTTTGGCCCTTCTACACCGTCGACTCGCGCAAAGAGCGAAAAGACAAGAAAACAAAAAACAAAAGTCTTTGTTTGAACCATTTTGTTTTCCGGCACTTTAGTCATCTAGTAAGTCTGTTTGGTGAATATGTTTCTGCGTAAGGCAGAAGGAGAGGCGTTGTGTTAAACGTAGTGCAATTCACAGGCTATCACATGGAAGAGCCCGACAAGTCTACATCTTTGTTGCAGTTTGTATGAAGTGAAAGAAAAGAGAAACAAAGGTGAAAATAAAAATGCGCTATGTAGTAAACCATCTTACTCCGAAATCACGTATGGTGATTTTCTGCGGGGAGGGAAAGGAATCGGACTCTGAGAAAGGTGAAGTGGGATCTTGACAACGTCCTTCGTTTGAAGTTCGGGAAAGGGGTCACAAACCAGTACTAGAGATGATTAGTTTGAACTGATTAACGGGTATTAACTAGATCTTAGCGTTCACTAGCTTAATCGAATGGAGACCAGTCGATTAATATGAATTTTTCTCCTCATGCTACTAGGGAAAATATAATCATTTGTTTTGTGCTGTCGAGTTGGAGGAAGAAGGTGGATCTATTAGAATAATCCAATGATCATGTTTCATAAAGACTTTTATTCATTCTTCTGTTCATAGAACCTTCATGATGAAAAATGTGACATTGGGTCACTCATCGGGTGGCACATTTCAGTTCCCACCTCTAAAAACAAGACAGCTACAACTCCTTAACAGATGAAAAGTCTAAAAGATTTTGTATACCAATTTTAACAGCGAGCTCTTAGCAACTGATTCTGTGCAATCATCTTTGAAATAGGAGTTGTGGTTGTGAAGTTATTACAAGTTCAATTTCTCTGGTGAGGACTGAATTGTGTTGTGTAATGGATGGATGGGCTTGCAAAATTGGCGAACAAGTGAGTGAGTGTACTTTTACTATTAAGCGTTTGTTAATTTCTTGCATCTTCAGAAATTGCGATGTGCAACAAAACCTTTCAACAAAGTGCTCCACTGGTGCATCCATGAATATAATTGGTTGACGGCATTAAGTCCGAACGCTAAGAGTGGGACGGGAATTTTACCGAGACCGAGGAGCTCGAGCTCCCATTTCACAGCAACAACCTCATCTCAACGAGTATGTTGACATCAAATTCAGGCCCTCCTCGAAAGGCTTGATGATACTATTTTGGTTTATGAGTAGGTATAAACAGTACCTTCTCAGGTCGTTTTGAAACATTTATTTTTGGGACAAGAACAGAGGCGAATCTGTTCACTGCATATCATTTGATCACCTGCGAGCCACTATGCTATGTGCTATTCGGGCTCAATTTGTCTGTGGGGCAGCGCAAGAGGAGCAAGTAGTATTCAGGCCTATCAACGGTGGATACAAACTCCATACTCCAAAACTCATGACTCTAGCTAACTCCATCAAGGTAATAATCTCATCCTTGCGTGTAACCCGAACTCGTTCTCTCCTAGACACTCAGGTCAACTATCCTATCCAGATTCGCTTACTTCACAAAGAACTCTCGATCCTGGGGCGAATATTCTTTTGTGTGCTTTGTTGGGTAGGGTCATAGGAAGCTTTAAGGATGAGCTGGTCTGTTATCCTTGTGGCGGTACTTTTCCTTTTTCTGGGCTTCCGCATCGCCTGCATCACTGTACTTGTATCTAGGAGGACCTTTGGGGGGAGGTCCTACAGGAGCAGGGGCAGGTCTGGCGGCATGACTCGGGGGAGGGTGTGCGTGAGCCTGGTTACTGGGAGGGTTATGGGTTGGAAGTCGAGCCGCTTCTGCAGCCTTCTTCTTTGCCGCCTCATCATTGGCTTTCTTCCACTTCCCGATAGCATCTTGTGTATTTCCTGCTGCCGAAGCAGCACCGACTGCTAATGCGACCTTCGAAGCTGGATGGTCTGGGAGTACAGCTGCTGCGCAACCTACTCCTGCCCACTGTGCACACGCAACGCCCGTCTTGGTACTAATTGTTGTTGTCAACACTTATTTTTAGAAGGTTGGAAGGCTTGAGATCATAAGGTTCGAGAGTACGGAGGATGTACTTGAAGTTACTTACAGGGCATCGGCTGTAGGGCTGGTGATCTTCCCGAGAAGATCCGGATCCGGAACAGGGAGAGCATTAACTAAGCTCCCGGAGGCCAATAAGGCAGGCAGAAAGAGTTCGATATAATGCATTGCCTCTTTGTGGTGTTTTACAACAGATAAATGCTGCGCTTGAACAATATATTAGCATATTGCTCTTGAATTCCAAGGGGGTTATATATACCGATCAGGTCCTAGCGTAATCCAGACAGTGGTTCTAAAATAGCAAAGATTGAATCGAAGGCGAGGTAAGTGCAAGTTGTTGATTTGGATGCTGTGGTTATCGGATTTAGGAGTCAAGTGGAAACCATTGTCACTTTTAAGTAATTCTTCTGTACAGCATTGAAGCACTCAATCCTCCCAAGGAGCGAAGCGTGTAATCCTTCACGTCGCTCAGCTCTTCATCCAAGACACTTTGAACCAGAAAACAAACGAAGTGACTGCCCAATGCATTCTGTTTTAATCCTTATTGTCAGATTAAGCAATCAGAAAATCCTTAGTAGACACTATGAAGATCCTTTCAAAGACTATCTCGTGCTCTAATAGCACCTTGGATTTTCCCGCAAAGGAGCCCCTCAAACACTTACTGGCCTTGGCCATTATCTGGTACGATATTATACGAAATCTGACCGGACGAATACTCCGCCTCTCCTTTTCGTCCCTCGCTTGGCTCAGTCTGATCTAGGTTCCTCCTTAGGTTGGCGCAGTAAAGTTTCTGGAGTGGCTGAAACATAAAATTTTCAGTGTGGTGGGTTTCAATGAATTTTGCGTCTCCCCAATCTCGAGGCCGATCTTGGGCACGTGGAGTGCGGGAAGTCTAGGCGTCTTTTGACATGCGCAGTAATGACCCTAGAAGGATCTTGATTGGGCGGCATAGACTCTCAAGGCTCTTCTTCATGCATCTTTCGAGCTTTAAGCCTTGAATTCAGGTCATATTTCGGGTTTGGCCGCCGAGGTTACCAAGTGTCGAAGTAACTAATTTTAGGTGTAGCACCTGACCTCTCGGCTGATATCATCCATCGTTTCTGCACTAGTATACAATCTTATTGTTTAGGGCACAACAGCGCATCCCATTGTTCCTTTCTACACTGCTTCGTGTCTCTTAGAGGTTAAAACAATCCTTTAGTTCGTCTCAACAAAGCCGCATCATTCACGACACTTAGTTTGTTCTTTCTTGCCTCGATGGATTTGTCAAAGGACTTGACCCTCCCAGGCTCTTTTACAGCAAAACAGCACTCGACCTTTCGATATATGTGGGTCGGCACCCGTCCTTCTTTTTGCTCAACCTCCGATATCCTTATTATTGCTTGACGGTTTTATTCTTACCTTCACATTTTCATATCTTCGGTCTTGTTTCCGTATATACAAATCAGAATGGCAAAAAGCTTCTACAACGGTGCCGGCGCCGGCAACAGACGAAACAACAGTTATAACAATAACAGAACTCGGAACAGCCGCAACAGCAATAGGCATGGGGACAACAACAACAACTACAATGAAAGTAATGGGGGGAAGTATTGTAGTAACTGCAATATGAAAAACCACAACACTTCCGAATGTACCCGCAGTTATAATGCAAACAGCTCCAAGAATATTACGATTAACCAAGGAGTCAAGAAATCTAAGCGACCATGTCGCCATTGCAACGGCAGGCATGTTGATAGGGATTGCCCCAAGATCCAAGCTGCTTCCTACAGCAATAACAACAACAATGGTTTAGGAAGTCAAGAAGACATCGATATCCCCTGGGCCTCGCCGTGTCCAGAGTACACCAATTCCTACATCCGTTGCAATGGCCAACTCTATTCGCAACCCTGCTCAAACATAGGGGAAAGACAGCCCGTCCAGCCCGGTCAGTATTACCCCATGCAATTCAATGCTGACGCCCAAAGACAGCCGGTGACCA
The DNA here is from genome assembly GCA_000328965.1 of Ascocoryne sarcoides NRRL 50072. Classification (NCBI taxonomy): domain Eukaryota; kingdom Fungi; phylum Ascomycota; class Leotiomycetes; order Helotiales; family Gelatinodiscaceae; genus Ascocoryne; species Ascocoryne sarcoides. Next base: position 914,067 of record KB205947.1, on the reverse strand, counting down.
ATCCATCGCATGTTACGAACGCAGCGCAGTGGGAAAGTTATGTACAGGCGGCGGTGCCGCAGCCCACCGAGATTATCGAGGAGGAAGTCGTGGTTGGAAACTCGTTGCCACAAAGACAGTTGTTTATTACGGGGGCGCAATTGAGAATGCTGGTGCCGGAGGTAAGCATGATAGATCTTGATGGGGATACGATTATGAGCGATTGTTTTGATTATGATGGGGTTTCCATTCTGGTGAGGTAAGTAGTGCATCGGAAAGGGAAGTGAAGAAAGGTAAGTACGGAAACCAGTGGATAGACTGGTACTCAGCTCGGTTTTGGGTCGTGATTTCAAGATTGTTTGTTGGTTTGGAATTTTTGGGATTATATAGAGGGGTAGGTGTCGTTTTGCATTTTGAAAGTTTATAGAGGTATAGTTCTGAAATTTTCCCTCGGTAAGGTTTACGGTCGTCTGTTCAAGGTAGATATAGCGAGATAAATAAAGCTCATTATATGCACTGCGAATGGTTTTGCCTTCAGAAATCTTTGTAAGGGTTTATCATATATAATCCCTCTTTAGGAAACCAAAATATATGAAAGACCGCGCAAATCGTGTTGTGACATACAAAGTCTGTGGCAGGTGCGGCATACGTGTATCGGGATGTAACGTCTCGTTTCTTGTGGCAATCACTTTCCTCGTATACATTGTGACAACCGTAGTAGGAGGGGAGTTGGTCATTATTGTTACACACTTCTCTTATTATTCTCGCTTGCATTAGTATTCTACGGTCCAAAATCGAGTGCTAAGGGATATGGCTTGATTACATTCTTACATGAATTCTAGGAATAATAATCGAAAAATATGAATTTAGGTCTCAGCAGCTACCCATTTTCGTTATTGCTGACGTTCTATGAATTATTTAATATGGAGAAATCTCGGAGTTGTTGTTTCAGTCAGTTTCATCCCGAATGCCGTCATCCGGCCTGAAGTATTACCCGAATCCCAATTTCTCCCCTTACACATGTTTACTAAAACCATAATCTTTACATCCAGCTTCGCTTATCCCTAATGTGAAACTTCTGTGTGTTTACTTGTTTGTCATTTGGAGGTTTGGGAGCATTTATAATTGTGTTAGTGGTAATTTATTTGAAGCCGTAGGCTCTATATAGCAGGAAATTAGTTTAGGATTCACACTCTCCATTGTTACAGGCAATGGAATTTGTCCAGTTCTTTCCATTTATCTAAATCATCGTAAACTTTTGAAATCAAAGCTAGTACTTTTAATAAAAGACATTTAGCAGATAAGAGCAAAAACCAACGCTTTTAGACCTAGGTCATACCCGCCAACGTAGCCAACCACTTTATAACCCAAACCTCTCCAAATTTCACCACCCTGCTATTTATATCGCAATTGTATCTTCCTCTATAGCCTCCAATCCCGCAAAAATTAAAGGCAATAAGACCTTACAATATTCTTCCATCGAGCTTTTTGGGAAGCGGGCTGGGAATTGTCTCTTAAGTTCTTCATTTGTGTCCAACACCTCTCGAGAGACTTGTGCCGTGTATTTTTTGCGGTGTTCATCATGATCGCTAATATCGACAGCGTGCAAGACTTCTGACAGCATGTATTGTACCCAGGGGCAATCCATGTTTTTAGCTTCTGTGTCTTTCAAGTAGTCCATAATTTTAGCAACATAGAGAAGCCGCTTCCAGCTTCCCTTCGGGTTATTCCATGCGGAATTTATTGCTTTCTCCAATTTTGGGTCACCTTTCTCAAGGCCCTTGCAGGGCCCCTTCTCCACAAAATATTTTATCTTTTGGCGTGCCCAAAGGCGCATCCTCTCATATGTGGACATGCCATTGAACCCTTTTCCTTCAATGAACTCCCACGTTAAAATTTCAGTGTACCAGTTTTTCTGTGATTCCAAATCCAGTGATAGGGCGCTGTGGAAGGGAATGCCTCCTAAGCTGAGACAGTGTCCATGTCGTATTTTGTCATGGTCGAATAGATTTCCCAAAACCCAAGGGTGAAATAAATATTCTTCTACTTCACACAACCGACAACCAAAAGATCCAGGCACACGAAATGTGGTGTTCTTTTCCCTCAGTATACATTTATTATCCCCAGAATTGTTCGTAGACCAAATCTTTGCTCTGTGAAAAGCGTATTCTCTTGGGCAAGGTAGGATAAAATGACGCCTGGCGATCGTTTTGTCTTCATCGGGGAGGAGATCTCGGAAGTGTTCTTGGCATTGTAAAAGTATGTCGTAACACATGGTATCCTTGCTTTGTATTCAAAAGTGTCTCAAGTAATCTTTAGTGCTTTTCCAGCAATTGGAATCCAGAGCCTGGACTTTGAAGATCGACAATTTGAGGGTCCTTTTGGAAATGTGCTGCCAGGGTCTGCTCGGGTTCGGGGAGGAGTTGGAATTTGGAGTTGATGAGGGAAAGAAATCTTCAAACTGCGCGAAGTTAGGCTTTTATGCAGAAAGGATTTAAATGATTTACAGCGCAGTTAGTCAAGTAGGAGTGCATCAAGATTCAGAGTTTAGTTGTTTGGAGATATGACGATGTAGAACTGTAGGACTCGGACATATATGATTCAAAGACAGTCTTTAAATATGCCAATATAGGATACTCAAGGGAGTCTATAGGTGTACCAGGCAGCTGGTACTAGTAGTAATCAGGAACAGGTAATATCCAGATCCAAAATTTGGGAAAGCTCACAGATATTCTGCACAAACTCGGGAATAAACATTAAGACCCATTGGCAAAGCTAACAGGTAGTGAGTGGTCTTTCACTGCGCTGCTTTGTATGCCTCTGACCAGCTGATAGTTGTTGCTGCATATGTAGCCCCATCGTTAGAGCTTGAAGGGTTTAAATCTGATCATTTGATTGATGTACACTAGAAGACCCAGTTATCCTACCTCGCCTATTTGTTATTCAAGTTCTCTGAGTTATAACACTAAGTGCAAGATATTTGATGTGTGAGAATTCTAAATCTGTACACTTGTGTAAAGCTAGAAGTCATAATGTGAAATGCTAAGAATCTTGCTCTCTTTCTCTGTTATAGCTTGGCTATTCTCTAGACAACCTTTCCCCAAAGTGACTTCATCGCTTGCAGCTAGCCAACCAAGCTTAATGTAAACTCTATCACGAGCTTCACTTCCATTTATGTTGCCTGTTTCTTACTTCTCGGAATTTCAATCGACGACTTATACATACTCTTTTCCTTCAAGTGCTATATTATCAGCATGAAATTTGCAATCAGACCCCACTCTCTCCAATCCCAAGGTGAGACTCAGCCGTTTCTTCCTAGGAGCTCTTCTTTTTCTCATATTCGTACCTCTATACCAACAGACTTCCTACTATCAGACCTCTACGCACTCAAGGGAGTAGCTCCTTCCCATTTCAATATATTTCTTTGATTTCGACTTCAGCTTCTTTCTTAACGTCAAATTCTCCCCACTTCTACTTATTTTTCAACATCTACTTCCTTCAACCTCTGTCTTCTTCAACCTCACTTTTCTCTAGCTTCATGGTCTTTGCATTTGCTAAAGAGCCCACTACAATTTTGTCTCGACAGTAATCAGCATGAAACTCATTCATACTTAAACCCACCAAAAGAATTCTCCTCTCCGCTGGACGGCGCTTGAAAAGCTGTCACTTGAATTTCACTCCGCACATTTCCCCCACTCAGAAACACATATTTACTTCCTATTCTTTCTCAACAAGCCCAAAACAAACTTTATTTGATAACAAAGCCTTGAGTCTCAAACTCAGCTTCGACATAAAAGAACTCAGGTATGAAACCCAATTTCTTATTTTCAACTGCCCGAGCCTTAAAACTGACATCATAAAAGTAGGATTCAGAGTAGCTCCTGTTCACTGGGATTGGGAACGGAGTAAGCATGGAGATCTACGACACAGCTAACTCTGGTACGTATTCAAAGTTCACGAAAGATCCGAAACTTAGCTGACAGAGATGTAGAAGATTTGACTGCTGGTCAGGCAGTTAAACGAGAGTATGCTGCAGGAGATATGCAAATTGATGATGGCGATGAGCTCCGCTGCTCCCCCAGACAACGCGTTCAAGCACACAATCGACCAGGATGTGATCTTGTTGAAGTTCAATTTATTAAACAGCAACTGGACTCATCCGAGTCTGATGTGAAGCAAGGCTTGACAAGAAGGAGTTATGCAGAAAGCAAATCAGTCATCTCCTTGGATGAGGCCGAGGTTCCTGCCCCACCCAATTGTAAGAAAAGAGGGAGAGAATGTGCAGGATACAGTATACCACCATCAATAAAGTCCTCAGAGAAAAGCACAAAACGATTAGGGGCATGGTAGAGGAACTAATACCAAGGAGCGAGGAAGCTGAGCGGGTTAAGATGCTGCTAAAAGAATGCCAAGACTTGGAACAAGCAATGGTGTGGAAGATGCAGAAATTAATAGCGCCGTACAAACCAAGGGTAAGACAAAGAGAATGGCCAGAAACAACCGAGGAGGTCAGGATCCGACTGGGCGAGGAAGAAAAACTCTTCCCATGGATGCCTTCGGAGGAGACCAGTACAAAACTTCCGAATAATGGATTGCTCATGAGGGTCACGGATGAGTAGTCCAAAGCCAAGATATACCCAGACGTTGGCCTCCTCTCTGGGGGCTCAAACCAGAGGCTCAACACCGCAGAGGCCCGCAAAATAGCTTTGGAGCAACATCTCAACTGGGGAAATCGCACTCCAACTGTCTTCGTATCAGTTTCCGGGGATGTGCACGACTTTTCCCAAGAGAGAATAATCCGGATGCAGGAGCGAGATGCTCGAAAGCCAAATGCAAACACTATTCGCTTGACTTTCATCAATGGCCATGCGCGAATTGCTGCCGGGTGGCCTATCTTACGAGTGGATGAGCAGGTCGAGCATCACAGAGTAGTAGTTGGCGCTGCTGCTTGGCTGTACAAACATGAGCTCGTCCTACCATACCGAGTTGATACTGCGCAAATCGTTGCTACATACTGCTGGACAGTGGTCGAGCAATTTATGCAAGAAAATAAGTGCGATTATTTCAAATAGCATAAGATGGTGGCCGAACCAGCTTTCCTGGAGCATGAGGCTGCGAGAAAGGAGGGGAGACCAGTGAGAGGGGAAGGAGGCTGTATCTGCTGTGGTCATTGATGGCTGAAATACAATTCAATGGCTGGTTGGCTTGTTGATGTATGCACTTCGGTTGGGGACTTGACGAGCGAGCAGCCGGGCGGTCAGGAGCATGCATATGATATCAAGCTTTTAACCGAATGCTTGAGGTTGCGCCGTGGCTGAGGCACGGGCAAACTGCACCTTGCGGCGCGTAGCAGAGATGAGATTCTAAAAACCGAGGACCAGCGTTGGGCACAGCCTCAAGTCGGCAGATGTTGGATTGATTGGTACAAGTATATTTCTAGTGCAGGGGGATGCGTGATTAACAGTGCCTAAAGTTACGAGTTGACAAGGCTGTGGACACTTTGGCAACTACATAGGCGACATGCGTTCTCTACTACTACCACCTCCAAGCGCTCACCATGAGGAATACAATATTACGATCGCCTCGCCGCTGTGGGCTTTGCTTCTTTCATTTGAAGGCAAACACGCCCTTTCTCGAAACACCTACTGTGTCCCGGAGGATAAATCCCATATGGCCGCAGGGTTCAGGCTGGAACGTTGGCTTGCTAGATGATGCGATTCTGCCTCCGAAGGGTATCACTATGATCTACTTGAAGACAAAGCTGATTGCAATCCACGTATCATCCCAGCGAGGCTGTATCGGTTGTGCTGCAATCTTGCAATTTCTCGAGCATCAGGTTCAAGGGGAGCTCTCCTTTGACCAGAACTGCTTGCAGACCAGTGTGTGCTGGAATGGCGAGTTGGTGATAGGCCAGCTAACCACGGGAGCCTTCATATCAAGCTTACAGTAAAGGCTGGTGGAGATAAGTCCATTAAAAAAGACTTTGATATGTCGATTGGCTATACCGCAGGCACAAAGCGGCAATTCTTCCTGCCATTGCTGGAAATACCAACTGCAAACCCATCCGTTATTTCGCCCATAGGCTATCCCGCTGCTCACCAAGTTTCCCGAGCAATTGCACAAGGATACACAGGCTCCCTTGCTTCTCTTCACCATCTCAAAACATGGCTTAAGGAGTGCGAATTGTCACATAAAGCCTGTTAACAATCACCGTCATCGCTTCCTTACCGGATCTTGGAACTCTCCAAAGATCCTAATCACAATAATACTGTTCGTCTAATCCAGAACTCCAAGCGAGAAGAGCCATATGCCTGCCTTAGCCATCGCTGGGGTGTATCCACGCACCGTTGCCAGACGACAAAAAATACAATCTCTACCCACCTAAAGTCCGTGCCATGGGCAAACCTTCCCAAAACTTTCCAAGAAACAGCCTCGGTGGTGTTACGTCTGGGTCTAAAGTACCTCTGGATTGACTCGCTGTGTATCATCCAAGATGATGAGAATGATTGGAGAACCCAGGCTGGACAGATGTGCAACATTTACCATGGTTCATATATCACAATTGCAGCCACAAGCTCCGCTGATAGCGATGAGGGCCTTTTCCGGACAATGCCTAGAATTCCCATCCAGGCTTACAGCTCAAGCTACCGGGAACTATTCATCTACAAATCTCCTCAGCACTATTATGAACTTGGCACTACCGGTAACTACAGTACCGACGAGAGTGACGAATTTCCACTCTTGAGCCGAGGATGGGTCTACCAGGAGCGTCTCCTGTCACCACGACTCGTACACTTCTCGCGTTACAAACTTCGATTTAAATGTATGAGTACCACAGCTCCCTGCGAGTGTGGGACGGATGGATTATGGTATGAAAAGGATAACTACAACCGGATTTTAGAAAGCTCCGATCTTGTAGAAATTAGAAGTCGCTGGCACCAAATAGCCCACCAGTTCTCTGGCTTGAAATTGACGTACCCTTCGGACTCTTTGCCGGCTCTTGCGGGCGTAGCAAGGGGATTCGGAATGGCTCACCAAGATGTCCTAGGTCGATATGCTGCCGGACTGTGGGAACATACACTTGCACACGATTTGCTCTGGACTGGGCATACTCGTAGAACCACGCAGCCTAATGCGTCTTATGTGCCTACATGGTCCTGGGCGTCAACAACTGGGTGGTGTGGAACCATCGCATATGATAGGGCAACATGCGACCTTGAAGTTGTGAGCGTCAATATAGATCTGGCCGGTCCGGATGAATATGGTCCTGTAAATTCGGCAGAGCTGACACTAAGAGGGTATTTGGCTGTAGGAACGTGTAAATGGGCTGCCTGGCGGGGAGGCGCCTCCATACACCTTTGTGATGATTTAAATGCTATAGCGGTATACACGATTAACTTGGACTACGACATTTCTATTCCCGGGTGTCCAGCGTATGTACTAGAAGGATCTCCGATATATTGCTTGAAGACGGGATTCAGAGGCGGCGGCCGTCATGTGTGCCTAGTCCTCCGGGCTGTGGATGAGAAGCAGAGGATCTTTGAGCGTATTGGCTTACTATATGAGGTATGGTACGAAGACGTTGACAGTTGGTTCAACGGTGGACAGGCTAGGGAGACTTTCAAATTGATATAAAGCATCAACTTTACTCATCGAAATCAAGGACTAGGTTAGAGTGTATATATTTAGTAAATGCGCCACGAAATGGGCATTACATGTCGAATTAGCAGAAATACTTAGATGGGGGTGCAGTGTAGCTGGAGGACGAGATTATCATCCATGTACTATATTAGTAAGTCCAAAAGCTCAATCTTGACTAGCAATCACAGGACTCAAAAATTGCATTGAGAGGGAGAATGTTAAGCATTTCGTTTGAAACGTTCTTGAACTATCCCTAAGAAACAGTATCAAATTCATAGTTGTCAAGCCTCGCCTGCTCAACTAGCTATATTTCAGCTTTTGAAAAGCAAGAGTTTCACTTCAGGTTCATGTCAAAGACTTATTTCTCAACTACTCGTACCCTTATGTTTTTAGGGGGTAGAGATTTAAGACCTTTAAATTATAAAGTCTTTTCAGCACGCAGGGACAGACGTTAAATCATCAACAATTTCCTGCCGCACTCAGTCTTTCTAAACCTCTAGGTTTCAAAGAACAAAACAACACAAATCTTAAAGACGCATGTAGTACCCGCTCAACGAAGGATCTACCGGTGAATCAATTGATCGAACGCAAACAAAGGTGCAGTAATAAGGTAGGACAACAACTTTGCTAAATATAATAAGATAAAGAAATAAGCAGCAATGCTCTTGGGCCGAAATAAACATTTTAGAAAAGCTCACTGTATTGAAAACTCCTCGGTCTCTTTGTGCTTGAACTCTGTGGTCAGGAAGATGAGGTTCTATCCGCCTTCATGTTTAACCTACACACAGCAATACCACAACCAGTCGTGGTTCTGCGTCATTTTACCTATCATTTGTTGCTTGCCGTTACAGCAATTGTCAATCACTATCCGCTATGCGACCGTGGCATTGCCAACTTGACAGCCTTCCGATTGGCTCTCGAGCTCCCCGCAAAAGCTACATAACAATCGCATCGCAGCTGTACGAGCTGTATCGCTCTCAATAAGCAAACCTCCCTCCTTTAAATGAAGGTAGTCACCCCTCGAGGGTGATCCACCACCGGCAAGATGGCGAAATTCAACATTATGAAGTGGTTTAGGAAGAAGAAGTCGAGCAGGAACCTCAGACCAGTCAAAGACATCCCTTGGCTCGAGTCGCCAATTCCGCAAGATGGAGCAACCTTGTCGGCCCCCAGGAACGACTTCGCAGCCAAACTTACGCCCAAATTATTAGAGCGCATCTTCACCTTTGTATGCCCACATGCGCAGGATGAAACCTACGAGACGTGTGAACAGTCTACCGTTGGGGAATGTTGCGGGCTATGCGACTTGAGAGATCTAGCTCATTGTGCCCAAGTATCCAGGAGGTGGAGACAGCATGGCACAAATGTGTTGTGAGTACAGTGCTTGGATTTATGAATCGGTCTGCGCGGACTAGGGCTAATTATTGTGTCTGCAGGTATCACAGCATACGAATTGATGCCGTCCACTACTGCCCACGCGAAGATATACTTGCTGAGAAGCGCAAGCGGAAGTCCTTCTTGGTTCGTAACGCAGAACCAGAGGACGTCCCTGCTGTGCGGCTCCGACTTCTCTGCAGAACCCTCCGAGAAAACAAATCAACTTATGCCCCGCTAGTTGGCTTCCTCAAGACACCTTATATGACAAGGGGAGCTTGCAAACCAGAACTAGCCCAAACGCTTGCTGTGCTGGCAAACATTCGATATGTCGACTTACCTGACGGCTTCTTTATGGACGATGCGTCCTGCACTGTGTTAAGGCAAGGATTACAAGTTGGCTGTCCAAATATTAGGAAAATGACATATATGGAAGGATCGGAACGAAGCTTGGGGATGCTGGCCAGCGGAACAATATGGCCTCAATTGGAGGTTCTGGAGCTCGTGGGGCTGAATATAGACCCTGTCATTCTGCGGAGAGTCTTGGGCGCTCTAACAAATCTGCGCGCTTTTAAGGTTGCAGAGATGAAGTCTTTCAATGACGAATTCTTTCGGCCAAGCAACCAGCTGCCCCAATTCCCAACATTCGACGAGCTTATATTTGAGGATGTCCCTAATCTGACCGCAGAAGGGTTGACTGGATATCTCTCCCGGCCTGATGCACAAGAATCATTGAAGACATTAGCGTTGACTGCTACTGGTGTCCGTTCCTCGGAATTGCATTGGATCCTGACAGCTGCACCCAAACTCGAGGATCTTTCTATCACCGAAGCTGTTGCAACCTCATTCCCCACTGATAGTAATATCCAATTACTCCAATCAAACTCCCTGACAGTCTTTCATTACGAGATTACATCAGGAAGCTCTGCCAACACATTTTCCAGTACGGCTGCAAGTTATTATGCCTACCTCACCTCTTCGCTTCTAGCAGGCGGTCTTCCTAATCTGGAAGAATTATATGTCCGAGGCAAGATCACTACCTTTATTTGTCTAAAGTTTCTTCTAATTATAGTCTAGATTCTGATTTCTCGGACACACTTATCGATCTCCGCCCTCCGGCTCCAGGTTTTGTTTCTGATCCTGATAACTTTAGCCCACCGCCTTCAAACCCTTTTGGTCAAACATCTCCCACCGGAAAGCGTTTCAGCTCCAATAATCCTTTTGGAAAGCTCACAAATGGGAACGGGTAAGCTAATGCCCCCCCCTATGCTTCGTAATATGGGCCCGAACTAATTCCTAGTAGACAAGTCCCACGGCCTGGCCTCAAACAAGAACTTCAAGTCTTCGCTAAAGGCGACGGCGACGAAACTTGGAATTTCTCGAAAGTGGCGCCAACACAATCGCACGGTAGAAGAGGCAGTCGTAGTGGCTTGGGCAGACCATTAAGCAGTTATGGGTTAAAAGACGCTCAGGGTCCTGGCTGGGCACGTAGCCCAGATACGAGGAGGAGTACCATGGTTCCTAATGGCACGGGTGGTTTTCTTGCTATTCCTACTGAAAATGCGAGGCCCAGTAGTTCCGGGGGAGAAACAGGACGGAGTACCAAGAAGACTAGAGATTATGATATGTGGCGCTGATGGAAGTTGGAGCTCTGATTAGTCTCTATTGAAGGATATTTGTAGTCGAGAAGAAGACCGCAAGGAGCATTTTGAGGGGCGGATGGATAGATGAAATTTCACTGGATTAAGCAGCACGTATGTAAGATTTGGAATTTGGTTAGGCAGAGTATGCTGACATGGGGGGGAAAATGCGTTTGCGTAGATACCCAGGATGCTTGGTGGCTAATAGCACGATTAGTATAGTCAACTTTTTGAGGCTCAAGGGGCCATCTCTAAATTGGAAGCGAGATCCAAGGAGAAAAGCTGAAGTGACACTGATGGTCCATAGGAGGTGTAACGAGTCAGTAAGTGAAATTTCATCGCTAGGATTACTCTGTTCCACATATCAGACAATATCATTATTTCTCTTGTTCCCACACGTACGAAACGTAGGAAAACCAAGTTCTCTTGATATTTCATGGTCCAGACTATCAAGGGGAAGAAATATCTCGGAGTGATTTCTGTGTTCCTGCATGCTCTGATATGCATCGTGCCAGTGGATCGTGCTTAATTCAGACTTCAATTTAAGTTCGTTCTTGTTTGTCGCTGCAATATTGTCTATGACGACTCTGGCAAGGTAATTCCTTTTGGAGTTGAGGCTTCGAGCTAGAAGCTGGTTCATACGAAACTTTCTACCTGCTGCTCCCATGATATTCACATGATTGCACAAGTTAAGAGTTAAGACCTTATAAAGCCTAGCATCCCTTATCAGCACTACTCAGATCGATCCATTCCTCAAAATTTCATTCCCCTTTCAGTAAACTCACCCAGAAGTCGTCTCGAACCTAGAGTTACAACTTGGCCATCTTTCCCACGTAATGTCTATACCCACCCACAGCCCCAGAGTTATCTACCCCCCACCCCATCAATTCTTTTCCACAAAGTCGCGTTTGATTTCCCAGCTTCACCGTCATGATCTCGTTGTGTATGGTTTGCACCGCTCCATGCGAAAGGTTCCCGATGCAGATCTTACCAAATGGATTACGGCGCCTCCCCACTTAATTTCGAATATTTTCAGGCGAAAACCCCCACGGTGTCACACACCGATTGAACCCCCACTGAGGGTTAGACGTGCAACAAAATTATTGTCGAGGTTGCGGCTTAGGACACAAGGACGGGAGGGGGCATGGAGCATGGCATGAAAGGGGATTTTTTTGGGGGGAGAGATTGTTGTGCGTTGGGTTTTTGTGTGATGGCTGGTTACACGATGTAGTGTTGGCGGGGGGGAATTGGGCTGGAACGGGAGGGATGGTAATTATTGAGAGGGATAGGAGAGCTTGCATGTTCCGGCTCTGGTATTTACGTATACTCTAGAGCATTTATGAATGCTTTGTTGTTGAATTCGGCTTCGGTCTGTAGCACCAGAGGGGAAGTACATTTTCGAGCCTTAATATGCACTTTCTTTCGTTGACCTTACCGCAAGAGAAATATCGTATTACTTGTACATTGGTTGCACATTGACATTTGTGAGCTTTAGAAGACTCTTCACATACGAGACTGCAGAATTGTTAGACATATGCCTTTTGGTTTCATCATGCCTTGTCGCCTCGATTGAAGGCTTTTTCTCTCTCTCAAACTTCAAGAAACACTCCGGGTTGATCTTCCGAGCTCCTTCCTATAAAGCATCAATTCGCAGAGAAGTGCAGCAAATTTAATTAATTATTTCCTGATCACAATAAATATCTCGGCGACAGTGCCATTTCTATCCACGGCACACTATATATCATCTCCTAACCCATATTTTCCCTAGCTCTTACCTCTGAATTAAAGGATGTGAATTGACGTTCTACACGCTGGTTACTCATCACTAGCTTAACTCCTGGCCTAACCGATACCCGACACTTACCCTCGACGCCCGGCCCGAGGTCCCCTCGTCTAGGGCCTTTACCTCAAAACACCAAGTCCACCCCCATCAATGATATAAAGCAACTTATAATTTGATAAATAGGCCTATTGCTTCTACTAACGAGTGAAATACTCTCGATATAATCATTCAAGGAAATCTTTGGAAGCCAGTTACTGTTAGAGTACCGATATTGAAGGGAAGAGAAGAAGTGAATACAGAAATTGGTGTAATCACGTGTACATTGGTCATATTAGCTTAGCAAGGAATGGTGAATTAATGTGCATGTATGTGTAAATTGATCCCCCTTCTTGGTTCTGGATACCATACCACTTAAGAATACCAACAAATAACCTCAACAACCTCTGCAACCCAAACGTTTCCTACCCAAAATCAATAACTTCTACCTCAACTATTTTCACAATGGTGAACCTACAATGGGAAACAAAGATAGACAAATGAGCCATGGGAATTGACACCGGAGATGCTGAACCCAAGGAATTAAAGGAGTATATCCAAACCAAGGTGCACGAGTATAAACTCGACAGACGGAAGGATGAAAATCTATGGTGTCTATATCAGGACGACTTCAAGAACTCCACCGAAGAAACATTCAAACTGGACAATCAGAAGGAGCTTCAAAACCTACGGACCTGCCTTCGTTGCGGTGGTGTCTTTGTAGCACCTAATAAAAAGCAGATCACTATTGCAAGAACTTTAGTCGACGTAATCAACGAAGACGAGCAACACAAATGGACGGACCAAGATGTCAAGAACGTTGCTAGCGATTTGGAAAATGCACCAATTATTTCTACAAACATTAGGTGAAGGGGAGTAGAGTCACTACAAGAAAAATCTCAACACAACTCTACCTCCAACTCTCCAGATACAACGCAGCCACGTACCCCGCAGACGCAGGCCGAAAAGTCAGCTACGTCCACTACACAACCAGACTGCTCACAAATGGAAATTATGAATGCGCTACTAAATCAACTTGTCGTCGCTAAGAAAATCAAGGAGATTATGAGAATCTACACGCAGTTGCAAAAGTACGATGGAAGTAATGGAAGCTTCGAGCATACGTTGACGATCTTCAAAGACATTTGTGAGAGAGTAGACCTACCAAAGGCAGCAACTATGTGAGCCTTCCCTATAATGTTGAAGGGATTAGCCCAGGATCACTTCTACAATACTCGACTGTCAAAACTCAACTTTGGTGAAGTGTGCACGGATTTCCGGGACTTCTTCGAAGAACCCGATCTCGATAGTTAGACGAATGGAACAACATTTCTCTAGCCTTAGTCACTCTAATGAGCCCTGAGAAATTAATAGATGAGACTCTTTCACTACTTATTATTGAGCTTCGTCAAATCCAATACGGCCTTGAAGAACCAGTCTTCAGAAGTGAAAAAACCCTTCGCCGTAAGATTATTACGGCATGCCGGGGATCACCAGCGTGCGAATGCGCACTCTCAAACCCACCTGATGATCTACTCCAGTTGATCAGCAACCTTTGGGGTTCAATCGTGATGTACGAAAAGGTGCGAGATAACGGATATCATGAGCCTTCCCACGCAGACCGACGCAGCTCCAACCGGGACCGAGGCCGAGACAAGGCTTCAGACCCTCGCGGCAGATGCTTCGTGTAACGAGGAAGAATGCTACCCTCAGAATTATACTCAGGAGGAACAATACAATTTGAGGGACCAGTTTAAGGCTAGGAACATTCATGGTTTTGACATCCGAGCCTTAGACTCTTGCCATAGACGAGTTGGAAGGTAATTATAGGGAAGTTCTACAGGCGATGGTGGGGGAGCTTCGTAGAGAAATTTATGGAGTAACTCAAGTGTTGTGATACCGATTCCGATGGGAGGAGAGAAAGTGAATAGGAAAATGGGTGCAATCACACGTCCATTAGTTATATTTGCAAGTTGCCTAGCGAGGAGTAAAGACAGGGACTTCCACGTCCAATTCATCAATACCGGCGATCCCATCAAGTGCCAGACCAACGACACCAGAAAACGGGATATCGCAAGCCAATCTACAAAGACCCCTAGAGACTTCTAAGCAAGAAGACCAAGTTTCAACGACAACTTGTTCTATATCTAGGGCTATGCAGGGACCGACTTCTCCAAAGCCCCGACTAAGATCCCATCATGGCAGCTCCAGAAAACCAAGTACTGGAATCTGGCACATACGTAGTTGTCCTTCAGCGAGGGCTAAGTCCAACGGCCGCTTATTTGGCTTTTCTTCAATAAGAAGTAGCTATCATGAAGAAGAAGAGGACAGCCACGGTGCTGAGCATGATTGTCGCGGCACTAGCATGAACAGCGACAGCCCCAGAAGTCTTTCCATCGGTCGTAGTATTCGAGGTATTGGTAAGTGTGGACTCTTGATTGACAACAGAAACAGCCACATTTGACGAATTGGCACAAGAAGAGCCCGAGAGAGTTGTGGCGTTACTGCTAAATGTAATATCCGCGCACTATTTTTCTGTTAGTAGATATTAAAGTGCAAATATGAGATTAAAGGTGCATATATTAGTATTATACAGATTGTCTAGATAGCTTGCTCACTAACATAGAGCGTAAATGATAAAATAATTTACAAATCAAAACCAGGGAGAAAGATGCGGAGAGAGCTATGAAAGAGGAATAGCTTGTAAAATAGCACATAATTCAAATGAATTTTCCAGAAGAATTTTGATATATGGGATACTCACGTTGTATAAAGCACTACCAGTTTGGCCAAAGGTCACCACTTGAATACTAGCATTTTGCCCATCAACTGGAGTAGTACCAGCGGGAAGAATGAGTTGAGGAAGGCATAAAGTTCCATTCCCGGTTTCGTTGAGTGGCTGTTGCGTCAAAGAGATATTGAAGACTGGATAGTCGGTCCCCAGGCCGAGATTAACAAAGATATAACTCCATGGATGGTGAAGATCAAGATTGAGAGAGCCACCGGTTAATGGCCATATGGTACGGTTGGTAGATGCGGTCTGGTTGACATTGGCGCCTGCTAGATTTTAGTATTGAGGGATTTGGATAAGGGCACATAGCGATACATACAAGGATATGTGTACTGTGAAGCACCGCTTGCAAAAGAATCACCCCGCCATTCAGGATACTCTAAGGAGAAATGGGCTGTCGCTCCAGAGACCAAGAGCAGAACAAGTGTGGTGAACATTTCGGGTTAAAACTGCTTCTTTAGATATAATTTGAAGGGCTTGATCGACGGGCAGTTTTGTAGAGAGTGGGCACTTCACCGTTCTTATACTTTAACTTACTCAAAAGCAGTTCCCTACTCCACATGCTCAACCTCCCACGGAAGAGTGCACCTGCAGGAGAGCTCTTCCAGCTGCATACTCTAGTCTAATTTAGGTGAAAATGCAGTAGCGAACACAGACTTGAAATGCTTGCCATCCGCTTTTCGGGTCAGGAGTTAACAACTCGACTAGTTTGCTGACCTGGGAGGAAGAGTCTGACCCGCGTTGATTATCCAATGAAGAAAAAATGTAGCCTCGCCTTTGGGAAACTTGCTCTCGAGGCTTGAGATGCCAAGAATAGCAAAGCCGGTGAAAGTATCTTGGCATAGCGGAAAAGACAAAAGTTTATATCTTGGCATCACCGAGAGAGGGGGAAAACTTGCTCATACTCTCGCAATGTGCTCACATAATATCGAGAAGAAAACACTTAAATCCAAGGATGGAGGAGGGGAGTAGAAACCCCTTGACTGTGTATGGGCGCCATTACTGGCGATGTCTTGCTCGTCGGCGGTCTAGTGTTGCAGTGCTGTTATCCACGGATTAAGACCAAACCATTAATAAAAACACAGAAAAGAAAACACCAGAATGCAGGAAGTCAAGAAGCAATCGGCAAATTCGCAAAGCGCTGAATAGGACACCCAAGTTCTCAATTGATGTGCGGCATACTTGTACCTAGCCTCCGTTTCGCTATAGCCCACAATATTTGAAAGGGCTGCCAGTATATCTATTCAAGGTTAGCTATAACACTCCGTGGGCTCTACTGGACTTCATATATACTTGAAATGACTCCTATCTTTTTGCTGGCTTCTATCTTCTTGCTGATAACTTCATTGGACATTAAGGCAGACGGTAGTGTGTTTATCTAAGGATGACGTGCGCTCTTAAACCCAGCAAATTCATGTCGCAGGCTAATCTTATGATTTCGGGATTTCGGCAGCATGATATATTTCAGTGACAATAACACCACCATATAATGCCATTAATAAATGGCACTTTGGCCAAAATCCCATCCTGGGGGTGAACAAGCCACAAGAGTATGGATTCGTACGTAAATCAACCTCCACCACCATATACTCAAGGGAACTTCCAACCACCACGTCCCAGCCGTGACAATGGCACCCCCTTTCCAAATTCACCCATAATCTCTCGAAAACCGATTCCTCGCAAAGCGGTGCATTCGGGAGACTCGAGGCCAAAGACTGCAAATGGCCAAAATGCCCCGCAGCTTCGTACTCAGCGAAGTTTTGGAGGTTTCCGCTTCGAAGAACGAAAGCTGGAGGAACGAAACTTGAATACACAAGCAGCTCCCGCGCTTCCTCCACGTCCTGGTCTGTTGCTTGATACTTCTGCCCCGGCAAAGTTTACAGACCAGCAACTCTATTCAAGTCCCGCTACTGCACGTAGCAATACAAATCTCAGCTCTATATTAACACCGACAAGCGTTTTTTCCCCTTCGCCCGCGACCTCCTTCTCGACCCCCACATCCTCCACACCCCCGGCAGAGTCGAAGAGTTCAGCGTCTTCTTATATGCAAAAGGCTTATCGAGAAGCACGATATTTTGCAGGGGGCCTCGTAGCACACCCTACGGAGAGCACCAAACACTATACAATCCTACGGCACTCCCACGGCCTGGTATTCTACCAAGGAGTCGCCACAACCCTTGCAATTTCTATTTTCTCCGACTCTCCCTTGCCACAAGACCGGACGATATGGCTTCAGAGCAAAGGCTGGAGTGGCAGGACGGGGATGCGAGCTCGCGCTTTCATGGGGTTAAATGGCAATTGGATAAATGTGACTCCAACGTCGTCTGTTAGGCCAGAACAGCTGAAACCGGAAGACGAACGAGCATGGCAGAGAGATATTGCCCATTTCAGGAAGAAAGGGCCTCGTCACGTCCGAGATAAGCACATCTTGCGGGAGACAGCTGTGGTCAGAATTCCAGCAGAGGCTGGAGACGGATATTTCCAACTTGTACTTTGTATAGGGGACAAGAAGAAAGTCTTGTGCTCGAGTCCTACCTTCCGAGTCCTTTCAACATCGACAAGCCCACATTCTATTCGGGGTGCGAGTCTAAGCACATTGCCGCTTGAAATAGGAGCTATGGCCCTCGGGATATATGCACAAAATACAGCTGGTAGAGTTGTTGGTCCGGTCGCAACTGCGGTGCAAGACAAAGTACAGAAATATATGCCATCGTGGTGGACGCAAGAGGCAATGATCGAGGCTTACGAGATGAGCGGAGCATCAGAAAAGGTTGGTTCAACGATAGAGAATGGCAACCAGCGGTATATCCAGAACATAGACGGCTCTTACACTCTTGCTGGAGCATATGATATCGTGCCCGAGCTGGGCCCCCAACCCCCATACCCCGTTGAATTTGTAGCCCGCAGTCAACCCGATCATAGCAGCCATGATATTGAGCCAGGAGTGGTCTCTATTATTCATCTCAGTAATGTTCCAGAGCATGATGCTCAGAGGTTACATGGTTATTACTTCGGCTGGGCCCGACCTCAAAGAACAAAAGGGTCACAAGATGAAGGCCAAGACACTTGGTACCAAACAATCATTACGGCTTTGCTCAAAGATCCCTCGCAACTTACTCAGGTCAACATTGCCAAGCTAAATTCAAGAGAATTCACACTCCATCTTCTAGATTTTTTTGAGCTTCCGGATGACAAAGTAAATATCGAGATCCAAATCATGGGATTCATCCGGCCCGACGAGCCTACACAACGAGCTAAATTGCAAAAAGGCCTTCAAGAAGACGACGAGGATGCTTCCGAGGCAGCAATCCTTACTGAAGCAAACGACATTTCATTGACTCAGAACATTTTGAATCAACCGGCATGGGTTCCTCACTCTCGCAAAGATTTGGAGAGATCGCAGAGTGGGTTTGAGAAAATTACCGCAGAATATGCTAATGTTAGGTTGGCTGCTCAGCGGAAGATTGATCGAATGCCATTACACGCATTAGGGGTACGGATGCCAGTGGAAAAGATGAAAGATAAGGCTATCGTTTCTAATGGATATTTTGTTCAGAGATAACGGAGAGGAAAATTCCTTCTTTTTATGTAACTAAATCTACAGATATTTAATGCCATTTGATTCAATTTCGGATAGTTACATAACAGCCAGACTCGACATGTTCATTATTTCCATACATATGCCAACGTGTTCCTACCCACCTCAGAAGATCCTCAACTTGAGTTTATTGTAAGCCTCTAGTTTTTGCCCGAGAACCGCAAAGCAAAGGCATAAGAGAGTAAATCAAAATATTATACTTATTAAATCTTATTTAACGTGGTTTATCAGCGAGTCGACCATATCACCGAGTCGTCTATTTTTCCTTAGCACTAAACTTCAAATATTAATAAATCAACTATAACACATTAAATTGACTATAGCTCAGAAGAATCTAAAGAACTAGACATATTAATATCTACTTAACAAGTTCGCGCGTTATAACCTACTTTTCCGCAAGTGCTACAACGTCGCGAAAACGATTGCCCCTCCTTCCGATTACCCCCCTCCACACACAAGTCACGTCGCACTTGTTCATCCACATCCTTCTGAGCTAAAATGTCCTGTGTATCCTCTACTATAAGTGCCCCCCCTTGACGGACACGAGTCTTTTTAGCCCTACGACGTTTGCTTAAGGCTTCATTCGCTGCTCGAAGGGTACGCACCTCAGCAGATAGAAGCGTCATCTCATAGGCCATTCGCTCTATACCCTTTGCCAATGCCGCAACTGTCTCAAAGAGTGGGGTTAGCGAGCTCCCCTGATAACGAGCAATCCGATTCCGAACGAGAGTTGATTGTGAAAGGGCCTCAGTTGGGTTAGAAAGGGTCTGAGAGACCTAAGGGTTAGAAGTGGTAGTAGAGGGTCTAGAGGGAGTTAGAGTCCGTAACCTTACGTCAAGCTTTGAAAGCACTGCTTGCGGGTCAAAAGGCACTAGGCCAGCTCCTCGGAATCCAGCCTAAGCGTTTTGGGCTGTTATAGATTCCTTATATACTGCTGTAAAGGCTAGAAAGAACTCCACTTTAGTAATGTAGTTGATATAAGCTTTAATAAACGTCTCAATCTGCCGACTGTACGCCCGCTTTAACACACTAAAACACCTAACATCGAGTGGCTAAGTTAGATAAGATAAATGAGGTAGTAGTCTAAGAGTAATAATGTTATATGTCTTATAGTACTCTTAGAACTCGGCCGATTCGTAACTCTTATACCTATCTAATACTAGCATTCGATATAGCCCTTTTACACGAGTAGTAGTGTGTTTATCAAAGTGTTTTAGCTATTTTAGACCCGTCTCATTATTCGTCCATCTATTACTTGTTAGTTTAATAGCCTAGTCGGGTGGGAGGCCGCCGTCTATATACCAATTTAAAAGGTAGTTCTTACCTTAAACCACTAGAAATGGAGGAACACTCTAACCCTCACTATTAATACAAGCAATTGCCGTTGCCCATTCCCGATTGCCTAGCTGAACTGCTTTGCCTCTACTACGTCGATCCGCACAAGTAACAACTATTGTAGCACAAATAATACCTATTATAAAGCCGGTTTTGTTAAAGTTGTAGAAGTCGTAGTCTAAAATCCCATATTTTGCTCTCATATTTTCAACTAACTAGAACCACGTACTAATTAGCTTAGAATCTTCGTATAAGGCCCTTTAAAAGTTATAAACGCGATTAAAACGCGTCTTAAGAGTTAGTTGTTGTTGTATAAATCAATGCGCTTAGAGCTTGCTAACACGTTTTCCCCCCTTCGATTTAAGGATATTATTCGCTATATCTTCTATACTAATTAACTAGAAAGTAAATCCTCTCAAATCTAGATCAAGTATATTTTAAACAATTACTTCTTCTTCTAAGATACTTAATTTATAACAATTAGATCGTATTTCGTTATAAGAAGTTTAGCCAGCTATTCTATTTAAGAGTATTATTTAAGGGACCTTATACAATTTTGTTGTCTTTCGAGAATTAATTCCTTTAGATGAACGAATAGCTTTAATAGCTAGAATAATTCGAGCTTCTTAGGTTTGAATTTCCATTTGTAGTAGTTAAGAAAACACGTGTTAAAGTAGATAGGGTAGAATATAGGGAAAAATGGACGACTCGGTGATATGGTCGACTCGCTGATAAACCACGTTACCACAAAATCAACATTATCTATTTGATCTGAGATCAAAATAAAATTGTACAAGACTAACGGTGCGAAGTTCTGGATATTTACTTAATTGCAATACAACACAACATTCCTCCCACTCTCCTTCAACTTCCTATCCGCCCCTTCCTCTCCTCCTGTTCCGCGCTCGGCATCAGAGGGGGAAATTCACACCCCTCAAACGAAAAGCACTTCTCCTTCGACACCCTCAACCCGTCGACGAAGTTCCCATCTCCTAATTTGTATGCATCTTCTATGAAGAGTAAATGGATGGAGGGGGGCATATACTCAAGCCAGATTCAATTTGGCAGTGAGTGAGGCCGATGCCGCCGGGGGTGAGTAGGAAGAAGCCTAAGAGGTCGAGGAGAAAGTGGGTTAGGATGTCTAGTCTAGTTTCGGAGAAGATTTGAGGGGTGCGAAGGCAGGATGACGAAGAGTTGTCGTCATCTTTGAGGGGGGTGGCGGGGGAGGTAGAGAGGTAAATGGATTCATTGTTTACCTCGTTATTAGCGGGCCAGATACCTTCTTCAATGCTGGAGGTAAAATGCAACGAAAAATGAATCTAAAGAGGGTAGGAAAAGTATGTATAGGTAGGTTTGATCAGCCTCCTCTTGAAATCTTTCCCGTAAGAATACTGCCAGTTCAAATACTTATGCGTTCATTGAATGTGGGAGATCTCTAGGATTTAGCATGAATTTGACTTGCCGTGTAGGCTACTCCTCCAGCTATGGCACGTCGATGTGATCAAAGGCCCTACCGAGAATATTTTATTTGGGTGTTACCCACTAAAAGGCATGTCGCCTAGAACGAGTCAACAAATTGAGTGAATTTGATACTGAATAATGGTTAATAACAGTTGCCTTTGTTACCATTAGATTGGTCTATGAAACTTGAAGGTTTAGCAAAGGTTATGCGCCGATATGATAAAAGTAATGTCTATATGTGTGCCTTATATGTGTTTTTGCTTCAGCAGCTGCTCATTAAAGTCTAATATGTAAGTCTGTATGATCTAAATAAACCCTGTCCTGTTAATTCTCTAATCTCTTGAGTAGTTCGAGGCGACGGTTTGGCGGAGGGTAGCTGGGATTTTGAGATAAGAAAGTAGGACATACCTTTGTCAATTAACCAGAGGGTATTGATTGGGAGGTATAAGCTTAGACCCAATCGAATGGTTACAAGAAAAAGAAGGTTTCTGACTATCTCCCAAGACAGAATACCGAGTGGTTCAAATTGCTCCCATAGGTTGTTCTGTCATCAGCTTGTACATTAAGTACCTCAAAGTCCCATCAGAGTTCATCAACTGTGCTTCGGGACTGACAAAGTCATCGGCGATTTTGGTCATGCAACCAAAAAATGCATATTCGAATATCCAAGGGCATAGGTCCATCCAGTTTGCAAGTTGAGCTGTGAAAGCAAACACTTCCTTCTTGCCCCGCGAAGTCGAGGCTATTTCGGAGACTACGACTGGATATCCGGGATATTTTTGGTGCCTGCAAGTCGTCAATCACAACCCTAGGAGAGCATTCAGGAGGCACGCTAACTTACATCCTTTTGAGATATTTGATAGCGGCATCGCCATCCTCGCCATAGTAATGTAAACCCAGATAATCAGGAGGCTCTCCCATTTCCTCGACCCTCTTCATGAAATCGGCAAGCCATTCTTCGCCTGCATCATCACTAGCACAAGCAGGGCCAACAATCTCCTTGCCCCTTTTTCTTCTCAAGGGAACTATCTTCTCTTCCCATTTTTCGGCAGCTAGTTGAGGTGATATGCCAGCCCGCTCTGGTTCATTGAAGTAATGTATAATCTGACGATCCTCCCGGGCAAACATTTGCCATTCGTTGGGGTCTGTAAGTTGTTGCATTCCCCTGACTGTAGGCCTGAAGGGGAGTCGATTTTTGAGCTCTGGTGGAGCCCAAGCATTCCAATTAGCAACAGACGAGAGGGGGCCATCGAAGTTGATATGTTCTATAGCGTGGGGGACCGCGACAGTGTTTGTCCAGTCCCATAGGAGACATCTCTTCTTAATGACCATGGTTTGCTAGTGGTAGTCGAAGTTGGTGAGAGTATATGAGAAACTCGCAGTAAACGATTGAAGAAATAGATAAATGGCTGTATGCAAAGGAGGAAGGGGCAGCAAACAACGAGACTAGGTGAATAAAATTATAATTAAGGAGAATAGGGGTTGTGGTTGGAAAACATACCAGGAAAAGAAAAAAGTGAGTCAGTGAGACGTGAAGCTCGGCTCCAGGGTCGCGTTCAACCTCCTCCATCTTTTTCTCACCCCATCAACAACCATGGCTACCACTCTTCCTCAGCACCACATCCCCCACGGCCAAGATGGCCTATCAAGCTTCAAACCAGATATCCCAAACCCCCAATCTTCTCCTCCAAACTTCGACAGCTCGATGGTCAGCAATGATACTTCACCAAAAATCGTGCCTCGCCCAATGGCCGATCCCCTCGACGCCCTGCGAGCTCTACCAGAAATCAGACCAATTCCATGGCATCCAAGACAAGAAGTTGGGCTCGAAAAATCTTACAACAGTCCGCGATCACAAACTCGAGGCGCGTTCCTACTCGTAACGCGGGGAGAAGTCAATAATCCGCCATGTACACGATGCGCAACTGGCGTAGGGAGATTCGCGAAGTGTGTCACCTTAGGCAGCTTCTTCAAAGGTGCTTGTGCGACATGCCAAATGGCTTCAAGGGGGAATTGTTGCAGTCTGAGGCAGGAGAAAGAAGGGGGAGTGGGAGGTAAATCGCCTCGTCATTTACCTTTAGACTCCTCTACTGACTTGGAATAGGGAACGTGCCGGCATCGCAACCACCACCGAAACAGCAAAAGACAACTACTTCACAAATATTGTCCAGTACCGAAGCTGACCAGCCAAACTTCTCCCTCAAGCGAAAGCGTCACTCCGCGGAATCTTCTCCAGTCCCCGTGGCGCGACTTTCATACTCCCCTCCACGGGCAGTAAGCTCTCCAAAAGAAAACGCGCAGACTCCTTATGACCCTCCTGCTCCATCATATTATGTCCCACAAGATTTAGGTCGCAGCGACAAAACGGCTTTGCTAGATTACGTCTACCAAAAGCAGCATCCTGCCAATGGGAAAAAACGACATCAACTGCAGCACAAAGCACAAATGGTGTCGCAAGGAGCAATGATACAAGGCGCTATACCGGTTCTCGGCTCCTATAACGGTATGGAGAATTACAATAGCGCAGGAGGGTCTATACAATTGGAGAGAAATTGGGAATCGACAAAGTCGCCCAGTGTTCAGGAAGTTCAGGCTCCAAAAACTAATATTTGGAATCAGCCTCCATCTGAGGAACCTCTTGAACACAAATCAACACTTCCCAAAAATGGTTCGGAGGCACCCTTTTTTGATTCCTTGCCGCGGAAGAAGCAAAAGCAAATCTTCACCATCATTGGCGGCTTGCAAAGTAGCATCCGAAGCGCACGGCAACAAGCTGATAGCATGCAAACGCAACTTGACTTACTACAAGAAATCCTAGGTATTGGCGTAGATGATAGAGACGAATCGATGTGAAAGCTAGTGATATCATATTTGATTTTTGTGAGCAATGGTTATACGAAAGCAAGGAGTTGAGGGGATCGGATGGTGGAAAAGCAATGGCGCATGGATTATACCGATGGACTACGGAGTACACGGCCGGTCATCTATTTTAATGCGAATAATAGTAATAATGGGCATCCCAGTAGTACTTCATCGTTCCCGTTGAGAACCGATTGTTTTTATCTCGCCAAGAGTAGATTTCACAAAAGCATGGAAGGAAGGTGTAAGAAGAATGCCTTGTATTATGCTAATACAGTGGCACACGAGCACATACGGCCACAAAGTTGGTCTTCAATTCACACTCGACATCTACCACTTTTCTGTCTCGCCAAGGCACAATTCTTCGGTGACAAGTCCTTCAAGGACACTCGTGGGGGATAAAATGAGCTGGCCAAGGCTTCAACTGCCCCCTTCAGCTTTCCTTGTTCTGCTTATTGTTTCTGCAAGCACTCGGCATTGCTGAAAAAGAATGGTCCTAAATGGTCTCGAACGGGACAGCTCCGAGGGCTAAAAGTGGTGGCTGCAATGTGGCGTACTTCAGAGGTTGTTGAAAGAGCTGGTATTCGAGTTAACCTATAAGGCTAGAGCCGATGATTGCGTCTGATATGTCGAAGTTGAGAGGGGACAAAAGCATATAAGCTTCTACGCTAAGCAATAGCGCAAAGTCCTAAGTGCCATTTGTAGTTGCGCTGCTACCCACTCTTTAAACCCCCTGCGAATGACTACCGAAGAGCACTCGGGAGCGGCAGTTGGCTACCGGGGTGCTTCTCCACCTCGAATGCTATACAAGCCTAGATAGGCACCCACCAGTCATAAGGAACGGTTTATCTTTTACAACGCAGCTATTCCCAAATCTTCAAGTATGGGGTGGCTTCTCTCATTGGCTATTCCTGGCTGATGACATGCTGTTTAGTGAATTGGGTTTGTGGCGCAAGAAGCTTACTGTTACCGGCACTACCCTACCGACCTTGGGAAAGAGGTCCCCCGTTCTCTCACAATAGCTAGCAGTCATATTTGTTTAAGGGGAGAATCCTTGTTCAGGTCCCCCTCCTTTTTACCGTCAGTCGTCTAATTGTCGCTCGCTTAACAAGTGCATGGACATGGACGGAAAGATGCCCACCACTATGTACTTCTACCATAAGCAGCGGTGTCTCAAAAGAAAACATTACTCGTCGGCAGGGTAATGGCTTGAAATCTTAGACCATTATTGGCTACTAAGGTCACGTTGATTTCTCTGATTGGGGGGATACTATATGCCATTGAAATGAGTAAGCGGTTGCTAACGAGACCTTCGAGAAGTTCCCCAAGAATACAGTAATACCCTTTTGGATCAAGTGGAGATGCCTCCTCTAGTCTATATTCCCCCATTATCTAGCCATCTATAAGCCCCTCCTCCTCGTCTCGAGTAGAACTTTCTCTTTCATACCTAAAATACCAAGTCATCTTCACCGATCCCCCACTATGCACTTCCACTTCACGCCTCCCCTCCCCTTCCTCCTCACTCTCACCCTCACTCTCCTCCTCCGCCCCGCCCTCTCCGCCAAAAAGTACCATCACCCCTCCCCCCTAGATTTCGCCGCCCGCAACCTCAAAACCATCTCCTCCATCTACAACCTCACCGTCTACCCCGCCAACGCCCCCATCCTCGCCCAAGGCGGCGCCGCCGTCCCCCCGGCCTCTTCAACGCCAACGCAAGCGGACGGGTATCACCCGTCGGAAACTTCAGCGGGTTTGAAGACATCATCGAGTACTTCTTCGCCTTGGCGTTGACCCCCACGCCGCCGCTAGGGCTGGTGTTCTCGAAGGCGGAGGTGGTGGAGTTTACGAGTGGGTGCCCGGAGGTGGCGGCTAGTGTGGTGTATTTAACTGCCAGTACTTATAATACGACGACGAATACGAGTACTAAGGCTGTCAGTATATTGAAGGAGGTATGTTTGTTTGCGTTTCATTCATTCTGGGGTAGAAAAAAAGAAGAACAAAAAAAAGGATATCTGAAACTGTGTGGAAAGGAAAGAGAAGATGAAAGACTGATTACTAATTACTTGGGGGAATAGGTTGCGTTTTGGAGGTTTGATAATGAGGGCGCCGTGCTGCAGTATGAAGCTTGGATTCCGAACCTACAGGCGTGGAATACTATAGTTGCTGGGGCGAATTTTAGTGATCGTTTTGTTCAAGTGGCAGTCATTGGACAGCTGTGCCAAGGGATACAAGCGAGGTGTGTGGGGAGTAACCAGCAGTATGCTAGGTAAGTCATTCTTGCTTGCTTTCCCTTCGTTGTATTGGGGGGGGGGGTGTGGTTGGTTGGAGGTTTGGATGCCGTCTAAGCGAGAGGTGGATGGTTGGAAAAAGAAATGCGTGAATAGGACATAGTGTAAATGATTGCGTTACTTTTCTGTCGGGGAGGAACTTTGGGAGTTATGATGAGGCCTGGGCGGACAATGTTGTCTGTAGAACTATCCATGTGATATTGACGCAGGTGAGACCTATTGTAAGTTCACTTGCCCTCTTGGGTTAGATTCTGTTTACTGATGGACGGGTGATAGGTTCATTGTCCTCATGTTGGGCCTACAGGTGGGATGAAGTGCGTGGATGAACCCTATAATAATGAGTATTTTGATGATGTGGAGTTATATGGAGGGACGAGCAGGTTCATGTGTCCGAGAAAGGTTTGGTAAATTCGGGATTGCTGGACGAGTAGTTGCACTATTTATTTCCCATGTAAGTTTCTAAAATGCTTATGTTTAACTTCAATAATTAAAGAAAAAGAAATGGCTTCTCGTCAGAACTGTATGGTTGAAGTATTCACCATCCTTGGCCCTTAGACCAAGGCATATAAGTTCAACACTTCTACTGCAGTTGATGTCGAAGATGTAAAATAATAGTCTCAACACTTGTATAGCTAGTAATAACTCAGAGCCCTTCAGAGCATTTATTTTCATTAATTTAATACTTGAAGGTCAATAAGCCAAAGTTAAATAAGAACGCTTTCACCTACCGTTCATGTATTTCCGGTTGTCGTTTCACAGGGAAACGATAAATAAGGTCCCTATTCTTCGTGTTAGATTTGCTTGTATATATGATGCTTGATTGATGTTCTTATTCCGAAGGAGGAGGATGAATCCGTATATATACACGGATTCATCAACCTCCCACTTGATCTAATCGGGACTAATACATACATGACCTCATTCATTTTTCCCTATTCCTTCGATACTGCAATTCACCTGTAACCCATGGATATTCGTATACCGACACCGGTCGATGCACAGAGCCCGACGAATGTCGAACTAATGCTGACACAGTTAAAAAGAATCAAGTCTCGAAAAGAGAATAACGCTAAATCACTTTCGAAATGACTCTTCCTTTTCATTTATCATATTATCCCACTCCAGCTCAACGCCCAGAAGCCCTCCTGCCGCTTCTCCCTATCTCCCCTGACAGACTCTTCATACTACCCACCTCCAAATGTATGGTTCTACCAATCGACGTGATATTTTCAATTTCCACTTCTCGTAATCCAGCACCTATGCGCCTCCCACCAAAAAACCACCAGGCTCAGCTTAGCATTCCACTACTAGAAATTCAGAGAACAGTTAGCAGCCAGTGCAGCGGATATTCAGTTCACTTCAGTTTTACCATTTCAACCCCCACCAGCAAAGCAGCAAAGAACCGTCATATTTTACCTCTCTGCTCAAGCTCTTTGTTACGGCAGTCTAAATCTTCGTTTTTGGTTGGGGGGAGCTCGGCCCGGATGGAGCTTAACTTAGGTTGTATGCAAATGCGCTACAATTGTATCACAAGAGGAATGCAATACAGGATGCGACGTGCAACAAAACCCAAACCCTAAATATGACATGTGATAATTACATAGAAGAGAAAGAATTTCTCAGGCGGGAACCACAACCCTGGGTGAATATATGAGATGGAAGTTAATGTGTGTTTTGTCTGATTTTCAAGGGGGAGTTCTGCGCCGGGCTATTCTTCACATGCGCGTTCGACGCGATGAGGAGATCCCGATCTCGACGTCATAGTGAAAGTATAATTTAAAAATAAAAAAAGGGGGGGAAGTGAAACGTTTATTTGATTGTGGCATGCTTTTGTGGAGCGGGAGAGACACGAGCGCATGTGGTTTCGGCTATTTTGGTGAGCGGGAGAGGGGGTTGGTGGAGTGGAGAAGCCCAGGAATGATGTAATGTTTCCCGAGTATACACGCAAGATTGGGAAGCCTCGTGTTGTTTTACTTCAGAAATAGGGAAAGGTCCCAGAGACTCTCTGGTTGAAATGGGAATGGGAATAGAAATGGAAGTGTAAAGGAGAATAATGGCCCATCACTTGACCTGGTTTAGGCGAAAGTGTGTTATCGTCTGGAACGAATTCGATACCAGAGGAAAATTTTCACAGTCTCAATGTATAAATGATAGGAAATATCAAAAAGTTGACAACAAGATACTTCGCTCTTAATCTTTAAAGCAGTCAACTTCGGACGCGGTAGCAGTGAATAGTTACATCTCACTCGGACACTTCAAGAAAGCAATTTAGATAGCATTGAACAACAGATAGCATATAGGTATGACTCTCTGGAAGAGTATTATGTAGACGAATAGCGTCCGTGTATATTGTTTTAATATTTTGTAGAAGATGACCCAAACTCCGTTGCAATGATGTTTTCCAGCCAGCCGGCCCTCCCACAATCAGACACCTAAAAGCCTGTAGATGCAGCGCACTGAAGAGGCATTGCTTCTCTCCTCATCAAGTCCATAATATAACGCCAAAAATGCCCTCCCGCAATGTTGTACCGAATCTCCATGTATATCGCTTATTTCCATGCCTCAAAACCAAAAACACCTCGGGCTCATGGAGAACCTATCGTCGACTTTCGATGCTATCGACGCTTTCCTCGGTCCCCAGCGTCGGATGGGAGTTGGCACCTTGCTGGTGAGGACTCCTCCTCCTTGCTGACCTGTTGGCTGTGTCCATCTGTTGCCTTGTGTGTTCATGCATCGCTTTAGCGTACGAGAGGAGTGTGGATGTGGCCTCCGGGTCGTAATCTTGGTGTGGGGAAGTGAGGTGCGGGGCTGGATTTGCAGAGCCGTTTGACGAGCGTGAGCCGTTGGATGAGAACGTTGCTGATGAAGACATAGTGTTGTGATAGAGGGTAGACACTATGAAGTTGAGAAGGTGAGGGAGGTATGGCGGTCTTTTAGCAGATGACTATCGAGCTAAAGATGGCTGAAAATGATGAAGTCGGGTTGAGGTTGAGTTAATGCTTCGTGAATGGTGAGAGTACGTCCTAGGTTTGGGGATTAAGGACCCTTATACTCTTCAGCGTTCAGCCTCCAGCCAAGGCAGCGAACTCAGTTAGGCAAATGCGCTTGTCTAGGCCCTACGGCTTCATTGATTTTGGAGATCCTAGTCAGACTTCATCGTGATCGCCCAATTATGTCCTGGAAAGTGTTTTGGTATAGTGGGGTTTCCGATCATGACCGCTGCCCGTCATAGGGTGGCGGAGTTGACCCTGAAAATGCAGTTGGGCGAGCCAGAAGTTGGAGACAATTTCGAGTCTTTAGAGTTGCGTTAGCTTGGTTCAGGTTATTATCATGCTCGCGGGAAGTGTTATTCGGATCGAATTGGGGGCTCTTTCCGAATAAATAAGTCGGTAACAAGTAAAGCGACCAGAGAAGAGGTAGATAGCAACAATCAAGAAAGCTTCATTATCGGCTCCCCTTCTGCGCCACAGTGAATGACGATCCAAGGCCGGAGAAAAGGCCCGGCGTATTCAAGTCGGGGAGGAGGAATGGAACTCCTGCCGACTAAATGATCAGCCAGATTCATCACGGATCGAGGAAGCCCTCCAGCGGCTATCATCACCAACTCCAGCTCGATCTCGTCCAGAAGCATTGACCAACAGATCCGTCTGGGGTAAATGAGAAACCCCGAGGGATCGATGGGTGCCCTCTGACAATACGCACAGTATATTGCCATGCAAATAACCTTCCTTAGCTATAGCCAAAGTTAGCAGACTGATGGCTCTATTGCCTCACAGCCAACCGACGTACCGATCGACTTGCCGTCACCTATTACACTTTCAACCTCCTATTACGCTTTAGTCGAGCTCTGCTTGCACTACCCGTATACGCCGCATACGGAGCAAGTAGGTAATTGCTCTCCCCGTTGAGTGATTGAAGTCGGAAAAGTCAATTAACTCCAAAACCTGATTGGTGGTATGGTGTCGTCATAGACCCACCGCCGGTTCCTGCATGCCTGCTTTCGGAGGATAAGTGAGACCACTCAGCCGCATCAATGACGGCATCGGCCGAAAGGGGAATGGGAGCTGCCAGGGACGTCGCAACTTTCCATCCCCTTTGTCTCAACAACACCGGTTTATATATCTCACCTATATCATCGGCACGTGCCAACGGACACGACCAAGTACCACTTGCAACGAGACGAAGCAATAAGAGAGAGGATAGAGTCAGGCGTGTGCTAATTTAGAGTCAGGCGTTTGTTATTTAGCCGCCTCCAAGAATCGGCGAGAATTGGAATGCCGCGTCAAGTCGGCCATCGATCCAGCAAACCCTAGGAGAGCGCGACAAGCACACGAAGCATCTGATCTTCTATTCTACTTCGTCGACATCACTTCACTCTCGACGAGGTAGGGTACGGATTCGACACGGAGAGGTACCTGACCAGAAGCTTGATCCGACTTCGTCTGATAAAGTTACGAAAGGACAACATCATAGCCTCTAGCATTCGTGGAGGCATATGCTTTGAGCGTTTTGACATTTGGACATAGCACTGCTGTTGTGCTGCTGCCCTGAGCGGCGTGTCTTCCCTCATTTTGCTCTTCCCGGCAGTCTCTTGGCATCATTGTCGATACTCCGCAAAGATCGTTTGCTCTTTCATCTCGGCAGGGGGCAAGTGCACCGGCAATGAGATCATACACTAGCAGAGCTGAGTGCCAAGCCGAATTTCTCGACGTATATTGGCCTGTATCAGCCATCATTTGGTTTCGGCTGGGGCTTATCAGCTATGAGGCCGTGGCTCCGCATACGTTCGATTCCTTCCGCGAGATAGAAAAATTCCCCAAAAATGACAGAGACGATTCTACAAGGATAGTGGTGGAGAACAAAGCACTGGGTGGTAATTCAAGGACGTGGCAAAATCTCTACGAGTGAATCGTTCAAAAGTGTCTTTCGTACCTTTATTTTCAGTAACTTTTTCTGCGATTTCGAGAGCGTCTCTTTGATGGAGCGTCCCAGTGGGGTGGCTATTATTCAGCCATGGCAACCATAAGCGTAGTTCTTGACATCATTTTCTCAGCACCCCAACCTCAGGCTCAGCACCCTCGCGTAGAGCGCAGATCAGAGAGATAATGTACTTCGTATGCTTTCTATGCGCGTTGTATGCGAGCTGTATGCGGTCTTTCCTTCAAAACCGCCAATAGAAGCCAACGTCAACCATACCATTTTATTTGATATCACGGTCAGGCAAATTGTACCATTGGAACTATAGTGGATATAACCCTAACCATGCCGGCAGAGAGGCTAACTTAGCAGTAAAGTAATTAGGTTCAATCATAACAACGTCACTCTGAGCAAAAACTGAACTACTATGGCCGATCTATTCGCTCTTCGGTTTTTCATGTCAGGATAATTTCAGCTCACGTCATAGAACAGTTCACTAAAAACACTTTGATGGAGTGATCATACGCGGTTGGGGTATCACAACAGCAAGTGTGACACGTCTACTTCGTAACCTTCCAATCAATATCGAATAACATTCATTTAATACTCGGCTTCAAATTCAACGAATGGCCTCAAATGTCATGTTTACAAACCATCAGGCGATGTTTTATTTTCACGCTAGTCCTGTGTTCTTGGTCAAATTTATTTGTTATTGGATATCCAAACTACCCCCACATGTTTTCAGGCCTAAGACATTTCAATTTCTAACATGTTTATACTGGAATTTTCACTGCTAAATCATAGAACTATAGCTATCAAAAATCTCGTCATGCATAGTTAAGCGCTGCTTCTTTGTGCCTCATTTGAAGGGAATCCCTTCGTTGATAGGCCGCTGGACTCGAAATTCTTGCCAGATCCAGCATATTCAAGCATATAAATTCTGGCGACTTGAGAGGCACAAATTAAAAGAAAGAAAAATATCTCTACAGCTACCTTTCTTTATTTACGTTGTTAGTATCCGCTTTTTGTATCCTAAATTTTACCATCCTCGACATAGGGAAGGAATGATGTCACGGATATACCCTCGTCCTCAATGTAAAAGGGTCTGATGTGTACCTGATATCAAGACCAAAAACGTCAGTGGGAACACGATGGCCCTTGCGATTTGAATATCCTTTCCATCCTCAGTTCTCTGTCGGATGGGGTATGCAAGTTTGCCTGAAGTTTTCAGATAAGCGGATGCAATGATATCCGAGGTTATACCACTCCTCCCTCCTTGTTCAGCTTTGTACGGGATTCTGAGATTGGCTGATCGTGGTAGACAGCGACGTGGATAGGCATCTTCCGGAATGCGAGCGCAGGATCAAGGGTCTCAGGGCCTTGCAACTGTAGATCTCTTAACACGAGACGGGAAGCATTGCCGCCGAGGCATTTTTGACGATGAGGACGTTAGGGAGAAATACACGCTCAGAGTGTATGGTGGGCCGCGCGAGAAGCCTACATGAACCATTTCATTTCCTCTTTTGCTATCATTTTGCAGTTCAGTTCATATAGCCAGCAGCCAGCAGAGAATTTCTTAAATACTTCTAATCGTTTCCACGCGCTCAAAACGGCCACTTTGACCCTATCTCTTATACTGATGTGCCAACTGCTCCACGCTCCAAGAGCACAACAGCTCGCCACAAACCTGCTTTGAAGCAATCCAGCATCCTCGACAAGCTTTAGCGTAGCAAGCTGAGCGAAGCAGCACTTAGCATAGGTCGACTAGTAGCAGCTGATGATAATGAAGGTGACGAACTTAGAATCCAAGGTAAGTTCTAAGATCGAGATGTTTGGCTAGTAGCGATAGTAACTAATCTGTGGATATCTGAGTAGAGACTAGCATGGTCTACGACGCCAACGACAGCAAAGACAACAATGATAACTGCAACCTTCCCTTGATTAAACAACTATTATATACCACGCTACGGAAGGAGGGCTTTACAACAGATCAGCGTTCAAAAAACACAGCCTTCGAAGCTAGGGATGCAACTGTAGAGAGAGGCAGCTCTCTTGATGATAACGGGTCAATACTGGGCGATAACTCGGGCGGCAGACTAGGTGAGCATACCCACTACCCTCTCTTATAGATATAGACGACCAGCTCTCCTGACATAGTGTAGATGATACAATTGTCCTCTAGGGAGATGACGACTCGAGTGCTACTAGAGCCGATGTTGATAATAATAGCTCTTGTGCCGGAGGTGTAGGAGCAGACGCGGATCTTTCCGATAGCTCAGAGACTGCCTTTGACTTGACAACTCCAGCCCCTTCTTCTAATCCCAATGAATGGCACGATATTAATGACTTCCTCGAGACTCCACGCTTGCAGCTTGCCGAACAAGAACTTTCAACGTCTAATCCTACACGCCTTTGTATTTCTTCCTCTTCCTATGCCTCAAGCGAGCTATTGAGAGACCACATTAGTGCATCAGACCACTGTATAGTCCGCGCCAGATCCAAGGCCATAATAATCCATCCTGCTTGTCCTTGTAGTCAATCCCCAGCTCATCTTCCTACGAATCGAAGCGCGGTAGACGAGCATGAGCTAGCTCGCCCCGCAGTAAATCCCAGTATCTTTGACAATGAGGATAGAGAGCAGCAGGAGGATGACGATAACAACAACGGGGATGGCAAGCAGCTGCAGCACCAGGTGAAAGAAGATGTAGTAGCAGCAGCGCTGATGACCGGAAAGGTTGGCGATACTCATCTATCCAGCAAGAAGAATGAACGTTCAGGATTCGCTAACCGCGATCTATCTCCAGAGCCAAGTGAAGACAAGTTGGGAAGCAATAGCTGCAGCGACGATGAGTCTAACAACAATCCTAAGTCGGACAAGGATGATGGGAGGCCAAGTCCTACTAATCGGAAACGACCATTATTATCCAACATTGGCTCTACGCAAAAGAAGCGCAAGTACCATCTCGAGCAGAGGTCGACCCGTCAACATAGATTATACTCCAAACTCCATTGACACTATCCGAAATCACACTCACCCTGATCAGGGTTTAAGAGTCGCCGTAGGATCCAGTGGAAAGGGTTAAGTACCTTCGCCGGCGCCTTCTATACCACAAACCATAGATACAAAGATGTTATCTGACTGTAGCGACCTTGGCGGATCGTCTAGAAGAATCCTACCGACGCTAATTGAAGCTACCTTCCGTCCGTAATCCCCATATTGCTGCTTCTTCATAGCAGTGATCCGGGATAGTTGTAATAGGCGAGGAGTCTCTTTTAGTCAGGTTGCCGACTTATCGAAAGCACCAGCCATATTAGGAAGATTAATGACTTCACGATCAAGCCGATCAAGCAACATTCGTTCCTCGTGACTGGCTTTAGTCGGCATGCCTCATCCCGGCTCTCGTCCAGCGGAACGAATGTGTCGACTACCGCGGAGACAAGCTCTATCTTCGACGATACCCCTTCAACCATACTCTAGCATGGCAGAGCCGTAGATGCCAGGATTGTTACACAGCAAGGGAGTAAGTCAGCAAGTAATGATGATGAGAGTGGTTTAAGCGACGATGACAGTTGTTCGAGCGAGGACGAGCAGAAGCGCTCAAGCACGAGCAAGCATAGTCGATGGTCAGACCTAGACGAGCAGCGTTTGCTGGCTTACAAGAAAGAGGGCAAGTATTAGGAGTGGATCTTTGACAAGTTCCAAAGCAGGACTCGGCCCGTAATACGTACGCGCTGGAACATGATCCGACCCAGAGGCAACTAGGCTTCCTCGCGCAGGTGAATAGCAAGTAGCTCGACCCATTTGCGAGTCGAGAAACTAACTGAGCGTCTTCAACTGGTGATTCCTGAAGAGTTGGCTCCTTGAATACCTGTACTTGCGGGGGTCTGTGGACATCGGACGGGAGAACGGGGCGAGGGAATGGAGGGAAGGGAGAGAAGGAGATGTAGAGAGAGGTTCCTTATCTACTTGCTAGGCCAGGCAACGTCTGATCCAAAAACGCTGCGGGGTTAACTATACAATCAGTCATTTTGCTTCATAAATATCACTGTATCATATAGATAACCCCAAAACTTTATAGCAAACAAATGCTCCCAGTCCTCGCCTCGCCTATTGCATTTCCTCCTTTCCCAACGGTCGATCACTTTGAAAGCATTCCTATCTTCAAACAACGTCTTGTGACTGGTATAGTTCTACGGACCGAGCCCTTTTCTTTGGCTTTTTAAATGCTTTCCCGTCAATCCTCTAAGACAGAAAATATCGGGGGTTAACATCTCGCGGACTAACACAGCTTAATTGCCTATTAGCTTCCTCTAGAAGAGATATAGCATTACGACTTAATCGGTCGGAGAGATAGTAGCTTTCTAATCCCTAGAAAAATCTAGATTCCCTTAGCTCGGATTGCTATAAGACTTCAAAATCTAGATCAGGCGGCAACTCATCGATAACTAACAGATTCTTTGCAAGTAAGTCGGCACCCATATGTTATAAACATTCTTAGTGAATTTGTACGCCGTCCATTTCTCTTTGCCGTCTAGTTCTATGAAGCTGAACTTACGGATCGGATAGCGGTAGAAGGTAGTCGTTTTCCCGTCGATCACATAATAATAACTGTAGAGTCTTACCGTCCGGTGATCGTGCGAGATTGAGAAGGCAAGGATCTCCCGGTAAAGCTCATTTTTGCGTTTCACAAGTTTGAAGAGTTCAACTGCACCATTGACTATTTGTAAATACCCCCCCGCCTTGTTCATCTAGGTCATTCCCTCAAAGTATTGCTCGTAGAAGCCTCCGACATCGTAGTAGACGCGCCCCCTGAGTTCCTTCAGGATTCGCTGATCGGCTTCATCGTACGTCTGCTCAGTCCCTCTCTGAGAAGCCGAGCTAGATAGTAGCGGCGTATAAAAACGATATCCTCGAAGACAGTTGGCGGTGTAGTAGTCTTTATTCATAAGACCAAATCAAACACAGCACTCTAGAATTCCGTATCATTCGAGGTTGTTGAATCAAGTTTGTGGCTGAGAACTCGTTCCACGAGAGGCATAGCTAATGTAATACTCAATTGATTTGAGTCTACAAGACTGTATAGTATAGTAAGGTCACTAGAAATGGTTCTGTCGGCGATTCGTAAAGGGAGCATACAAGCTGCTAGTTCGTTTTGCAGAGCGGGAATAAGGTCAAGTAACAAGCTTTTGGCAATTATGTATATTAGCAAGCAACGTAGCCATTAGAATTTGAGCCATACCAACAGCAGATGTTAAAAAAACGATTTGGACCGCGACGGAAGGATCAATGACGTCTAGATCCGCTCGCGTCGATTCGAAGAGATTTGAAAGATGCTCAGCGCTTTCTTAATTAAATTGCTATTGACTATGTCTAGTTCGGAGGAGGTAGCAGCAATGTAGAAGATGATAGTCAACTCGGAATGCGATAGTCAGTGTGTGAATAGAGAACTCTCTGATTAACAGTAACCAAATTTCCATTTTGTAAAGCAAAATTTCTAATCCATACACCTTGAACGCCCCTGCCCTAGCCCCCAAACCCAAACAACAACAACAATCAAAACAGTGTTCCTTGTGCCTTTGACTCCTTTGACTCCTTTCAAGAAATGCCCAAAATCTTTTACGTATCTAGATAGATACCTCTCCTAAGTTTTTGTAGTATTTTGATCAGAAAATTCAATTATACCACGAAGGTTCTCCAATTTCCAGCGGGAAGCTCGCGCTTAGGCATCGGTAGGGCCTTCAACTTGCCTTCATCGTCCTCTTCCCAGACCGCGGTAACAGCAGACTAGATAAGCTTTGTTCGCGTGTAGCTTAAAGATGGGTACTTGAACTTTAGAGTCATGCTTGAGATTCGATAGTACTCTCCAGGTGATCGAGCGAATCTTTTAGGAAAAGATAGGAGATTCCAGGTACACTTGAAGAGGAATGGGCATGTCTCGGAAATAGAGAAGAGAAAAGATAGAGAGAGGGTGGGGGGGGGAGAATCGAAAAACGTACCCATGGGATCAACGTCTCAACGGAATACTCCGACTCCCAACTAAATTGGTTTTTCTTATGAATAGACTCCACCGTCTCCTTTACGGGCCAAATCTTGTGGGTAATCTTGGTCGAGTCAAATTTGTAGACATATCCGCCATTGTTCTCAGCGGCACTCTGTTTCGACTATTTTCATTACAAATCAAATTAGCCCAAACGCCAAGTCCAAATTGAGGGTAAGTAATGAAATAGTAGCCTTGAGACGCCAGCGGAAAGGCTAGGCTAGGTTGGGGAAGAGGGAACATATACGAAGTAGATATAAATCATTATACACGTACTGTAGTAGAGATCAAAGGGTCTCTAGGCTTCAATATATCTAAAGAATGCTCGTATACCGTCTGCGCAGTACAGCCCCCGGCGGGACAAGCCATGTCGGCATGAAAGCCACCGGCTTTTTTGACATCTTCTGGAGATGAACCGCTACCTCGGTAGAGAGGGTTGGGTATAGTAGCGCTCACCAGCGCTACGAAAAGAGCGACAGAGTTGATAAGAGTGAGGAACTGCATATTGTCGGTGAAATTTACTGCGTTGGTAGTATTTTATAAGGAAATATTGTAACTCTTCTCAAGGTTGTCGATAAAGAGACGTATAATTGTAAAGAATACTGGTTGTTAATATAAAAAGAAAATTTGAAGGGTGAGGGCAACCTTTTAAATACATTCTTCCCATGTATAATAGAATAAGATTACTGGTACAAAAGTGCACCGCAAATTCAAGAAAGGACTTCTACAGCTAAGCAGATAGGATTAGATAGGATTCGAATCTTCACGGTCTCAGCCAGCTGTCATCGAAGGATTGAGGCTTACTCGATGCTCAAAGCGTTTCAATAGCCTAGCAACACCTATCCTCTACAAAGAGTTTGATCTAGGGAAACGGAACGTAGAGATTTCACTGTTGAAGACATTGCTCAGAAATCCTAGCCTCGGGTAGATCAGATTATCAGAGCGTCAACTACTCTCACAATCAACACCCTTTGATACAGGTCTCCCCAATTCGCGGCTTACTGTAAGGGGCTTTGAGGCTCTACATTGAAACTCGCAATTAGCGCGGGCAGCGTGGTTTGAGAAATTCTCCAAGCGTTAGCTGGCGGACTTCTAATCAAACCAGGAGTAGCCCCTAAGGAATCAGCTTCCTTGTACCTTAAAAAGGTTCTCAGGATTAAAAACAATCTTCAGCCTTAGTGGTGTAATTAGCTGAGTAGGGTCAACAGGGGGTGTCAGAATTCGCTACGATCAGGCCTCCCTAAAATATCAAATCGCGATTTCTAAGATTTTATTAACAACAATTCAATTTCTAATTATAATACCACCAACGTGTCTTAATCCTTTTCACACACCTTCCCCTGAACCTTTAGTAGGTAAATAAGCTATAACACGAAGAAAATGTCGATTTATTAATAAATAGCTGGAATCTGAGGGTTTTAAACCTATTACTCACCTTTCAGCCGAGTACAATATTACTAAAGAAACTAGTCGACTTTAGAAGAAGTAATACTTAGAAATGGGCTCTCTGTTAAAGCGAAGGCTTAGGCCAACTTCTATAATACTTGGCTGAAGGTTAAAAGTTACTAAAGCTATTTGTAAAAAGCTTGTTTCTCCGTCTAAAAACCCTTACTAACAATAATGTCACGGGGCTATCACCCACCGAGGATGATAGGGCGTGGTGGCGCGAAGATATCACTGAGTAGGGATTGACGGTGTGTAATAGGTAGGGTAAGTCGACTGTGAATCTTTACTGAGTGTTTTCAATGTTAATAGTTAAATCAAAGGCTTGAATTGTTGAATCAGGTTGAGCACGAAGCTCCTATCTACTTAGGAAAACTAGCTGCTTATATAGAACCTTCCTGCTCCTGGATCCCTAGGCTCCTGGAGCCTTAGATCCCTAAGATCCAAAAGGATCTATTCCACGTGATAATTCCTATCTCGTGGTTCATCACGTGATCTCTCTTATACCAGGGCTTCTCTGTGCAACCAGGGTTGCCGAGCCTCAGGGCCTTACTATCCCCCCCCCTAAATAATCGTAAAAATGGGGAATTTGACATGGAGGATACAAGGGCGTAGCCTAGGGGGGGTACAGGAATTCTAGCCAATCAAACACATAGAATGTACCAGAATCTTACTAATCACGTGTAGCCACTGCCGGCAGAAAACCCTCTCCTTTTTTAATCTTTGAAACTATTGATACTTCTTTATTACTTTACACAATAGATATCCCGTCACTCTCTAATAATACTAATAAGTCTATTTTACATACTCCTTCAAAGAAATCATATTCTCTTGAGTGTACTTGTAGTGATTGTATTAGAATTAAGACTGCCCTCGACTTCAACATTCCCGTCGCTGAGATTACGAAGAAATACAGTTTTACAGCGAGACAGATTTATTGGGCAAAGAATCACCCTCTTACTCCTCAAAAAAGGAAAGCCGGCCGAAGACCTAAGATTTCAACACCTCAACAACAACGCTTAAAAGAGTGGCTCTTAAAATCACCGTCTCACAGGCGTATTCCTTACCGATATATACCCCACTTCGTACCCCCTCAGCTTAATGTCAAAGGCTGTGGAACAGAAGCAATTAGTACAGCTTTTAAGCTTTTAGGATACGGCCGCAGAGCTGCACGAAAAAAGGGGTTCTCTGACGATCCAGAGGTTATAGCAGAACGGTTGGCCTTCACACACGAAGGTATTACTTAGACGAAAGAGAGGCTTTACCGTCAAATATTTTCTGACGAAGTTTGGGCACACGGAGGAGCTTTTACACAGTCATACGTCACACAAAAGCTAGATGGGAGCGAGAGATATAAGCTGGAATGTCTAACTCACAAATATTTAAGGCAACTAGCTTAGATGTTCCACGCTACAATCGTTTTTGGAGGAAAAGGACCGGCTTGTTTTTGGGAAAAGATATAGGGGAGTATAAACTCATATAAATACAACGAAGCTATTTTAAAAAACGTTCAAATGTTTATTCAAATAAACCCGGAGAAAGGGTTTATTTGGATGTAAGATAACGCTCCGTGTCACCGTTCACAAGAGACCCAAGAAAACCTATTATAAAGAGGGATCCCTTTTATTCTATGGCCTCGTTACTCCCTAGATTTGAATTTAATTGAACACGTTTAGTTATAGATAAAACGGTATATTCAAGCACATTATTTTGAAGCTTATTACAACTCTTCTAAAATTCTAATAGCATAGCTAAAGGAGATTATTAAAGAAGTGTGGGAGGCAGTTCCAAATGAATATATTAATACGTTACTTGGGTCTTGGTGGGATCGCTGTTAAGCTGTTATTGAGGCTCAAGGAGGACCAACTCGCTACTGAATAGGGTAGGCGGTAAAGAAAGCGGTGGAATAGATGAATTGAAAGTACTTAGTCAGCTCGAGAATTCTATGTGTTTGATTGGCTAGAATTCCTGTACCCCCCCTAGGCTACGCCCTTGTATCCTCCATGTCAAATTCCCCATTTTTACGATTATTTAGGGGGGGGGATAGTAATTCTGTCCTCACGTCAGCCTCAACCGACATCTTACAAAAGCAAAGCCACCAAGCCACAAGAGACCCCAGTTTTCATATAGTAATAGTGCCTGATTCTTCTCCTTCACACACGACGGCAGCAACTTCTATAACACTCTTACACCGTCGACATACAATCATCACTTCGGCTTCTTCTACCAAGCCCGTACAAGAAAGACAGAACTAGTCAATAAATCAGACCTCACCTCACCTCAAAAACCCCATCTCAAGCTCATCAATGCCAAACCCAACGATGGAGAAACCCACAACCGCAGCCTGGGGCCTCCCCATCAGTGCCAACGACTGTTCTAAGCTAAAATCCGGTTTTAAACCGCGTGATCAGGATGACAAATGGCGCGTCTTTGTCTCATCCTCCGAACCCCCAAATACAACCATTAAAATAAACCGGGCCATTTTCAATATCGAGTTCTTTGTGCTTTATATTATAGAGAAGCAAGCGCTGACTGGCAGTAGTGCGGAGATCGTATCAATCACTTGGGAGACCAGCGAAGAAAAGGGAGCTATAACAGAGGAGTGGGCCAAGGAGTTGGTAGTAAGATTATTACGATCTAACTTAGAATGCGATTTTGAGGCGGCGCCGCGGTATTGAGTAGGGTAGCTGTCTGCCTTTCCTAAGTCAAGTTTATTTATCAGGCATACGATGGATGTACATAGCGCATGCAAACTGTGTGCGTTGCCTTGAAAAGAGATTACTGAAATCAAGTTTGAAAATAAGCATAAACATTTAAAACTCAAAAGATAAGTGGTTTTTTGTACTTGGAGCAATATTTAAAGTTATACATTTACAAAGGTCCTCAAAGTACCTCAAGCAGTAGATACACTTGCATGGTATTTGTAAAGATTTGTTGATTTTATCTAGGCAACTAGATATTACAGCAAAGTTGTCACCGTACGTGTGACGACTTGAAACGCCCCCGCTTGGCCGGGCGGTGGGCGGGAACGGCAGAATAGACTCATAGGGACTAGGACTGATTACGGAAGGGTTTCAGATGGAACTATGTATATAAGGGGCTTGCCTCCCTATTCTGTTCTAGTTCCTCATATATTATTCTTTCCGTAGTTGACCTATAAGAGTTACGATAAGCCACCGGAATGCACTCCCATATGCCTCTTCCAGTGCCCGTGACTAGCTTGTGTCGTTACAGTACGTAGGTACAATGACACTAGCGTGACCCCACGTATATAGTCAGAGTGTAGAAACATCAGCTAATAAACATCTTTTATACTTATCACCTATGTAACACCACATTGTGACAAGTTAGTAGCAACAACTTAAAATTACTAATAGATTTTAAATAA
Organism: Ascocoryne sarcoides NRRL 50072; assembly: GCA_000328965.1. NCBI lineage: Eukaryota > Fungi > Ascomycota > Leotiomycetes > Helotiales > Gelatinodiscaceae > Ascocoryne > Ascocoryne sarcoides. The sequence continues at coordinate 871,496 of KB205947.1, read as the reverse complement.
TATATAGCTAGCAATTAAGAATTACACTAGAAGTATAAACTTCACTAAGCGCAATTTGCATTACTAGCCAAATCAAGGCCTTAAGCAGCTACAGCCTAGGACAGACGCGTCAAAAACTTTCCCACATCTACTGAACGCTCGCTCTCTTAGTCGATGTAATCAATTCCACCGAGTGGCAGATCATGCGCTGTGCTCGTAGCTGTAGCAAGTATGCGACAACATTGGCTCCTTTTCTTTGCGCTTTGCGCGCCAGGCATCTTTGCGGTCCCGTCCAGAACATTGGCGACTTATACGGCCGCAGTGGAGGAGACAGATCAACGTCAAGTCGGACCCATCGACAATGGGCAACCAGAACAACAACACCCCCTCACGACCCTAGATAACGCCTCTGCGTCACAAAAATGTGCCGTATGCGAGGGTATTACGGACATGATCGGCACCCCAATTGAAGAGCTTTTCAGCGCCGCCATCAGGGTTGAGCCCAACTCTCTAGAGGCGACATGCCAGGTCCATGCACCCCTTCGCCAACCTGACGACCCAAAGATTAGTCGAAATGGTATGGGAGAGGTCGAAAACGTATATCTGCTTAAAGTGGCAGGTGGTGTATATTTTAACATATATTTTGGCCGCTCAACCTCGGAGGCCCAAGGGTCAAGTTTTGCGCCTCTGTGGAAGCAGCCGGACACGGAGAGCAGTAGTAACCTTCGTCGAATAAGACCTGCTAACCCAGAGTGGATTGACCTAGATATTCTCAAAGAATGGGTTGGCACTCGTACACACGATCACGGCGAGGCATGTAAGAACAGCCCTTATGCCGCTGGCCTTAACCCGCAACGACCATCCTATCTCATTGACGCAGTGGAAGGCCGTCTAGTCGACACATCTTCCGTCACGGAAAAATCGCTACATTACGTTGCTTTAAGGCATCCCCGGGAAAACCATGATGACAACCAAAGTTACTCTTTCGTATCAACTGAAAATATCGCACAGCTCCAGGAATCTGGCGCTCTCTTGAGGCCTCGTTTCGCGGCCGACATGTCAGCCACGTTTCGAGATGCAATCGAACTTGTACGACTTTTAGACTATCGATATCTGTGGATACCCACTCTCTGCATCATCCAAGATGACCCTAAGAGTCAAGTCGAGACCGTCAAAGTGGGAGACATCCTCGTCGGAGCTGTCTTCTCCGTTACCCAGTTCTTCGATATCAACTCGACGCAGGGCATCCGTAGTATCAAGGAACTGACGAATCCACAGCCCAGGAGCCTGGTCCAGCAACTGCACCCGTGGGGAGAGGATACTCTTGTGCCAGTGAGTACACGGTTGTGTACACACATACATCCTTAACAAACCTCCAGTTCGCCCATCCTGTCCCGATGCGAAACGTAAGCGGCGAAGCAGCCACGAGCACTTCCCAAATACGAATGACGACTGAGAGATTTCTATCCGGCACGGTCGATCGCGTCTTCCTCTACATACGGTCCAGTGACTACGTGCGGTCGTATTCGAACCAGCCATACCATCTTTACGGCGGAAACGGCCAACATGTCGGCGTCTTACAGTCTACCGCCAGTGATGACTTGAGCCGAGTGCTCGGTATGCCCACTCTCGACTACGCCAATTTGGCCTTCCAATTTAGCGCAAACCAGTCCGAGAAGGTCCCTAGAGATTTGACTGCTAGATTGGAGGTCATCGCCCTGTCGAGGATGTATACTCGTTGGGGTTCTGGCCTACCCGGCTTTATGAAAGTTCGGACGACCCGGTACCAAGGCGATCAATATTATGAGTTTTATAATGTTATGCGGATTGAGTGGAAGGATGGGGTAGCTTATCGGAACGGTATTGGGAGGGTACTTGCGGAGTTTTGGGAGGACTTATCCTGAAAGTATTAATCTGCTGTTAGGGTAGTTCTAAAACCTGAATTGCGAATCGGTGCTTCTAATGGCCTGGAACACCCTTGATTCGGCGATGTTATGGGCACAGAAGGCTTTCACAACAGCAATTAAACTAATAGAAGGAGTGGTCCAACGGATATTATTGGCACGACGTTCATTCGCGGCCCAGGTTCTTATGTTCGAGATGAAAAGGTCGAGCGATTCCTGAGTTCCATAATCGTTGGCACGAAATGTTTCTTATAGCCGATGTTCACTCTGTTTAAGAGTACGGTTTCTGTCTCGTATATCTATATAGGAATTAAGAGAGTGTAATCTAAATTCAGTCTGCTATCCTAAGCCGGGCAGAAATTCAGAAGTTGCTAGGCAGAGCCAGCTCCTAAAACTATGATACAGGAGGGAATGTAAGGAGAAGGACGACTAAGAGCAGGTGGCTGAGTGTGACAAAGTTGGAGGAAAGAGGGCGAAGAAGGGAGCAAGAGTGGACGAAGAATAAGTGCGGCCATTTTGAGTCAAGAGGGGATGGTGGGCAGCCATTTTCTGCTCCTCAAAAATGAGTAGAGAAGTGGTTCTCGAAATGTAGTCCAGTTGGCAAGCTCGGATTCTTCCTGCAGCGGTCGACCAGGGTGCGCAGGGTAGTGCCGCCTTGGCTAACAGGTACGCGAGCGTTAGAGCAGCGTGAGGTTTTGGCAAATTGGCTGCGGAAAACAGTGGCCGGACCTGCTGAAAACAGCGGCAAGATTGCCGTCTGCTCGTTAAATAGAGGAAATTATAAGACAAAAGTGAGCATCTTAGATTTTTGATTGACCGGAATACTCACCGCCTTACAAAGGCGATTTTCTTTGGTATTCAGCCTAGTCCGTGCACTAGATACCCTTGCAACTTTCACTCCTATATAAAATTTAACATAAATATAAGTTTATTAAGGCTTATAAAAACCCTATTTACTAGCTATAAAAGTGATTCCCTTCTTAATTAAGTAGAATCTCTTATATAATCCTTTTTTAATATTAAAGCTTATTTATAACGATCGGAATCGCTTAGCTTAGCCCAGCGCGCCAAGGGCGCACTCCACGTGATTGCTTTCCCCTTGATACCGATCAGCGACGCAAGAGGTTAGGAATAGATTCGGATGGGTTTCGGATGGGAGGCGAATCGTGTATATAAAGGGCCTAGCTACCCGACTTTCTCTTGCTTCCTTATACTTATTTCTTTTCCGTATATAGACCTATAAGTTGATGCCTTTAGCCACCGATACGCACTCCCATGTAACGACACAAGAGGATAAGGGCACCAAAAGGGGCATATGGGAGTGCGTATCAGTGGCTAATAATATCGACTTATAAGTCTATATACGGAGAAGAATAAAGTATGAGGAAGCAGAAGAGAGTAGGGTAGCTATGCCCTTTATATACACGATTCGCTTCCCTTCTGAAACCCTTCCGTATCTGTTCCTATCCTTTGCCCTGAAATCAATATCACGGGATACCTTGCGCATTGGCTAAGCTAAGCGATCCTTGGCAATCGCGATCCCGATCGTTACATCCCATATGCCTCTTTCAGTGCCCGTATCCTCTTGTGTCGTTACATTATTTGTAACGATCGTTACAGTTGACGTTTCAAAGGGTGGTCACGAGACTAGGTTAGGTAAGAGTCCGGATCTCCACCGACCCTTAGTTAAACCCTTCGACTATATATATAGCCCACCCCCTCTTAGCTAGTTCTGTAGTTTTAGTATTGTATTTATTTAGCCAACATCCTCGTACCAGTGTATCTGCGTCGTTACATTATTAGCCTTTAGTTAAATCTTTAATTTATACTCATTAGTATTAATATAAAGACGATTACGTAATAATATAATAAACTTTTAAATTTAAGTTTATTTTATACTAATTATGATAATATTTAAATTTAAAAGTAGGTAGATTATAAAAGGGTTAAGGTATAACAGCTTCGCCTACGCGAATGCCGCTATGCCTCATCTGGTCAAGCGCCCGAGTCAGATGACCCTGTACCTATTTGGGTTAGCGCCCGAGTCACATGACTCAGAACGTCAACGTCATGCTAGTAGTAGCAACAGTAACTCTGTTGGTATTTATGCTATGGCCCGCGTGGGTTCTGCAGGAATTGTTAGCCTTAGAAATCTCGTCAAGATAGACTAATGGAATCTTGCAGTTGTTTGATCGGAATTTAGATTATCTGTAGGCTACCGTTTGCTAAGCGAGACTCGGATCGATATGAAACAGCGTATAACATAGGATCTAATCATGCGGTTCATACGGGATGCGGCTTTTTACACGTGGATATTCGGATCGCTTGCTGGAGATTGTTCCACAGCATATTGCCACATCGGTACGATACAGATATTTGAAACCCCAAGGATTTCTTGCTTCACTTCTGCCTATGCTACGTCAACTAGACTAAAATCAAACGAGAGCCGTGTAAACGAACCCATTCGCTGGCCCAGTTCTGTATGCAGCCATCTAAAAGCAATCGGTATCTGCAGCCGTACGACTTTCACATATTGGCGAGTAGGAGTCCAAAATAGGAAGGTCCATCAGCTGCATCTCTTGTGGTTCCGGAACAAGACTGCGATATCGAATGACAGCTCTGGAGAGCTTTACAGAACCGAGCATGCGCAGCCTGCATGATGATTATGGTACGTCTTCTATTCACAGGTGGCTTATGAGGTTGGCTGATGCTCTGCAACGCCCGTGCAATCTTGCATGGGAAAAAAGTATTGGAGCCGCGATCCGAGAACTAGGACGAGACGAGACGTACAAGGCATGTGCGGTTTTCTAAAAATGAATCGGCTATATATCGTGGCAAGGTAGAGAATGAGGTCAAATATAGATGTGGGGGCTAAAGATGTGGGGTACCCCCATAAACTCCTCCTCCCGGAACACTTCAACCCTTGAACATGCAGCTATTATAACACAAGAAAATGATAACCAGAGGGTACATCTCGTTAAAGCTCTCAAAAGAGGTGAAAACAGCTTAACATTTTGCTACAATAATTCCACCTTATTTTGCTACTATTCAATTTATATTCTATGTCGCGACCCATCCATTTCTACGTCATCTTAACTGTTGAGTTAAACGTCTTCAACACTTTTCCATTTAGTACAACGAGTGTTTAATAGCTTTACAATAGCCGAACCACTAATTTAACTCAACATCAATCTTTCAATAAGATTAGAAGATTGTGACCTCGCATGCACGGCGTTGATTACGGAGGAATATGCCGTATAGTACGTACCTTTCGCGTAATCGCAACGGCGGGTTCCTTAGACCTATTTTGAATTTGAGAATGAGTTTTTGTACTAGTGACCTTGATGATACGAATTCCATCGCACTTTGGTGGGGAACGGTCCTTTTTCTTTGTTATTGATATGTGAAGGAGGTGTTTCGTCATCACTTTTGCTACTTGGCTTAACCCTTCTCAGTTACGTGAATTAGCCTAGATACGATATCGATCTCATGGTTAGGATTCCTCTCCTCCCTTCTAAGCAGACAATTTCTCAATATGAGTATTGCGGAATTAAATTTCCGCTTCGTTTTCTCGTGATGGCGACATGCACCAGAGACCAGATTTGAGCCGGAGCAGACTCGGATTTTCATCTCCTACAACTATTCCCTTGGCGATATCTTGTCTTCTTGTTCTAAAATACACCAAAGCAATTACTTTCTATTTCATAGCTTTCTCTTTTCCAAAGTCTATTGAAACCCACTCGATAGGAACATGCCGCCCATCCGTAATATTCTCATAACAATGAGAAACCACAAATTGTTGGGAAGTAGAGCGTAGCTCTTCTCTCCCTCCCAAGATAAAAAGCTTCATCCCCCCTCCAATTCAATCTCCTGTATCCCCACTCTCAATCCTCCCAATCCAACTTCCTGAATCCATACCCCCCAGCTTCCGTCATCTATTCTCTAACACCCACCTCTCCCCCCCCCACCAAAAACCACAATATGCAATTTAAGCCCGCCATCATCGCCCTTGCGGCCTTCCTGCACCTCACCCAAGCCGCCCCCTCCCAACCCACACCCTCCAACACCCCACCACCAGCCCACCCCTCACTCTCCGCCAAATTCACCTGGCCTTGGTCCAAACCCGCCCCCCCTCCCAAGGGAAAAACCTACTACGGCGAAGACGGCTACGCCTACATGCCCCGCGACTCGAGCATGGACTGTTTCGCCGAATCGAACCCGTGCATGGAGGCGTTTGACCAGGGCGGGAAGGGGTGCGAGGGCCATCAGTGGACGGGCAATTATCACCATTATCAGGAGTGTAATGATGTCGTGCGGTATCCGTATGGGCGGCGGGATTTCCCTTATAACTCGTCTCCGTATGCGTGAATGTTTGGGGGTGGGGTTGGCTTGCGGGTTCTGTAGTGGAGGAGGGAGGAGGCTGATGGTTTGATTTGTGTTACTAGGAGTGTAGTAAGATAGGACTATGATATGTTTGGTAGATCATGATCTTTGTCGCGGCTAGGTTTTACTCTCGAAGGATAGAATGTAAAAGTTAGCCGAGAAGAGTCAAATTTTGTGGTTGGAAATGTTTATGGCTGACGGTATGGGGGCAAAGAATGTATTTCCAAAGAAGTGATGAGGTGTTTGTCACCTCACAATAATTCAAAATGAATTAGCTTTAATCCTATTAATATTACACAAATTATTCATCATACCCACTCTCATCTGCCTCCCTCTCCCCACATAACGTTGCAATCATAAACCTTTCACCTCTATTCTATCTCCACTACCGCGATAAAGATACTGTGTTATATTTCTCCCCTTCGCGGGTATGAGGTGATAATTGGATACAGTACAAAGCCTACTTGATAAAATTGGCCGGTAGTACGGACAGTGCGTATAGTTCATCCGAGCGAGTGTATGGTTTTTGAGTAGCTCTGCTGCACATGTTATTGGGAGTTCGAGTCTGAAGAGCTCGACTGGTATGTGTATTGCAATGGGATGGAAATGTTGAAGGCCGAGAAGCTTATTTATGCAGTGTAGAATTGATGAGGTTGTAAGAGAAAGTGTGACATCTGGTGAGGCGACCGTAGCTGAAACTTTATAGAGAGATAATAGCTAAAATCCTGATTGTGGAAAATTGCAGGAATTGATTAGTAATGATTAAAAGTTGAAGGGAATGAGGTTGGACAGATAAATGTTGTGTCTAACTGTCAAAAGGGCGGAGAGCCCTTCTCAAACGAAGGTTTGTATAAACCACCGCCATTGTCTAGAATACAACGTTGAAAAGGCACTGCACACCGCCCGGATCCAAAGGGGTTAGCTTGCAGGAACCAACGCAGAACTGTGAGGCTGATGCTCTTCAAAGCCCACCATGTATGAGCTATCGTATGTATAATTGAGATACTCTATTGTCACAATACCTTTCGAGATGCGCCATTTCCCTGCTAGTGGCAGACCGGGAACCCAGGCCACGGTAGATTTTTGGCTCCTGTGGGGTCAAACCCCCTTTGCAAACCGATAACTCTAAAACGAAGCAATCTTTGCAAGGCGGTGACATGTGGCAAGCGTTCACGGACAGCTTGTCCAACGAGCCTCGTTGGCATGCCCACCTGACGGCTCACCCTCATGATAACACGTGACTTCAGCTATCCAAGGAAGGGGAAACTCGGAGGCAATAGACAGCCACACTGCTCAAAGGCATTAGAAGATCTGTAAGCAAAAGCTGAAAAATGACGGTTCCGAATGATTCCTCAAGAAGTGTCCCTCCTCAAACAGCTCCTCGAGTCCTCCGCGCACAGGTCAATCTCGGCACTAATGTATGATGCGCTGGCCTGCATAGACTCCATGCGACTGGAATTCAAACGGTAGTACAAGGTGACGGCGACTTAGTGAGCCAGCACGAACATCGCCACGGGACTCAGAGCGTTCAATATATGCCCAGGATCGGTGGTAATGATCCGGTATGCGACCGTTCCTGCGACCAGCGCATCTCCTCGGCTCTCCGAGACAAAGGGGAGATGCGATGGCATGCGGCTATTTGTCTTCGGGTGAGGGGCCATGGAGTCGAGCGGCGGATTGGATCGATGTGTAGAAGGGATTCATTCAGGTTGAAGAGGGAGGCAATGCGCCGGCAACCCGATAGAAGTAGATCTCGCACGTTGCAGTAGCTGGCGATTTCCCCTGATCCGTCTGAGTCTTCCAATTCAGCTGCAATGCAAAGCACCGGCGACTGCTGGTTCTCCAGAGATCCTCCTCCACCAGGCGGTTCATCTCGAACACATCTCGGAGGCCATTCGACCCATTCGACCCAGTTGCTCCCTCATCTCATGGCAACTGGGGCCGTCGTCGCCCACATCCACACCCTCATCCCCATCCCATCCCCATCTCCATGCTCTCTCTGGTGCCGGCCGAACCTGTTGGTCGCCGTCGCCCACGCGCAGCCAACGGAAATGCCACCCATGGAGCTCGTTGCGATGCTGCCCGGCCTGGTTGCAGATTGGCGCGCAGCAATGGATCTGTACGAGGCTGAAAGGGGGCAGCAGCTGTATTCGAGGCCCTCCTATACGCCGTCAGCATTGGTCGAGGACGGAGATATCGTGGATGCCATCCCTGCGTCGCCCTGTGCTGTCCATCGGTCGTGTTGGCCATGATTGGCGGTGGGCTCCCAGGTTGCAAATGCTGGCCACCACTGCCAGCAAATCCACACTATCGGCGTGATGATCTGCCACCCAACAAGCACGGCGATGGCAATGTGTCGTTCGCAGAAAGATCTCGTCCTCCTCCTCCTCCTCCCCTCCCGGCCAGATGCTCATATACAACGTGAACGCGACGACCAGATTTGAGGGAAGTTTGCCCGACCTGAAGATCAGTGTTGTTTCCATTCTTCTCACCCGTCTCACTTGTCGCTCCTTATCGCCCGACGGACCAACCCCCGCTATCGTCTCGTCCACTGCGAAGTCGTCAACGCAACATCACCACCAGCACCCGCCAACCGGCCCCCAGCCTTGTCCCGCCATTCTCTCTGCCTCGTCCTCGTCCTCGTCCTTCCCTCGACCTTGACCTCGACCTCGTCCTCGTCCTCGTCCTCGATATAACACTCCTTCCATCCTTCGGGACTCCCCTCATATATCTTCACAAGTGTCTCGAAGCTGGCAGGCTCGAGTGCCCATTCGGCCCATACAGATGGAGTCATGATAGCAATGCAGCGATCTCTCTCCCTCCCCGGGCCCGCCCACGCCTCTCCTCGTACGTTCAGGTGATGCCGAGCGCGATTCTCGACGGCTCCCCCTCCCCTCCTCTTCGTCGCGCTCTATACTGACGAAGACTTCGCAGCCGTGTCTCCTACTGTTACCCAACTTTCATCCCGAAATCCCAGCCCTTCACCCCCCGCGGTTCCTCCTGCCGATGACCCTCCTCGCATCCATCGATACCAGTCGCGCAGCCCTCATAGAGCCCCCTCCTACAAGGAGAGAGCGGCGGATCGAGAAAGAGCTCGAAGCCCGACCAGACATGCCTCTCCATCCCCCTCCCCCTCTCGTACATCGCACACGACGGAGAGAGCCATCCCTCCCTCAAATCCCATCCTTATCGAGGCCCCTCCTGCTGAGACGCCCGCCTCTCCCAAAAGACTGCCCCCGCTTCCTTTACTCCAAGACATCTCTCACTATCTGAACCCTCAATTCCCCGGAGTGACTATTTCTGCCACCACTACGTTGGACGAGCTCGCTCATTTGGTCCGCCTTTCCAAATATCAAGAGAAGAAACGCGCCCATTCTCGCGTTCGTTTGCATAGATCTTTAGTTTCGACTGCCCTGTCCGCCCGGCTCGCACGATGTGGACAGCTGGCCCACCGCACTTTGGCTGACAATTTTAGGGCAGACGAAAAGAAGGGCTTTGCCAGTCTATATAATGCTGTTCATGATGTTCGGAACTCCTGCGATGCAACCCGCCGGTACGCCCTGTTGGAGCCTGACCTGGAGGGCCTGCGTCCAAATCCCAAGGATGGGGAAAGGTCTGCCACAATAACATCCTTCATGAGTGAGATACCGACAAGGTCTCGGGACACGTTTCTTAGGTTCTTGACCAAGATCCGGACAAACCCGGATTATCTGGCCAGCCGACTGTTGACGTTGAATGGTCCTGAATTGATGGGCTTAACCCTTTTCCACCAAGGATTGGAGGCCGTTAGTACAGTATTGCCTTTTGGCGTTCGTCCAAAGGGCCATTCCTTTAATAGCCTTCGAAACTCTCCCCCAGCGCCGTCTCCAGTGGAGCGGCTGCTCTCTTTCCAACGTCATGATCCCTTGTCTGCTTTGGTTCATACTTGCTTCGCAAATTCTGCCGGTCCCGATTCCATGGAGGACATCCGAAGGACAGATGTATGGTCCAATGTGTGTGTTAAGCTAATTACCCACCGGAGACCGAGTATGGAGGCATTTCTTTGCTCCCTGTTCAGTGTTTGGATTTCCATGCGGGATTGGTCTGGGCGAAGCAATATGGAATGGTACCTAATGAAAATACTCGAAGAGGGAGCTTTCTTACTAGAAAGGGCCGAGGATCAAGCCGGCACCCGCATCAATGGACCATTTAGTAGTAAAGATGCCATTGCCGCAGAAGAATTTTACAATGCGGCCGTTGAAGGACTTTTTGAAGTTCTCGACGATCCAGGAGCAGGTGGTATACCAGAAGGCCTTTTAGAGCTCGGTAACGCTACACTTCGAAAACTCCATCCTTCGTTCCACCAGGGTACAAAGGAATTCCTCATCAATAAATGCCTCTTTTCGCAATTTCTCGTCAGCGTTATTGTCCACCCCGAGGTATTTCATCCAGTCGTTCCCACAACCGGCTCGACTAACTTGTCCAGTCTCATGGCATGCTGTGCGAATATCACATTACAGAGTATGCTCGTAACAAGATTCTCAAAGAGGTTGTCATGAAAGCACAGAAGGCAGTTGGGGACATGCTGGGGTATGTTTACCCCGTCTTATTGACTATTCGATCTACGAAGCTAAACAATAGCCGCAGGGAAGGTGCTACCCCCGAACCCAACGTCAAATCCCACATTGAAACTATCTGCGCCCGGTTTCAATCAAGCCGGGCCATGCGTGGCAAAGCTAAGCTCCTCCCTGCGAGATCTATCACCTCCTTGAGAGAGACAGCGGAAGTGCATCCATATCTCGTTCTGGGCCCAGCAGATCTAGTTACTCTTGTCAATGCACTCTTCCCCGAGAGACGCCCGGCTTCAGCGGCTTCCACAGCCAAGGATATCCATTTCAGTGGTGTGCTTTCTTCTGCTTCTTCCGTTTCTGGCATGTCCAGTGTCACTCAGTCAATGCCAATACCGGCAACACCCCGCATTGCCTTTGATACTGCTTCTGTTCTTAGTAACAGCTGCTCTTCTACCACCAGCGATATTACCACTTCTCGTGAGCCGCTGTTGGACGATAATTTAGACCCTCAAAATCCGCGCCTTAACCATTATGAGGACGATGGCTTTGAACTCCGCTTCGCTCTTCATGAAATGGTCCAAGCCTTAGGTGCTGATGGAGCTTCTGGAGCATGCCATCCCTGTGCTGAGCATTGGTCGGTTCTCTTCATGTCATCCGACGGTCAGATTCTTTCTACTCAATTGCCCCATGATCCCGAGGATGATGGCGACGAGGAAGACCTCACCACTAGCAGTGATAGCGATGATGAGGCAACAGGTTTGCGGCCAGATCTCGATAAAGAATATCATCAGTTGCGAGACTCGATTTTGAAGCTCGTTGAGGACTTTGAGATACCCCAATCTCTAGACTCAAAGACCGAGTCAAAGACATTCAGTAACAGAACTTCTGCTGTCGAAGGTCCTCGCAAGAAGCCTCGCAGCCGCCCAGGATCATCTTCTCAAATGCAATCCAGAAACCCTTACCGCCTTCGAGAAATGTCTGGCATGTACAAAGACAAGCAAGCGGAATCCAAAACTTTGCGGCAACGTAATGGCTCCGATGCCGAGAGGCAGACCGAAAAGCAACCCGAAAGAGAAAACACTTCAATCCTCATTACAATGCTAGAAGCAGCAGAAGCTCAATGTCAGACCCAATCAGACTTTGTAAATGCTCATTTGTACTGGAGAACGCTGAACCAGCTTAACCAACTATCCTCTCCTTCCCTCAAGCGTGACGGATTTGCTTCCCTTCTAAACATTTTCTCTCGAGGTCCTCGCGACTCGATTCGGCGCTCCACAATAGCAATTGAAGAATACGACGCTTGGCTAGTATGGCTGAGACAATCTCAAGAGCGTCATGACACCACGATCGAAGCAATGATGAAGAAATTAAAAGCGATCCGAGATAAGATGTGGTATGTTACAGACGTCAGAAATTCAGCGGCTTATGAGGGGGCTCGTAACATTGCGCTCGCACTTAAGTATATGGCTTCTCCAAGAAAACCTGTTCATGCAACTCCTTCCGGTTTCCGCGGTCGAAACATGTCAAAATCTTCTGTCAATAACTTTCTGTTAAAGACTGAAGCCCAAGTAATGGACATGATGGCTGCAATTGACGAACAAGGTGGGCCAAACAAGTTATCAGACGAGCAGTCCGAAAAGACCCTCCGATGGCTATCCCAACTTGGCATCGAGAATTTCTGCAAAGGAGAAGAGCGAATCCACAGGTTCTGCCTGGAGATTGAAACGTGTATTAACAAGCTGGTCGGCGAGCACCTGATGGATGGTCCAGTTTTGTGGTCCAGCGAGCTTTTCAACCGCGACAAACGCATTTTGGATAGTGGTCGGCAGAAGGGAGATTTAATGTTTACTAGTCTTGGGTCTATGAGCATCTCTGGGGACGACACGAACGAGTCAGACTCTGGTCGACGCAGTCTGCGAAATACAGATTTTACCCGCCCAGGTTTCAGAGACCTCCGTTCCATGTCAGCTCGCAACGCCTCCCAGCAGAGCTTTGACTCGGGCAGGTTCAACTCGATCCGCACATCGGGTGACCTGATGGACAGTCAGGACTATTTTGGTATGGCGAGTCCAGTATTGACTATTGACTCGGCAACAACTTTCTGGTCCCCTTTCACCGCGCAGTCACACTCGCCGACAATGAGCATTAATAACAGTATACGGCCAAGTACTTCATCATCTGCCAATGAAACAGTCATGATGAAGGAAGAGCGTGCAAGCCAGGCTAAACAAGCTTTTCTCCTGGAGTTGAAGCAAACTTTGACCGCTCTCCTCCTCAGTGATCTCGGTACCCTTGTCTTTGCGCGAGGTAGTGAAACCGATTCTTGGTTCTCCGGTGACCTTGGACAGGACTGCATCGAGAGGAGAGAGCTTACTGAACGCAAAATTAGAAGAAAGAACAGGAAGCGCACGCTGGAGAAGAAGAGGAGTTTCAGAAACCTGCGAGTGGTTCAAAGGTCTGACCCGTCGCTTGAACCCAACGAGCCGACTTCTCAACGCATGGAGAGAGTACAGTCAACCAGCACACGATCGACAGAGAAGGCCATGTCGGAAACACATTCTACTGCTGGCAGCTCTACGGGCGACAGTGTCATTGTCATCTCCAGGAAGAATGTGTCGAAAGAGGCCGACTCGCCCGATTTCCCTTACCGGATGGCTTTCAAACGCTTACTGAGAATGTTTTCTGTTCACCCCAATCCGTATGTAAAACTTAATGCCTTATACGAACTGGAGCATCTCGTCATAGCCTTCCTTACGCCTTCCGCCCCTCGCCGTCCACGAATTCGCCCAGAGACCTTGACTGCTCCTCCTCAGTCACCCGAAGTCCAACACATCAATGCTTTTGGACAGACGGATACATCGACTACCACACCTCGAGCCAAAAACCTCGAAGAAGCCATTGACAACTGTAAAGAACGACGTTCGCAGACCCTTGGCCAATCAGACATCTCTCCTGCCACACACCGCAACGCAGAACGAACCCACGCCGCGCCCGGTGCGCCTGCAAGTACCGATATGATTGTTGACGTACTTCAAAGCCTCTTCCGGGATGCAGATGTCAGACCAAAGACCCTCTTCCGTGATCTCCAATTCATCGCCTCCTTCGTACCAGCAGCCACCCTTGACAAGACGGAGCGAGGAAAGGCTTTCTGGGATGCAGGCCTTGCTGCTTTGGGCCTGAAGCAAGACATGTGCCGCACCATGATCGAGATTGCGGACGAGGTAGTTGTTCACTATACGAAGAACCGCAACAAGACAAACTCGTCGTCCAGCCTGGAACCTATCCCCTCTAACATGTCAAGCGGCGAACTCATGAAGTACAGCATGCAAGACGCGGCGAAGATGTGGACCATCACAGCCAAGGAAGGGGATCCGGCCGCGGAACGCGAGCTCGCCATCTTCTACCTCACGCACCCAGAGCTGGTGGAGAGGGTGACAGCCCCCCTGAGCAAGCCGCATGAAACGTTCAAGACGCAGGTAATGGAGATGCACGGGGGTGGAAGCACGATCAAGGAGGAGAGGGATCGGGAGAGGAGCGATCCGGCAACGATGTGCGTGGCGTATCATTGGATGGAGCTGTCGGCACAGGGGGGTGATGAGCTGGCAAAGAAGTATTTGAGGCAGAGAGAAGAGCTGAATGCTATTCCTTGATAGGAATGTTGTGCGTATATAGACAGGTTTGAAAGTATATTGATTGTGTTGTTGGGAGTTGAAAGGTGCTTGAAGAGGGATTTGGGAGTTTTCATGGGCCTTGGAAGTGTTGGGCTGGGTTTTGTATGGATTGCATTCTTGAGCTATACCTTTGCAAGCGTGCATGTTTGGTGCATTTAGCGTACTTCGATCTATTTTTGGGCCAGATATAGCCAGCTGCGTGCTACCTGCTGGACGGTTTACGCTACGATGTATGCATTGGGACGAGGTGGGATTTACTAGTTATATAGATGTGGGATAGCGGTGATGATCATGATGGGGCGGCGTACATGGAGGGGTTTATAGACTCATATTACATCATCTCATATCATAAAAATTCTGATGAGGTTTAATCATTATTTTTGTATCTATCCTTTAGTCCTTTGGAGTGATGTCGTTTTGGTGTTGTGGTGTTTCAATGAGGTTGGAGAAGGGCCAGATGATGGCATGTAGAGTGTTCTGAGGTTTGTCGACTGTAAGCAAGCTGATGGTTGTATTATGCTGATCAGAGTCTTTTGAGTATACATGTACTTGTATAATATTTAGTTGCCGACGAGGTAGGAAATGATTCTAGGCTTTCGTGTTTGTTATTTGCCATGATATGTTGCCGGGTAGACGGAGGCCCGTACTAACAAGATATGTGAACCGGGCAGCGAGGGTCTCGTACAGCTACCCGACCGCTCCGGGGATTCCGGTTTTGTGATGGATGTGCTAAATGTTGAATTGATATATAAATGATGCTGAGATGCTTACGGTTGGGCTAGGGACTGGCATGTGGTAGACAGGACCCGAGCCGGGCCGAGCTTCGTCAGCTTAAACACTGCGAACGTGGGATACTATTGACCAACTTTTCTCCGCCTGGAGTTCGGGTCCACTCGATAGTCACTGTTGAATCTCTGCTTACGCTTATAACCGATTGAACTTGGTATGAATACGTGGAAAGACCACGGGAATGAACAATCGTCGCTGATAAAATAGCCATCTCGTCTCAATTATCTCCTTCCCGAGCTCAAAAAGATACACACTACCTTCCTGCGCTGACCGTTGAGTCATTCACCTTTCCCTCCTCCCTACTTCTCTCTTCCCAATCTCGTTCCAGCATCCCAAAAGAGCACAAATCACCCCACCCTCCATTGAACCAAAAAACCTCCTTGAACGTCCCCTCTAGCGTGAACCCAATCCTCGCATACAGCTTCTTCGCACCCTCGTTCCACCCGAAGCACTCAATGCTGATTCTATGCAACCCGGCGACCCTAAAGCTCCAGTCCAATATCCAATTTATGGCTTCGGTTCCGTAGCCTTTGCTTTGGTACTGGGGCAGGATATTAATGGATATGGAGCCGTTGCGATGGGGATTATGGCTCGTGTTGCGGTTATACAAGGGCCAAAGAGTAATCAGCCCGATTTGGGTAAGTTTTGGTTCCTTTTCTTCTTTGTCGCTAGATTGTTTTGGATCGTTTATGGATTTAGACTCTTCGGATTTTCCTTCTTGGGATGAAGGGGATAAACATATGACGACTGAAATGAGGATGTCGTCTTTAGTGAGCGTAGTGAGGTATCCTTTTGCCTCTTTGCGGGTGTATGGCTTGACCAGGGAAAAGTTGGAATTGGACAAGGAGGCTGGATTGGATGAGACTTTGAATAGAAAGTCTATGGATTGGTTAGTATCTATTGTGCTTTATCTCTGAGGTTGGAATCAAATACCTTCATCGTCGGGATTGTCTTCAAGGGCTCGATAGAAGAGCCGTTGAGAGCGAAAGACGTTGGCCATTGGGTGGGCGTTTGAGGTATTCATTTTGGTTACGAGAATTCACGGTGTTTCTTGCTGCTTAATTTTTGCATGAATCTTAAAGGCACCATCTGATATTTATAACTTCAACTGGTAGAGTTAGGGGTGTCGTTCCGGATAGGGAAATCTCTGATCTCGACTGGGCAGTTGATACTTTTCCACACAGAATTATCACTAGCTGCCTCGACCGCCCCAGGTTTCAGTTTATAGAAGTCAACAACAATTGGTTTGAGAACAAGCTAGTCAGCGACGTGTGACTGTATCCCCCGACGGGCATGAGTCAAGCGGTAAGACCAACTATCCATACCGAGATAAACCCCACTTGATCTCGCTCTACGGCGGAGAATTAAATTGCGGAATGCGTATAATTCACCACCAAAATAGTTGGAAATTACAACACTATTGTTATATTGTCTAATACCTAGCCAGAACGCTGCTTCAGCCTCCCAGCTTTCACGTAATTCTTTTAATAAGCTATTATATGTATTGGGCGAGTTATGAGTGAAATTAGAAGTTTGATTCATACTTCGTCGCCGGGGAAATAGTTGCGCCAAGCCTTCTAGAGACTTCTTGTTAGCAAGGGGAATTTAGCTAATAGAACTATTGAATCTGTAGATATACTACTCTATTCAGTGAATTTCAAGGGGCTTTTAAATCTAATTGAACTTTTTACTGCAGCCCATTGAAAATCTACTTGACTCCGGTTATCGCAACAGTAAGCTCGCTATACTAAATTAATACTAGCGTGTAAAGTAAATAATACCTCTTATATAAGTAACACGTACTTGAATTGAAGTTATTCTCAGATTTTGTCTTTATTATATTTTCTTTCCAGTACTCATCCGAAGTATTTATATTACTGTACAGCTGACTTCGTAATATATACCTAATAGTAATAACTTTAAATTTGAGTGAGAGTAGTATAAATAGCTTAAAAACTAGGGCCTCTAGAAATATATACTCAAAGCTTATAGGGACAGCGACTATGTGACAGCGACTGTACGACAGTGACATTAACACCTTAGGAATAATCCAAGCGAATTCATAAAGGCTCAACATAATACACGCATATATTTTATACGGGGTTTCGATGACCGGAGTCAATTAGCGCTAAGAAAAAGGTCAATTAGATTTCAAAAACCCCGATTTCAAATGTGGAGACTTTGGAACTATTTCCCCAGCGACGAAGTAGAGGGATTGAGATATGCATT
The DNA here is from genome assembly GCA_000328965.1 of Ascocoryne sarcoides NRRL 50072. Taxonomy (NCBI): domain Eukaryota; kingdom Fungi; phylum Ascomycota; class Leotiomycetes; order Helotiales; family Gelatinodiscaceae; genus Ascocoryne; species Ascocoryne sarcoides. The sequence continues at coordinate 853,991 of KB205947.1, read as the reverse complement.
CGGCGAAGTTAATTCTCCGCGATAAGCCTCATAACTCCGTGCTCTCGTCTCTACCACGAATCTGATTTGACGAACGTGTTCAAACATAGAGAAAAATGGCCAAAGGAGAAGTAGCATGACGCAACCTAACCTCTCTATAGTTTCATGATTGGTAGGCAGTTGAGTAAAATCTGCTCACCTTTACTAGTATAATGTTCTGACCAGGTACAATTGTTGTAGGGAACTTCCCGCAATATAACCCTTCTCAAAAAATAGAGTTGTTCTGAAGATCAAACGATCTATTACGACAGAAGAAACGTTAGTAGAGTTGTAAGAGAAAAGGAATCTCTGAGGAGTTGTTGGACCAATGACAAAGAGCGGAAACAAAGGCGAAAGGCTTGGCGTCAGAACTACAAGCTGGGAGGTTTTCCCTGCTGGAGCTCTTGAACACCAACAGTGGAATAAGTTAAGTCAAAACATAAGAAAAGCACTAACACAAAGAAGCTCGCAAAATGGTTCTTCTGCTGCCAAAACAACAAGACAGGTGTGCCGCCTCAGGGCTTTGATTCATCCGGTAAATTCCTGATTGTTGTAGGGAGTGAATATTACAATCCATCCCGTATGTTTCACTTCAAGAAAATATATCTGAGATTTTCCAGCCGGCTTTAAGATGTTTCTTACCCCGACTGAATGCGGCTTGCTTCACCCGCGTTTTGTGCTTCCGTCTCATCAGTATTCTCGGCTCCCATGGAGGCGCCTGTAGGGGTCTCCGTTATGCCTCTTAACCACTTACTCTCAGCTAAGTAAGGAGATGTTTGTAAACAACATAAGCTTTCAATTAGAGTTTCCTTCCTCGCTCTTTTTCTCTAGACTTTCGAAATCCACTCATGCGCCACTACGCCACATCCGTAGTTTTTCATTTTGCGCCCCCTGACGGAACGATTCTTCCGCCCACCTTCTTGCCTTTCTATCTGCCGATCAACCGTCTGCACCGTCGACGACCGCACTAACAGTCGGACATAGCGTCGCTCCTATAAAAGGGTTTCCCTATACTTGCGCCGGATATATCGTTTTTGCCAACTATAGGAAAGGGCCTCTATAAGAGCGACGCTAAGTCCGACTATTAGGTACAACACAATAAGGAAACCATTGTCCGGCGGAAACTCGACCTTTTGAAGGTACCGGTTCAGTTCACCAGGTCTCTATCTCTTGAACCCCCTAACAAGAAGCTTGCGTATTTGCTTGTTTGTTGGCCTCATACTCCTCTGTAGTAGGTCGGCTTTACCAACAATAGCTCTGCGAAGCAAAAATGACAACTCGACCCCTCTCTATTACCTCAAGAGAAGATGCTTCTCTCCCTTCATCCCACTTATCCAGCACCGCGCGCGACCTCGAGAAGCAAAACACAGCCGAAGATACCTATGTCCCCTCCTCAGGCAACCCCAAGCCAGGCTCTGCGCGCATAACTCGAACCCAGTCCCTTATTCAACGAAAGAAGACCCAATTTACACATCCCTTGGCGCATGTGCACACGACAGAGGCAGAGATTGTGGACTTCGATGGACCTAACGATCCATACAGACCGTTAAATTGGCCTTTTAGGAAGAAGGTTGTTACAACGTTGCTATATGGATTCACGACTATGGGAGCAACATGGGCGAGTAGTGTTTATGCTCCAGGAATCGATCAGATTAGTGAAGAGTTTGGAGTTGGGCAAGAGGTTGGCTTGCTGGGGCTGACCTTTCTGCTTTTGGGGTTTGGATTAGGTCCTTTGCTCTGGGCGCCTTTGAGTGAGATGTAAGTTTTTCTCTCTATCTTTTGAATGATGAACTCCCCTCTGAAATACATACCCAAGGATCGTTGACAATCGCGTAAGTTCATGATGGAGTCATATTAACATCCCAAATAGTTATGGAAGAAAACCCGCCGTTCTCGCTCCATATTTTATTGCGGCATGCTTCTCCTTTGCAACAGCTACTGGGAAAGATATCCAAACTGTGCTACTCACTAGATTTTTCGCTGGGATATTTGGATCTGCGCCAATAACAAATACCGGAGGGGTGCTTGGAGATATCTGGGCCCCTCAAGATCGGGGAACCGCGATCGTTGGATATGCATTTGCGGTAGTAGGGGGTCCAACCCTAGGACCAATTGCGGGTGGGGCTATCGCCTCAAGTTATCTGAGATGGAGGTGGACGGAATATGTGAGCACCACTAACCCAGCATACTAGTATATATACTCATAAAAATACAGGTGACAGGTATCCTGATGATGGCCATTTTAATTTTAGATGTCATCATTCTAGATGAAACATATCCACCCGCCCTTCTTGTCAACAAAGCCCGCCGACTTAGACACGAGACTGGAAACTGGGCTCTACATGCTCGACATGAAGAATGGGACGTCAGCTTGCAAGAGATGGCCCACAAATTTTTGATGACTCCATTTCGTTTGTTGGCGACTCCAATATGCTTTCTTGTTGCGCTGTATGCTTCATTTGTTTACGGGATCTTATATTTGTAAGTGATGTCCAACCTCTAATCTTTAGAGTTATATTTTTTAACAAATCCTAGGTGTCTCTCTGCTATACCCCTCGCATTCGGCGAGAAGAGGCACTGGGGTCCCGTAACCTCCGAACTCCCATTTCTAGCCATCCTGCTAGGGACAATCACTGGTGGGGCTGCCAATATCTTGTATGTATCCAGTCTCATTCTCGTAGACCTCGCCATTATCTTACAATACTAACATCTATCTTAATAGTAATAATAAATTCTATACTCGTAAATACCACGCCAACAACAATAAGGCTGTCCCTGAAGCCCGCCTCCCACCTATGATGGTCGGCTCTGTCTTTTTCGCTGGTGGCCTCTTCATCTTCGGCTGGTGCTCCCCAGAACACATCTTCTGGTTCGCCCCCATCCTCGGCCTTTATTTCATGGGCTTCGGCTTTTTTACTATTTTCCAAGCCGCTTTAAACTACCTCATCGACACCTTTCAAAAGTACGCTGCTTCTGCCATCGCTGCAAACACCTTCCTCCGATCCGTCTTCGCCGCCGTGTTTCCCTTATTTGTGAATCCGATGTTTCATAAGTTGGGGGTGCCATGGGGGAGTAGCGTGCTGGGCTTCTTCGCCGTGGCGTTGATTCCAATTCCGTTTTTGTTTTACGTGTACGGACCGAAGATTAGACTTAGGGGTCAATTTACAGCACAGGTTATGTAATGAAATTGGTTTGAGGGAATAGATTTGGACATGAATAGATTGGTAACTGGATGAGTAATGTGTATAAATTTCACCTACATATAGTAGCACGACCTAGATATATTGGATGGCTCTTGAGTATTGGCATTTAGAAATCACAGCGCTTTCATTCTGACTGCGCGTCCATCTATAACTAACTACCTTTTCTAAAGTAACGAAAGTCCCACCATTTCACAACAGCTTGGCATTTTTAAGTGGATACGGTATGTATAATAAAAGCTATTAGATTTGCCTCCCTGCTTAGTCGGTTGAACCTGCGGCTAGCTACTGTAATGTAGTAGCTCGAGCCGGAGCCAAGAACTCGGCCCGGCCCGAAAGCATTTACCGTTTACCGAAGCGGGAACAATAACCTCTCCTATGCCTCCCCTTCCTCACTGACCTTTAGATAAAGCATACAGGGCTTGAGCAACGTACTCATTTTCTATTTTGCGATTCAGACTTAAGCATGTACAACTTCCTCTTGAACTTGGCCGAACATTTTTTATTGCATTTGGCATGGCACTGAATTAAAGCATAATAGACGGATCACAATCACATCTCTAAGCCAGGCACAAAACATGCAAAAGAAATCTCAATTGCTGACTACTAATCTATCTACTATTTCGTCCACCTCTCATCATCATCCATTATCCCTAATAATCCTAGGTATAGCGTTGAATGAGCCCTCAATTGCAAACGAAGAAGGTCCAACCGACGTGAAGATTTCAGAGACGGCACCCGTGTGTGCGTAACGCCCGCAATACATCTCGCTCAACGCCAAAGGAGAACCAAACTCGCATTTTATGTACCCGTGCCCCCCAAACGAGAACTCCACGCCACCCGCTATGCCATCCGCGGCGGTGGATCGCAAACGCCATGATATCCACCATCCTGTGTACCTATCTATCCATCCATCCATCCATCCTTCATCCGAGATACCCGAGCCGGTGACTTACGGAGAAGGAGTAAAATGGAACGGCGCCACGCTCGGTCTCGTAAACACCACGTTTACAACCCTCTCCTGCTCGCGGATGATCCGATCTCGCTCTCGATCCAACCAAGACATCGACCACCCGTGAACAGGACAGGTGCGGGTCATGTACGCCGTCTTCCATTGCACGACCCAGTTGGTGAAGTCGAGGTTGTAGAAGGGCAGGACGAGGGTGAGCTGCTTGATGGAGATGGGCATGCGGTTATCTTCGCTTTGGACTTTGAGGACGACGGCCAGGCGCTCGATGGAGGGGAAGGTGTTGAGGTGTTCGGTTAGTTTGGTGAGGAAGTCGAAGTCGGGGCCGGATGGGAGAGGGCTGTTGTTGGCTGGTGGGGGAGAGGTGGGCGTTGGTTTGGGGCCTGGGGCTGGAGTTGTGACGGCGGCGTTGCTGATAGGGGCGATTGACTTGAAATCGAGCGTGATTGTCAAGTTCTTGATGTTGTGGGTGAACTCTCGGCCCAGCTTCTTGAGTTGCTCGATAACAGTAGTTGTACGATTAATTAAGGCTGCCTTGGTTTTCTCTCCGCCTTCCCTGCTTTCAGTATTCTCGACCTTATCAGCGACGGCTAACGCAGCTTCAGTCTTCTCGGCTTCAGTTTTCTTGGCGTCCTTGGCATCATCCTCGGCAGGCTCAATATCAACTACGATTTCAACTTGACGCTTAGCCAGCATGTTAAGTTGTTCCTCCGGCTTCATCATTTTGAAGTCCGCAATGAAGTCATAAACCTGGGGGTTCCACTTGTCTGAAGATTCTTGGAAAGGAATTCCGCTTGGAAGATATCTCTCTGTAACCTCAGTCATGTTGCGCTCCACACCATCAGCCCGGATGACAATGTCCCGATAAGTCTTGTCACGGCGAGTAAGGAAAGTTCGTGGTTTTCGAGGAGGTTGTTGGCGAGCAACTTGTTGATGAGAAGAGTTTGGGTTGCGGGGACCAGTTGGGGCGTTCTGAGGATGAGGCGATCGAACGGCATGTTGAAGAGCCAAACGCTGTGCAGGAGTCAATTTGCTGGAGGCTCGCATGTCATTGATAACACCTTGAATGCGTTGAAGGTTGCCAGTTGGAGGAATCGGGTTTCTATTAGTTCGACGAGCGTTGTGGTTCCTTGCACGATGCACAGGAGCAGCCGACTTGCTTGATGATTGATGAATGGAAGTCTTTGGAGGCGTAAAAGCCCGAGTCTCCTCTGGGGTAGGGGTGGGCTTTGGTGCAGGAAGAGGCGGAGGCAGCATTCCAGGTGGATAAATTGATTGGCCTGGAGGTACAAAATTGGTCGTAACGAGGCTTCCGGACTGAAAGCTCTTGAATGCCAGTGCCGGTCGCTGAATCACAGCATCATTGGCAACGTCGAGGCCCTTGAGACTCTCAACAAGTTTATCCTCAACAGACCCTGCATTATCGGATGCCATGTGCCCTTTAGTAGGGGTGGAAGATACGGTATCCGAAAGTTCCTTACTCGGAGTAGGCGATGATGCGGACAGGTTGCTAGATCCCGATCGTGTTGATCGAGAGAAGTGAGATTTGGTGCTGCTGATAGATAGCGTCTTCCTTGGACGAGCGTTAGGATTTCCCATTTTGAACGAGAATCGAATCGATGAATATGTATGTGTTGCGTGCTGGGTGTTAAAGGAATGCGCGAGCTTGATTTGTTGAAGGAATTTGGATTTGTTTTAGATGCTGATAGAAAGGGCTGAAGAGCTTTATTGAAAGAACCGCAGCTGGGCCAAACATTCAGCGCTTCGCAGTCCCAAAGTGAATTTCAAGGCCTTTGCGTAAATTCTAACTAAAATCAGCTTAGCACCCGGTCTTTCCTATTGTTACAGTGAAGACATGTGTTTGTCTAGTCATAAACGCAAATACTGAATCAAACATACCGTGCTATTGTTTTGTCTGATGATGAATCTGAACCTGGGATGAATTTGAGTCTGGAAAAAAAAGTTTAGCGTTCGGGTCATTAACAAAAGGATCAAAAGAAGAGACGAAGTGGGGTTTGCTTGCATCTATGAGGTGAGCTTGGAGAAAAGATAGGGGTTCACAATTGTAACACAAGTATATTGTGAGAGAAAGGGGAAGTCTTTTTGTAAGACACAATGACTTACCCCGTCAAATGGTATCTGAAACAAAGATGGGTAGGTGAAAAAGTAGCACGTTATGCTAGGGCAATGAATATTGAAGCAGTCGTGCAAGGGTGAAATGTTTCGGGAAGAAGACAAGAGGGGGAAGTACCCACCGGGAAACGTAACCGAACCCGAATTTGCCAGCTGTATCAGCTTAGCGTCAAATTTGATAGCCGGATAATACGACAGCGAGAAGAGCTGCTTTAGTAAGTCTGCCGTTGCCAAAGATCGGTTCTGCTGTCTCTGGATATCGCGCGGGAGTCGAGATCGAAGGTACTGTGTTTGATTTGAAAGTTGGTAGGAGGGTAATGGCCCTCTTCTTATAATATTTGAGGTGCTCCGGTAGGCTGAATTGATTTGACTTCCTACTATTGTTATGATGATAGGTATTGTGGTTGAAGGTGAGAGCATTCATCTGGTATTTTGCAGAGGTCAATAGGTACCATGACTTGGGATAATAACCTCAACATCCAATAAAGATTTGGAAAAGAGCTCTGCACTAAGGAATGCATTATCAACAGCCTTCATCCACCCGCAGATCAAGCTAGACATTCAAATACAAAAATATCCGGTACAACGAAGAGGGCAGAATAACGAATAGCAAGCATCTACGCAAATGAACGCACAGGATATTCAAGAGGTTATCACTGGACCATTGACTTAAAGGAGGCACCTTGCCTGCATTCTATCCTCCCCAAATATTATATCAAGATTTAACGCCGATGAGATCCTAACAGACCAAACTTATACCAAAGATCCTAAACTTACCACATCCCGACTCCTATCCATTACAATTCCCTAATCATATCATCAACTGAGAGCTATTCAAACACGTAACGCCGTTACCATCAGAGATAAATCGAAAGCACATTCATCCCCAAAAAGCATCTGTCCCCCATCTCCTTCCTGTAGATGGCGGCGACAAAATAACGGAAGACCAAGCTTCAACCCCGTCGATATATAGCCGATATTTCAGAATACTTTGATCACTAGAGGTGTTCTCGATAGTGATTGCACCAAGCTTAGAATTGCCAGCAGGAATGTACCTTCAAGAAGTTAGCAGCCACCTTAAAATTTAGACCGTGTAAGAACTCTTACTTGATCAGAACATCTTCATCATCGGTTTGCCTATACGTCGGCGTTGGCAAATAAAACTGACTTAGAGGGCTTGTCGAGAACTCGTGAACCGTCGAACTGACGGGCCACTTGCCACCCACCGGCGGAGGGAAAGCAGTCGCAGCAAATTCATGACGATCACCCGAAACCACAACGACACCAACCCCACCACGCATCCCAACGTCCCACATTGCCTCCAAAATAGTCTGACGCTCACTGAGATAGCCCGACCATGTATCAATACTGTTCACACGCCAGTTCTTGGTGAAAGGGCTGCTAGATGCAACTATCTTCCATTTAACGCCTTTTGGCTCGGGCTTATGGAGGAAGGCAAGTAGGTCAGCGAGCTGCTCTGGGCCAAGCATGGTCTTCTCTGTACTATTTGCGGGCAATTCAGAGGAAGAATTCCGATAGGTCCTAGTGTCTAGCATGAAAAATGATGCTGGACCTTGTGTAAACTCAAAGTAGGTGGCACTTTTCCTCAATGTGCTGTAAGTACCTGCCTGTCGAGCCAGAGGAGGATTAACGGATGTCTGATAATGATTGTATGGATCAGCAGCCGCGTGGTATACACCAGTCGTGTTTTGATCGAAGTTGTCAGCGATCTCATGGTCATCCCAAACATGGATCCAGCTCAGATTCTGACCTACCAGTGGCCAGTCTGGAGATGCATAAACCTGTCGATATTCTCGCCGATAGTCCTCGACAGTGGCTCCAAAGCGTTTTGGTACATCAATGTAAATGAAGTCGCCTAAGAAAAGCATGAACTGAGCTCCGCCAGGAATCGATTTGATAGCGTCGGCCATTTTCCGGAAACCGGGAATGGCCAATGGATGATCCAGAGGGTTATACGGAATTCTGGCCTTAATGCAGCTTGTTGTGAGAAAAGTGAAATCCCCATGTTTTGAAACTTGCCCTGCCTTTGGCGGAACAGTAAAATATCCTGTATGGTTATTTGAGGTGGTCCACTGAAAGGACCTGTCTGGCTGGTTGGGAAGAGAAAACTTCACAACGGCAGTATAATCTGTGTCGTTTCCGAGGGCGGTTATTGTTGGAGCAGACTGCCAGGAAGCATCTTCGTTTGCCGCCGCAGGAGTTGCCAACCGATAGGAAACATAGATAGGCAGTTGGGTCAGATCTGGTTCCCTGATCAGAAGGTTTGCCTCCGTTGGAGACACATAGCCTAGGCGAGCAAAGCTAAGCTCTTTACTGGGATAGTAAAGCTTGGCCCTGTACACCAAGTCGGTCACCGCCAGCACCAACGCGATATTTATCAGCAATGTTGCCAAAGACAACAGGATAGATGTTGGGCTCGGAAGACCGGTCAACAACGTCCTCCAAGCTCTGGCAGATTCCCCTTTCAACACTATAGTCTCCTTCACATCTACGTCCTCCTCCACCCGCATAGGCTTGTCCTGGCTTCGCAGGTTTCGAGAATGCGCAGCAGTCGAGGCAAGTGCAGGTGGCTGGTCTTCAACCAGAGTCTCGGTGACGGTGATGTCCACCTTATCCTCCACAACTTCATACTTGGGCCGGAGCAGGAAACTGGTAATAAACGAAGGGATGTAGATAGCAAGCAGTGTGTAGATGACTGGAGGGAGGGCCTATCGTATCGTCAGTTCCAGTTCTTTCAAGTCATATATGTATAGTACAACATCGCAACACCTACGTGAGACGGAAGCCACCTCAGAAAGACGTAAGCGGCTGCCCGCAACGCGATAGAGCTTGACGCGCAAGCTTTCTCCTGCAAAGTAGCCATATCTGAATGCCTCGATGCTCAGATAATTATATCATACGAGCGCGCACGACAGGAGGAGCTTCAGGAGAGTGGATATCGATAGAATTTGATGATGGGAAATTGTTGATGTTGATGCATGTTTATCAATCCGTGCAGCTCCTGATCTTGGGCGCGTCGGTTTCGTCATGAATTGAGCATTGCAGGGCTGGGAACCAGGATTAGACGAGCCACATGAATGTGGGGGAGATTGGGAGGCATGCAAATAAGCCAATGGAGCATGAGGAATTTTCGAGCATAAGAAGCAGAAAGGTTCGGTGACGTTGAAATATCTACAGCACAAAGTCGGTCAGTCAATACGCTGTCACAAAGTGAGGGAGCGAACTATGATTTCTAATTCTTTGGTTCCTATCTGTAACCATAAACCTCCCTGGCTCTCTCTTCACCAGCATCGAGATATGATATCCTGCTCTCTCTCTCCGACGTCCGCATAGCCAAGCTTAAACAAAGCATTCATGACCCGTTCATTAATATTCACGGCCAGCGTTCCCCAGTTCCGTGCTATACAGCTTCAACCCCCAAACGCCATAGTGATATCCTCAAACTGATCCAGAAACCCGCCGGCCAAGTGCGCAGCATTAAAAAAATACAATAATCCATAACTGGCGCTTTACGAGGCATTCCAGATGGTGAAGTTTCCAAACTCCCAGTAGGCATTGGTGAAGCCTGTTGGATAATTGGCAACGTAGTTCTCGCAGGTGCCGGGGCCTATCCTCGAGATTAGCTTTGACTTGGAGACAAAATCGGGGGATCAAAGGACGAAACATACAATTTTCCCCATAGATACTCTGCGTTCCAGCCCAACTTCCACACAAATCAATATTCGCAATGATACTCTGGTTCTTGAAATGATTTCCGATATTGCAATCCGTATTGGGGAAATCGGCCGTAGCTTCACTCCATGTGCTTGGGTCTGGTGCCGAGAAAATATTACTTGGTATACTGTCCCTCGCAAACTGCCACATCCTAATACCGGCCGATCGCAACTCTAAAGCTAGAACTCCTCCTCCATTACTGTTGAAATCGGTTCCGAATGTGGTTTTGGAACCAGCATTGACTCCGCAACCTGCGTTATCGTCTGTGGAATTTAGGCAGTTAGTCGTGAGAGATTTGCCCGTTTCCTTGCGTTTGACGTCCATTTTACAGTTCTTGGTGGTGTGTAGCGTCATCTGGTTGTTGGTAGCGTTCAGTACGTTCACAGCCTCCATAACATCGATTTCGCCGTTGGTGGGCCAATTAGCTGGATCGGAGAGCCAGAGGGCGGGCCAGGTACCACAGCCCAGTGGGGTGTGTTTGACATCGAAGATAAATAGATTGTTGAGGCCGTACTGCTTCTTCGACTCGACTCGCACAGAAAAGCGGCCAGTGGATGCATTGGGTTCGGTGGTATTGGTTACAGATGTATCGACTCGGAGGATAGCTGATGAAGACGAGGCATAGGTTAGATTGTAGCTTGCTGCTACTTCGGAGTCGACGTAATGTACGAAACCACTTGAAGGATCGTAGGTGTTGAAGTAATCAAAATTATCATCCCAGAAGCTGGATCCGGAATCTAGGAAATAGTCAGCAGAAATTCTGCTATACATAGGAAGAAAGCATACATGTTTCGGAAAGGGAGTAACTTAATGCTGTGTAGTCCGGATACCTATTCTTCTTGACTTCCACCACCGCAATAACAATAACGATTATGATGATAGCCACCAATCCTAGTCCTAGAAATAGCCACTGCTTCTTGCTCCAAGTCTTCGGATTAAACGCCGACCGAGGTGTGCCGTATCCTGCTGCACTCTGGTACGACGGCGGTTCTCCATAACGTTGCCCATAATCTTCTGTCAATTGGACATGGTCCGAACCATAATCTGGTATTCTTCCTGCCATTCCGCGGATAGTAGTAAATGACTTGTTCTTCTTATCGGTATCCCAAGCTCCCTGCTCGACAATATTTGCAAACGAGTGTCTGTCCTTTGCTCTTTCCAAGGACAATATAGTGCTACTCTTGGCACGAATGTGGTGGCGGACTGGTTTGGGAGGCTTCCAGTATTCTAAAGGACGAAAAGAGGGTGGTTGCGACTGAGCCATTCTGGATGGACGCAACCCGTATATCAATAACTTTTCCAACCAACGAAAATCTCGGGAGAATGAGTAATACACAGCCCTTATCACTGGGGCAGCACCGTATTGGGTCAACCGGAGGACGTAGTACACCCCACTTGGCTAGATTCTCTATCCTTTAGATTGGAATTGCAAGATTTCTGCGGATACGACGTGCAGGGATTTTGCATACGCGTGAAGATGGGGGGGGCGGCTTTCTGATATGCTGTTGCGTGTCGCTATAGGTTCTTCCCCGACCCATCTTTTTGTGTCTTGGGGAATGATCGGGTCTGTCAATCAAAGGCCGATGAAACACGTAGATATGCTTGTCAAAACGTGGGATGTGAAAGATCATCGAGCAGGAGAGAAAAGGGAGAAATCCGACAATACCGGCAGGGCTGGTGTGGTTCGCTGAGAAGCCCAGGTTAATGCTATCTGAACCTGGTCCAGAGAAAGTCATCATGACAACCTTCCCTCCGCGTTGCTCCCAACGCTTACCATAGGCAAATGATGGTGCAGAGAGCGCATTGTGTTGTTATAGAGGTGAAATTAATCATAGTCCCGTTTGGAGAGCTCGATCGTGGGATGTTTCTGATGCCCAATTTTTGTCTCAAGCGCAGACCCTTGCCGTTAAGCTTTCGGTACCTGTGGGGTCGATTGTGATCGTAGCGTGAACGGCCGTTTGATGTGCAGCCTATGAATAGAAGTGAACCGGAAAAATCAAGATCGATCTGATCCACCCGTATTGCCAGATGACGTTCGAGCAAGCTTTGAGCAGCACAATTTAATCTCGACGCCACGGTTCCCGGGATGTTGCGCAACAGTTGCAGTGTGCAACCACCGCCCCTCTCCACCGCAGCTTCTCATAAACCTGTCAACAATATAACTTTAACGAAGTCGATTAGCGCTATAGGCGAGGAGGTATAGCATTAATGTCATCTTTCGCGCTTCATTTCAGCTATGCTTCCGTCAAAACTCAAGGCAGCTAGTTGTCAACACGCCATAACTCCGTAGCCGCGTCAGCAACTCGTATACCAATGGGATAAGATTTAAAGTCCACGTCCACCTCATCACGTCTGAACTCTGTCTGCAGCTAATGAACGCCAAGCAGATCGACCATTTAACAGACGGTTCAAGAGCTGGCTCGACTCCCACTAGGAAAGAATTTGCATTATCAGTCTACTCACCATATATTTAGGGATAGAGTACTGCTTTGTGATTTTCACGTTCCAGCTCCAAGCTTGGGCAGGTGGCCCTGGAGGATGTGATAGGCAAAGAGACCACTTGAACATACAACGATTTTGAGGTTGAAAGTAGACGGATCAAAACCCGTAGGGCAAGTCGTGAAGCAAGCTCTAAGTTATATCATTATCCCTTTTGCTAGGAGTCACTTCACTCTGAATAACACCTGAACGAGACGTTCTCGAGTGCTCATTGAGCCTTGATGGTGGGATATCCGGGCCATACTTGCCAAATTTTCAGAAAAAGTAGCCGCTTTGAATGATAGAACTAGAGGGCGTTAGATCCAATGCACCAATAAACTCCGCCCTTCAAGCCCTGGTTCACCAAGATCGTTTTTGAAGTATTTGAAAAGAAAGTAGGATGAAAAGGAAGATAGAAAATAAAGTTGATGGATGGGTGCAACGCCTTATCCAGAAATAAAGACACGAATATCAAGAAGTTGAGATTTGATATTATAGAGCACACGGCGACTAGCCAGTCTCACATAGCTGTAACAGCCATTCTAACACAATATGCAACCCAACTACCCTGCTCTTAGCCAAAACTCCGCTGCAATGCTCCTGTATCCATACGGTATGCTGCCCGTTAACGCCGTCCCATATCTTACATTGTATCGTTGTTGGTCGGTTATTTCGAAGTGTAAGTCGTCTATCGGAAGCTCTCTCGTGGCCTTCCGATTGTTCTTGAGGTTTTGTCGTAGTTTGTTATATCGTTGTGCCCTCGCTCCCTAATCAGACTCGCTCGGCCGCCGCATATACGAGTCTATAGCCAAACTGAACGCCGCAAATCCTGCGCATCCCAAAGCCGCTGCCTGGGGCCCAGCTTGTGCTGCCAGAACCCCTCCTGTTATACACCCCGCAATAACGCCATTTGCTAGATCGTTCTTTGCTCTGAATCCCTCGACACAACACTCCGTTCCTGAGTAAATCGCCCCGACTTTACCAAAGTTCTTCGCGGAAGCGTAGGATCGAGATCCCATGTCTTTAAATCCTTGTTTTAGTTGCTGTCGCAAAGGTAGAGAGGTGATAGCAGCGGCAGTGGGATTAGTAGACATAGGCGTATCATATTGCATCTGAACAGATCAGCTTCAGTCAACTTTGAGGATTTGGCGGGTAAACCGGAAGTGAGGCGTACTGAGGCCATGAATAGTCCAAACGCTCCTCCAAGAACAAAGCCCATTCCTCCTGACACCACCGTCTTCCCTACACAAGACTCCATAAACTTTTGCATCTATAATTTGATTAGCATAAATATTAAACCAATGCAGATTACCCGTCGAGGAGTCGGCCATAATCCCAACACCAAGCCATTCTTCCTTCCATCGCTCAAGTTGCGTGGAGCTTCCGGGACGAGCGCTTTAGAGTTCGGCATAATCGAAGACTCACATTCTTCACGGCGGCCCTTGTTTGCTCATCCCCAAGACTATCGGCACCCCCGCCCCTCGTCATAGTAGACATTGGCCCGTTCATGGTGGTGTCTGTGTTACGATTAAGATATGAGGAATTTCAAAAAAGGCTGATTGAGGTGCTGGGTCGGCAATATATTTAATTCTGCCACCGCCGTCGAGTGTAAGGGGAAGCTAAGCCTGTTTTAGTAAAGGCAGCTCTACCTCTAGCCTCTTAACTCCACAACGTCACTAAATGCTTCAAACCGACTCAAGAAGTCGTATTCATCTTATTGTAAGTCTGTTAATTTCACTATATTTTACTTTTGTCCAAGATTGAGCATGGGAGAGGATGGAACGCATGGACCTCTCATCGTTACTCACTCATCGAATTTCTAATTCCTTTTTTCCTTTTTCCTCCCAAATTAAAGCACCCATCTATAGATACATTTTCAAGTGAACGTATTCAAGACTTTGCTGTCCTTCCCTTCTCAGAGCCGCCCAGGGCAAAACGAACTTATAAGTTTGCCCGTGACCATCTTTAGGTATTTTTATCTCTGTCTTCACGACGTGCAACAAACTTGGTAAAGAAGAGACTTCGCGATGGATATTCTCAATTGTTGCACATCTCCAAATCCTGTTCAAAAATAAGTGTGATTAAAACAGAATTCCAACGGGATAAATCCATCCCGAAGGCTTCGCCGTGGCGTAGTTGAGGAATAGGCTTTCGCTTATCTTGCGGAGTTGCTGCGGAGGAGGCTTAAGAGGTGGGGAGTGAGATTGAGGATGCATGTTTGCTGGCATTGAAGTTTTGCCGTGTTGGTATGTTGTGAACGAGATGGTATTTTGGGATGGGATTTCCAGATGTGCAACAGTTGGGGGTCTTGGTCTGAAAAGAATGTTTGATAGAGTTATATTTTTAGGGAGGAATGTAAGATGTGCAACAGAGAGTTGGCTTTAGGGATGCTATGCAATATTCTAAAGAGTAGGATGTCTATGATTGCTTGGTATTTTTGGATGAGATTTGCAGGGGCGCAACAGAGGAAATTGCTGGAGATGAAAATCACATAGAATGCGATTGTATTTTTAGCAAAGAAACGAGATGTGCAACAAACGTTTCCTCCGACGCGTCGATGACGTCTAAGGTCTCCAGGATTTATGAGTACATTACTTGGAAGTTGGGATGATTATTTTAGAAGAGATACGCATTGTACAATCTAAAACAAAACCGGAGGAGAATTGAGATGTATGAGAGAAATGACAATTTCTTATGCTCATTTCTCATCTGAAATAATAGTCGAGATAACTTCACTGTCGATACTGAATCTCTATAGATCCCACCCAGTTCCTCGGAATACCCAAATCAAGCTATACACGCATCCACTCCCCTCCCCCGCTTCAAAACAACCACTTAGCCCCAACTTCACCTCGTCAAAGACTACACACCCAATCCCACCACACCCTCGCATTACTCCTTCTCCACCCATCCTCCGCTCTCCTCGCATCCCCTTCATGATCACAATTAGGTCCACAATTTCCCCCGATATGTACCCTTAGAGTGGATCGACCCTTATACATTCCTCGCCGGCGTGCTCGGTGATATAGGTCAGGAGGAGGTGGTGGTTGCGTCGTGGTGAAGAATATCACGATGCTAAGTCTATGTAAGCTTAATCGAGCAAGGATAAGAAGCTAGAGGCTAATTAGTACTGAGAAGAGAGTTGATTTTAACTTACAAGATGATGATAGCCAGGAATGGTGGGAGTAGATTATAGATAAGGCTGTCTGTCAGCTTAGGTGTTGTAAGGTTCCGGCTAAGAGCGTAAACTCTACCATTGAGATGTATAATAGAAGCAGGATGCGAGACTAATCTCGAAGCGTTGACGAGCGCCATAGAGTCATAGAAAAGGAATGAGAGATCTGTTCAGGAAACTTTGGTATGTAATACGACTTGGGCAAAGTTAAGGCAAGTGCCAGGCCGCCGCCTCACTCGTGCATTTCTCAGCTGAAAAAGAGACAGAAATCGGGTAACTAAACCGCTAGATATGGACGCAATGCTGCCATGCAGCTGGCATTTTCTGGTATACCCAAATGGCTACCCCACTAAATCCCCCGTCTCTATGTTACAAAACGCCTACGAATGGGTACCCCGTGGTTGCTATGTTCAATCATCACCCTCATCCACTTTCGCCCTCTTATTCGCTCTCTCTTCTTCCTCCTGCAACCCATACTCGCGCTTATTAGAGCTCTCCCCGACCTTATCAAGGAATGCATCCACATTGACAAACGGGTCTGCAGTGTCCTTTTCAAATTGCACTGGACCTTCTCTCGCCTGAACATGCCGCCAATTAGTATATGTACCAAAAGTTGGGATATCTGATAAACTAACCTCAACGTCCGCCGAACCCTTGAATGTCCCCTTTCCTAAAGCATCGGCAAACCTACTACTCTTTTGAATCTTACCCATCTCAGCCTCAGCAGCTTCATCATCATCTCCATCATCCATATTCTGACGAGGTCTATAAATACTGCTGATAGCATCCTGGGCAGCAAATAACGGCTTGTCATATGCTTGATCCTCATTGAAGCCCGAATCAAAACCGCTTGTTCTATTGAATAACCGTGAATCGAACATACTTTCAGAAGACTGTGTCGGCTTTGCGAGACCTAGAGCAACTTTCTCTGATATGTCTCGATTCTGCTCCCGCGCCATCATCTGTATTCTCCTCTCGGTACCCATCCGTGACTGTCTTAATTTCCGTTCTTCCTCTCTTCGTCTCTCCGCACGAAGCTTCTCTCGCTCCCTGACTCCCTCATCATCGCTGGCTGATCGATCTGACTCCGAGTCGCTATAGCTTCCGGATCTGGACCTCGATGTCCTGGACCCGCGTCGTCCAGACCCAGCTGCTGCCCGCTCGTCTCTTGCCTTTTGTGCTAGCATCCGGAGATGATCCTCCTTCTGGGCCTTTTCCTTCTCCGCTAACCGTTGTTGCATCAACGCCCTTTGCTTAACCTCCTCTCGCGCATGTCTATCCGCCGTAAATAAGGCTTCAGCAAACTGCGCGAACTTGTCATTAATCGTAACATCCTGTAGCCCTCTCCCATCCGCAGCCAATCTCTTGTCTAAAGGCACCGTGTAACCCTTCGGATTCTTCCAATTTGAAACGGGCGGTGGTATTTTCCATGCCTCCTGATCCTCCGCTGTCAATTTCCGCGGGGGAGAATGCATAACTGGAGGTGGTGGACTCGGTGGTCCTCTTGGAATCTTCTTGTGCTTGAACTTCGGCGGTTCCATAGGATCCTGCTGTCTTTCCACAATCTTCATGATCCGATCGTTTTTCCTGGTATTATCTCCCATTTGGTTCGCAGGTGTATACCTGACATATGTCGGGTCCTTCCTATTCCCAACATTGACATTCTTCGGTCTCTGCGCTGCCACCGCACCACTAATCAACTTCGCAAGAGCATCCTTCGTTCTCTGGGTCGATTCCGCAACTTCCTCCTCACTAGGCCGATCCAGATTAATGTCCCCAGCATCAGCCCGTTGTCGAAGTGGAATCAGATCCTTAAATGAGGCGTGAACTATCCGCTGATCGTTGTGTCCTTGGCGCGCAATAGCATCGTATTTGACCTTTCCCTCAGCATCAACCTGGATCGCAAGTGCAGTACTAGAAGATTGTGATTTCTTTCCCATATCTAGTGGGTATTGCGCAACCGGTATTTCTGGGAAAGCGCCTCCATCACCGAAATCCTCCTGTCCCCGGGGTCGCCATCCTGCTCGCTGCCCATATGGTGGAGGTCCAGATCTCTGTAGCACACTATCAGTATAAGAATTTATCTATTCGAGAAGGGCTTGACCAACTTTTAACACGATCTGGGACTCATCCAAAGTACCGGCTCCAACAATTCTAGGCCCCCTTTGCTGCGCATGCTGAGGGACTTCCTCATCCTCTCCAGTATATTTTGGCTTGGGAAGTGCTCTCGATAATGAAACTGCGATTGATGTCATACTGAAGTGTTGAGTTGGGGTTGGGAGGGTTGTGTATAATTTTGATTTCGAGGTTCTCATATTCGTATCATTTCAATATCGCGATGGCGACCCTGGCTTAGAACGCTAAGACTATTTAGCGCTAGCGTGACTCGGAGCAATTCACAAAAAATATGTCTTTGAGGCACGACTTTTGAGAGAAAATGTTTTTAAAAATAGGTGTTGCTATTCAAGGGCTGAGAGAATCTTCTATTCATTTTTGTGAGCTTTCAAGGGAAGAATTGTGGTGACTTGACTACTGTTTGATAACTTTATTGGGGTCCCTGAAGCTACGCAAACCAACGCAAAAGCGAACAAATCTAGTTGGAGTATCAGGTATACTGTAGAACACACTCCTTGGCATTCCAAGGCTCGAGAGATACACCTGCGAACAGAAGTACTGCTGGGAAAATGAGGAACCAACTCTCTCGCTAATATAGGCCTTGATATAAAACTACACAGAATTGCCACCTCGCTTTCCCAAGCCATGTATAGCGGTAAAATTCCTCCAATGCAGTCCACAAATTCCAATCCTTTACACGTATCCCTTTCTAGCACCCTATAAGAGCAGTTAGCCCATCCTAAACCAGCAGAGGAGATGATCCATAGGAGCCTAGCCTTGCTTACCTTGAAAAAGAACTGTACGATAAAGACCTGCAACCCCGCCATAGTCACCATCATCAGACTCTCAATAATACTGAAGTTGAAGATTCTCCTCTCTGTACTCCGCACCGTGCTGAAATTGCGGTTCTCCCTCGTCCGGAAATACTTCTGGTTCCTTGTAATTGTCGAGAGTTGACCCGAGAGCTTGAAGATACTTTCCTCCAGTGCCGATGTTTGTTCTGGGGATGTACCTTGCTTGGCTGGAAGAGCTGCTCGTTCTTCATGTTCAACCTAGATACTGATTATCAGTACAAAATGCACATGGTGAATGAGATTGAGAAGGGATCAGAATTGCGTACCGAGATCTCAAAATCGACGAACTTGTCCGCGAAAGTGCTCATTCCATTATTAAAACAGAACCTGTATTCCCCTTCTCGATTGGCAGTGAACACAAAATCGCCTTGTCGTTCCTTGTTCCCATCCAACACGATTCTCTCATCCGGCCCTGTAACTTCGTAATCGACATCAAAGGACCCTCCTGCTTGAACCTATTACCTTCCAATTAGCATTACTCTAGATCCCGACTGTGTATGTGTCGCGAACGTACAGCGAAATAGAAAGCGACTTTCGACCCTCTGGTCTCAACGTTAGAATAGAAGCATGCTTTTTCATTGGCGGTAAGCTTGAAGGTGAGTGCAGTGGCAGACACGAGTGGAGAGAGGCAAGCCAAGAGGCTGCAGGATAGTATTGAGAACTTCATGGTGGGTTGTGGTGGGGACAATCAAGGAGGTGTTCGCGAAGATTATCTGGCAGGATGGCTTCAAGTTGTCGCGATGGCTCGATAGGGAGGAGTGCCAAGCGATGTGGCTGAATTTTAGGGGTGTGGCTGACCTAAATTTAGTTCAGGCCCCCAGAGTAAACAACTTTTGGTGAAGGGAAAAAGTCTACTTCGTGCAATGCAATTGTAGGAGTTCTAGTGTTAGTATTTCTCAAAATTTAAAACTTCGAATTTTATGTACAATTTAGTTTCCGTTCGCCAACCTCATATTGGAAGCTTGTGCTTTGAAGCCAAGTTCTGTCATTGTAGCTCTCAGAGGGCACAGACGAACAAGTATCGAAGACTATTCTATTCTAAAGGCAATGACTTGGGAAATGAATTATTCAATTCGAGTGCCTTACGTGCCTGAACGTGAAAGTATGAAATATTGTACATTAAGAGCACTTGGTTTGAGGCAAATCTATCAGTAACTCCCCTAACTGTTTCTAAATGGTCAACCAAACCCATACCCAACTTGGCCCCAGTAATTCAAACCCGCATATATACTTTTACTTTTTGTATTTGCTAGCAATTTAAAATTTGGAACTTACTGCTTAGTGTCGTGCGTAGCATCTATCCTAAGCTCTATTTTCCTAGTGGGTAGGGCATTTATATCACTTGATCAAATACACAAAAGCTAACAAATACTATACAGTCAATACAGTACACACTAACCGCTCCTCATGCATGTGCCAGGGTTCTAATATCTTCACCCGCCTTTCAGACTCTAGTAATCATGTTCCATACCCACTCACTCCTCCGATCCGTACTCGCCCGTAGGGAGAATAAGGATTTCTGCAAACTCGAGCACTTGCCTAAATCATCGCTACAGCATACTCCAAACAATATCTCTAAAGGAGAGTGACTTCCACGTATCAAAAGAACAACGTAAAGTTCACTGTTTGTGTATCCACTATCTTATAGCTTAATCTCACCGCGACAACTCCTCCGCCCTCCGTCCCACCTCTACCTCGTTCCTCTGCCGGCTTTCCTTGTTGCAACCATACCATGCATATTATGTTATATCATGCAACCGTCTACTAACGAATAAACTTCATCCATAATATCAGCTTCTCTGTCTCGTCATACGCGAAGAGACACACGCATTTTACCACCGAAAGCGCCTGGTGTGGTCCCCATTTCATACCATACAAAAGACCCCGGATGAAGTCATACGAGAGACAAAAAGCAACCTCACCACCCATCCCTGTTAAAAACCTCTTGGCAAAGAAAAGTCTACTTCAAGAATAAGTCTCCAGTCCCGTTTCCTCGAGGCCGCGTCCGGTCCTGGTGATCTAAACCAAGCAAATCATCTTCCGCCGTGATAGCCTCGTCAAGTATCGAGTCTAAGACAAGAGTCAGTACAGATTTCAAAGGGGAATTCGATATTTTGGCAATACCATCGTTTAGGTAAATCGGTTTCGTGTATGAGCTTCGCTTTACCACCGCAAACTTTATCTTTTCGAAATTCTTGCCATGAATTCCTATCCGTTTCTCTATTCGATTTTTGGTCTCAGAGAACTTCTCATCCTGGGTGGGCGTTAGAAAAGTAGGAGACAAATGTGCGATGTGGAACATACTGGGATTATTCGGAATTTGAATGGAATACCATGAGATCTGCTGGGTTCCGTGTGGAAATGAAATACTTGCACGAAGTCACCTCCTTCTTGGGGATGAACTAGATCTTCGGCTGGAGTTCGCTCAGCAATGACGGTAACATAATCGGTGATAGAGTTAATGAGATTCTCGCGGGCGAGCTCCCTGTGGATCTTGTTGTTGTGAATCTCGTAAAATCGAATCGGACCAGCTTCTGGCTCATCCTCAATCTGCGCTTTCTTAACCAGAGCTGCGATCAAGTCGCCAACATTGCCATTTTTTGGAACAAGGAGGTCATAAGGATCCTGCAAAAAAGAGTTAGAACTTTACTTCAAAAGTCAACCGATACCTGGCTGATACTTACATCCTTCGATGTCCCTTCACTTATCCAAAAGACCCTGATAGCTCGCTTCGTATCGAGCTCTGACAGACTCATATCTAAGACCTCAAAGTAGAGGGCGTCTGATCGTTGATTATTGTTACTGTACGAGCTGTATGGAGGATTAAGAATCGTCCCTAAATTTATACTTTGACCTCTTTTGACCGAGTTCTTGGGGTTGCCATTGATTTGGTTGACCGTCCAAAATCTTAAATGAGTAGGATCGATACCCAGTTTTTGACCGACTCTAGACGCGAACTGATCATAAGACATCTTAGACATGAGTACCAACTTGAATGGTTGATACTCTTCAGGATGAGCATTTCTGGTAGGATGTGGGTGGAATTCGACTTCCTTTTTGTAAAGAAGGAAGTCATAGTACTGGCGAGCATCATCCATTCGGTCGGAGATGCCTGGGGTTGATGAAACTGTTTTCAATGAATCCGACGATTGGGTTGTCTTGTATGAATTTACAGAAGTCGAGTCGGACGACTTTGCAGGTTGGATACTGCCGAAATCAGTATTCGATAATTGATCGGTAAGGGTTGAAACTGACATTCCTGACATTGCATCGCTTTCCGGCTTTGCATGGGACTTGGGTTCTAAAGGCTCATCTAATTGGATGCACACAATATCTCCGTCTTGTAGCTCTGCGACCTTCAAAGTCATTTTTGGTTTCAAGGGCTCAACCATGTTTGGTTTGATTTCCTGTATGCTATTAGCAGCTATCCTGATGCCTTTGTGGAGATAGTGCTCGCCTCAAAGAGCCTCAATTTTTGCTTTTCTGGCCAGCCCATTTTCTTGTTAATAACCAAAGGTAAATCATCAACCTTATTCTCTTTGCTGATATATATGTGGCCCACACCGTGCAAAGATTTCTCCTCAGGATTAAAGAATTTCAAGAAAAGAACTATCAAATCACTTCGTGGTGGTGACGTGCTGGTCTGTGAGACCGGAGTGGCCGGCCAAATTGGTAAACCTTCAGGAGTGAGCTTTTCGGCAACCTCAGCCCATAATCTCAATTCTGGCGCCTTGCTGCCGACTAATCTTTGATATGCCTCCTCGATACTTATGTGAATATCTGTTATGGGTACATCAGGTCGCACGGTCTTGTTCTGGCGGTTGACCATACACCAAAGACGAACATGGCGGGAATCGGCGCCAGTGTCGGCTGCGACCTTTGCGACCAGCTCACTTACTAGACATTTTCGAAGGAGACGATAGCTTTTGGGCGCAGCAGGGCTCTCCGGGTCTGCGTCAAAATACGTCAGGTCCGTTCCATCATGGGCGCGGTAACTGTCAGCAGTGATAACTTTGACAGGCAGATATAGATGCTGCTCTTCGCGCTCTTTTCTCTTGGCCTCACGCCATGCTGCTTCCTCGTCGAGTTTCTTCTGCAAATGCGGAGGAGTATCCTCCTTAGTAACAGGGAGGAGTACACTCTCCTCGCGCGATTCGCGGATATAAACCAGCATGTAAGCGCTGTTCTGACGCTGGATGGGCTTGGCTGGCTTCCCTCGAAAAGTCGAAGGCGCAGCATGACCGTTAGGGAGAAGAAACTCGCCACCAAAATTGTCTTCTAGCACTTCCCGCATAGTGGCTTTTGTGACTTTGTCATCATCATACCTATAAAACCAACCATCCTTCGCGGGTTTGATGAATGCATAGTAATGACCAGCATTTAGATCTCCGCTATGAACTAGGACTCCGTGTAATTTATAGACCCAAGGTTCTGACTTGTCTGAATTATCTGCAAGGTACGGGGATGCATCAAACGTTTCTGGAAACTCGTAACGGTCGTTTAGCTTCATCATTGCATCTTTATCAATATCGTACTGGAAGCGCTTGAGCTGCAAATGTAACACATCTGGAAAACTCTCGAAGATGACTCCCTTATTTGCATCTTGCAACTTAAACTCGTCTCCTGCAAAATATTGGTTCTCGCCATTCATAACCTCGACTTGAACATAGTCCTTGAAGCTTGCTTCTAGGTTCTTGTTGCCGCTAACGTTTAGTTGGATGTCCCAAAAGTCTTCGACTCGACGGGACTCATACTCCACGTTGATGCATGAAATGTAGGTGCGAACTTTCCCACAAAAGAGATTGGGTAGGACCATTTCTGCCTCGGTGCCTTTCATCTTCTCCTCCATTCGTTCCATAAGTTTGCGGGAAAGTTCTTGGACATCCTGCTGCTCGAATATGTGCTTAGTTTCCCATCCGAATGATTTGGTAAGCTCGTTTGTGCTGACAGCAGCGTTCGAGTTCTGGAGTTGGTAGAACAGCCGCTGCAGAGTATAAGCGCTGTTACCTAAAGTTTCTTCATTTTGAGTAGGAATTTGGTAGATAGCCTAATTCTCAATTAGCAATATGCAAAGGAACCCGAAGTTCTTTTACCTTTCGAAAAGCATTTGTGAAATACAATGACTGTATGAGTGAGTTCAAGTAACATGTTGCGCCTTGATTCTTGAGCCCAACGTATCCAGTTTCCTTCTTCGAATCATAATTATTGAAATTGTGCCATAAAACTCCAGTTTCATCTTTGACAACCCTCACATACGCCGTCATGCTCGCCTTCTGGCCTTCAGCTAGAAACCGGCCACTGTCGTCCCAAGGTTGAGTCCATAGCTTTCGTAGTTCTACGAAGCGTGTGAAGCCCCAGTCCCCCTCTTCCTTGGTGAAGCGATGGTGGGCTGTGTGGTGCTGGTAAACCCATGGGGCATTGGGATTCCACAGCACTAGGCCAAATTGCACGCAGCAAACAAACCCCTCCGGTGGCTCCTGGTTTGGATAACCTTCTTCGAGATAGGCCGAGGCATTGTCGACATTGTTTCCCCGTGGGAACAGGAGAACACGCCTAGCAGTGTCAGCGCAAGCTCCATGTCTCCCAGATACATTTGTATTGGCTCACCAAGGGTGACCACCACACTCGAATACAGGACCCCGGCTACGAGTTGGGAGATCCCTCCAGTTTTCTATTTCCCAAGTATGTATAGCATCTTCTATGATCGGAGGTTGCTCTGGGAGAGGGGGTAGGACGATTTCTTTCATAGCCTCAACTGTATTTATAATTAACCACCGCTTCCAACCCAAGGACGGAGCGCGAGAGAGACGCTTACAATCGCTCGCAAGAAGCGGAGCTTCATCAGGACTGATGTCTACCGTGCTATCCATATCTGCATTGGGGTCATTGAGAAACTCGTCCGAGTCAACCCGCATGTCGTTGGGGGAATTTTGGGACTCGGGGGGGTCCATTGAAGACCTGATGCGAGTACGCAATACTGTCAGCACTATCACTTGTTGATAACCAGGACGGCGACGATGATAACAAGGGGAAAACAAGAGGCACTTGGTCGTCTGATGGCGTCTCGGTAGGAGCCATGGCGAAGGCCAGAATTGACTTGCAGATGGCGGGCAGGAGAGAGGTGAAGAAGGTAAAGAGACGATGGAGGGGTGTGCCAAGGTTAGGAGGGGGAGAAAGCTTAAAGCTTGGGATCAAAGCTCACAGGATTCATGATGGCAGATTCAGACAACGTTGCAGAACAAAGCGCCTTCCCAGAAATGCAGAGCCGGCCGAAAACCCAAGAACAATCAACAAGAAAGGTAGCAGCGGACGCGAGGATGTTCCTGTGTTGGGGGGCAGTCGGCTGTGCAGCATGAGAGGTTCTTTAGCTCGAAATCGCTTGGTGGCGGCTGCGGAAAAGAACGAATAGACGGCGGGGGCAGGGTGGTGGTGGTGCCTTTGCAGTGCGAGATACGGACGGAGAGGAGGGTGCGATGTTGATCTAACAGGTGAGATGTTTGCATTTGCATTCGCATCTGCATCCTGTCTTTTATTTTTATGGTGTGAACAAAGACTGCCCGCGCCCGTGACGGAGGAATGAGTGTGCGATGGATGCTGAATCAGCGAGGTGTGAATAGCGACGGATTGCTTGCCTGGCTTGCCTCGAGAGTCATAATAAGGTGATTGGGAGCGCTGCAGGCGCGACAGGGCCGACGGAGGACGGTCACTACGAGGCGCCAATTCTATCTTATTTAGCTATTATCAAAAGAGACGCTTCTTGTTGGAGGTGGAGACTGGTGATGGGATCTCGAGATGGAGCCACATGTGAGATGAGATGGAAATATAGCAGTTTACAGGATCAAGAGTACAAAGCCAACAGGTCTCAAAGATGTGCTTGAGCAACGCTACACTATACATACTTACTTGATACTGTATTATCCCGTTGGGTCCCACCGATTAGAAAGACTACTTTGCCAGTGGGACAGCAGTTATAAACGCTTAATCGCCCTCTTAGATAAATGATCGAATGCTAACCTCAAATAGCTTTAGACTCTTGCTGACTTCAATAACTCAATTATGAAATAGTGTCACAAAATGCGAAGTATCAAAATATCGATTATCGAAGTACGCATTTGCACTCGTTATCGGCTACAACGACTGCAATTAATTGGGGATATCTAACTATACGCCGGAAATGCACCATATACCCCTACCGAGAAGAATCAACGTGATAAAATGGACGGCTTCTGGTAGAAGCAATACCACCACCACCACCACCACCACTAGCATCTCACCCAAATCTCAACTTACACCTCTTCACGGCCGCTTAGTCAACCTCCGTCTGAGAATACTTCACAGTCAAACCCTGCGTGATATCTGCTCCCTTCCCACCATACACTTTCGGCAGCTTCCCGCCCCAACCCTTCAAATTCTTCGCCAGATCAGTCCCAGAACTCAGAGGATGGAACTTTTTCACCGTGTCCGCGCTCAAGAAGATCTTCAACGCGCCAAAGACCCACTCCATCAGAAGCGGGACGTTAACAAAGTACTTCATTTTCAGCAGCTCAGGATAAGCCATGGCGAACGTTTGGATTGTTTCCTTGGAAGCGGCTCTGATGCTAGGATCCATGCGGAGAAAGCTAACGTTGAGGTAGTCATGGACTTGGGTCATTTGATAGGGGTCTGGCCCAACAGCAGGAATAGGTTCGGTCGCTGAAGGTAGGTCAAGCTCCCTGACTGAGAGCTCCATGAGTGCTGCACGCCACTTGACGAATCTGATCGGCATTTAGCAAGTACAGCAAAGTAATAGCACAGTACGTAGATAACATACTCTTCAACGTTCCCAAAAGTCTCGGCATTATTCTTTACCGCCCCGTAAATGTTCCAAGTGACAATTTCTCGCCCATGCTCCTGAGTCTGAGGATATACCGTGACGTAGCCCAATCCTCCAAACTTGGTCTGATCAAACTCCATCGACAATAAGAGATGCATTGGATTCACCCTCTTTCTCCATTTCAAAGCTTCCAGTAATTGAGCCTTTGCCTTTGTCACGTCTTTCGCGTTTGCTCGCAAAAACTTCTCCAGAACTATGGTAGTTGGAACATGGAGAGCATCACGAAGCTCTACGCCCCACATCTCCTTATGATCTGCCTCTTTGATGATCGAAGGCAGCTCCGCGAAGAGCTTTGATAATGGGGTCTTAACCTCGTCACGGGCAGGCTGGGTAGCGACTTTCTCGGGTTCGGCCGGCGCTTTGGGAGCTATCGGAGCTTCAATCTTAGCCTTTTCGGGTTCTGGAGCTGGCTCGGCGGCGACAGCCACAGCCGGTGCAGTTTCGGAGCTCATGTTGATAATTTCTGAGAATGGTTGATGTCGTAGTCGTTGTTAGGAGGAGGGAGGGAGCGCGGGTTCTGAAGCTATTCGAATCAGGGGTGCTCTTATTAATTGTAGTCGTTGGTATATCCGTACGCGTCCTCCCCGTCCTTGAAAAGTACTGAGGAGGTCACGATGAGTTTCTCTTGGGTAACTTAAGTTACAACTAAAAGCTACTGTTTTGAAGCTATAGTTTATTTTTTATTAGAACCTAGTAAACTCTAATTCTGTTTTCATAGCCCCCTCATGATTCTCTTGCTTGCTTGCTTGCTTGCTTGCTTGCTTGCTTTTCTTTCCAAATGCCCCGCCCCTCAAAACAGGGGCCGAGATGCTAGTAGCGGGCCTGGTCCTATGAGAAAGAGCTCCAATTCCAGAGTATCACCAACTGTCAGTGAACTCAAGGTCATTCACTATTTGGCGCAACCTCTCACCTCTTTCTTGTTTCCCCCTTGTGCGAGTCTCCCCTTTCTAAAGTCTAGCTATCTCATCCTCTTTATGGAATCGCCAGCATGCTTCAATCCTGTTCAAGCAGGGTCTCAAGATCCTTTTGGTTGACCCCAAGAGCTAGCACACGACTTTTTCAGCATAATCAATCGAGCTTACTTCGAAAAGTGCATACCCCACCATGGAGACCAGCCTCTACTTTGGATGAGTAAGACCCTTTTTATCCAGTCTGCTGGCAATTGCTCACTACTGCAGGTGGGTTGGCAAGGAAGCTCGTCCCATCAGTTTAAGGCAGCTTATGGTCTTTGGTCGTTCCTTAACAGAAGCTCGACTTATTAGCTCTGCCAATTATGTGCGAACAGAGCTGCCAACTCGGTATACAACTTTCTAAGAACACTCTTGAAGCCTGGCTAACAGTCTGCAGCTTGGCGCATCGAATTCGAGACATGCAAACTCTGCCATATGTTGTTGTGACTAATCCACACATCAGCCAGGTCTACGAGCTCTACTACAAGGCCTTCGAAAGTTTGCGCCGTGTTCGAGAAATCAAGACATTAGAGGACAATGATAAATTTTGCAACAAAATAAGCCAGACCCTCCAAGAACATTTGACAGTGATTCCCAAACTGGCTATGGGTGTGTTGGAATGCCGGGACCTCATGAGACCGGAAGACATGGACAAGTTCATGAATACCATTTTACGCTCTGTTAGTGTTCTACTTGTTAGGTCAAAGAATGGTGCAAAATTAACTAATATCTTCCATAGCGAATCTCCCGCCGAGTCATAGCTGAACAGCACATCTCCCTAACAGAGACCTTTCACTCCCCATGGCACTTTCCCCACTCCAACACTCCCACCATTTCCCCAGACACCGAATTCATTGGTGAAGTCTTCCTCAAATGCTCCGCGCACGAAATCATCACCCGCTGCTACAACACTATAATTGAGCTTTCCTCTCACTCCTATGGTCCCTCCGTCCCTCTCCCACCCCTCAAACTCAATGGCCACCTCGAAGCCACGTTCCCCTACATTCTCTCGCACCTCGAATACATAATTGGAGAGCTTCTCCGCAATAGCATCCAAGCCGTCGTTGAGCGCCAAAAGTCTTCTCCGCGAGGCTGGACCAACCCCCGCCCCCCATCGAAGTAACCGTCTGCGAAGCCTCCCAACATGTAATAATCCGCGTGAGCGACCAAGGAGGTGGCATACCAAGAGATATCCTCCCCTACCTCTGGTCCTTCAGCAAAGGCCCTAGATCCTCCCAGCGTTTAGAGAACCTCAACCAAGTCCCCAAAATGGCTGCCACGCTGCAAGAACTCCGGGTCTCGGAAGAGATTCCGGCGCCTCTTGGTTCGCCTCCTCCGCCAGGGGAAGGACAGCAGCCTGGTTCGGGACATGACAGTTCGCTCTCGAGCTTGAGTAGTAGGCCTCCGAATTTAAAATTGGGGATGGGGCTGCCGTTGAGTAGAGTGTATGCCGAGTACTGGGCAGGGAATTTAGAGATACATAGCTTAGAAGGTTATGGTGTTGATGCATTTCTACAGATTAGCAAGCTGGGAAACAAGAACGAACAGTTGACTATGAGAGCTAGCATGGATGCTGTATGATACCAACATATATCACAGGTACTTGTCACATATTTTGTAGTACATTCGGGCAAGAAACACTTACGATAGGAAGATATCAATGGTTATATCAAACAAGACAGACATGAGATGACATAAAGAAGCATGAATTACATCGTGGCTAAAGCTAGAAGAAAGAAGCCCAGAAGCTAGCCTAGTGAGCTAGAATTAAGCAGCTTCTCAACCATGAAGGAGCTGTAGAGAAGAAAGGGAAAACGTGTTGCCAATGACCTGATTACAACACCTCCTCCAATCTGAGACCAACGTTGCCTTTTCGTCTCCCTTCCCCCGAACCGAATCAACGCTCAATAACCTGCAATTTAACGACGGCCGTGACTGCGGACTGCAGTCCCCTGCATTTGCTCAAGTTCCTGCTCCAACGTCTTAATAGCAGC
Organism: Ascocoryne sarcoides NRRL 50072; assembly: GCA_000328965.1. Lineage (NCBI taxonomy): Eukaryota > Fungi > Ascomycota > Leotiomycetes > Helotiales > Gelatinodiscaceae > Ascocoryne > Ascocoryne sarcoides. Next base: position 824,499 of record KB205947.1, on the reverse strand, counting down.
ATGTGTGCTCTCCAAATCCTTATTGAGGCGATCACGCTCGCTAATGAGTTTCTGCTCCCATTGTCTGAATCTGTGCTCCTCGATCTTGACCTGCTCCGTGAATCTCTTTCGGAGGTTCTCCTCCTCCTCCTTGAACTTGGGGTTGTCGAGCTTTCTAGGTCTAGCCTCGCCGAACTTGCGGGTCTCCATCTGTTGGGCACGGTAGGCTTCATAGTGGGCTTCTTCGGTGGTGTGAATCAGATCCAGCATGTGGGTTCGGATAAGGATGGAGCGGAGCTTCTTGAAATCACAGTGGTCCTCGTTCTCGACCTCAGCGACACCCCAGGAGTATTGGCGTCCCTTGACGATGCGTCCATCGCTTGTCTTGACGTCCTTTTCGGAACCAATGACGGCGAATGGCATAGCGGCCTCGAGGCTTCGTGCATGTTGGGCAGCAGCCTCGTCATCTTCCTCAATGGGTGGGGTGTAGATCTTGATACCTTGCGCCTCGATGACAGCCCGAATCTAGAACATAATTAGCATGAGGCTACCTGATAGTTTCCTTAAGAGACCCTTACTCTTTGCTTGAAGCGAGCCAAATCAGCTGGGCTGAGGGTGTCTGCCTTTGCAACAACTGGGATCAAATTGACTCTAGAGCTCAATCGCTTCATAACCTCGATATCCAAAGGCTTCAGGGTGTGCCCAGTGGGTCTAATGAAGTATAGGCATGCGTGCACTCGGAGATCAATCTTGTCAACACGGCGGGGTTGTTGCTCTTGCAACATATAGGATTCATGCTGGTCATCCAAGAATTCAATAATCGGCATCCATGAATCTCTGTTGTTGACGTAGTCGCCAAAGCCGGGCGTGTCGATAACCGTCAAACGAACTATGATATTGTGAGTTAGGGGAACGCAGTGTCACCACCCATCAATCCTCACCTTTGAAGAACTTTTCCTCCAGCTCAGCTTTAGTAATCTCTATCTCGACAGTCTTGTCCACTTGCTTCGCATGCCTCTTCTTATGATCGGCGTAGTTTTTAATTGTCGTGGAGAAAAGTGTGTTGATAAAGGTTGTCTTGCCCAGTCCAGATTCACCAGCGACCTAAAGGGTATCAGAAAACTGGCGGAACTCAACTCTACTCCTGATGCATACCATAATCGTGAAAGCAGCGCCTCTCTTTGCGACGATTTTGTGACGCTGATATCTGTTAGCTACCTTGACCGACTCATTGAGCTTTGGCACGTACCTGATTTGGCAGATTTGCGATTCCGATAGGAGACGCGCTTTCTGCTGTAGGTGGAGCCATTGTGAAGATGCTTCTTTATGCTGCTATCCTAGAAAACAAAAGCAGGCCGTGAGCTCTGTCTATGTAGTAGCTGGAGAATGGTGGTATGGGAAAGAATTGTTTTAATTCAACGTCGTCTTCAGGAGTTCGGGAAATTTACAACTTGTGAACTTCCCCTGATTGATTGGCAGCCCCCTGTCGGTCGCTAATACTATTCGGCTTAGCGCGACGGAGTAAGGTTCTTGCGACTGCCGAGCAGCGCCTCAAGAAAATCAACTTGCGATAAAAAAGTTGGAAACCTTATCTGCAAAATGCCCATGCAACGGTGACAATGAAGACGGAGTTCAAGGTGCGAATCGTGGTTATCCTAATGTCATCCAGTTATACTAATATTTCTACAGTTCTCCAACCTTTTAGGGACTGTTTATAGCCAGGGAAACCTGCTTTTCAGTCCTGATGGAACCTGCCTCTTTTCTCCCGTAGGAAATAGAGTGACAGTCTTTGACTTGGTGAAGTATATTTTCAAGACATGTTTCCAATTTCCAAAGGCTGACATTCCTGCAGCAATAAATCGTATACTCTGCCATTTGCGCACCGAAAGAATATCGCAAGACTCGGTCTAACACCACGGGGCAACCTCTTACTCTCAGTTGACGAAGAAGGCAAAGCAATCCTAACAAATGTGCCTCGACGAATCGCCCTTCATCATTTTTCCTTCAAATCTCCTGTTTCTGCACTTGCGTTTTCTCCGTCGGGGCGCCATTTCGCAGTAGGAGTTGGACGCCATATTGAAGTATGGCATACCCCTTCAACCCCAGATCAAAATGTGGATGGAGAATTGGAGTTTGCACCTTTTATACGGCATAGAGTCTACGCAGGTCACTTTGATACAGTTCAAAACATCGAATGGTCGAGCGATTCTCGTTTTTTTCTCAGTGCAGCCAAGGACTTGACTGCTCGGATATGGAGCGTGGATCCTGAAGAGGGATTTGTACCAACAACACTTGCAGGGCATAGAGAAGGCGTTTTGAGCGCAAGCTTTTCAAAAGACCAGGAGACGATATATACGATTAGTAAGGATGGGGCTGTCTTCCAGTGGCAATACAAAGGGCCACCGAGGCCAGAGGAGGACGGAGAAATGGGGGACGATGACTCGGATGCACGATGGCGAATCACGAAAAGGGATTATTTCTTGCAGAATAATGCAAAGGTAAATTGTGCTACATATCATGCGGAATCGAACCTATTGGTTGCTGGATTCTCAAATGGGATATTTGGACTTTACGAAATGCCAGAATTCAACATGATACACACTCTCAGTATATCTCAAAACGATATCGATTTTGTGACAATCAACAAAACCGGAGAGTGGCTAGCTTTTGGAGCATCGAAACTGGGCCAGCTTCTTGTTTGGGAATGGCAGTCGGAGTCATACATTTTAAAACAACAAGGCCATTTCGACTCCATGAATGGCTTAGTCTATTCTCCAGATGGCCAGAAGATCGTCACGATTGCCGATGATGGTAAAATCAAAGTATGGGATGTCAATTCGGGGTTTTGCATCGTGACCTTTACAGAGCATTCTAGTGGGGTTACAGCTTGCGAGTTTGCAAAACGTGGAAATGTCTTGTTTACATCGAGTTTGGATGGGTCCGTTAGAGCTTGGGACTTGATCAGATACCGAAATTTCCGGACTTTCACTGCACCAACTCGTCTCTCATTCTCTTGTCTAGCTGTTGACCCGAGTGGAGAAGTAGTTTGTGCAGGATCCTTGGATTCCTTCGATATCCACATCTGGTCGGTTCAGACCGGCCAATTGCTTGATCGTTTAGCTGGCCATGAAGGGCCCGTATCTTCTCTCGCTTTTGCGCCGAGTGGTGGTGTGGTTATCAGTGGCAGCTGGGATCACACTGTCCGTATCTGGTCAATATTTGACAGGACGCAAACCAGTGAACCTCTCCAACTTCAGGCCGATGTCCTAGACGTTGCTTTCCGGCCAGATTCTCGGCAGCTTGCTGTGTCGACCCTAGATGGCCAACTCACATTCTGGTCAGTATCCGAAGCAGAGCAGCAGTCAGGAATTGATGGACGGAGAGATGTATCTGGGGGCCGTAAGATCACTGATCGTCGAACCGCTGCAAATACTGCTGGAAATAAGAGTTTTAGCACAATCAGGTATAGTGCCGATGGCTCATGTGTCCTGGCAGGCGGAAACAGTAAATATATATGTCTCTACTCTGTCGACTCATTGGTACTGCTGAGGAAGTTTACTGTTAGCGTCAATCTGTCACTATCTGGCACACAAGAGTTCCTGAACAGCAAGCTCATGACTGAAGCCGGCCCAGCTGGTCTAATCGACGAGCAAGGAGAGGCATCCGATCTCGAAGACCGTATCGACAAAACCCTTCCAGGGTCTACCCGTGGTGGAGACCCTTCTGCTCGAAAGCGTATGCCCGAGGTTCGAGTAACCGGCGTAGCATTTGCACCTACAGGACGAGCATTCTGTGCTGCTTCAACGGAAGGATTGTTGATTTATAGCTTGGACACCATGCCATTATTCGACCCTATCGATCTCGACCTTGCCGTCACACCAGCGTCCACGTTGCACGTATTAAAGAACGAGAAGGATTACCTAAAGGCTCTGATTATGGCTTTCCGACTCAACGAGGCATCTCTGATACGACAAGTGTTCGAGGGAACTCCGCATAACACCATCGCCCTTGTGGTTAAAGAGATACCCGTCGTATATATCCCACGACTCCTTCGCTTTGTAGCCATGCAGACGGAAGAGTCGCCTCACTTGGAGTTCTGTCTCTTGTGGGTCCAGGCTCTCTTGGACTCGCACGGCGAATGGGTTAGCGAAAATAGGGGGCTGGTAGATGCGGAGCTGAGGACGGTGAGCGCGGCGTTGAATCGGATACGGAATGAGCTGCGGCGGCTGGCGGATGAGAATTGTTTCATGGTTGATTATCTATTGAGTCAGCCGAAGGTTGACATGGCGCAAAATGGGGTAGTGGTTGTTGGTGAGCAAAAGGCTATTATGGATGTTGAGATGGGAGATGAAGATGCGGCGGAGGAATGGATAGGGTTAGATGGGTAATCGAATGTTATCAAAATACAGAATTATGGAACACTTGGCTGGATTGTGGAATGGTGTACAGTTAATGACAAATCTCATCGCGATTGTGTATAGGGGAAATTGATGTCTTGTCGCCTAATAGACATGATTGTATCCTCCCCTTCTGCAGTGAACGCTCTCCTCGAGGATAATGTATATCAGGATAATGGCTACTAATAAGAATACTTTCCAAGAGGTTCTTACTGTACTATACTAGGCATTCGTATAGCTAGTCAGAGCAGACCAGTGATAAGTCGGGTTTATAATATACTCCTAATTTAAATCTCCAGCTTAGAGCGTTTTACTTATACCTAAATGCCAAATAGATATCTACGCCTTTCTACCCACTTAAGGTTTATTCCGCAGCGTTTCGTTGGGGGTGATGGGTTTCGTTGGTTTTTTGGTGACACATAGTATTTTATAGAAATTTTATGAGGCTTTGATAGAATGAATGGTATAGATAGCTCCTTTGGAGTGTTATTCCATTGCTTATTTTTTTCTTTCGTTTTGTGCTGTTGTTTTGTTTTGTTTTTGGATTGTTCTGCCTTGTTGAGTAAGGAGAATAAAGAGAGGCGGGGAGAGGAGAGGAGAGGAGAGAGGCGGTAGGGCTTTGGATGGAAGGGTAAGAGGAGGATGGATGGGTAGATATATATGATATAGGGTAGTGGGTATTTAGATGTGGGAGTTTAATAGACTATGAGAGGTAAAAAAATCTGGTTCTTATGATTTAAGAGGTTTTGATTAGTCGAGATCGAGTACTTTGGCTACTTTGGATTGTTTTGCTATAGTTATTCTGGATTTAAACACCCTAGTTTAATGTAGCAGTTCACGTTAAGTGGCTCGATGACTGATAAATGAAATGCGGTTATTTGATACTTCATAAAAAGGGTATATAGATGCCTGAAAGGGACCATCTTATCCCTATGATCTTCCCGCCGCCCTCTAACTCCTGCCATGCTATAATCCCATGAACACCACCTCATGTTAAACGCCTAGAACCAACTATGCAAACTAACGACCGACCGATGCTTAGACCCAATTATGCAACCCAAAAGAGCCTCACAAAACAACACTCCCACCTAAACCAAAATACTAAATACGTACCATCCGATACAATCTCCAAGGATCCCGATTCGACTGCTTCCCCTGATCCACCTTCGCAATAGCTTCCAAGAGTCTCCAATCGAAAGCCTCAACATCTTCCCTCTCCCCGTTTCTCCTCTTCAACCCCCACATTCTCACTCTGCTCAAGAACTCGACTGTTTCACGTGTTCGATAGGTATCCACCAAGACTATTCTCTGATACCTTTTGCCGGTTTGAGAGCAGCGTCTTGGGAGGAATAGGTGCAAGAATGCGGAAATGGAGGTGGTGTAGCGGGAGCCGTGATAAGGGAGAAGGGTACCAAGGATACGAGGGTTTTTGGAAATGCAGGGGGAGAGGAGGAAGATGTAGTTTGTGAGAGGGCAGGTTTTGGGGGCTATGCGACATATCCCTTCTCCGGCTGTGATTAAGGCGGAAGTATACTTTAAGGGGCTTTTGGAATTTGGTTGTGAGTTCTGGCTGTTGGGGAGGTTTGAAGAAATCGAGCCAAGAGGAGCTCTAGATGAGCTTTGTGGGCGTGATGCTGCTAGTACTGGTGGAGAGTGGTTTGGCCTCGGAGAAGACTTGGATGAATTGATATTGCTTGAGGAAGATGGATACAGTGGATTCTTTGACGACCCTTGTGGTTGCGATGATTTCGGCTTTGGAGGTGTCATAATTGGACTCGACTTCGGTGGGGTTGGTGGAAGTTGATAGCGAGTTATAACCACGCCTGTCAAAGTCGACGAGGTGGCAACAAACTCTGCCGGAGTATTCTGCGGCTGGCTGCGTGACGAACCTGTGGCTACGGGCGTTGATGAGGATGGTAAGGCTGCATAGGTTTTTGGCATGTGCCTATTTGGAGGAAGCTCTGCACCGTCCCCGACAATCACCCTGCTCCCATCTCTTATGATGGCTGAGGATGTTGGCGGGGTGAACTGGATAGTAACTGGTAGAAAATTTGGAAGTCCCGAAAGATTTGTGGCTAAGCCGGCAAGCTTAGGGACCTTGACCGGAGACAAATCCTTGAGTATGAGGCGTGTCAACCATTTAGCTTCTCGGCCGGTTAGGCGCAAGTAAAGCCTGCTGAGTATCTCTACTCGGTCACCGTTTTGTGCGAACTTCGGTTTCCATTTTGAAGCCAATGACCGGACAGCCAGGGAAGATGCTTGATTGAAAGAGGCAATACAGAGCAAGGACTGGTCGACTTCGTCAGTAGTCACTGGATTAGCTTCAATTCTGGCTAGCCGCTTCTAAAGAGTGTAAGTAGACAAACAAGAAGTAATGGGGTTGGGGACATAGCCGTTGCCAGGCTCGCTTGCAGGGGTGTAAAGGCCCTTGAATAGCTGCTTAGTCCTCTAGAAAGACTTACATATTTTTTCATATTATCCACGACCAGCTTTACGCGAGCTGCAAGATCGTCCTTGACCCCATCATGTTGCCACTTCTGCAGTTCGGTGAACTGATTCGTGGGAAGAGATAGAATTCGAGCGATTATGTGTTCTAGATCTCGGGGCTCGATTCCATATACTCGCTCTTTCTCGTCTTCGGGGTGTAGCATGAGCTTCACGGCCTCCTCGTTTGTATTATTTGCGTTGATGGTATTACAGTGCATCCGAAGCCATTCTATCGTCGTCTTTTGTACCTTCTTCTGGAATACATTGGGTAGGTAAGGCACCTCTCTGAGGTGGGGATATTCCAAGCCGTCGAATAGATCACACAGCTTCGCAAAAGGGAGGGGCATGATCGCTGCGATGCATAGCAGGGGCCGTGAATGCACTTGAAGGGAACAGTATATCGTAGAAGCGAGATGGATGAGCCCGTGCCGTTGCAGTCGAGTGAAGTCTTTGTTGACGTGTTATTACCTCGTAATTGCTATTTCATGCGACCCGGCCGGCGCGCGACCCACACGTCGTCCCGTGACCTTCGAAAAGGGAATGGTATGGTTTACAGTTGATATACGGTTACGGAGCATCGAGCTTTCTTCTCGTTCACCTCCTCCTGCCATGACACCCCGCTGGCTCTCCGAGGGCCACTACCGTGGAGGTCGTCTCTCGTTCTTCGGTTCTTCCAGAATTAAATGTTGTCACTCTGAAACTCTCAGCTGGGGGCTCGACCGCTAAGAGTCGCATGGAAAGTAATATCAAGGTTCGATCGGGCTCCACCGCAGGAGCCACGATCGCTCGAGGCTCCTCCTAGCCCGCCTCATCTTCTTGCTCCGCATAATCCACCGAGATTCGAGAGTTGAGATTTGAATCTTTAAATTTGAATACTCCGTCTTTCGGGTTGCTAATTATATCTTCATGGCGAAGCCGGGTTGCCATGGTTACTCTCTTCCCCTCTACTCCCGTACCAGCATTCCTTTAGCTATCCTCTACCGTTTAACTCGAGCGTAGCGAGCCCGGGGGTTTGGGGGCTTGCCCCCATAAAGAATACGAAGTATAAAAATATCAAGTATAAAAATACATAAAATACACAAAACACACAAAATACATAAAAACATAAAACAATTATCCTGCACACCCTCCCCCGTGACCTGGGTCCCAGAACGGCATAGCGCCCAGCCCCTCGCCTGCGCTAATCTCTTTGCGGTCGGAAATTATGTTCCTACCGGGGCGTCGTCACTTCGCCAATGACAACCCCCGTCGTCGTCGTTCATCTCATCTCTCTTGCTTTGCTTGGCTGCCCGCCTTTCTGATCTTGACCTCTCCTGAATTCTCATCGATCTTCATTATCATCTATTCACTTCCTCTTCGCTCGTTCATGTCTACAATCATTCTTCACATGTTCGCCCTACTCTCCTTCAAACTCCTTATGTGATCATTGCCGATATATGAATACTACATACGGCCCGCCTTCCTGGACTTATTTGCTGTTTTTTCTTGGGGGATCGCGCTGTTTTGTTGACATTGGTCAAAGCAATCATCGACGGAAACGAAATCTCATATACTTGCTAACTCTAGCACAACGAACATCTGCCATTGCATCTGCCGAATATCGCCTTTCTCAGTTTTCCGCTTCTCCCTTATACACCATGGCTAGCCATCACCGTCGTCAATCCTCTGTTGACACCGTTTCCATCGAGTCCATTTTGAAGACGGGAGAGACTCCGTCACCCGCAGCCCTCCCGAGTGCGTCTATTGGGAACTCGCCCAACAGGGCCCATTTTGCCACGGCCTCAGCTCCTGCTCGGTCTGCGGTAACCCATGGCCGAGCACTATCATACACCCCCAAACGGCCCAACCGTCTCTCGTTAACCTTCCCGATTGCTCCCAGCATGAATGATTGCGACTCGCCGAAGCCAACCCCTACTTCCTCGAATCCAGCTTCTTTTCCACCGACACCCGCCGAGAGCGTAGGCCCTGACCCATCCCCAACGGATTCAAGTAGCTTCTTGGTCGCTCTCGCTAGTCAGGAGCGGCGGGTCCTCGAATTGAAAGAAGAATTACAAAAAGCCGAGCTAGACCTCGCGAGATTGAAACGGCAATGGGCGAGACACGAAGATCAAAAGAAAATGGCCCAGAGACGACATACAGAACCGCTACAATCCCTGGCAACCGTGGTTACCGATGGGGCTAATGAAGAGGCGACAGTCACGCCGAGGCAGAGCGCAGAAATGGACCGAAGGAAAGCACTTTTGAATAATCTTACTATCCCCAAAGACGAGAAATCGAGGAGGAAGTTTTCTGGGACGCACACGCGCGCTCTTTCGTTGCTCTCCCCGGAGCGATCGAATTTCCCCAACAGGCCGTTGCAATCGCCAACTAGTGAAAGTAGTGAAATGGTCGGCATACCGCGGTCCACCACTCTACCAGACACGGCTTTCGGCGTACCTAAAATTTCCTCGAATCGGGTTAATTTTCGACATTCATATCAAAGCGGAGTTACTCATGGTGCCAAGCAAATCGCAGAAGATGTCAAAGCTGGCCTTTGGACTTTTCTCGAGGACTTGCGGCAGGCTACTGTGGGTGATGAAGCTATCAATGGGACTACGAATCGCTCTACTCTGGAAGGCCCTCCCCTTGGTCATGCTAGGAGGAACAGCAAGGGCAGCCTGCTGGGTAATGATCGTACGAAGCGTTCTCCTCGCACTCGAACGTGGGATTCCTTGACGGGAGGCGACGCGCTCATAGATATCGCCGAACCATCTTTGCAGGACAGCCATGCGACTCCCTCGAAAACGCCTAGTACCGTAAAGAAGACAACTAGACCGCTCTCGTTGGCCGCACCAGATCTGGATGACGATTGGTCAAATTGGGATTCTCCTATTCCAAAGTCACCCAGATGGAGTGGAAGCTCGACTCTGTCGGATCTGACTCCGGCTACGCCATCACAAGGGAATCTTGAGGATCAAAACGTCAAGTATGCAACCTCTTTTTGTGTCCCTTATCCCCGCGCTAACGAACCTAGAATCCGATCCATAGACGGCACAAACACACCGCCGTCTCAGCGTGACGAACTCCCATGGCCGGCATTAGAAAAGCTGAGCCCTAATAACATCAAGGACGGCCTCAAGGATGGCCTGCAGAGAACGATGTCAACACTTCTGAAGGAGTGGGAGAAAAGCACCACACCACAAGCCCAAGAGAGAGCCGATCCTCTCACGAGGCGGTCGACCCATGAGAAACAGTCTCGGGAATTGGTCGACGTCAGCACACAGGAAGATGTGGTTATGATGTCCAGATGATTTTGATCATATGTTTTAGCGATTTGCAGTGTGTTTGATAGATAACGACGCTAATGAAGCATGAATAGTAGTAGACTTAGACTACACCTTCGAGACATGTAATAATATTGGGTATTGGGTTTTTAATTTCGGATTTTCTGATAATATGAGTCACGTGGCAATCACAAATTCAACCTCCCTTATTCATCCCAAATCAAAGCTCCAATTTTTAGGTCTAGGTCACCCAACTTCTCTCATACGGCGTACCCCATATTTCGTAGGTTGTAGCTAACTAACATAGAGAAACGTTTCCCGTCGATGCACCTGACTATCACGCCAGAAGCTTCGAATCCAATGTCAGGAATAGCATGGGCCGAACGCCAAAGAATGTTGTCTCTATAAAAAACATTCCACTCTCCAATCCACACCTCGGCTCTCACTTACTTCCCATGTGTTCGATGATAGTTCACCCATCATGATATCCTTATACCCCACGTTCCCCCCGCATTGCCAGATGTCCCTCCATTTACCTCTCTTCTCTTCCTTTCTCAATCTAACCAAGATCTCTCAATTGAAGCCATTGAGTAAAGATGTCTCTCTCTCCATGCCTCTCTCCCGCGTTCCTCACAGCAGCTAGAATCGCAACGACGTTGAACTTCGGGAGGATAATCACCACATCCTCCACCCTCCGACGAAACCTGCACATCTCTTCTGGCCCTCGCATCCACCACCACCGCGGTTCCTTTCCAAAACTCACGTCCCCGTATTCTACTCAGCCTTCCCCCCCTACACCTCCTCTCGTCGGCCGTCTGGCCAACAAAGTCGCCATTGTAACTGGCTCCTCAGGAGGTATCGGGCGGGCCATCGCGCTGAGGTTTGCGAGGGAGGGGGCGAAAGTCCTATGTTCGGATCTGCAGGCGCTGGCGGGGGTGAGTGTGGGAGGGGACGAAACGCATATTGCTACGCATGATTTGATCATGAGGGAGGGGGGCGTGGGGGCTTTTCTCAAGTGTGATGTTGGAGAGGCGGAGGAGGTGGAGGAGTTGGTTCATCAGGCGGCCGAGATTTGGGGGAGGGTTGATGTGTAGGTTTTCTCCTCTTATTTTCCCTCGCTATTCTTTTGGGTTTGGGGGTTTGGTTGGTTTAAAGAGGTTTGAAGGGATTGTGAAGTTTTGGAGTTGCGAAAGTTTGAGGTTGACGAGGTTTAGAGTTGAGTAGACTTGAAGTCAATGAGAGGGGAAGTTGACAAGGCTTCAACCGGAACAGTGTTCTAGTTATAAGGAGTTTGTCCCCCTTCACACTGTGTAGTGTTGATAACCCGGATGGAATTTCCCCTTCCTTCGCTTAAGTCAAACCAACTCAACTGACTCATATTTCCCTCTCTCCAGCATGGTCAACAATGCTGGCATTGCAATCGAAGGCGATGCCACCACGGGCCACAGCACCGGCCTACCCATCCACCTCACCCCGCTCGCTATGTATGATAAAACCATGAGGATCAATGCGAGGGGTACCTTCCTAGGAACTAAGTATGCGGTGCAGCAGATGATGAAACAGGACGTGGGGCCCACTGGGGACAGGGGATGGATCATCAATATGGGTAGCATTGCTGGGTTGATTGCTTTTGCGGGGAATCGTGAGTGTGCCTTTTCCAGTCTTTGAATTTTGTTTGTTTTTTGTGTTTGGCGCTGAGCTTTGTAATATGGGGTTTGAAGGCTGAGAGTTGAGAGGCAAAAAAAGAGAGAGGGGGGAAAGAGAGATTAAATGCAGAGGATATGGAATAGAGATTAGGCTAACGGCAATGTTTTCTGTAGCCGCATACTGCTCTAGTAAAGGCGCAACACTCCAACTCACGAAACAGGTAGCAGTCGACTATGGACCACACAAGATCCACTGCAATGCTATCTGTCCCGGTGGTACGTCTACCCCCTCTCCTTTCAATCAGTCCATTTCCCCAACTTCTCGCTTAGAGTATTTACATCAATGAAAACACAGGCATTGCAACGGCAATGATCAACGCCTTCCGAGAGAATGAAGCCTTGTCTGCATACTTGGTATCCAAACACCCCTGGGGCAGTCTCGGTGCACCAGAGGATATCGCAGGCGCGGCTGTGTTCCTCGCCAGTGCCGATGCGGCGTTTGTCACGGGAGCGTGCTTGCCCGTTGATGGAGGATTTGTAGCGCAATAGGGAGAGTAGAGGTGGATGGCTTGCATGTTGTACTGTACAGTAAGTAAGTAAGCAGCTTAGTAGTATTTAAGGACTTGGAAGGAGGTCGAGTTGTTCGCCTTATTTGTATGTATGTATTTATGGTCACGAAGCCCAGTTATTTTAGGAGTAAATCGTCTGCTGTTTATGATTGTTATTTACATGGAGTACCAGTTTGCAAGAGCTTGCCATAATGCTGAGGTATCAAGAAATGCAGAGGGTTTTGCAATATTGATTCTTCGATTGTACACACTTTCTTTCCTACATAGTATGCTACTTAGGCTATAGTATTGGAGAATGCACTTTAACGCTCTTTTATAGCATTGATAATAATATTATTACATAAAGACTCGCACCCTATACACCGACTATATACTAGAAAGGTCGCTAGCTACATATAATAAAGACATACCCATAGATACGTGTACAAAACCATTGTGTCGTTGCCATTCTCCGTTTCCTGTAAGCTGTAGCTTTCGAATGCAAATTCCAACAGTTAAATGGCCAACATATAGTCATCTCATCATCCAAGCGTTCAATTCTACACCATCCCATTCCAAACAACTCTTTCTTACTTCGACCTCAACCTCAAACACCCTGATACCTCACATCATAAACCACCGTCTTCATAACTCCATCCCCGCCAGGCCCCTCTCCTCCACCCCCCTTCCCCTTTAACATCCTCCTCACACTCTCACTCTCCTCATCGTCCTGTTTAGCCACGATCTTGGTCCCACTCTCTCCCTTCCCTCGCTCCCATCCCCTAATCTTACTCTTAATCTCCTCTGCCGCCCTCTCACTATTCCCCGATGAGCTCAACCGATGAGCTTCTCTAATATCCTCCCCATCGATATTAGACATTTGGTAATTCCGGTACGACTTTGCTTCAAAGTGGTTGTGCATGGAGCGTGGGGTACATGCCGAGGAATCTTTGCTGCTACCTCTCGAGTTCATGAGGGATGGCATGTGTCGGTTGAGAATGGGTTTGAGGCAGGGGAGACAGGCACAGATTATGCCAACGTTGATTTCGACTTCGCTAGGAGGGGTTAGTAATTTGTTTTATGTGTTGGGAAGTGAATTGAGCCCAAGTTTAGTAAAAGACAAGAAATAAGGGAAGGACATAATGAGAGAGTAGCACTTACGCCCAACCAGCTAAAGACTTGTCAGTGTTGTCAACTGGGAAAATAAGGTGGTGGAGACTTACCAACTTGGACTTTGAATACCGTAAAATTTATCGAGTGAAACGAAGGTACCATCGTCACCAACCGGATAATACTAACAATACAAGCACTATCCCCAACGTCAGGTCCAGGGTCCTCTCTGCAAAAACATGATAAACTCACAAAGATCCTACTGCAAACAGTATCCCCAACATCCACCTCTGCCTTCTCGGAACCCGCAACTCCAAACACATCTTGATGGGCAGAAACAACGTCGCGAAATCAGTCACGATATTGAAAATAGCCTGCGCATAGTAATACGCTTTCTTGTTCACACAAGTCGCTTTGATGGTGACATCCCAACCGCCACGAAGAGGAGTGCACCCGAAGATTGCAATCCCGCAGCTGAGGAGGATGTAAACGACGTCGAAGATGCCGATGCCGTAGGCAATGCGGCGGAAGGTTTGGTCGGGGTTGATTCGGAGATAGAAGAGGATGATGGATAACTTGAGGAAGAGAGTGCCCATGAAATATGTGACTTGTCCGCCGAGATCAAGCTGTATGTGTTAGCTTGTGTGGACTTGGAAGGGCTGAGGGCAATTGTATTGTACCTTCAAAAACATGGCGACGTCAGATGCGTAGAGGTTCCACAGATCGACGCCATAGCCGTAAGGTATATCTATCCCAAGGAGTCAGAGGCTATTGTTTGGATGTATCGGGAAGGCCTACTTACTAGCTACTCCCAAAGCAAAGAACATCCAAGATATCAGCTTGGTTGTGGTGTTAGCGAGAATTGCAATACAAGGTTATCAGGGACATCTTACAAGTGCAATCATGATGAATACTAGCAAATCAGCCAACTGTCAGTGAGTGGGAGAAGAACTCACCATCATCAATCCCAACTGCCTTATTGATAAATACCCTCGCATAGTATCTGAGCATGACAAACACTGTTGCGGCTATAGTAAACGGTATACTGATAGCCGAAACCTTCCACGCAATACTTGGAGGATTGATGAAGTTCGGTGTCACACCAGGCGGTGCAGGATATGCTGGTGTCTGTGACATGGTGGTAGCCGAGAACTAGTGTAAACCTGCGCTCGAAATAGTTTGTTGAGAATTGATTCCAATACGCAGAAAGGCAATGGAGAAATACCCTTTTACAAAGAGTGAATGATTTGGTACTTATATTCCATATTCCATATGTGCCCTTGGCTGAAAGGTTGGATGCCGATGCCTGTAAACAGGGCTCCGAGGCCAGAGCATGAAGATCCGTTAAGATAAAGTTGCATTGTGGAATTTCCCCCAGAACAGTACAAGGGAAGCCAAAACAAATGTGCGCCTTATTGTAATGCAAGAGGAGGAGAAAAGAACCTAGAAAGTAGCCCTGTTTGGAATATCGTCGTATGAAACTATATGAGCTACTGCTGTGCGACTACTCCCTCGTGCAATATTTATTCTTAACCGAAGATTTAGGAATCCAGTGGGGGCTACCAACCCACGCATTTGGGTGATCCCGACGCACCAACGGTCACACTTAACCCGCCAACGTCGCTTGCAAGTAGGGCGAAAACCGGTAGGTGGAACTGCAAGGTTCGTAAACTGGAATATGCCGTGAGGATCTGATGAGTACCGGGGATCAGGTCCAGGTTGTCGAAACGCTATGACACTGGGAGAGTACTTTGCCACCCTGGGAATGAACTTTAAAACTGTAAATTTGCTCGGAGCGGCTCTCTAGACAAGGGTTTTTCTTTCGAATACTTGGAGCTGATGGGCATGGATTTAAAGTTTGTTCGTGAGGGGGTGGATAGCAGGGAGGTTTTGTCTGAGCTCCTCTACCCGTTCCCGTATGGCACTGTGGCAAGTGATTATGCTTCCCTTGTCGAAAGATGACAGTGGCTAGGCTGACTGACAATCTCAATTCAGTGAAATATCACTCCGAGAGAGCTAATAGCTTGAGTGCATATCTGGAGCAGATGTTCTTTCTTACTTGTTGAGTCGATTAAAGATACAAAGCAAAGGCTGGTCATTTTCGTAGGAAGACAACGTAGCAAATCATAGGCACAATAAATAGCTTACGTGTCCAGGATGCCCAGGATGCCCAGGATACCCCGTAGTACTTTTCCACAATACGGCAGTTCAAATGATTTCATTCGAGGCCTGGAAGTTGGGGTTTGTTCCGGCACTCACTCCCCGCCAATTTAGACCCTGTTCGTAGGATCACCCTAGCCGTAAGGTAGTTTAGAGAAGCAAATTTGTAAAAGCAAAAAATGGCTATTTTAATATCCGTCAGGTTGGTTGCAGATCAGGAGGTTTGTCTTGGGCGGGTTGGGTGGAATGTTGTCAGAGGAAGGATTTTCTAAGCGAGACGAGCTAGGGGGTGTAGCGCCCGGGGAATCAACCTTGGGGAGCCGTTGACTATTAGTAAAATGTTACCAAATCACTTATAGCGGTGTAACGCAAGCTTGCTATGCGAGGATTCCTCCCGCGAATAAAAAAGAAAACAAGGTAAACGGCTGCAACGTGGGGGAAGACTCGGCCTCGGTCTCGACTAGGAATGCAAGGATGGGCTCGGTAACGAGCCATCCCGAGATTCTGGTTGGTACAGCCATATAAGCCATTAAAGCCACCCAAAAAGTCCAACTCATACCTGCGGCTTCGGTTGCCTCTCGACCATTCTGGGGACCTCAACATAACCACATCCGCTCAGGCCCCTCAAAGGTTCTAGCCACCAGCCAAGCAACCTCCATATTCCCAAGTTCCAGGAACCTAGACACTGGCAGATCAATTGCCACACCGTTACATGCACTATCTAGAGGCCGCTTCTGAAGTCTCCTGAGAGCCCTCGAAGTCCTCAGTGTTTCGTGGGAGACGTACCTGCAGATTCGTACAACCTTTCATCATAATTTATATCTGAAAACGCTTCCTCCAAGACTGACGCTAGGAGCATGCTACAATAGTCAAACTTACTGAACTGGAATTCAACAAGGTACTGGTACAAGCAAAAAGGACCACCCCTCATTTATATGTAATGCATATTGATCAACTTAGAAGCTGCTGACAGAAGCCCCCAGGTTGGGGAGAGATTTGCTTGCAGTGCTTCCAGTACTGTATTGAGCCCCCAAATGCTGCCGAAAATCTTACCCTGGCTGTAACCATCCTCGTAGCGAGATTGCCACCAAATGTTATACTTGCTTTTTTGTGGTTGAATTAAGGTTACATTATCAGGCCAAAATTAGCCGGCTACCTTCTCCTTTCAAACGAGGCTTTATTTTGGCTTGTTTGAGGAAGCTGTGCCGTTTATCTGCCTTATCAAGTGAGGGGAAGTCAAGGAATGGCAGGGTAGAGGAAAGGCCTACCCGCGTTCCGGCCTCCTTAAACGATGAAGAAATAAGAATCCTTCAACATGCTGGCTTGGGATAATCTTGGCTTCATATTGGCGGAGGTGTGCTTATTCTGAAGAGCGTACTTACATGTACAAGCTTGGTTTCAACTCACTTCTTTACGTCGGTGTTTTATTCGCCTTCCGAGTCTCCTTCTGATCTTCAAACTCTGGAAAACGGGCAACTAGTAGTGATTGTTGCTATTGAATGGTTCTCAAGTTATGGCCACCGCACCTGAATCTATCGCCCAGCAGAATGCGTCAATTACTGAAGCTTTGCAAAATGTTTCTAAGGCTGCTGATATTTTTGCAAATGTAGCTTCGAAGAATGCAGGTCTCACAGGACTGGAACCTTCCGGGACGGTTAGCGAGGCTAAAACTACTCTGGTGATGGAGACACAGAAGCTGCTGAGTACCATTCGAGGACCCCTTGATTCAGTGTTTGTTCATTTCGAGAATGTGTGTTCTATTTGCATCGTAAGAAGATAAGGACGTCGTTAATTAAGAACGCAGATGGCTTACACCGGTGCTCTCAGAGCGTTGCTCGAGATGGGCGTCTTCCAAGGAATCCCGGCAGATGGGAGTAGCATAAAAGCCCAAAGGCTTGCGGCAAACTTGAACATCGATCCCATGCTTCTTAGTATGCTTCCCTTATTTTCTTTTTGCGGAACCCCAGAGTCGCCAACACCAATGCTGACCTACCAAATTTCGTCTAATGCGTTGCGTAACCATCCTCGGGCCCTTCAAGGAAACTGGGCTAGAGGAGTATGCCCACACACCATACTCGCTGATATATCAAGTCCCTAAACTCTCTGGCATCACTAAGTTGATGTGAGTCGCCCTAAACTAACAATACTTCTTGTTTGACCATCACAGGGCCGACGAGTATGCATCCCCATTAATGCAATTGGGAATGTTCTTCAAAGAAAATGGATTTCGAAACCCCGTGTCTCAGACAAACAATCCATACACTTTCGCTATGCACACTAGCGGAGAAACGATGTGGGAATACATGGAACGGTTCCCGGATCGTAAACAAAATTTCAATTCTGCAATGCAAGCACAAAGTGCGGCTGTAAGTCCCCGAAATCAAACAGTTCAGCTAGCATATTATCAAGTGTCTACAATCACTTATCTCAATTTAAACACCATTGTACCACCCACTGACTGATCACTTTTCACAGATGTCCTGGACCATAGATATTTTCCCCTTCGCCACTGAACTCTCCAAGGTTCCCACTTCCCCAGAAACGGTCCTCGTAGTGGATGTCGGCGGAGGCAAAGGCCATGCCTCTTCTCATATCCGCGCCACGACGAAGCACATCCCGGGCCGTGTGATTCTTCAAGACCTTCCCTCTGTACTCGAGGACATTACCGAGCCCCTCCTAGGGGTGGAGCGTATGCCCTACAACTTCTTCACTCCTCAGCCCATCAAAGATGCTAAAATCTACTACATCCGTCGCTGCCTGCACGATTGGCCGGATATAACCTGCATGGAGATTTTGAAAAACATTGCAGAGGCGATGGGGGAGCAAAGTAGGTGCTTGATTAGCGAAGCGGTTATTCCGGAGACTGGAGCTGACGTTGAGGCTGGGTGGCTTGACTTGACGATGATGACGCTGACGGGGATGGAGAGGACGAAGGGCCAGTGGTTGAATATTCTTGACGGGGCGGGGTTAGAGTTTGTGAGGACTTGGAATGCGAAGGGGACAAACCATGGGGTTGTTGAAGCGAGGAAGAAGGCTGCCGAGGTGAAGGAGACGGAGGCACTCGAGGCCAATGTGGCCAATGGAGAAATTTATGCTAAATGGAGGCTTTGAGTTTTAGCTGTTTAGCCGCCTTGGAAATATTTCAGTAGCTCTTGTATACGGCGTTGACAATTATATTCTAAATACGAACGAATCAGGATTTATATCTTATAACTAGTTTTGATTTCACTCATTGGTTAGCATTTGCGGCTACTTCTAATTGCTATACTATGCGACTTTTCTACAGATTCATCACTAAGCCTCCGAAGCTATCTCTTAAAGTTATAAGGGGGAAAATTGGCATGGCTCTTCTAAAGCCTGTTAAAAACCAAGAGCAGAGACGTCAAGTATAGAGTAGAAAAGGTGTTACTAAATTTTGGCTATGACAGAGGGAGAAAGTTATGTCAAGGCTCATAGAGAACGATATTGAAGTTAGAGATAGACTACGAGTACTTGGGACTACACTTTTGATGGGCGAGAAAGACCGGAAGGAGAAAGACAAAGGTGCATTAGTGATAATGAGCAACGATTATTATTTTTCAAAAGTGGCTATATACTTTTATACGAAATTCTATCAAAAAGAGAAAAAGAGAAAAAGAGACCAGGCTGGCTAAAGCTGTAGCAAATTTAAAGCCTCTTGAAACAGATCATAATACAATATATTTCGGCTCGGAAAATCCAAAGACTATATATAACTTGCCGAGTTCTGAATCGGTTTAAGACCATAACTCCAACCTGATTTCCATAGCAGAAAGCCTTGCCCATAAACATAATATGCACACATGACACATCCTATCTATTGATACTCCGTATACTCTCTATCAAGCAGCTGTCCCCGCTACCTTGAGCTATCCGACGAATGCACCCCACTCTCTGCCGTCGAGTCATCCGTT
Source organism: Ascocoryne sarcoides NRRL 50072 (assembly GCA_000328965.1). NCBI lineage: Eukaryota > Fungi > Ascomycota > Leotiomycetes > Helotiales > Gelatinodiscaceae > Ascocoryne > Ascocoryne sarcoides. Next base: position 804,977 of record KB205947.1, on the reverse strand, counting down.
TCATAATCCTCCTTCTCTCTATACAAAAAGAACTGGATGAAAATCCCCATATCCAACACTAGTGTCCCTAAACTCCCCAGCAACCAAGAAGCATTGACAGCAATATACCTCCCATACAACTTGGCCGCTTCCCCTTTCCCACACTTTCCACGCTTGCCGGAACAATGCACTTCGTAAGCGAAGATGGAGAGGACATAAGTGAGATTTCCGATGCAGGCGAAGAGGAAGAAGAGCATGGAGACACCTTCAGTGCTCTTGCGGCGGTAGTTGAGCAGGATTTGCGGGATTCGGGATCCGAGGTAGAGGACGGCGCAGAAGTAGCCGAAGATTTGCCCAAGGAGGTTAAATTCTGGGGTTTCGGCATGCGAAGAAGGATGGTGTTTTTGAGGATTGCCTTGGGAGCCGCTGCTTACCCACCATCCAAAGACGCCAGCAGCACATACCATGAGGATTGCGAAGAGATTGAAGGCGGTAGCTTGGAGCGCTGTAGTGGGCTTCTGGTCTGCAATGGCAAGGGGCTCGGCATCTCCTGGTGCATGGATGAGTGGTACTGCCGGAGAGAGATGTGACGCGGATACTTCAGACCATCTGCGTTCATGCTCACGTGCTAGGAGATTAGTTCGTTCTGTTGCTTCGCCGATTCGATCGATTCCTTTTGGAGGAACGATTTCATCGTGCCAGGTGAAACCTCGATAGTAGAAGCATTGTCCCAAGAGAACCATGTCTGCGAGTGTATAATACACAGCTAGAATAATCATGGTCGGAAGGACGCCTTGGAGCACAGCACCAAGGATGTTGAAGACATCTCCGGCGAGCCAGACGATGATGAATTGAAGAGAGAGCCCATCAGCAGAACCCCGTCGGAAGTTCTCCACGATCTGTGGGGAGAACACCACAACCCAACAGGCTATTGATATCGACCTATTATAATGTCAGTTCGCCTGCAAATCAAGTCTCGTGATCATGCCTCGATGGTTTCTTACCCGCAAATGCCACTGATGGCGGCGATATCCAGATCCAGATTCTGTGCTGGAGGCACCATCTTGACAATGCTTTCCTTCCCTCCGATTCCCTTTCCTTCGTGCCCCTCCCTATACACCGAGACGGATGCGGGGTGTTGCACGAATCTCGCAGCCGTTTCTACCCCGCAAAATAAAACCGAACCCCAATGGCGACTGCTAGATGAAAAACGTCGTTAGTGCTCTCGTACGCACCGTCCGGTTTATATCGAAAAGGAAACAGACGAGTAAAAAAAACACTCAAGTCTGTCTATATAGGAAAGACTATAAGAGGGCTCCGTTTCTCGGAGACAAAATGATGTTGGAAGGTCCGTGACTTGAGAGCCGGAGAATTTGAGTTTTGTTACGGGAGTGAGTCTTGTCGCCGCTAATGCTCGTGACTTACCTACCCCTTTTATTCGCCTATTAAGTAGCTGAGGGCATTATATGGTCGTATTCTTGGTATTGCGCCGGCTATACTAGATATGAAGGGCTGTGAAAAAGGGCTAGATCGATCTTTCTTAATATGAAGCGCTTTGTGGAAAATGGCTCTTGTCTCAAGTCAGGCGGACCTCTTTATTCGACTTGTCGTTTTGCCACTTCTGCTTGCTACTTCCACACTATCTTTCGACACCCCAGAAGTTATTGGCGAGCTAGAAAATATATAAACACCTTAAGAGTCTACGCCTTCGCGGCATAACATAAGACAGAAAGGAGAGAGGAGTACCTTGTATTCACGTGATCAATACCTTGTTTGGCCCAGCCGTGCCAGCCTCATTTTCTCAGCCACACAGATGGGGAGAACGTCATCGTTTTTGAGTTTGTCAACAGATCCACGACCTCGGCAATCTAGGTATTCGTCGGAATTCATCTTTGCTTGACTGTTAGGCTTCTATAGAGTGAGATTAAGTCTGACGAATAGTTTTCATTGATTTTGATAGCAAATTTCTTTTCCTTCTTTCCTTCATCTCCGACTAGTCTTCAACGCCTTAAATCTATTCATTCGGCGATAAGCTTCTGCTAACTTCTGTTAACTTCTGCTGAGAAATCTCCCGAGTTGGGCTGCTATCCAACTTCTCCCCCACTATTATATAGCAAGCGCTTTGTAGTTTCTTGTTGCATTGCTCTACTTATTGTCCCCCTTACCTTGAGAAAGCCCCCTATCATACTCGATTACCTCCAGCAGCAGATCCCTTCCTTCGACGCTCGAATATCCACTTCAACCACCCGCATAATTATGTCCCATGTGCCAGACCTCCCCGTTCCCGAACACTACGAGCTAGATTCAATGATCACTAGGAGGTTTGGACGAGAAGTCACCAACTACTTCGCCGGAAATCCCTTGAACCGATTCTCATTTCTGCGTACCGACCACGCATTTATATCGAAAGCCTTGGTGCATCCTAGTACCTCTTTTGTTGTTTTCAATGACCTCGCGCCTCTGACGAAAGATGCTACGCGGCTGGCATATGTGTCGCATAAAGATATCAAGCCCTTGATCGGAGAAAATCCTTTCGAGAAAACGGACGAGGAGCATATTAAGGCATATAATTCGTCGGTTACGTTACCGCTAGTTCTGTTCCTCGGTTTGGATGAAAAGAGACAGGAAGGGTTCGAGTACGGGATATATAAAGGGAAGCCATATTTTGCTGTGGATGTCACGCCCAAAGGAACAATTGAGAAGGAGGCACAAGGAGTAATTGAAGCAGTTAAGGCGATGGGTCTAGAATTCACCCCAGGACGAATGAATTTGGCCTTCAGCGCCCCCGAAGGTATGTTACACCAGCGCTTTGTTTGCTGTAAGAATCTCTGCTAAAAACAGCCTCCATAGCTGCTGTATACGCCCAAGCTCGCGCTCTCCTCGACTGGAACGCTCGGAATCCTTTCTGCGGAGGCTGCGGCCAACCAACATTATCTATAAATGCAGGAATGAAACGCGTATGTCCACCTACGGATCTCGCTCCTCTCCCAAACGCACAAGGAGGACCTACTATAAATTCAGAAGCACAGCCTCGAGAGCGAGCGGCGTGCCCGACAAGGAAAGGTGTGTCAAATCTTAGTTTTCCAAGAACGGATCCGACTGTTATCATGGCGGTCGTAAGTCACGACGGAAAGCGCATTCTTTTGGGGAGAGGCAAGAGGTTTCCACCACAGTGGTACAGCACTCTGGCCGGTTTCTGCGAGCCATCCGAGTCGATCGAAGAAGCGGTACGGAGAGAGGTCTGGGAAGAATCAGGAGTCAAGCTGGGAAGAGTGGTGATTCATTCTACGCAGCCGTGGCCATACCCTGCAAATTTGATGATTGGGGCGATAGCACAGGCAATTCCGGATGGCGAAAAGATAAATCTAGAGCATGATCCAGAGCTGGAGGATGCGAAGTGGGTTGAAATGGAGGAGGTTAGAGAGGCATTGAGAATTGGGACAAGTGGGATTGGCGAGGGGCCCGGGGAAGAGTATAAAGAGGGGGGCCTGAGGTTGCCGCCAAAGACAGCAATTGCGAATCAGTTATTACAGGCGGTCGTTAATGGGTTCTTAGGGGAGCACTCGAAGATATGATTGATGATGAGGCTCATATAGATTATATTAGACTAGATGTCAAATATCAAATAGAGGAATAAATACGAGGCAAGCCGCGGGGCTAAGAACTCGGCTTCCACATGGTGGCGGACGACAAGCAATAGTCACACCATAGACCTTGATGACAGAGAGATTTGAAGCATACGGAGGTATGATGAATAGACCCATCTACCGCTTTAAATGCCGTGTAGGAAAAGAGACTAACGATGGTCCGAAGTAATCCCACTTCTAGTCGTCCAATCCATCATCACTCGGCCCACCACAAGGCGTTGTCGAGACCTACTAATCAACACGTAGGTTCCGTCTTTCATAAAGGATAAGAAACACACACCCCCACACTCTCGTCCAAGCTACATCTTTTTAAGCTTCCAGCTCCGACTTCTCAACTTTCTAACTCAAGTCTTCTACCACTACCCCAAGTACAGATATATATTTGGATATATTAGGAAAACATGGGAGTCCCAACTCACGCCGTGACGGATAAAAAAGATATCCCACAGTTTGATAAGGATATTCGGGATGTGCATCTGATTTATGATTACGATGTTAGGGCTAAAGATGGCTCAATCGAGAAGTGGAAATATGAGATGTACTTATCCCTTCTCATCTTCCTGCCCTAAATCCTCTCCTTTTATTCTCATGGTGTTATTCCTGTTGTCTTGGCTCCATAAGCTTCATCTCATGAACCGAGTTTGAGGTTTGAGTTTTGGGAGTTGGAGGTCGAGGTGCCAAATATGCGGGCTGGGTGACTCGGGATGGAGGATTTTAAGCATATGAATTGAGTGCATGGCTGATACGAAATGAACAGGTGGTTCTTCTCTGAAAATAGAATCGTCTATCAGATCCACGGAGGGCCTATGGCGGGGAGAGTGAACTATCAGACAGCGAGTTACCAGTGTATCCGACCTGGGGAGTTGTGGCAGTGCAATTGGCTCGAAGGTATTTCCCCCTTACTTCGTTACTTCTGAGAGAGATGTGGGACAGGAAGCGGAGGGATGAATGTAGAGAGAGGGACAGGCGCTGATGAGGAAAATAGAAACCGGAACGATCGTTAGCTTGGTGTATGATATCAAGTTGAAGAAGATAACAACGTTGATTGCGTTTAGCCAGGGACATTGGGAGCATAGTGCTGATGCCCATGGAGATAAGGTATGTTTCTCCCTCTCTCCCTCCACCCCCCGCTCTTCCCTCTATCATTCTCCTCTCCACCATTTCCCTTCACCATTCGTCCATCTTGCGTAAGCTATACATGAAAGACAAGGGCTATTTAGAGTCAAGAAAAAGTTCAAGACGGCTGACAACCGAAAACAGAGAAACCCAGTCGATTTTGAACGATGGAGAGGGCTAGGCAAGATCGGGGGACCGACTGATCGCTTTTTGATCAACGAGCAAGCGGATATCTTGGAGATTTTCAAGGGCAAGGGAGTCTTGGAGCCGATTACCGGGAAGGAGGCTACCCTTTGAATGGGGTTATGGTAATAGGCAATAGAGGCTAGATAGATAGGATGAAAGAAGAAAAGTTTGAGAGATTGATTATAATAGGGTTTTTTTTAGCCCTACTTTAGAAAGAAGGTAAGTTGTTGTGAAGTGTTAATTGCGTTTGCGCTGGGAGTGTTGGAGGGCTTATAACTGGTCCGCCAACACATTTAGGTCTCAAGGTAATGGTGAGGTAGAGTCTATGTGGTTACAAACTGAATTAGTACTTCAACAAGGATAGTTTTAGCTTACGTCTCTGGGGCACTGTTTTTCTTTCCTATAACTATTATTAGCTGCTCTCTGTTAGAATCTTTCTCTTCCGCATTTTTTCCAACCCTGTTTTGTAGTACTTCCCGCTTCGTTTCGAAGCGAACAAAGCGAGCTTAATCAAATTGCTCATTTGATTTGAACAACCCAAAGAGGGGCAAATTCATGAATGATTCGGGGCTGGGCATAAATGATTGATTCTAGGAGACTAATCTAAGACATCCAATCTGTGTATCTAGCCTATTGTTCCATATACGCTCCCTATACGTACTTGTAAGGATTCATGATCCCGTTAGGATCGTACAAATTTTTGATCTGCTTCATTAGCTTGATCATTGTTTCACTCTTGCTATACCCGATATAGTGCTTCTTTGCCAAACCTAAACCATGCTCCGCACTTATACTTCCATTCCGCTTAGAAACCCATTCATATACAAAAGGTTCAAGCTCCTTCTCAGTCTTCTTGTTAAAAGATCGCGTTGCAATGTTTAAGTGTAGATTTGAATCACCCATATGCCCATATCCAACAACTTCAACTACTGGATGGTCATCTGTCTCTCCCTTTAGCCCGGACTTTTCAAGCCTGGCTCTGACATCCTCGACGAGAGCATACAGCTCGCTGATGGGAATCGACACGTCGTACTTGTACAGACCGCCCCAATGGCCTACGCACTCGGGAATGCCTTCACGCCAGCCCCAAAGTGCTTTAATTTGGGTCTCGTTCTCGGCAACAACCCCATCAAGGGCAATCTCTTTCTCCATGACATGCTCGAGGAATGTGTTGAGCTTCTCCGAGTCATGTTCAGCGTTAGATCCACTTGTCTCTATCAAACAATAGAATGGGTACACGCCATCCAATGGTCTCTTATTCTTAGTGACCGTATGCACTACATCTAGAGACTGGCCATCCATAAGTTCAAAAGCAGAGAGAATTTCAGATAGCTGGCCCTTGGCTTCCTTAAAGGCGTCCTGCACCTTTTCGTAAGATTCGAAACCCAAAAATGCAACATTGGTAGCATTGGATCTCTGAGGGCAAATGATTGATACGGCAGTGACAATACCAATTGTACCTTCACCACCAATAAACAATTGTTTGAGATCATATCCAGTGTTGTTTTTCCGCAACTTTGACAAATCGTCTACAATTGTTCCGTCTGGCAAAACAGCTTCAATGCCAAGAACGCTGCCATGAAGACTTCCATATCTTAGCAATCTCAACCCTCCAGCATTTGTGGAAACATTGCCTCCAACATGGCAGGATCCCTTTGCACCAAGGTCGAGCGGGAAAATGTGACCTCGTTCGGCAAGATAGCCATCTGCGACTTCCAAAATAACTCCCGCATCCACAACCAGAGTCCCAGAAACGTCGTCGAAGAACCGAACTTGATTCATCCGGCTCATGTTGATAACTATCTCGTCGAACACTGGCACGGAGCCACCAACCAAACCAGAATTTCCACCCTGGGGTACCACAGCAAGCATATTATCGTTACAGTATTTCAGCACCTTGCTAACTTCTTCTGTTGACCCAGGTTTCAACACTAGTTTCGTGTGGCCGCAGTATTTACGCATCCAATCCCTATTGAATGGTTCAATGTCGTCGGTAGAATCTTTGGTAACTCCATCAATGACTGCCGCTTCCTTTCCTAGCAGTTCTTTGAAGAACTTGACATGTTCGGGTGTAACTTGTGCGAATCTCGAATCTCGTTTTATGTTAGGGTATGCCTCCGAGGTGAATTTTATTGTTTTTGAAGGACCGGCTGTCTCATTAACGGTTCCTGTGGCTCCTGTGGCAGCGGTACTAGAATACCAGCGGGGGAGGGGTCGTAATGGCCTTACACAAGTGGGTGTGGATATTCGCGCTCTGCGCAATGCAATTGATATCTTTGAACGACTTGCCATTTTGGTATATCAATATCCGAATTCAAATATTATAGGCAAGTGAAGCGGCAATGGCACAATGGCGGGTGAAAGTCATAAGGTTGAATTCGAGCGGATGATAAATATTTCCGACTTCGGTAATGTACTCGGGCTCGGGCTCGGAAAGGGCTGTGCAGCTCTGAGAAGTGTGGCTGAAAATAAGGCTGAGATCACATGATACAGCACATAATGCACTAGTTTGGGTTGGGAATGGCAGCTTCGCGTCGGAGCTGCCTTGCACCCAGCTCAAGAGACGCATATAGCGATTATCAACGCAACAGCCTCACAACTTTCTTGATATACATCCCACACCCTTCAGGAAGCTGTATCGAACATAGCGTGAGACTCTATATTCTCCATCATGGCTTCAGGTTACGATAGAGCTCTTTCAGGTAAGCAAGACTGGCTGTTACACCTTCTTGACATTGACTAAAGTGTCGCAGTTTTCAGGTCAGGGAGCAAGATCATATAAATTCCGTGAGAGAGCTATTCTGATAATCATTATAGTCCCGATGGACATGTGTTCCAGGTTGAATATGCGCTGGAGGCAGTTAAACGAGGTAGGGAGAAGAAGTTGGGGGGCTGGGAACTGTAGCTAACGTGTTTGCAGGAACATGTGCCGTTGGTGTGAAGGGGAAGGATATTGTTGTGTTGGGATGCGAGAAGCGTTCAGCGATGAAACTTCAAGATACCCGCATTACACCCTCGAAGATTGGTCTCGTCGATACCCATGTGTGCCTCGCCTTTGCTGGGCTCAACGCCGATGCTAGAATTCTGGTCGACAAAGCCAGATTAGAAGCCCAATCCCATCGTTTAACTGTGGAGGATCCTGTCACGATTGAGTACATCACGAAATACGTGGCCGGTGTGCAACAGAGATATACGCAGAGTGGTGGGGTTCGACCATTTGGTATTAGTACACTGATTGTTGGCTTTGACCCCAACGACAAGACACCCAGACTTTACCAGACAGAGCCATCTGGAATATACTCTGCATGGTAGGTCCAAAGCTAAATGACCAAACTTCACATTTTCTAATAATGTTATAGGAAGGCGAATGCTATCGGAAGATCTAGCAAGACCGTCCGCGAATTTCTTGAGCGAAATCATAAGGAAGATATGGACAGGGAGACTACAATCAAGCTTACGATCAAGTCTCTATTGGAGGTTGTACAGACGGGTGCTAAAAATATCGAAATTGCTATTATGGCGCCAGGAAAGACCATCGAGATGTTGCCAGTGGAAGATATTGAAGCTTACGTGACAAGCATTGAGCAAGAGAAGTCCGAGGAAGATGCCAAGAAGAAGAAAGGAAGGACGCCGGGTACTGGAAATGCAGCCATCTTGACGAGAAGTGACGAGACATCAGGCGCTCAATCTCATTGATAGAGCATCATTTCAATAGGGCGTTTGGCTGTACAATAGATATGAGCGATGAAAGATTTCCAGAAAGCCATGAATGCATCTAACCCCGTGGACTAAAATGAACTCGATAACTCAAATAACCAACATTGCGTGCAAAAGAAACACTGGGACAGTTCATTTTAATTTGGATATTGCCACTTATGCTAAGCCTGTTGCATTTCAACTTGATATTAAGAGCGTACTGTATAGAATTTGGTAGTGTCTATAGTTTAGAGCTAATATTTAGTCCCTGCTAGAAAGGCCCCTTTACGGTGGCACTTTCATCCTCAGGGAGCTTGTTTATATTGTTCGTTATATTTGGGTATTAGTTGTCAATGAAACAGTGTTCTAGACCAGGCTTGTTCGACTTCGATTTGCCAAATCGATTTCCTCCCATGATTCTACCAAGTCTGCTTGACATAAATCACAAACTCCATCACCATACCATGCCGCTAAATTAAGTCACAGTTCTGGCCTAGCGTAGTACGCTTGGCGTTTTCCCTCAACCTAGCTTGTTCGCAGCCTCTTTAACATCGAATATTGTTCTTTGTTCCTCGTCACCCTTGACTCTGTTGTCCTTCAACATCCGAGCATCGATTCTGACATCTGCGCCCTCGAACTCTAGGACAGGCTTTGGCGTAACGGCTTCCAACACGAAGTGGTTGTCGCAGTGTGGGCAGTATTCGTCGCTCTCCTCAAACTCTCTGGCATCTTTGCGGAAAGCTTTTTTGCACTTTTTACACGCGAAGACCTGGTTTTGTTAGCAGGAAGGATAGAGATGGAGGGGTAGGATGAGGGGCAGGATGAGGGGCAGGATGGAGGGGCGTTCGGCATACCATCTCATCTTTTTTAAGGAGAGGGTGGTTCTCAGACTCTTGGTGGCACTCGGCACAATCGAACCATTTCCGACCTAAGCTAGAGTTAGAAGTGAACTGGTGATGGGCAGACGAATGAGGACGTACAACAGGGCGATCTGATGGAGACTTGGGCGTTAAGAATGTGCTTGCTAGGCATACTATTAGAACAGCTTCAAGTGAAGGATTCCGGAAACTTACCACATGATTGATAAATGCGATTCAAATTGAGGCGCTAGTATCTATTCTTTGGAATATGAAGTCGGGACGAACAGTTTGTTGGATTCTCTAGCTGTAGCTTAAACTGTAGTTCAAGCATCAAACCGATCGTTATTCCTAGTCATGGACAATCCAAGAGCCGAAGTACAGCCGAGCTTGCTTACATAGAAATCGCCACATTAGCCTAGTTAAAGTTACCTACCATCTCGACTTCATCTTCCTCTCAACACATTCAAAATATCTGCTGGCAGACCTTGAAGATGCCGCCCAAAAGAAAGGCAGCTTCAAGTATGCTCTCGATCTTGCTCTGCCTGCCCTGTTACACTTACTGACTATAATTTTAGCTGCTAAAGGTTCCCGCAAAGCTGGGAGAGAATCCGTTGCCTCAACACCAGGTCCTGCCACTCCCCATAGCTTTGACAGTGGTGACGATGACTACGAGACATCTTCCGACACGACCGAGCCAGATACAGAGGAGATTCGGAATATCAAAGACAATCTCACAATCGATCGGTACAAGCTAAACGCGAAGCCCGTAGCTAGAGACTCTGCGAGTCGCTATTTTGACGATGGCAACAATGACTTCTCATACCTTGCGCTGAAGCCGGATCATGAGAATCGGCCTCTGTGGATTGAGCCGCACAAGGCTCGAATCATCCTCGAAAGCTTCTCGCCCCTAGCAAGCCATGCCCAAGACTTTCTGACTACGATCGCTGAGCCTCAGTCGCGGCCTCAGTTTCTCCACGAATATGCTCTCACACCACATAGTCTTTACGCAGCTGTATCTGTCGGGTTGGATCCGAAGGATATCATCGCTGTGCTCGATCGTTTATGTAAGATGCCAGTCCCAGATAACATTCGAGAATTTATCACAAAATGTACCCACAGCTATGGAAAGGTGAAGCTTGTACTTAAAAATACGAAGCATTATGTGGAAAGTTCGGATCCAGAACTGCTGCAACGGTTATTGAAGGACGAAACAATCAGTGCGTTGCGAGTACATGGGACTGAAGATATTACCACCACATTAGCCCCCAAGATGGCAGGTTTGGTTATTCCAGGTACAAAAAATGCCGCTGGTGTTCAACAAGCTGTAGAGCGTCCAAAGCTCCTTGAAGGTGAGAATGCAAATCAAGAAGATATATTAGCAACACTCAATGAAGATGATGATGACGACGATGATGCTGATGCCGTCCACTCCTTCGAGATAAAAGACGATGGTGTCGAGGCAGTTCAGAAACGTTGTCTAGAATTGGCGTTGCCCGTATTGGAGGAATATGACTTCAGAAACGATGAATTTAATGCTACCCTTGATATTGACTTGAAGCCCGCTGCTCAGATTCGACATTATCAAGAGAAGAGTTTGAGCAAGATGTTTGGTAATGGAAGGGCTAAGAGTGGACTCATTGTCCTCCCCTGTGGTGCCGGTAAGACCTTGGTTGGAATTACTGCAGCATGCACTATCAAAAAGGGTGTTATTATATTGTGTACAAGCTCTATGTCCGTTGTCCAATGGCGCCAGGAGTTCCTCAAATGGTCCAATATCAATCCCAACGATATCGCAATCTTCACCTCTGATAACAAAGAGAAGTTTACGGGGAATACTGGCATTATTGTTACCACATACAACATGGTTGCCCAAAAAGGAAAGCGATCCTATGACTCTCAAAAGATGATGGACTTTCTCCAAGGGAGAGAATGGGGACTAATGATTTTGGATGAGGTTCATGTTGCACCAGCTCACATGTTTAGAAAGGTCACCTCGTTGCTCAAAACCCATTCAAAACTTGGTTTAACAGCTACGCTCCTTCGTGAGGACAACAGAATTGGCGATTTGAACTTCTTGATTGGTCCTAAGCTCTATGAGGCGAACTGGATGGAACTTGCTGAACAAGGGCATATTGCGCGGGTTCAATGTGCGGAAGTCTGGTGTCCTATGACGACGGAATTCTACACCGAGTATCTCAAACTCAGTAGTAAGAAACAATCCCTCCTCTACATCATGAACCCAAGGAAATTCCAAGCAGCCCAGTTCTTGATCGACTACCATGAGAAGCGTGGAGATAAAATCATCGTTTTCTCAGACAATATATTTGCCTTGGAAGCATATGCCAGAAAGCTAGGCAAAGTTATGATCCACGGCGAAACTCCCAATCAAGAGAGACTGCGCATCCTGGAAAATTTTCAGCACAATGAAAATATCAACACCCTATTTCTCTCCAAGATTGGTGATACATCCTTAGATCTACCTGAAGCAACTTGCCTAATTCAAATATCCTCTCATTACGGTTCTCGTCGTCAAGAAGCACAGCGACTTGGACGTATTCTACGAGCTAAGCGTAGGAATGACGAGGGCTTCAATGCTTTCTTCTATTCCCTCGTGTCTAAAGACACCCAAGAAATGGTCTATTCTTCAAAACGACAAGCCTTCCTAGTTGACCAAGGTTACGCCTTCAAAGTTATCACGGATCTTCAAGGTATGGATCAACTTCCAGACTTAGCTTTCACAACCCCTCTCGAGCGGAGAGAGTTACTTCAGCAGTGCATGATCCACAACGAGACGGACACAAGCAAAGACTACGAGGAGACTGGAGATGCAAATTTGTGGAATCGGAATGGGGGTGGTAGGAATAAGAAGAAGAAGGGGGCGAGGAGAACAGCGGGCACGCTTAGTGAGTTGGCCGGTGGGCAGGACATGGCGTATATGGAGCAAAACAAGAGTCGGAATAAGGATTTGAAACACAAGCCCCAGAGTAATGCATTCTTCAAGAAGATGCAGAGGGATGCGGAGAAGAGGAAAAAGGCTTTGGAAGATGGATATTGATTATTGTAATCATGGGTTATGGCGTTTATGGGAGGCGGGAAAAGGCGAAATTGTATAGCAATGGCGTTAGGGATGGGTAAGATATTTTGATGGTCGCTCGCGCATAACCTAAGCCACAAATTAATTTTCAGTGGAGCCTTTCTGATGTTTCTTGACTCCATCAATGTTGGCTTTCATTTCAATTTCGGTTCTTCTAGCTTCTTTTCCTAGAGAAGTGCCCGCAGAGCAGAAGAGAGGTAGATATTTTACTTCTTTGATCTGTAATACTACAAAGAGTCATAGTGACAAATGTTTTCGTGCTCCATGGAGGATGAAGTGACATTAGCAACCCATTTAGCATGGTTGTGAAAACATACTTTCAATTGGCAAACAGGGGGATGTTGTATTGTTTCTGTTCTAAAGTAAAGATTGCCCCTAGGAGTACATTTTTGCTATAGTTTCATTTCTTCCGCTCCATTTCCGCCCCTGGAAATTGGTTTAGAGGGTCTTGCATGATGTCATGCAAGAGGAATTATAGTCTCACACGCGATGCTGAGGATACTAGCAAGTGATGTCCAGTGTCATAGTTCAGCTCGGGTAATTAATTGATCGTGGGAGGTTCGTGCCTCGGCTAAACCCCTGTTTTAAACCTTTTGTATAAACACCAAGCAAGAATAGCTGTCAGAGTACTATAACACTTCTCAATCTAGCACTGTTGGTTGGTTGGTTGATTATATAAATATTATGAATTATTCGGTGTGGTGTGCTTTATTTTATCAATCAGGATAGCAAATCTGACATTGAATTAGTCCGCCTGCGGTTATGTCACTACAATTACTATCATGAAGAATAAACTTAGGCATAGCTTTGGTTTAATGCAATCTGCATAAAAATTGAAGATGAAAAGTCCTCGGGATTAGCATGGAGCTGAATATGACCCCGCAATTGCCGAGTCTCGAAACTCGACCCCAAGAACGGGGATGTCTCGCGAAAGTACTCGGGACTGGGAATGCTACCGCCGTAAGAAAATAAAACACAATCACAAGAACTCATGAGTGTATTGATTATACTAGTTTTTTTGTTATTTTCATGCCTATGGTTTTTGAAGCTGAAATTGAAGTGCGATGCGTGCCATCCATGCTTTTCCTCAGGAAATTCCATCCAAACAGACATATTGCTCAAACCCATCATAATTTCATTAACCCGCCGATCTTCCTTCCATCATCCAAGCCAAGTACTTAATGAGAGTCGGGGTGGTGGTTGTACAAGATAGAGCGCCATAAACAGGCAAGACTTCTTGCCAAAACTTAACAATCCAAAACAGAACATAACAGGAAATCATGAAATCATCATCGCCATCTCAATCTTGCTCCTTAGCCATTGGCCCTTTCCTTTACTACCTGCAGCTCTGCGGCCCATCCCATAATTGCCGCTCTAAATATCCCAAACTTCCTTCTTCTTCAGCGCATTGGGACCGTAAATATCCTCCCAATTGTCTGCCATCATGCTGGGGACAACCCAGTCTTGTTCCGGGTCCCTCAGGTAGAGTTTGACGAGTTGGGTTTCCGGGTCGACGGAAGTTTGGGCATGGAAGATAGCCATGTCGTTAACGTAGGCGATATCGCCTTCCTCGAGCGGAAGTGGGATGGATTCCTTGGCAGCGAGAGACTGGATGCCGGTGTTGGCGTTGGCGTCCTTGCCGGCAAGGTCGTTGTATACTTGCCATGAGGAGGAGAGGAGAGTTTGGCCTCCTTCGGGTTCAAGGGACAAGGCGTAGAAGGCGAGCAGCTCAGCGCCGTCGGAATGGAATACATTAGCTGTTCAAAAATTGTTAGACAATGCTTGAAGTGGATGGATATAGGGATGGATGGGAGACAAACTTTGAATCTTCTGATGCGCTCTATCTAAGAAGCCACGCTGAGGGGCGACGTAAGCTGATATCCCAGCATAGATAGCTAAATTTTGCTTAGGAGTGTAACGCTCGGGGTCTAGGCCTCGAACGATGGCGAAGCCGACACCTTGGTAACATTGATGTGAGATCTGCTTGAGACGCCAAGCCAATGACGGTGGAATTTTGAAAGTCTCCCTGGAGATCTTGGATAGATCTTTGTAGTGTGCTTCGTAACGTTAGTGACTAGGTACAAGACAGGCACGAGACCAAGACGCTTACCTTCAAAGTCGGTAAGGGCTTTGTCAACTTGGGCGATTTCTGACTGTTCGAGCTTCACAAACCAGTGTGAGGATAGGCTCTCAGCTTCTGCTTTTGTCCAGGCAAGGGGAGAATCTAGCTGGTCTGGGATGCCTTCAGCAAACTCCATGGCTTCGTTCTTTGCAATAAAGTGGGATGGGCTTTGATAGGTCGAAACTGCGGCCATATTGAAAGAGCCTGCTGGTTCCGGGCTATGTGTGATAAGATATCAATGGGGATATTGGGAGTATATATGGTATTGAATGTGGTCGGTAAAGATTGACTCCGATGGAAGTTGGTATCATGACAGTGCCACGACACGCGACCGAGCGGTAGGTTGAACATGGTAGCGATATCGATAATGAGAGCGGGCACCAATAGGTCCAGCTTTGTGGGGAACCACTTCACATGTAGTATCAGAGTGGATAACCCCAGGTTTTGGAAATGGGGTGAGGTCAGTATGAGGTGGGTGCCGTGAGCCTATTGCGGGCGCTCCCTTTCGGATAATTTAGAAGAAAACATCTGATCGAAATATGTACTGTATCAAGATCCAGACCCCGCATTTGAATGACAGCTCAGTCTAGAACAATACTACAGTAAAGATACATTTAAAGGGTATTGCTTATATTCCAACGCTTTATCCAATAGCAATGGGGGAAGCGCGGGTAGTCGGAGGTGCTAAATGCGGTTTCCTCGGAGACGACTTTCTTTACTTGGGCTCCCAATTAGAGATGCATGTATGGAGATTTAAGGCAAAGACTCTGAAGGGTTACTTACTGCCCAATATTCATAATATCTGCTGAAATGAAGTGATAACGAAACCGGTTAAATCACAGAGGTAGCATTAGCATGCATATAACTGGAACGGCTGCCCTCGATGATACACCAGGAGATCAAAGCATATTTTGTTACCCCTTCAATGGTGGATCTTCCTACATGTGGCAAAGATTGAGTAAATGATCAATTTACTCCTATAAGGAGCTTTGCTCGATAACTAGACGCCGAGATACGTAACCTGGTCCGAGATGACCCGTAATAGACGACAACAAATGCGTGGAAGCAGTATCACATTCCGTAGAGTCATTCGACTTCCTAAACACACTCGAGTTCAAGCTACGGATTACTCATTCTGGAACGACCAATCCATACCCAGACACTGGATGGGAATCAAAAGCCTGCATGGGCAAGCTGAGAATTGCACGATCGATCGCACTAGCATATCGGGTATCGGCATTAACGGCACATATCTCGGGGAACGCAGAACGGGGCAGAACGGATTAAAATGGGGAGATAGATTCAAACAATGGGATTTGTGTAACGTGCAGGAAGGGTGAAGTCGGACATGAGGATGAGGTTATTCGGAGTGCTGACTCAGCATAGAGGGGTTCCCGTTTTGGCGGAGAAACCTTGATCCATATATCTGCTGATTTCTTGTTGACTAGGAGCACACGACCATTTGCCCATTTAATCCTGGGCTTTCAAGTGACAGCAATGATGCTTGTCGCCAAGCTAGAGAGCATTGGAGCCGAAGGGAAAGAAACCTATCACTTTGGGAGCTTAGTTACTGCCAAGTCGGCGTAGCTCACGCCAGTTTTGCTTCGGTAAGTGGAGCGGTGCAATTACTGTATAGCTGCATATATTGTTGGGACCTTTGAGGCCTATTTGTTAGGTTTCCATCGTTGTCTTCCTCCATTTTTAAAACAAACCTGCGCAATTAATTTTGGAGTGATATTCTGACTCTCTCGTACTTCAAAGTGCTACCACGTCACTGTTCCTCTAACATAGAAATGAGGCATTTATCTTGAACAATGCAGATTGTTTCATTCCGAAAAGTTCCACCTATTAGCGTTTGTTATGCAATGCAGATACTCTACGTTTACTCTGACCGACTTCGACTCGTGCCTTTCTCACGCCAGCTAAGTGGTGATGCAAAGAACTGGGGCTGACAAGTGTCGGATGTGGGAGAGAGGTGATTTTTGAATGTAGCAAAAATATGGGAAAGGACCAAGACGTCTATGCCTCCTTGTACTAAGAAGGGAACCCCTAGACTTTTTTAAATCGCATAGTCATGTGATAGAAAGAGATCGACATTCAGATTGCTATATCTCTTACATTGCGGTGTGGAAGTAGATATTTGACTTCCAAGCCGGCTAGAAGTCTTGTAGAGGCTGATACTATGGTCATGGATATTCTTAAAGTACTGATTGGGTGGAAGGATTTGATCGTCAATCTTCTTTCTTCCCCCTTTCTCTGATGTTATGGTTCTTCATGAGTGACTTTACGCCTCAGGCTCAAAGCTATACGAGTCAGCAAAACTTTTAAATATTGGTCTAAGCACTCAAATTTTCTCTCGCTTCTTAATCTTTTCATCTTTATCCGACAAGACTCTAAATTCCGAGCATATATTGCAAAGATTCAACCAAGCTCAGTGGAACTGCCCTTCCCTGCTTAGTCCTAATGGAACGAGCCTTTTCAACACCACCAGCCGCGGGGATTTGGAGAAGTTTGCAGAAAACATAGTGCTCCATAAACGACTCTATACTCACTTAATTGGTGAGGATCAAGTTTGAAGGTGATAATTTGATTTACTGTTTGAGCAACTCCTTTAAGGCTAGCCTGTATGGTTTTCTCATAGATTTAATATTTAAACTCTCAAATGCAATCTCTGAATCTATATAGAACCTTTATTTTTGGCTCAGGTGGCGATACGAAAGGGGTTTTGCTCACGTAGATGTGAAAACAGTTCATAATTATATAAGAATTTCGCAGATCCTTTTGCATTTGTTGCAACAAGATATCAAAATTATGAAGCGAATGGGAAGAAACGATTATCACACTAGACGGATATGTGATTATGAGATATGTGGATATTTTAGGGAGCTTGAGTCTTCCGTTACGGAAGTGAATAAATAGTATGCAAGATCTTGACGTTCGCCATTTCAGTCAGTTTATATATTAGACTTTGGCATATTGAATTCTAGGGGCAAACTCTACATCTATTGTCTAACATCACCTCATAGCTATGAACTTCGATGAAGCAATCTCACAACTACTTGTATGCAAGAGAGATTCCACTTCAGTGTGAAGTTTTGCTGAGCTACGATGAGTTAATCCAAGGAAGATCCAACTACCCAATCGTCATGTTTCCCATGTTATACCCCCTTTGTGTCTGTGTGTTTAATAAATCGATGTTGTTGAATATGTTCCGACTAAAGTCCTCGGTCCTCGGTGTGTCCCCCACAACGTCGCGACATTGCTAATTAACAGGCTGGTGGACTGGTAGAAGTACGAAAATGGCTTAAGTAATGCTCTTTGGGTCTTTAAATGAGGCATGGACTGATTGACTCTCTATCGTGCTGGAGCAAGCTAGTAAGTATAGTAAGCAGGGTAAAGAAACTGGTAGTCCTTTGACATCCTTCATGACGGGCAAGCGGGGTGTTGCAGGCTGCTTGATTAATCCAGGTCTGTGCCCGCCCCCGCTGTAGATAGACTGCACAGCCCCGGCAAGGATTGTCCAATACCATGCGCTGCCCTTATTTTAAAATAGAGTTATGTAAAGTTCAAGGAAATATATATTTGTGCAAAAATATAAAAAATAGGCCTGTCATTAGAGTGAAAAGATGTTGTTATTACACTTTTCAATGATGCTGGCAGATTAGGGAAGAATGACTAAATCCAGTGATCTTAGAAGAACTCCAGTCAAGACACCTCTTAGAAGTTCCCAAAAGCAGCAATACTCGCTCAGCCACATTTCCTCGATCCTCTTTTTGTGGCCGCCTCAGTGCCGCCCGCTCCCCTTCTCTCACTCACCGAGGCCACTTCAAGAATGCCTGGCTGAGAAGTAGGACAGGTATGAAGGCAGCGCTGGTGCATAAGATAAAACCCTCCGCAGTCCCTCCTACAATGAAAGTTGAAGACGCCATCCATCATCCATTATGGATAACACTTCTGGCTCATTGCTGGGAGATTCCACATCTTCTCGCACCCGGCAACATATCCGACATTCTCGTTTACACAGAGAAGAGTCTATGTTGAAGCATAAGGCTTCGATTCTTGAGAATTTTCTAAGAAATTGTAATGGTAAGCATCATGACCGAAAGAATCAGCCTTTCTAATACGATCAGGGGGTGAAGAGAAACCAGTCGAGCAGCGATGCGAAATTCTACGAGAACGAATCGAGGTAGTGCAGGAGCAACTTGCACAAGCAGGTAAACTCTTCTAAGTAACGATTCAAAATGTGATTATGCTGACCAGAACAGGGAAACTTGAGGCTGCTCGTAAATGCCTTGAAACCCCATCAGATTCCGAGTTTAAAGTCGTGAAACGTGGAGAGTTTTTGAGATGGCTTTCCGACAACGACAGTTCTACCACCACCCCTCCGGCAGATGAAATTGATATCCTAGCAGGTGCTAACAAGAGATCTAATCTCGGAGACGTCGATTTCAGTTTCGGTGGAGATTCCGTCGAAGTTGCGCTGACGAATCGCTCGAAGCGCCGTCGAGTTGTTGACAAGGAGATCCCCCCTTGTCTTCGATGCCGAATTCTTAAGAAGAGGGTGGGTGTCACTTTCCTTCAGACGAGATACACTAACAGTTCCAGTGTGATGGCTTTGAAATATGTAGTCATTGTCCAACACAAAGCTATGAGAGTGAAAGTGATTTCTGGAAAGTCTTGGGTTGCTATAGAGGGCGCCTACGAGATTTGTCGCGGATATTTTGTCCTGGTTCGCCCCAAATTTCTCCATTCACTTTTTCTTCCTGTCTGACATAGTACCAGACTTTTCGAGATCTATTCAAAGGACCCTGGAATACAAGACTGGCGGATTTGAAACTATCAATTTCGTCTTGACAAAGTCCAGAGTTTCGGAATCAAAAAGACGACGAATTTCACACCTTGTACATACGAGGCATGAATTCAAGCAACTGACTACTACTTCCTGGGAGGATGTCACTATCCGCGAATCTGTCAGCCGGTCTGCAACAGCATTTACTGATCTTGACAGATATTATGATATATTCTTGAGCAGAGGGGCCGATCTAGAAGATTACGAGGCAGCTTGGAGTATCCTACAAGCTGTGTCAATGGACCGAACATACCTGAAGGAAACTGAATATAATCTTTTCACTTTGATTCAGTTAGGTAATTTGTTCTCACGAGAAGATCAGGTAATGATCAAAATCTTAATTAGACGGCGAACTCCTGTGACTAACTTTTGATAAGGCCCAATGGGATTTGTTTGCACAAGCAAAACGGATTCTCCGTCAATCCGTAGAGCTTTACCTCTTGGAAAGGCTATGCGGCCAAATCGCCTCTGGTGACCTGATTTCCCCACCACCATTCGATCCAACAAGGACAACAGCAAACACTCTTGTCTTAGTTGATCCCCGAGAAGACGTGGAAACCTTTCTCCGCAAATTCGAGAGAGTTTGTTCTGGCCGTGCAAAGCTGACAGGTAGCGCCCAGCTCGCATGCTTTTATGCCCTTCTAACCTTTGGAGTCGCCAAATCGATGTTAATTGATGCATACTCAATCAAAGATAGATACGAGAAGCCTAGCCCTTGGAGTGAGGCCGAAGCTGCCAAAATTACCAGCGCATACAAAGGCCTTGTAAGCGTGTTCTGTTGGTCATCAAGATCAGATTTAATCATGCAAAAGGAGAGTAATGATCAGGATCCCGTAAATCTTATTGGAAGAACTCAAGCTTTAGTCAAAAGCTTTCTCTGGAAAAAGAGGGGCTACAAGGGAACGAAGGACTTCCTGCTATCCTTAGGATCTTGCTTTCATCCTGATGGCTGCTACAATGGATTTTTTATCCAAAGATTTGGTCTTGAAGAAGTCCCAAAGTTGACAGCAAAATCCTCGAAGAAGTTGCAGGTGAATAGTAATTATGAAATCGGGAGTGATTGCGAAGCTAGCGGCCAGCATTTATCAAACGTGAGCACACGGCCTGGTAGTTCAAGCGCCTCAGAGATGATGCATATATTCAAGATCGCATCCAATCTATCATCTAAACTGGATGTTCAAGATGGAAACCTTTCGGATCAGCCTTCTTCATCGCCGTCAATGAACCATACTTTGGATTCTCCGAACCATGCCATTATATCAGAGACTATCAATGCCCTTGGAGTTGGCGGATACTCTACGATTACTTTTATGACTCAAAAGGAGAGCGACGTGCAAGGTTCAAAACGTTTGTGTGCCCGGCGAAATGGAGCTCTCGATCCTGCTACACAGAAAAAGGCAAGGGAGATCAGAAAACTCGGGGCATGTTGGAATTGTTGGGTTCTGAAGATGCCTGTGAGTCTAATTGTTCTTGCCGCTTTTTGTTTCGTTACTAACACAGTATTGAGTGCTCGGAAGGCTCTGTCTGCGACCGTTGTCAGAAGAAGGATGGGACACTAATACAAGCAAGGTACCCAACGAAACACTCCTGCAGCAGAGCACCCTTTACAGGTTGGACCGATCTAATCTTCCCAGGTAGGTATCCGAAAACTCCTAGTAAACATGAACTAAAAGCTGATCATGAAAATACAGACTTTTTAATAGCTCCATACACTACTGAAGCTATGGATGTTTATATAGCAGAGAATACTGGAGGCTGGAAAGACGAAATAGTTGATATTGAGGTACTATGGGGCGCACTTGCACCCGTGAGAATAATCGCCTATGCATTCATCCCCGGCCCAAAAGGAAAGGCGAGATTACCTTATAAGGGCCCAAACGGAGAGTTACTGCCTGTTGACTCGTTACCCATTGGTCTGATTGGCGATAAAAATAGAGTTCTAGAGGATCTCAACTTACAACGACTCGAGTCGACAATTCACTCGTCAACCGCACCCATGCATTACAACCCCACTTCATATGTTTGGCATGATTCAGATTCAGAATTTTTAAATTCGCTACAAAGAATTGTAGCCAAGTTTTATAAGACAATGCCAATTGTAAGTACGCCGAGCACTTCTAGGATTGAAACTCGCTAAATCTCATGAACAGCCTAACCCCCTCATTCACGATTTACTTTTGCTCTGTGCGGCTACCCAATCAATACAGTCTCCGATAATCCTTACCGAAGAATCAGCAACAAAGGTCCTCGATCAACTTGATATCAAAAAAAGTGATGCCAACTTATATTCATCTCGTCTTCTGAATCTTCAAATCAAAAAGGTCACCTACGACTTCGCTCGGCGAACTACAACAAGTGCTCTAGGTCAACTGGAGAAGCTGATGCGTGGACGTGATAGGGCTATGTGGTCTGTCTGTTTTGCGGCCATGCTACTACTTTTTATTTCGATGGAGGAGATCACGGTCCTTACGCATGCTCATATGGCAGCAGTGAGGTTGGCGGAAGATCCATTGGTTGGGTTGGAAAATGAGCCGGATAGGTCGTTTCAAGAATTGTATGATATGGCATATGTGCAGTTAAAAGATCTTTTCCATGCACTTTATCGAACCGCAAAGGGGAACTCGGCGAGTGGGATCAACCCCTTTATCAATGATTCCCAAATTGAGCTCGGATTTGATAATGCTAGCATGAAGTTTGTTGAGGATATTAAGGAGCTGCTTAATGGTATGATAAATCCTCTTTGATTATGAATTCTACTAACGAATTCAGTTGACCGATTGACTCGCAGTCGTCCTAGCCATTACGGTAGTGAGATGGACGATGTTGCAAAGAGAAGACTGGTCTGGAATTTCTTATGGAGTTTTGATCCTATGTTTATAATTGAATGACGAAAGAGAGAAAGAGAGCAGAATGCTGGAGTCCTGATAAGCGTTTGTGGCACTGCCAGAATAGATATTGTGACAGAATTCTTTTAACTTTGATATTCAAGACCGAGTAAAATAGTTCTACGCTCAATACTACGAGATATGAGACATTCTTGGTCTTGAAACTGAAGCCAACGTCAGAAGAAATGCTGTTATGCCACCTAATATCGAAGTCAAAATTGTGAAATTTCCATACATATATTAGCCTCCTAGGATTTCTATGCACTACTAGCCTTAATATAGTCTATATATGTTCCCTTGGGCGGCGCCAGGGCAAGCAGTTCTGCACTCGTCCCCCTCACCTTGGTAAGTGAGCCTTTTCCATTCATGAACATTCTCGCGCCCTCACGTATTGACGCTATTGCTGACTTGGAATAGCCATAACCAGCCATCTGGTCAAATATCGACTCGTCCGCAAAAGTGACCAGAGTTGGACGCACGCCAGCGTACTTCTCAACGGCATCGATTACCTGATTTCCAGTGACATCGTCGGGTCCATTGATCACGTATCGCTTCTGATTATGCGGAGATGGATCCTCGAGAGCCAGGAGACGGGCAGCGATGATGCCTATGTCGGTGGGGTCGATTATGGCGGTCGCAAAGTCGGCGGGGAGCATGAAGTGCAGATGCTCCTGCTTGCCAGTCTTCTTGAATTCTTGAATCCAAGCCGCGACAGGCTGTAGGACGGTGGGGATGAAGGCGTTGGGCCGGAGAGAGGTCCATTGCATGGCCTTGAACTCGGGTCGGCTGAGGAGATCCTCAATGGCCAGGTGTGCACGTGCATAGTAGACGGGGCTGAGGGCCGACATGAAGTAGTCGGCCGTTGCGAGCTTGACGACGTACTTAACGCCAGCTTGCAGCAGGGCGATTTGAAGGCCAGACTCATCGGGGTATTGGTGTGGGAGGTTGTGCGGAGCGACGTAGGCGCGGACAACATGATGTGCCTTCAGCCATTCAGCGTTGATAGTAGTCCAGTCCTTCTCAATCATCTCAACATTGGCTAGTGCGGCTAGCGACTTGGACGCGGCGCTATCGATGGAACGTGTGAGACCGATGATCTTGTAAGGCACGCTGCTGGAATTTTGAAGAATGCTGCTGAGGGTTTGCACGACAGGTTTACCGGTATTACCTGTCGCTCCGACGATGAGGATAGAGTTAGACATAGCGGTGGTGTTGGTGTATTATATCTGAGCTTTTTGAGTGATGGGAGATTCTGTGATCACTAAATGAGGGGATGTGCGAATGAATTGATCAGAGCAAGTCGATACACACGGTGCGAGGTCTACGGGGAGTTATTGCGAGACGAATGAAGTTGTTTGAGAGCAGATTTATGGGATATATATACGCGGAGACGTTTCTGATGGAGTATTTAAAATTAGCATATTCGACATTACAAATCGTCCATTTACTATCGATGCCCGTCACATTCGGCGGAGATAAACTGGTCGATTTTGGGCTTCAGGATTTAGCTCGGTAATTATAGAGAATTCTTCGGTAAAGTGTAGAAAGGGTGGGGCCGTTGTATGTAGGCTTCGCAAATATAAAACTTAAGCTCTAAGGCATGTTGATTCCCAGCATAGATTCATATATGAAAGGGTAGATAAGACGCCATATATATATATCCAGCATACATCTTATATAAGTTAGGCGAGGGCGACTAATCCTAGTCGTGTGAATCAGCACTATTAAATAAGCATATACTTAGCTTATGTGTGAAGATTTCTAGGCGTATAATAGAGGTTAGTGTCGATCTACCTACTGCTTGTGACACCACCCCGTATTCATACGAGTGTGTCAATAAGCTAGTTAGGTGTTGATCGGGTTGTATTGTAAAAGGGGAGTATAAGACTCCTCTTTTATGCACCGTAGCGCATTCACTAAGGCTAATAACTAATGTGCACGTGACCATACCCATTCATTCCACCTACCTATATTCACTTGGAATATAGATACCAACAGTTAGGAAGTGTCGGAATTCTTTCAAAATTAATAGTCCACCTTTCCTAGACTTGCTGAGATAGGACTTCTCTTTCGTTGTTTTAGTCTTGGCTGGTAACACATAATAATCTTATGAAGTAGACTATAAATAACACTATAAGTAATAGGTCCTGGTCTATAGCCTTCAATAGCTAGATCTTATACTACGAGTCTATTGTGTGTTATTATACACCTCCCCCTAAGCTTAATTATGAATTAAAATATATTTAAAAGATTATAGTCTTGGTAGGTTATGCTAAAAGCCGGCTATTTTTATCTCCGCCGCCGGATAGACGGTCTGCGGGGCAGAAATAACCCGACTGGTGGTGGGTTTGGGTGTAAGTTCTTACAATTGTCAACATGAAGCCCTTTAAAACCTTCGCTTCAAACTATCATCACTCAAATAATCATATGAGCAGCACTAAAGCTTAGGGAGTGCTTTGAAGTCAACTCTTATCAATATTTAGTTAGAGGTTGTTTCAATAACAAATCGAGCAAGTCATATGCTAGAAACCCGCCGCCTTATTTCCGTCTCGTAAATCCACCGGCCCGGCGGTCAAGCAAATAACGAAGCACTCGCTCATGCCCACCTCTAGGCCATGAGCGACATCGACACTTACTTCGTAAACTTGGCGGGCTTCCACAGAAGCTGAAATCGAGCTCATTCATGATAAAAATCAATTCCCTGTCTTTATACTCTGGCCAAGTTGTCCTCGGGGCAAAGAGTAAGCTGTATACTGACAGTCTCTGATCCAGCATTGAAAAATTGAAGAAACTTGAAGAATAATAATTTCTCTCCATATCTTCTACCATCTTTGTAAACTGCTGATTGAAATTCAATTGAGAATCCCGTTCGTGGCATGTCGCCATAACGAAATTTACGCATCTCCATATGCTCTTTTCTTTACTTCTAGCTATAAGTTTCTAGAATCTTAACTTACTACCTCAAGCTAATACGCCAAGAAAAAAATTCACATCCTCATAGCGGTAGCCTCTCTGCTGGCAAGAGGTTTGGAGGCAGGGATCCGTAGAGAATTCAATGGCGTTGGTGGCGCTATGGCTAGAATTTAAAGGTGTTCTCAGATTTAGAGGAACATCTACCAATTAAAGTGTTTTGACGTCTTCGGCCTGTGCGTACTGAGTAACTGCATCCGCTGCGGCTCCCTTATGAGAATCCTTGATTGATCCCCATCTCAATGACTCTTCATTAGAGGTTTTGCACTCCCTTCTAACGCCCTCTCAATTCCGAAATCTCATCCCTTCATCTCAAGTCTGTGTGCCCGTACTCATTCTCGTCCATTGCGACCTTGAATGCTACAGGCCCAACCTCAAACGCTATCTTCTGTCCCCAGAAAGTCGCTGACGAATTCAGCAAGCGCAATGTCGCTCCCTTTATTTCCAGTTAGGCCAATAGCTGCCGGAAGATACTCTTTACATTCGCTGAGCCTCGAGATGTAGGATGCTTGACCAACTGTTTTAAACGAATTAGGACGTGTTCTGGGCTGCGAAAAAACAAGGGTAATGAAGATATTGCTTACCAGGAACTATTAGTCCGGGTGCTCCAGCATAAGGCGAGAGATTGTAGAAGAAAAACCCAATGCCGATGAACTTCGACTGTACAGAAGGTCCCTACAGCTTCCAACATCAACCCTGCATTGAACTGAGTGTTATCAAAAATCGAAGAACGTGACCTTGATACGATAGTAGGAAGCTTTGAAGAATAGAAATTATAAGAAATAATGCCTACTAGCGTTCTGATGAACTTCTGTTCCGATTCTTCGCCTAAGTGGATTTAGACGCCATCCCATTAATGTGAGATTGTATTCTTGGCACTTTTGAGCAATGCATTGGTCATGCATCTACATCATTGAAGATAGATTCGCACCTAGCTCTTATAGTCTCTGTAAATGGTCATAAATTGGATTGACTTACATACCTGCGTGACATGATGCCTGCGTCTCGGACACCTCTATAATCTAACTGACATAATGAGGCAAACTGATAAATCTGATAAATGAGTAAAAGACTTATTATACGACAATTTTCTTCATAAAAACAGCATCCAGTGACCACATTCTACCATCAGGACCTTGGTGTGGAATATGGCCTTTTACGTATTTCCAGGTCTTGTATCCGCGTCGTTCGTACCAATCCTGATTTGAGAACTATTCGAAATTAGCTCTCCTGTCTCTTCTTAGGTGGTAAGAGTTAAATACCGAAGGCGCCGGGGTCCCAATTTCTGCCCATAGCTCACTGTCATACAAACTCTCATTGGCTAGGGTGTCTAACGATAAAGTCTTCGCACACAACGGCTCGCTGACGGCCTCGGTCTCGATAGCATCCATTGCAGCACGGCCAAGCCCACCGCTGTGAATAGCGCGGGAGACATAAACCGTGGTTATACAGTAAAGTCCCTTTGAAGCGTCTGCTTGGTCTGGATTCGGACTCTCCGAATCCAGGGAAATATGGCCCACAGGGATGAATGATTGGGAAGTTGGCTCCCGTGGTTTGCCCCCCAGAGTGGCCGCTGTGTCAAGAATAGGCGTCCCTTCTCCGGGATACTTCAGCAAGTGCTGGGCTAATATGATCTCTTTTTGAGGGGCATCCTCTGAAAGAACCTGCTTTCGTAGTTAGAATTAGATATTATGAATATGACTACGGCTGGTTTCCTTTTTTCTTGGTAGTATAAACTACGTTACAATCACAAAAGAAAAGTGACCTGACTCACAATCCACTGGATAGCCATCTTACCCTCTCTCTGCAGAACCCTCCATCGCTCGACATAGTCTATTTTCCACCCACATGCAATACGCTGCTGAACCATTCGCTCGATATGTGCTGGGGACTCTGGGTCCCAGGCAATCAAGTTGACCTTGGCTCGTGCCGGCGATTTTCCCAGTGGCGCGGCTGTGACTCCTTCAAGGATGGACGACATTTTCTGGATTATACTGAGAGGACGGCAACGACAAAATATCTAGCACACTACGTCAAAGAGAAAGCCTTAGCAAAAGCGAAAAAGAAGAGGACGCTGTTGATTCATGACAAGATGAGATACTTAAACCCACAAATGGGGTGAGTGTATGTGGGTTTTAAGGATTAGTGATCCATGTTTTTACGGTCACAACTGTTGGTCATGCCATGCTCCAGAAATCCCCGTAATAAACCGGACTGCATAGCTAGTCTTAGGTTCGCTTTACCTTTACCAATACCCTTGTAAAACAACCCTACCTATCTTTTTCGAAAGCCGATTAAGTAAAAGTATTACTTATATCTTAAAGTACCGTAGCCTATTTCTTTAAGAGAATGTATTTTTGACATCTTTGATTTTTGAAGGGCGCGGCGTTCTGTAGCCAATCGCTTAAGGTGGTCCGAGCGACGGCCCATATTTTAAACGAGTTCGGTTTTGGCATTGAAGCTAATATGTATATTATCGTTGGAGGCTGCTGGATAGCTTTCCGCAAGCCTTGGGACAAGCTCCCACTTTGACAAGAGCTCGTGTTATTGATTAGCATACCAGTTGCCACCATTAGAAGTTTAAAGCTCTCAAGTTTCGTCCCGGTTCTCGAAAGCACCCCTAGGATTTGATAGAACAGGAACATAGCAAGAGGTAAACTTGAGGACCGATCTATATTGCAGCTCGAGGCAAAGATAAAGGTAGCCAAAGTCATAGTTGAGATGTGCAGTACATGCCATGTCTTCTTGTCGACGTTCACCTTTGCGGGAATGGCCTCGGGATTTACCCAGAGTTAGCCATCAGGTATCCCAAAGTCACGACTGATATACAAGCCAACAGACACTGGCATACGCCCAAGATTTGAGAAGTTTCGAGCTTCAAGAAAACCTTCGAACGGCTTCCCCATCAATTACTTACCTGATTAAGGAGTGGCTTCTGATTGTCCTGTATATGACTAAGCAATGGGGTTTTCCCGGACTGACGTTGGAAGCGGCCCAGTTCCCGATATCTTATCCGGCTTGGCACGGCCTTGGCGTACCGATCCCCGATCCATCCATCCAATCCACGCGGCCGGACCGTCGGCTCTCGAAGCTCACCCTGCAATATGCAAACTCACCGCCCATTCGAAACATCGCCCGAGCCACCTCCTCCCAGCCTCCTCAAGAAAAGCAATTGTCCCCTTTCGTCTTTTTATCTTATTTTTTTTGCCTTGGGTTTCTTCACATACTCAGCTCAAGCTTTCATCTACCATCTCTTTGGGTCCTGATATATTCGCAGAGTTCAATTGTACCCAATCACCAGTCAAGCACAATGTCGGCGTATCCAACTCCTCCCCCCACCAATTCCCCTAAAAGTGTATCGTATCAACCCTATTCACCCAGACGCCCGGCTCAGGAGTCCTACTATCAAGATGCATACTCTGCTCCAGCCTCCCCAAAGCCATGGGATACTCTCTCCGATGCCAAACTATCCCAATCCATGATTCAGGTGTCGCACGAACACCAAGATCTTCAGACGACAAGCTATGAACATGTATACCAGCCCTCCCGACGCAGCTCCTCCCCACTTCTCAGCCAGCGACCTCCAGATTCGAATGCCCCTCTTACAACCCCTCTCCGCAGACGCTCTTCTCCAATTGTGGCGCACAATGTGCGCACATCCCCATTCCGAAAGCAATCCCCTCGGCCTCTATACTACTCCCCTACAAACCCCATTCCCACACCCTACAACGCCTCTCGTCCGCAGCCCCGCCCGGGCTTCCTGCAACGAATGCTGAATAAAATCGCAACATGGATAAGATCTTTCGTGAAATGGTGCAAGGAGAACCCAATCAAGGCGGGCTTGCTCACTTTTCTGCCGGTGTTAGCAGGTGTAGGAGTAGCCAAGTTCGTGAAGGTGATAAGCGAACTTGGGAAGGATATAATGGAGGGGATGGGTGGAGGGCCTTCCCCTGACAGGAAAGCCGCAAAAGAGAAACTGGCGAAGGGAGGGAAGATGAGAAAAGAGATCGAGAAAGAGTGGGGGTGGGGATTGGATGAATTCAAGGGCTTTGCGGGCTCTAAGGGCCATCCACTTGATGGGATTTTGAGGGTGTTGCAGATGGCTGCGTAAGTTTTAGGCTCTTATCGTTTCCACGTCATCAACCATTTTTGAACCAATGCTAATATCTAAGCAGAAACCACTATTGTAAGCTAACACCCTCAGCAATGCCGAGGACAATGAGCATGATGCTTGAGTTGTATTTCCTCCAAGCCAAGTAGGATGTGTATGAATGTGTTTTTTTATTGTATCTATAACGACTTAATGACCGAATGAACACCTACTAAAACGCAATGGGGGCGAGGAGGGAATCGGAGGATTATGATAGTGGCAAATTTATATGATTAGGTTTTTTCTTTCCTTTTATGAACTCTCCTGCTCATTGGATATAAGCCTCTGGCAATCTGATTAAAGACATGGTGAACCGAAGGGTGTTTGTATTTCGGGGACTGCCAAGTAGGATATAGGGCCTCTGATGTGGCACGAGGAGAATATGATATGCCTATAACGAGTCAGTTTGTACTTAGGGCTGGTTTAGCGAAATATTATTACGTATTAAGCTCGCTATGTGATTCAACCGAATCAAAAGTACCCTCATATGCTGCCAAACAAAGTTGAGGCCTCTGTCATCCACTTTTAAGAATCACAGTTGCGTGGCTTTCAGAATGACGCCTTTGTACAATCGCCCTTAAGTTTTCCCTTTTCTTCTTTTCCACAGTTTTTCAGTCTCTCAAAAGGAAATGCTACCAGTCTTTTTTTCTCTCTTTCGTTTGGCCTCCATGATTTTCTTGGCATCACTACAAGATTAATCTCTCGATCTTAGATTGATACTTGATACATCACTCAATTCAAATTTCCGCTCAATGCATTTAAAGGGGTATATGCGCGTAAAGTTTCTTACGCCATATTTCATTCCAAATTGCCATCATAATCGGAGTCCTGCTCAGAAATTCCGCTTAAACGTATGTACAGTGCATTTATCTCGATAACACAATACGACATCCCCTAACTCCCTTTCCAGTGTGGTGCAACTCCTTCGTTACACTCTTTGCTTATCCAAAAGCAATAAAGCAAGCATTGATCAAAAGCAAAACTCCCACGCCCCAAATCGCCGATTTTCCTTTAGCACTCGAGGAGTTCGATGTTTGCTCCATGACGCTCCGAGAGAGTGATATACTTGGGTTGGTTGAAGACGCCGCACTACTTGACGAACTCCCCGCCTCTGTTTCCACCTGGTCTTCGGATTTTGATATTGTCGTCGACGTCGTTGACCCATTGCCACTTCCACTCGCACAATCTCCCTTCGTATCCCCTGGACCATTGACGGTAAAACACTGGGCTGACCAGCCCGTGGGCGGAGCCGCTCCTGTACCGAACAAACAATCTGTAAATCCTAACGGTTGCAATGAGGCCATGGAGTATCCGCAGTATGCAAGGCACGAGATGCCGCAGGATGTGGGATCTGATGCGGCAGTGGAGGGAGATGTAATGTTGTGGAGAGGCGTGGTGCAGCAGGAGGTTATATTTGATGCTACGGTGAGGAGGTACGGGTTAAACCCGCAAACGTGTGTGGTAGCTGTGCCATTTTGGGTAATGCTGAAGGGTCCGGAGGGAGAGCGATTGATGGCGGAGAGGCTTGAAAAGGATGGCGGAGTAGCTGCACTGCAGCTCGACATTTTTTTGACAGTTATGGATAGGGCGATGTTTAATGATGTCTA
Organism: Ascocoryne sarcoides NRRL 50072; assembly: GCA_000328965.1. Lineage (NCBI taxonomy): Eukaryota > Fungi > Ascomycota > Leotiomycetes > Helotiales > Gelatinodiscaceae > Ascocoryne > Ascocoryne sarcoides. The sequence continues at coordinate 773,816 of KB205947.1, read as the reverse complement.
GGTGCCATGAAGTCTCCCTCCCCTCCCTTTATGAGAATGTCCCCGACTGTTCAAGGGAGAAACGAAAATGCGATACTCTTACTGGGTTTTAATAATTGACAACAGGCTCGTAGGATTACTTATACGTGGTCTACTTGATACAGCTAACGTCTACCCATGAGAAGAGTGCTCAGCCTTCGAGTCCCTTTATACCTAGCATGCTAAATCCTACTTTATACTCGAAAGCTTTATCCGCAGAGAAACGAAACATGATAGGAACAAGTAGGAGCGACATTTGGCTTGTCATGGCGTGTATCATGGTACTTCATGGGTGTGTGGTCCACTGGGGCCAAAATATTTGCGTAAATTTGCTTTAATACCATCTAGGTATATCTAGCTAAAGCTTCAGGTAAAGGTAGTTTCATATATCTGAGACGACAATAGCGTAAAAAGCTCCTGATTTCGTCGGGCGCATGAATGTAATTGATAAATTTTTTCAATATTAGATCAAGCAAATCAACTCTAGTTCGAGGGAAGTATATTCCCTAGCTTTGCATCCACGAATCCTAGGATCATGCATTATCTATCCTATCGCTAAGTTCTATGTACATTACACGTGACTTCGCGACTTGCAGCTGCAAGTCAGGCCAGGATAGATGTTGCATCGCAACTAGCTGGGATATTCCTGGCCCAACATAATGGCTTTGGTATTCGTTGCCATTCTGTTCAAGGATAGTCGAGTGTGGTATCAGTTCAACAGGTCGACTCTCGATGAACCTGTCGACTATTGCTCATTTCCAACGCTTGGTCCAACCTGGAACATCCTCATTCGCTAAGCCACAGCACAGGCTATTGCGAAACCAGAGCGTAAAAGGGTTGACTGAAGTGTGAGTGATGTTTCTGTGCGCAGATACACTGGTTGAATAAGAAGTATTGTCGAAAGCCAGGTAACTAAGGTCTCCCAAGTTTGTTCGAATCCCAGGTCGAATAATGCTGCCATCGCTCTACCACAAAGTTGACTCTCTCTCTGTGGCTGGTAATGCTGCAGGGCAAAACTTCATATCTTAACCCAATCTCGTCGAGGCACTCGCAAAAGAATCTGTGGAATTTGACCCATTCATCTCTACTCTTCGGTACCAGTCTGACTCCATCATCCGTCAACCAGTCCGCGCCAGCCTCACAAATAACGACCACTGCTCCAGACATTCTCTCGCGCAGCTCAGCGCATTCCGGTGAGTTCAGCAAAGAAGCAGCTGCGGCGAGACTGACATGCGCTCCGGCATATATGGCGGGGTCAACCCCCGATCGATCTGAGATAAACCATCCTCCTTGCTGAGACAGTTCACGCTCAGCCTCGAATTGGGCCTGCATGATGAGGGTTTGGAGTTCCATGCAACGATCCGGGGAAGATGAGAGGTCCTCGGGCGTAAAACTGTATTGCTGGATAACAATCCTTGCAAGTTCCGTACTGATATTTGGTCTGGGGATGAAATGGCCATTGAGAGTGCATGGTTGATCCTTTTTGTAGAAGTGCTTCCTCAGGTCTTCAACAAGCGTTGTCTTTCCTGTGCATTGAGCTCCCACAATGTAAATATTTCGAGGGGTAGCTTGATAAGACATGATTACTGATATCTTGATCTATACAGTAATTCTTTGATCGGGTATGAGTTATTTTGTTGGCAATGAAGGATGTAGGAACTTTTCAACACGCATTTAATTTTGAAGGAAGAGGAAGACGCGTTGACGCGACTATGTTGATTGCGGATTAATGATTCGGCGATCCCCACAATCCTATTACGTAAGACGCAAGACCTTGATTGATATGCATAGTCACGTGTTTACAGAAGCGGAGTTATATCAGTGCTAGATCTGCTAATTATAGTTCCCCTTTCACTGGGGAGGTCATGTCTTCTATCCCGCTTACTTGCATTCCCTTCTGCTCTGTAGCTCGAGCAACTCCATCAATGATCGCCTCGCGTACCTCTGTGCCATCAATAATGACAGACATCTCTTCCAAAGATGAACCCGAACTCTCCACGAAGAGGAAATATACAACGACCAGCTCAACAAAGAGCCAAACATCATAGACGATGTAGTCTACGTCAGTTAGTGCTGTTAAATTCAGTAAAGTGGAAAGAGACCTACATTTCCATTTGATTGCGTCCAAAGCAATTGGGTTCGCGTACTGATTGAATATGAGAGCGCATGCTACGAAAAGATTGTAGAGGACAAGACCCTAATCTCGTTAGTCGTTAAAATCAATCTTAATCTGTTGTTTATTCTCACCTTAGCTCGGAGGTTATATGGAAGAATTTCCACCACATAGGTTACTTGGAGAGGGGCCCATGCGATGTTGAAGACTGCATTGTACAAGAAGAGCATCGCGAGCACAGCTTTTGCAATAGCTGGTGAGCCAACTCCACCACTGTCAACCTGCTTTTCAAATGTTGCCTCGAGGGCAGTCCATACTAAACATCATGTTATTATCATGTCTGCTAACATTATGAGCAGACTTACTGATGTAGACGATTAGCATCCCAATCGTCGAAGTCAAGAACATCGTTCGACGCTTGAACTTGTTGACCAAAAGAGAGAAAATGAGCGAAGTGACAAGGTTCCAAATCGCGAGTAGACCGTTAATCAGCGTTTGTGTTTCTTCCGACTTGTAACCTATAGAATCTAGTATGAGCGTGAGATAATACGAGATAAGGCCGTTACCGCTCCACTGGGAAAAGAATCCCACTGCTAGGATTATCATAAAGCGCAGCCGATTGCCCTTAGTCTGGAAAAAAGATGCGTAGGAAACGCTCGAGTGACTACTGTTTTCTAATCGTAGGGCTTCTCTAATCTCTTCTAACTCAACAACAATGATGGGGTCAGATGGGTCAGCATTGGCGTGATATCTTGTTATGATATCGCGTGCTTCGTCAAGACGATCCTTAGAAACAAGCCATCTAGGAGATTCGACGATCCAGAAGAAGCAAAGTATCTGAATGATAGAGGCCAAGGCCTGGAGCAGCGACGGGATTCTCCATGCCCAGTTGTTTAGAATCCTGAAGGTGCCGTAGGTAGTCCAGGCAGCCACGATGTTTCCAAGACTCCACAAGGAATTATATATGCTAACCATTTGAGCCTACGCTTGTCAGATACGGCAATTCAGTTATTAGAAGGGGGTTATTTACCTTTTGAGTAGGGAATGCTAGTTCCATGATCAAAATAGGCGCAGCTGTGATGTTGAAAGCGAGACCGATACCAATGATTCCACGGGCAGCAATGAACATTCCATCTACACCCAGTTAGTTTTTTTCTTGAGTGGGATGTCTCTACTTACTATTCTGTGCCGCTCCTTGCAATACTGTTCCAATCAAGATGATACTTGCTCCGAACACCAAAGTGTACTTTCGTCCAAAATGATCGCAAGCAAACGCACAGAATGGTAGAGCTGCCAGTTGACCAACATTCTGGATAGCATTCAATCTTCACGAATGAGCAAAATTAACGGCTAAGTTAGAAGGATAGAACTTACAGAGCCAAAGTACTAGCACCAGGCATATGGAAAAATGCCTTCCACTCATCCAACGACTGCAGTCCGTCTATGCAAAGTTAACTTCTCACTTCTCCAAGCTAGGCAAGTTTGCATACTCATCATAGACCCATCATAACCAGTTGCGTAACTTGATATTTGCGAAATTACTAAGATCAAGTTGACGGTGATGATTCCTCTATCCGCGAACCACCCAGTTGGGCGACCAGTGAGGGCGGCATCCATCGTGACGGGAATGTTACTAGACATCTTGGATGAGATTTGCTCTTTCGATGAGGATGAACTCAAGGTTGAAGAGTCTAAGTCTAAGAACAAGTCGCGGATACTTGTACATTTACATTCCTGTATTATCTGATATTTCCCCACAGAATCTAGCTCTCGCTATCTGGACAATCTTATCGCAGCATGCTTTTTTAAGTTTGAATCGAACTCTGGGCGATTCATCTTGTATCCTCCCACTCCCGATTGTTAGTCCACTTGTCCCCATATCTTGCCGACTTCACCGACATTGCCGACTTCGCCGACATTACCTAGTTCGCCGCCATTTCCATTCATTTCAAGATTAGCGGGATTTCCTTCCCCGCAAATCCCAAAGCCCCAAAGGTGGGATACGTACTATTCCCTAGGCTCGGAAATCACTCGCCACTAAGCGAGGACTCCTATCTTGGCCCCCGCTCGCGAAATTATATCTATAAGCTTGGAAAGAGTCAGTAGAATGTTGAAGGAACCGTACACTCAGGCGTATCTAAACAAGTAATTATAAGGCCTTTGTCTTCCCTCTAAGCCACTAAGGTTCTTCCCTGTTGAAGCCAGAATAAGATTTTAAGAGAACTCAGTCAATATGCATTCGGTTTCCATTTTCACAGGACTGGTGTCAGTCCTGACTTTCGCGTCGGCCATGACAACTCATGCAAAGACGAAACTATCAACGTGTATGAACAACTTCCATTTTACCTTATATGGGATAGTCACTAACAAGGCTTGCAGCTGCGCAAGACTACTTTGACACCGCAATGGCCATTGGGGATTCCAGATTTGATGCAAACTATGGTTATCTATGGTATTTGGATAACGGTCCATGGTCTATTCGCTTCACGGCTTGGTATATACCGGGCTTGCTATACCGAAACCAAGGCAACGATTTGGCCAACGCGGAGAAAGCATTGAGAAAAATGTTAGTAAACTACCTTTTGCCCGGATAGTGTTAAGCTAACTACTCCAGACTTGCTGTTCAAATGAATTATGACTACTCTTCGCCATGGTATGGTGATTACAAGTTGTCTCCTGATGGTGCGTTCATATTATGATTCACTGGTGACTTTTTCTTACCAAATGCAGAGCCAAATCCAACTACCGGTTCTGATGTTTTGTATCCGGAGGAAATTTATGTAAGGAATCTACTTAGTTTCCACTTTACTTTCATGCTGACTTACTACTAGGCAACTTACGACCCAAACTGGCACGAATTTATTGGATCTTCATTGGTGCAGACTGTGGCCGAATTCGAGCATTTACTCGACCCCAAGCTCGTCAAAGACATTGAAACCTCGATAGCTTATGCTTCAGAGGGATCTATGCGACGAAATGGCACTGCTCCTGATAATCTTATTCTGGGATACACGAATCCTCAGCTGATGGGAGTCTTCATGATCGGTTGGATTGGTGAGCGACTGTGCAACCAAACATTTATCGACTTCGCAAACGAGAAAGGAACGGAGCTTCATCAACTGTTCACTGCCGGAAGTAACACTTTCACGGAATACAACTGTCCCACGTATTACGGAGAAGATATTTTTGCACTCGCAGCCAGCATCAAGTACGGGGCGAAGCAAGCTACACTAACTCAATTTGCTCCATTCTTGTTGACAGAGCTCTGGAAAGATATCGCAGAGCATTACAATCCTTATCTCGGAAACGTGGTTGGCCCATATGATCGAGCGTATGCAAGAGACATGCCCACTCATAGTGCCATCTCGGGTCAGTATTGGTGGGGAATTTTTGGCTACGACACTGCCCCTGTTCCTTGGAAGGGAAACGACGACTTCCGTTACGACTTAGCACAAGGTCCATCTCTAGCTCTTCTGATGTCTACGGTCAGTAACGTGATCACTCCTGAGACCAAGAACAAACTTCTGGTTCCATTCAGCGACGAGCGTTTCCTCAACAAGACTATCCGGGAGGATCTTAATACTGAAGTTCTACGGATTGCGCAGTCTTGGCTGAGCAAAGAGCTCATGATCGGAGGTCAAACAGTTGCAGAGGATACCAATCGTGGAAAGCAATTCGTGCCCGCCATTGTTCACTGGGCTTCGGACAAGACTCACAAACCGTTCCCATACAGTGGCTGGTTCAGCCTCTATCCTACTGCTTCGACAATCACTGCCGAAGTGGGACCTAAGACACTCTCCATAACCTATCCGAACACTACTCAAGTAGGGACAGATTTTTTCACGTACATGATTGCAGGCATTCCTCCCCAGTGGTCATTAGACGGAAATGTCGTCAACGGCTTCACAAATTTGCCGTGCCTGGATGTTAAGGTGTCTGCACCTGGGCTGGAAATCCAACCTACTAACTACTGGAACAATGTCATATACAATCACTATTACTACAATGTTACCTACGTGGTTCCGGCAAACTTTAGTGGAGTTCCAACCATGAATTTTGAGTTGGAGTATACCTGCTAGGCAATGGGAGGATTTGGATTAGATCTTATAACTACTTAACAGCATTGCTGGTTGTAATTTAGTTTCTCAAAGTATAGTTCTCCAAAATTTAGACGGAGAAGAGCCCGTAATCTTAGTTGAGAAAGAAATACAATTTAATTTCCCAAATACTCCTGTATTGTGCATATATATGCACCCAAGAAATTGCTTTCAGTTGGGGTATATATGGTGTATGCTACTCTTTACAGCTTTATCTCACCCTCTTCTTATGAAAGCTTTAGCACTTCCACTTTCAGGGGGGGGGAGTAGCGAATGTAGCTTTAAATCCAAGGGACTTGAAGCAGGTACGCATTAAATACGGTTGACTCCTTGCCACGCGTGACAGCAGGAGTTTTTATGGTCATTGAAAAGAGCATATCTTCAAGAAGTATAAATTGAGTGAGGTACCACCGAAATGAAGGCTCTTTTTAGGCTTCTTATATAATTGAATGCACCATCTAAGTTAGGCTAAAGTAATGCGTACAAGTTAGGAAGATCAAGTGATGATGAAACAATACAAGCATTCCATGTTTGAAGGGATTAAACTAGCACATAAATAGGGTGTAATCGCCTATAAATGGTGTGCATTCGGAGTTCCCAATAGCATAGTCTCAAAATAATCAGTGTGTAGTGATTAGTAATGGAACTCCTGTTATATTCAAGGTTGAGAAGTGAAGGATGAGGGGATATAGTGACCTGTCATGTGGCCGTTAAAGCGACAATAGACCACTTAGTACCCTCCCTCCTATCATAAAACCTGCTCATTGGGTATATATTCCAATAATACGGCGAAATTGAAAGGATTGCTCTTCAAAGCATACTGTGGCAAGACTTCCGGACCTGTAACGCGAGCTTAGTTTTGTTTGAGTAGCTCATGCTAGCTATTCTCAACTTACCACAACTAGCACTCCCCAGACCATGATGATCACTATCCAGCCGGACCACAACCTCGTTTACTCTATACTTCTTTAATTCATATGGGTGTTGCGCCTTTTCGACATCCTTGCTGTAATAATGGCCTGCTGAGAAATCCATTCCTTCCTTTTGTCCAGCCATTCTGGCTTTCAAAGCACCGTTCGAGCCTCGTAGGAATTTTACCCACCGAGTATCTGTGCGGTTGCCGTTCTCTTGAGGAAACTCGTAGTTGGTCATGAGGGCATCCACCGGAAGGGTGTAGGTCCCAAATGGCTGGGAGAGCTTTTTGTCCTTGTATGACTCCCCAGGCCCACGTCCAAACCAACATACTTGTTCAAACTCTGGAGTAAGTGATAAGGTTAGTCCGATGCGCGGAAATGCTGTTGGCAGATTCAAACCCTGCGGAATGCCCTTCACTGCAATCTTCACTCCATCATTAGTGAATGTATACGTGAGCTCGGCATCGACGGACCATTCGAGAACTGGCGGTGCAATGCGTTGCTTGCAGACTATTGTTGCGATATTATCTGTTATCGACCAGGTCACCGAGCGGGTGTGGGGTTTCATGAGGTGAAGATACTTCGATTTCCAGTGCGCTGCTATGTGGCAATCATTATCTGTATATGCACGGTCAAAGTCTAGCTGTGGACCGTCATGGAGGACCTGGATGTTACCCCGGGTCCAAGAAGTAAGCCGACCTAGAACGCAATCAAAAGTCCAGTTGGAAGAGGAGGACTGGATATTGAAAACGGATTCTGAGAGCTCGATGATCTTGAGAGTGGAAAATGGTCGTGATGAGAAATCTAGTTCTACGAGGCTCGCGTGCTGGATTAGGACCTGGAAGGTCGCAATTTTGAGACTTGCTTCTCCCCAGTTTGTTGGTTCCTTTAACGCAAAGTCCAATTCAAGATAGGCTTCCACCTTGGTATTAGGAAGCGAAAGCTTTGGTATCTGGAGGTCTGCCTTCTCTCCTGCAGCTGTTGGAGGGATTGCGATTTCCCCTCCGTCCACTACAAACCCGTCGCCAACGATTGAGTATATACACTTCAAATGCTCTAGAGAGATAAAATCATATCTGTTAATAATCTTGACCCCCGTCCCTGATCCCTGAACCAGTTGCACAGGTTCAATTGCCTTTTTATATTCGAGTAATCCAGGACCAGGCGTATGGTCCGAGGTCACCATTCCATCTAATACAAAATTGTAGTCGTGTAGAACCTCATCGAAGTCCCCTCCAAAGCCGTAGTACTCCTCGCCATCGACGGTCTTGGTCGCTAATCCATGGTTAGACCATTCCCAAACAAACCCTCCCTGAAGACAAGGGTGTTTGTAAAATTCGTCCATATATTCCTTGAAGGAGCCCGGGCCATTGCCCATTGCGTGCCCAAACTCGCATAGAATAAGCGGTTTTTTGCCTGCCCAGTTATCTGCAAAAGAAGCAAGCTCGGAGATCTTAGGATACATCAACGAGTAACAGTCCGTGGACTCTGCTTGTACATCTCCCTCATAATGTATCAATCGAGTAGGATCGAGTTTTCTGACCCATTGGGACATCGCCTTGAAATTCTCGCCATAGAATGCCTCGTTTCCGAGAGACCAAATAATCACACTTGGGTGATTTTTGTCCCGATGTACGAGCTGCGTTGCCCGGTCGAGATATGAGTCTTTCCAGTCAGGGTTATTGGAGAGCCACTTGCCGGCTTGGCCATAAGTAATTGCTTTCTTTTCCTCAAAAGATTTATTCTGATGCTCTATTGGTAGTGAACATTCATGTATTGAGTCGAATCCATGACACTCCAAATCGGCCTCATCAATTAGCCACAGCCCAAGTTCATCAGCGAGATCGTAAAGACGGTAATCATTTGGTTGATGCGAAGTGCGAAGAGCATTGATGTTTGATTTCTTCATGAGCAGAAGATCGTGTTGCAAGAGCTCCCGTCCAACAGCACGGCCCCTGCTTGGGTGATGTTCATGACGATTTACTCCTCTGAACATAATCGTCTTTCCATTTACCACAATCAGCCCGTCCTTAAGTTCTACCTTCCGGAATCCAACTCGCTGGCTAAGTACTTGATTGCCTGACTTCAAAAGTAAGTGATAGAGATATGGATCCTCGGCGGTCCACTTCTTCGGATCTGGGACGGAAAGAGAGAAAGACAAGATATCTGTATTGGGTACCGATAATTGATCTTGGACAATGACCGTGCTTTTGTCGGCATCGAGCAGTGTCAGACAGACCTCAGAAGAACCTTCAACATCTACGACTACTGAAAGTATCGCATCCGTGTATTGATTGTCAAGCAAAGTCTGTATCTGATAGTCTTTAATGTGGCTTTTTGGGAATGCCAAAAGAAACACATCCCTAAATATTCCTGAAAGCCACCACTGATCTTTTGCACTAATATAAGTTCTTGCAACTGATACCTGGGCTCTGAGAGAACATACCTTGATCTTCTATATAACTTCCATCACACCATTGGTAGACTCTGACAGCAAGAATATTTTCCCCTTCCCTCACGTGATCGGTTATATCAAACTCGGAGGGGTTTCTTGCTCCCTGAGAGTACCCGATCTCATCACCATTAAGCCACACATGGAAGGATGAATCAACGCCTTCAAACCGCAAACGAAGTTGTTCTTTGTCAAAAGAATCCGGCACCGAGAACTTGACGACGTAGCTTCCGGTCTGGTTATCATGGAATGGGACTATTCTCCGAATTAGTAATTCGACTTTTCTTATAGCTTGTCTTAGTTTTCTGTATACCGTGAGGTGGATCGACTGGAAATGGATATCGTTCATTTGTGTAAATGGGCTTGCCAAAGCCTTCTAGCTGCCACATCGAGGGCACGGAGATTTCATTCCATGTCGATGTATCAAAATCGGTCTCGAAGAACCTCGCGGGTGCTTTGAAAGGCGAGTTGGCATGGTGGAACTTCCACTTGCCATTTAGACTGAGAGCCTGAGCTTTGGTGGGATCGTATGACAAGGCATCTTCGGAACAAGTATAATTGAAGAATGAAGAGCGTGGCGCTAAGGTATTACGATGTATTACAGACAGGTTACACCAGTCTGGTTCTCTTGAGGGGAAGAACCCGGAAGACATGAAGCCTGTTTTCGAGTTACTATGCAAAAAGGTAATGTGGGAGTGAGGGCGAGGAATGCAGGCAAACAATAAAACTCCTTTTTGTTATCGTCGATTGAGATCTCCCCAACTTAGCCACTAATTCTTCTAAGATCTCGCCGAAGACGCTCATCTCAAAAATACTGGCATATCTCTTGCTACTAAAATTATCTCTTGATGATCGTTCAAATGTCTGGATCCACCTGACTTCATTGTACCACAAGGGTGGGGAAGTGGCTCACTAGTTGACCTACTTCGCCGGGTTTGCCGAGTTTGCCGGAAGCCACCAAAAAGAAATTAGGAGCAGATGACAGTGGTAGAACTACTGTCATGACCATCAATAACACAAGGGAAACATATCAAAAATGGACCGTGCCGGTGGGTGGTGGTGGATATGCGCCTAATATGAGGACCATTCCTCGCTGTTAAGCTATCCGAATTAACCATTCAACTCTTAAATTTTGTATTCCTGAATTTTCGATCGACTCGATTATAGTTGAGAAGCCTGAAAACTGCTTCTGGGGTTTCAAATATTTGTATAATTCGAGATGAGACTGATCATCCGGGACGAAGCGCTTGCTGCTTCGGAGTATGTTGCTCAGTATATTACAGGTAAGCAAGCTACTTAGCGGCTTCCCATAATTTGGCTGACTACACCCATAGACCGCATAAATACCTTCGCGCCATTAAGGTCCAAGCCTTTTGTTCTCGGATTGCCCACGGGAGGTAGTCCGTTGCTCATTTACAAGATCTTGGTCGCCAAGCACCTTGCTGGTGAGATATCTTTCAAGAATGTGGTGACATTTAATATGGTTTGTTGCGATATGATGAGCTTGAGCAGCAACGAGCACACCGCTAACGCAACTAGGATGAATATATCAACCTTCCCCGTGAACACGCAGAAAGCTACCATTCATTCATGTTTAAAAACTTTTTCTCACACATCGACATTCCTCCCTCGCAAATCAATATCCTTGATGGAAATGCACCAGATCTCGAAGCTGAATGCGTGGCCTATGAGGAAAAGATCCGGGCAGTAGGAGGCATTGATTTGTTTCTTGGTGGCATTGGTGCGGATGGCCACATCGCATTCAACGAACCTGGGTCCAGTTTGGCTAGTAGAACAAGAGTCAAGACTCTAGCTTATGAAACTGTGATTGCAAACTCTAGGTTCTTCGGCGGTGACATGGAGTTAGTACCGAAAATGGCATTGACGGTAGGCGTCCAGACAATTCTCGAGGTACGTACCTATGTTTCTTTATCTTTAAATAAATTAGTTCCCAAGACAGTAACTAACAACTGTTGGAACAGGCCCGTGAAGTTATAATTATTGTAACGGGAGCCCACAAAGCCCTCGCACTACAGAAGAGTATTGAAGGGGGGGTCAACCATATGTGGACATTATCCGCGCTGCAGATACACCCTCACCCAATGATCGTGTGCGATGAGGATGCCACTCTAGAACTACAGGTGAAGACCGTAAAGGTGAGACATGCAAGATACTGTGAGATCCATACATACGTCCATAAGTTGACAGAGGCAGTATTTCAAAAGCATCGAAGAAGTTGCACAGCGATTCGGCTTTACTCAAACTGTTCCCAAATCGGTCCAGACAGGCAACCCTATCACGAAGAATGCTGGTAGAACAAGAGTAGATTCTAAGGTCCAAGAAGAGGATGAAATAGCACCTCATGACTTGGTCGCCATATCTCAGGGATGCAAGTTAGCTACCGCTCCGCTAGCGATGACTCCTCCCAGAGCAGTGACACAAGACCTGGCTCCGGATAGTATGTCGTCACGAATACTGGGTATTGAGGGTAGCAAATTGCTCAAACTTGTATCATAGAAATAAGCTTTTAATAAACTTCACAGGGGGAAAATAGAGTAAATAAGAACATATATACCTCACAACTGAATAACATTTGTAAGTACTCATTTACAAGTGAAAAGTAACATGTAAGGAAATTGCTAAAGCTTTTGCTCTACTATGCAAATCCCCGTAACCTTAATTGTAGGGATCTCAACTTAAGAGAAAGTTCTTTTGATATTGTTTTCTGTGATATTTTTCAAGGTTCTCATCTGCGAACCTTGGGCGATACAACAGAGCTCTACCAAAACCCTTACAGCTAAGACAGCTGAGTTCATCCATCTACTTCCCGGGATATAACTGAGGATAGAGGACACTTAAGACATAACACATAAGGAGGACCCAAACGCCTGGGTTGTCAAAGATGAGCAGATAGAACTTGCCATTTTTAGGCTAAAACTCTCATGGTCTATTAAGATATCTCACCAGGGGCTTGATTACACGCCCAGCCCCCGCACTTGCAACCAAATAAAAGTCGGAGTAAGCAAACAATTTGTAGACATTTCTGGCATGGATATTTGGTGTGATAGATGATGATATATATAGAGTCGCCTCATTGGAAGGCGTCGTTACTCAAATCCTCCACATGCGGTGATTGATCTGCCTCGCTTGCAGCCTTACGGTATGGCACAGCCCGTTGGCTCAATCTCGCTGAGTAACAATCACCAACGAACTTCGCCTCATTATGAGGCTTTGCTACGACGAATCCTTACGACGTTTCTTGATCTCCCTTCCCCTTCCTCAATCTTTGCATGGCTTCTCTTGATTGCACTTACCCGTGAACTCCTACTCCCGTCTCCACGGCTCCACATCCCTCCTCTAAACCCTCGGTCTTCTCTTAACCCAGAAGAACTTGCCAGCCCTTCTATACATTTGTTGTTGTTGGGGTGGTGGTACACGAAACCTGATACGGAAGAATCCGGATTCCTGGTTTTCACCCTATTTCTCGCTGCGTTCAGCTTCCCCTCTTATCGAAAGAGATCGAGCAGTTCAAACCCCTATTCTCTAAAGCGTCAAAAACTGGAAAATACAAAAGATGTCTCTTTTCCTCCTTTTTGCGAAGCACACCACTCCAAAGCCTTCGTATGACGTAGCAGCATGTCGCAAACACGCCTTGTTCTTCCCCTCCATACCCCACCACTACGGCCTAGCCATCATTTTGATGATAGCCGTCCCCTTCATCTCGGCGTATCTCACATACTGGATGCAAAGAATGACTCCAGGTGCCAAGGAAGACGACACACCAGACGCTCAGCCAGCACCCGTACCTACATCAGATACGCATATCGACGTCGAAACAACAGCCATACCGGACACCCACCCCCCTTCTGTCGATGAAGAACAACCACCACCTCCTTATGTGCCCGAACCTCCTACATCAACTACTATAACACCAGCTGTGATCGTTTCCGCCCCTCCCTCCAAGCCAGAACCCAAACGCTCCTCTGCCCACCTCTTTGTCCTAGGCACAATCCTCCTCCTCACGAACGCAATCCTACTCTTCTTCAATGCTCTCGGCACCCAAACCCGAATCTTTTGCATGGACACCGGTCTACCCAAACAATGGTGGAACGACTTCGCAGAAGTATTCGTATTAAGTTTCATGTGGTTGCCGGTCGCCATCCCCACCTTCTGGGCCACCATAGCATTAATCTGCTGGCTAATGCTTTTGCGGGATCTGTGGGGTCCCTCCATGAGGAAGAAATACCCAATGAAACCGGACTTCTTTCTTCTGGCAGCGGGGCTGCTACTTATCAGTCCCTTCCTAATAATTTATTTTATAAAGGAGGGCTTGAAAAGATACGGACCTACCGCAATCGAATGGATGGCAAAGGCAGTTGAGGTTTGTCAGAGGAAGTGTTGTGCAGGTGCATTGGAAGAGGATGGGGAAGAGCCAAGGGATGTGGAACTGGAAGAGGGGAGGGGAGCTCACGATGACCATGCAGACGTTGGACAAAGTTCAACTGCAGGTTATGAGGAGAATGCAGGTCTGATTGCGGGAATGGATAAGTAAGAGTTTATGTCATTACTCGCAGCACAAACAATCAGGGGCTTATTTTCAGACTTTAAAGAGAGAGTTAAATCGACTCTTAAATTGCGAATTAGTATAGCATTAACAATCATGGACTTTGGGGTTAGGCCCACTCAGGTCTATTTCTGTAGAAATAAATAAGATTGAGCGCTTCTAACTTCGAGATTTAGAGTGAAAATTTATACAAGCTCAGGAGTTGCGAAAACAACCTTGTATCCGTGGGCTTGAGCCCCAAGGACTAATGCTAGGCGTACAAGTTCGCAGTCTAGAATGGAGACAAATTTAGAAAAACTACGCTGTAGAAAACGACACAAACTTGATTGGAACTTGCTGGTTCCATGGCTGGGCTGCTGTCAGTACACTTATACTCTCCTGCCAACAATCAGAACTTGACCCCAGTGCCAACACCTAGTATACATCCAAAACAAGTACAGTACAATCCTGGCCTAGTACTACTAAATTGCACTGCGGGATTCCATCTCTAGTGATAGATGTTTGATAGAACTTGTTTGCGCACTCGGACAACAAAGTGCTTCTTTCAAGAGACCGATCTCGGCCTTGTCTGCAACATTGCAATCCTCAGCTACAATCGCGCTCGAGTGAAAGCACGTTGCTCCCGTCTCCTTTCTCAGCATCTTGATATTGCTCGACCTTACACTACCTCCAACAACAACGTCAATCCTCCTCCCACTCACATTCGCCTTGTCCACCAACCTCTTCAACATCCCCTTCCCCTCAACTGCACTTGACTTCCCTCCACTGGTGAGCACCGCCTTGAAACCGCACCTGATCAAGACCTCCAGCTGCTCAAGCATGACCCCTTCCGGAATCTCGTCAAAAGCTCGATGGAAGGTACACGGAAACCCACGCGCTTTATGAACCAGGATTTGGCATCGTTCTTCATCGACCAATAGCAAGCCCGTCCCGGCGTCCTTCTTCAAGATCCCAAAGACGAAGCCACTTGCACCTCCCTTCTCAAAGACCTGGATATCATCGCACATTTGGTCGAAGTCCTCTGGACTGTATTCAAAGTGTTCACCATGAGGTCTGATCATGACGTAGATGGGGAGATTGGCAAAGAAAGTAAGGCTGTCCCTCCTGTCTGTGAGGGTTACGAGGGCTCCATAATCTGGTGTCGTGCCTCCTAAGTCGCGATTTTGGCAAAGCTCGATCCTGTGAGCACCAAATCCCTCGGCGTTAAGTGCGGATTCGGTATTGAAGCAAGCGATTTCGAGAACTAGGCGACGTTCGGGCATGACGAAGATGAGGTAACTAGCCCAGAAGATGCGAAGAAATTATAAGAGGAGATGGGATTGCATTTTCATATTGAGGATGGTCGTTTGAGTTCAGATGAGAAAGTGAGGCAGGAAGGTGAGGAAATATCGAGAGAAAGGTGCATGGACCTCATTTTGGCTAGTCAAGTCGAATGCGGAAGCATGACACCGACCGAGTATTTACAACCTTGATCACCCTCCGACTCCATTCTCTCAACGTCTACAAGTTTGTCTAGCAGTAAGAAATCGTCTGCCATTTTAGTAATCGCTATTTCTCATGTGATATATCTCTAATCCTTACTCGAATTTTAAATTATAATTTGTAGTCTATAGCAAAGCTATCTGCTGCATGAGAGGTTGAAAAGCACCTAAAATTACCTCTATAGGGCAAAAGTCCATGCTATCAAAACCAGGCAAACTTAGCAGTATAGCAACTCGTTCCCCATGAGATTTTACAGCCACATAGTGCTCTCATTCACCCCGAACCCCCCAGAATGCCATGCTACTTACTTCTCTTGTAAATTTTGGCCAGGAAGCCCTCGAAAACACTTTTCTTCAGACCTTCGGACTCGTCCACGGCATCAATGAGCTTTCTGATTTCTCCAACCCTCTTCTCCTCATAATCCTTATAGATTTGATCAAGCTTTAGCTCATCGTAGAGCTTTTTAACCGCTGCTTCCTTCTCGCCGTCCTTGCGCCCATAGTTCTCTTCCAGCACTTTTCTTTGTTCCGGAGTGGCAATGGCCAGGGCTTGGTTGACAAGCCACGAGCATTTGTTGTCTAGGATATCTGTGCCTATCTTCCCAATGTGTTCTGGGAGACCGAAATTGTCAAGGTAGTCGTCCTGAATTTGGAAGTACTCGCCAAGAGGAATAAGAATATCTTCTGCTTGCTTCAAATTCTTGGGGGTAGCAATGTTTTGGTGGTAGAGTGCCAGGGCAACCGGGAGGTAGAAAGAGTAGTATGCGGTCTTGTAAATCACGATGAATTGGTATTTTGGCAAGGAGAAGTTGTCCAAATCAACCTTATCCTCGGGTGCGGTAAGAAGGTCACACAATTGGCCGAGTTCGGTCTGATAGGTGGTTTCGTGGAACAACTCGATGAGATCAATGTATGCTGGGTGCTTGCGGAAGTATTTCTTGAGCAGGTGGTAAATAGCGGCTTCCAGCATGAAGGCATCATTGATTGCAATCATGCCGACGTTTGGCTGCCTGTACCAACATGGCGCACCTCGACGAGTGATGCTGCTGTCCATAATATCATCGGAAACGAGGAAGAAGGCTTGGAGGAGCTCGGTGCACCATCCCAAGGTTGCGGCCTCAAAGTATTGCTCTTCGGATAAGGGAGATTCGAGAAGCAGGGAGACCGAGTCGGGAACCGACATTCCACGATTGCATTTTCCTCCAATTGTGTTGGCATGAAGGGACTGAAGAAGAGAAGTAAGTCTGTATGCTCCGGTAAAAGCTCAACGGGGATCGAGCTTACTGCTTTGTACCATTCAACGAAGGCTTGAGGAAGCTTGTATTCCTTTGCATGGTCAAGGAGGTCGTCAACCAGCCTTGGAAAGACGGATTCGAACTTCTTGAGGGTAGTTTTCTCTGCCATTTTGTAGGATTGTTGATGGTGGCAGATGGGAGAGGGAAAATGGAGAAGTGCAATGGATCAGGATTGTGTTGGACAAGATGTCGGCTTCCGATGTTATCTTTATATCTTAATTTGTTGGCGGGGTCTTTGGTGGGGTCTTCAGCTGTTCTTGCGGAATCGCGTGCACGGGACGGCGCAGGGATAATAAGGTTCCTGGTCGCGCCCTCAAAAATCGACTTGTCATGTCAACACGGGCAGAAGAAGAGACGATTTTAGCTTGATCGAAGCGCCAGAAACGCCAAAAGGACATGCTCACTTGGGCAAAACTCAATTACATGTTCAACGTTTGAGCTAACCTTGCTCATCTGTGCCTGGAGACCGGCCCGGAGCGTTACCACCCAAGAACCAGCTACCCGGCCAAGCTACTTTCATTTCAATATCACTTCTGACGGTATTCTTTTGCTGGCGTGTTGATCACTAGGATCATACAATGTCACTCAACACCTCTCACTTGAGGGCGGCACTGCAAGAGGCGGTTGTGAAGTGCTCGGAACGATGTTTATATCAATCTGCAAAATGGCACGAAGCCCCGGCACTACCTACCCCACCTGCAGATCGAATGCCATGCTAACAATGCTGCAGGGCTGCAGAGCTATTGACCTCGATAAAGAGCGACGGCGACGAAGCCGCAGAAGACCCCGAGGACTCGCAGATGACAGAAGTGCCACCATCTTCGGACGGCCTCCCTCCAATCGTTGTCACAGGCAATCTCGACCCCGAAGAAGCACGGCTGGAGGCGAGGGAGATAAATAAATACCTACTGGCTAAATCGTTCTTTGACTGCCGAGAATATGATCGTTGCGCAGCAGTGTTTCTGCCTGATAAAGTGTTGTCTGGGATCTTGTCAACCGCTGCTCCCAAAGTAGCCACAAACATTCAAACGCCAAAGGGAAAAGGCAAGGGCAAAGCGGCGTCTACCCGCCCTGTTGTGCAGCCTGCGGTCCAAAAGCTGAGCCAGAAGAGTTTATTCTTAGCTCTCTATGCTAAATTTATGTCCGGAGAGAAGACAAAGGACGAAGACAGTGAAATGGTCATGGGTCCTCAGGACGGAGGAAATGCTATCAATAAGCAATTGGTAGTCATAAGTCGATTTCTGGATGCCTGGTTCAAAGAGAGAACAGACCCTGAGACTGGGGAAGTTTTTGGTAGCCAAGGATGGCTAGACTATCTGTCGGTATCCCAAACCCGCCCATGCCAATTTTGCTAACGAAGCTAGATACGGTATGGTGCTGGCTAAAGACAAGAATGAAAAAGCAGCCATGGAAATGCTGATACGGAGTGTGCATTTGTGTCCTATGAATTGGGGATGCTGGTTAGAGATTACCTCTTTAACTAGCAGAGCTGAGGACGTAAGAGCACTCGCCTCCTTTCAGACTATGCTAACGCTTGCAAAGCTTCAAGAAATAGCACCTGGTCTACCCCAAAATATCTTCACCTATATATTTCATCTGCATACCTCCCTTGAGCTCTACCAATCTTCTCCTTCTCTCTCTAACGAAATAAACCAACTCCTCGTCATATTCCCCACAAGTCCATTCCTCCTTACTTGCCAAGCTCTTCTCTCATATCACACCAAAGATTTCCTCAGCGCCGAAGCCCACTTCAGCAACCTTCTTGCAATGCACCCCCACCGTCTCGATTCTCTCGACCACTATTCAAACATACTCTACGTCATGAACCTCCGTCCCAAGCTCTCTTTTCTCGCCCACCTTTGCTCCAATGTCGACAAATTCCGACCAGAATCCTGCGTCGTAATCGGCAATTATTACTCCCTACTCTCCTCACACGAAAAAGCCGTTCAATACTTTCGGCGTGCACTCACACTTGACCGATCTTGTCTGTCTGCGTGGACGCTAATGGGCCACGAATATGTAGAACTAAAAAATACCCACGCCGCCATAGAGTCCTACCGTCGAGCCGTGGATGTCAATAGGCGAGACTATAGAGCATGGTATGGTTTGGGGCAATCCTACGAGCTGCTGGAAATGCATGCGTACGCCCTTTGGTACTATAAGCGTGCAGCGGGGCTAAGACCTTGGGACGGGAAGATGTGGATGGCAGTCGGATCCTGTCTCCAGAAGATGGGTAGAGACCTTGAAGGCATAAAAGCGCTCAAGAGAGCCTTGCTAGCTGATAGTTATTATGACGGTGGAATTGGAAGTTCATTCGGCAGTGGGAACCGCGACCGAGGAGCAGCAATGGACCCAGAGATCCTCCTTCAAATTGCAAATATGTACGAGAAACTTGAAAATGAAGAGGAGGCCAAGAGTTATATGGAGATGTGTATAGCGCAGGAGGAAGGCGGTATTCAAGGAGGACTAGGTGATAGCATGGTTAATATACATAATGATGAGGGGAGCGATGATGATGGTAGGCGGGTGAGTGGTGGGGTGCTTGGCGAGAGAGAACCGGGGACGGGGGTGACGGTTGCGACAAGTAAGGCGAGGATGTGGCTAGCAAGGTATTGTTTAAAAACGGGGGATTATGTGAGGGCACATCAGCTAGGCACGGAATTATGCCAGGATGGGGTGGAGATCGAGGAGGCGAAGGCGCTGGTGAGGGATGTGAGGGTTAGGCTGGAGGGAGAGGGGGTTAGTGTGGATTGATTTATGAACGGGCTCGAGATATATATAGATGGTGTACTAGTCTGGTACGAGATGCTTGGAGTTGGAGGTGAAAAGGAATATAAGTTTGATACCCCCTTTGAAATGGTGTTGTTGGAGATAGACTTGATTCTCCGGGTTTAGGTTTAGAGTAAGTCTTACTGGCATCGAAGTCGGGGAAGTATCATATATGGCCTTGAATCGAACGGGGCTTGCTATACATGGTGCATGAACTTACCACGTTCAAATAAAGATTCACTTAGCGCCATCATGCGCATTGCATATCGGCAAAGCAATATCGCTAAACCCCGCAAGTCATTTATACAAGTTTCTCATTCGTCACGAAAGTCTCTCATCTACAGCTCGCTCTCGCACGATTCGGTTAAAAAACGGTAGACAAACCGCCTGTGGTATCATCAATCCTTCTCTCCCCCCGACACGATGGAATCAAGATGTTGAATGCGATGTGAAAAAGCCCAGCTATCCATCCATCCATCCACCCATCATTCCATCTCGATTCCACATGTCCTGCCCGTCATTTCCAAGTCATTAAACTCCAAAGCGCGAGCAACTCAGATATCCACCATCCAAATACTCTAAACATTATAAAATTTCAGGTCCGGAGACACCTCCCCATCGGGCTCCTTAAAAACGTCCCCCATTGTTCGAAGAAAATCCACCTCCAGGGAATTCTCGTGCCTGTTGTGGCGCCTGCGATTCTTGATTTCGTCCGTAAGATGTATTCCTGCTTGGTCCTCGGCTTTGCTGTGGTATCGAAGGAGATCGTGTGGCTCCGCTGTACGCGTTGGTATAAGTACTTGCATTCTGGTTGGCAAAGCTTCCCTCGTTCCATTCTCGGCTCGCGCTTTGCGGTTGTGGGGAAACCAAAGTCGGGGTTTGGGCTCTTGCAACAGGACCGTTGATTCTAGGCATGGTTGGAGCTGGAGTGTTCATCCTGGATAGGTTTTGAGCCGGGAATGCGGCCTGACCGCTTGCTACATGAGCATTTGCTGGAACTGCTGGAGAAGTTGGGGATTCGAGGTCTGAAACTCCATTACCAGATCCGATGTGACTACCCCCCCAGCCCCCAAGCGCGTCATCTCCTTGATGTTCAAATTCCCTCTTGTTCCATCCCCCGAGGCCTTTCTCTCGTAGCTCCATTTGGTCACGGTAGGCATCTTGCTGTTGCTTTTCTATGAGGGCATTGTAGGCGGTTCTTTCGCGCTTACCACGGCGACGAGCACGAATGCAGCTGAAGATGGCAGCGAAGAGTAGCAGGGCACCTGCCCCAGCGGAACCGCAGTACACGGCCAATTTAGTTGTGGCTGGGAGATTATTGAATTTCTGGGAGACAGAGAGGGTCGGAGTCTCCGACTTGACAATCGCTTCAGCTATGGTTGAGTTTCCACTGAGGTGCTATTAGAAAAGGCTTCCTTTGCGGGGAAGTATTCCGGCTTACCTGATGGACTTGATGCTTTGCCAGCTTCCAGTATGGTCGGTGTAGTTGTAGGCTTTCCCCGTTCCATAGTCATTGATCACAGCGCTTTGGAGATACATTGTGTATGGACCCTTGGAATAATCTGTGAGACCACCTGCCCATTCAATCGTTCCATTGGAGTTGTCCGGATCTCCTCCAGCCCAGATTCCAAATCGAACTGTCATGGGGGTTTGGGGGAAGTTGTTGCCCTCGTTTGCGGCCGCATATGGTAGAGTTCTGACGAGAGCAGAGTCAATGTACCACTCTATTTGAGCTGACGTCCAGTGAACTGTGTAATTATGGAAGTTTTCGCGAGGATCGCTTGAGACTGGGTAATACAATGCCCGGTCAAAAGAAGTAGTGTTGCCCTTGCCAAAGTAGTTGGTCTCAGCATGAGTCCCATTGCCGCCCATAAACTCCCAATCAACCTCATCCAGATCGTCAGATTCCAACACAATTGACGAGATAATGCCTTGACCAGTCGCAGCCTTCATCACAACACTGACGGATCCAAAGAAGATGTAGAACTGAGACTGGATGGTGGGGGAATCTCCTTTCTTTGCAACAGTGAAAGCGGTCCCATTCGTACTATCGTAACCCAGACTGCCAGCAGTAATATTAAAAACATCAGTAAGTGTAGATGATGAGTTGAAGACAAAGGCATGGGACATAGCCAAAGCTGGATCGACAGGACATATGGTGTCATTGAGAGGGTTGCAAGGCGTCCATGTTTGCGCAAAGATGGGAGCACTGAGAGCAGAGACTCCCAGGAGGAGGAGCTTGAAGAATTGCATAATGTGCAATGGAGAATTAGTTATAAAGAGTGTGTGGAGAGAAAATGAGTAATGAGTGATAGATCAGACAGCGCCAGTCACAGACAGGACGCCGAAGAGGGATTGTTCCTTGAAGGAGCGTAACGTGCAAAAATGCACAGTATAAGTGTGTTGCAAAATTGAAGAGGGACAATTGACAGGATGAGGGAGGAAGAGAGAGAGAGCGGGAGATTAACGGGAGATTAAGTCGGACGGCGTTTCATCCCGGTCGGACCACAATGATAAGCCGAGAAGGGTTTAGCGTGCGTTTCGCATCGTGGCGTCGTCTAGTCTCAAAGAGGAAAAGGGGCGAGGATCGTCGGATTAATAGGATATTCCGAGATGGCGCTAGATGAAGCACTTCAACGGCTTTTGACTCTTCAACTCATCAACCAATTATTTCATACACCTTCAACTATAGCCTTTGTCAAAATGCATAAGACAGTCCGACTTGTCGTTGGATCGCTGGTTTAGTTGCCTTTTCCTCCTCGCATCTTCACTTGCATTCTGTACTTGATTTAAGCATAAGGGAAACACGTATACAGTGGATCAGAGCTTCCCTCCATGCTAGTGCATGCTCTGCCCATCTCCAAGATCTGAGGATTTGATTAACCTTAACTTAAATGTTGGCAACACGTGTTTTTAAAGTATTAAAGTTTTTACTTTGTTCTTGTTTCAGAAACCTCGATATCCCTCTCAATCTTTGAGGACATTGAGGATCTTGAGGAAGTTACAAAACAATCACTTGAAGCCAGCACTCTCCAGGAGAGTGCACCTAGAGACTCTCAAGCAACTCTAAAAACACACACATCTAACGATATCTTCATACGTTCACATCTCTCCCTATCTCTCCAACGCTTCTGTCAGAACATGTGGCAGGATGAAAGAGATGCTGGTTCAATTTTTGGTAATTTAACAATATGGCCCATTGCCCTAGTAGTCCCCATGAAGGTACATGTACTTTTCTAACCTAAGGGCATTTCTAACTTCATTCACAAGACATATCTAAACGTCAAATTCTCCCGATCCGTCAAGTCAAGCTGATTATTGTCCACCTCGTGACCCTCGCCATCACTCTCCTCTACCACACCAACAGACCGAACCACTTCTCCGGAAGCAAGAAGTGAATCACGGCGTTTGTTTTCCTTAACCAAGTAGTATCTTATATACAAGATGAGGAAGGCTGGGAACACACTTGCAACTCCAAGGATGACTCCCCATGGAACGTAGTAGCGGGGCTATGTTCCATCCGTCAGCAACCTTTCTTACAATTGAGTGAGCAGGAAACACTGACCTTGTACTTTGCTTGGAACAGCTGCGGTGAAAGAATATTTCCTAAACCATAACCAACATGGTACAGCGCTATGACAGTTGTCTTCTTCGTATGACCGGCCGAGCAATTCGCTGCCCAAATCATAACCAGAGCGTATGGAATTCCTGCTGGAGCTCGTATCCAGATTGCTACAACTAGTCCCCATCGATTTGACCATGGAAGTGCTATTACATGTTAGAAAGCCCTCGATCAAATACAGAAAAACATAATCATCGTGCTTCAAACCACATACCCATAAGAAGTATACAGGATAGACAAGGCAACACATATGCTGCCGCTGAAATCCACGCTCTCGAATTCTATCTTTGGTCAGCAATAGGCAGACATGGATATGTTAAGGTTGTACACACCCGAGTATACGCCAGCAACCACGCCGCAATCGCCAAAGAGACAAAATTAGTCAACCCAGACACACAGCCAAGTAAAGTGGTTTGTAGAACCGTAAAGCCAAAAGAATTAATGATCAGTGAGTATTGATTCGTCAGACCATTTGCCATTTCCTGACTCCATGCATGCAGGAAAAACATCCATGTCTTAGGATCTTGAAGAGCTTCGATAAATCTGAACCATCAGTGCAATTCGCAAGACGGATAAAACTCTGTCAAACCTACTGATGCTTCTTAAACCGCTTTTGCTCGATTCCAGAGTGATTTCCCTTGATGCGCAGAATCGCTTGTGCCCGTTCCTTCGGTGTCAAGAAATGTGCCTTCAACGGATTATCTGGGAAGAAGAAGAAGACAGCAACTGATAACAGCAGTGTCAGTGAACCCGTAATTACTATGCCTCCGTTAGCATTTGCTCACAGAATTCACGCTTCGAATTATCTCACTCATAAACCACTTCCATGGAGAAAAAGACCCGGTCTTAATAAACAGCACACCATAGGACAGCAACCCAGACGTTATTGGGCTAGCATTGCCTATTGCCCACATGCAAGGCATGAGGACAGCTTGCTCGTCGTAGGTGAAGAACATAGATAGTATGAGGAGGAATGCGGGGACGATGCATGCTTCGGCTGTGCCAAGGAGAAAGCGAATGACGAAGAGGCCGGCAAAGTTAGAGCATGCGGCGTGGAGATAGATGAAGCCGGACCTTGGGACAGTAAGTAGAGATTCTTAAAGTTGTTGGAATTGAGAGTGCAGACCATACTGCTAGATTCAAGGCTAGCCATTTGCCAACGGGAAATCTTTGAAGCGCCCAGTTTTGGGGATATTCGGCAAGGAGATACCCTAGATAGAAGATACTCTGAAGGATGTGAGCTTCTCGCCGTCAAATGCAAATTCTAGATCGGATTCGAACTTACCGATAGCCAGTTATATTGATTCGAATTCAGCTTTGCGTCTTTTAACAACCCCAGAATAGCCGAACTTCCAAGCTGTAGACTGTTAGTTCAGGAGTTTCCAGCTTGAACTCGAACAGAAAACTTACTGTCTGCTTATCCACATACATGATGTGGTAACCAACACAGATGAATGGCAAAATCCATTTGATGCACTTGTTTCTAATTAACCTCGCTTCCTCCGGAGTCGGCTCATTGACCTCGCCTAGCTGGGAGAATAGTTTGTACGACTCGTCAGCGTATTGTGTCGGAACTATCGGTACGGCGACTGCGTTAATTGAGGTAGTGTCCTTTGAAGGGATACCTTCATTGTCGGACAAAGAACTCGTCTTAATATCCTGAATAGTGGCCATTTTGATGGTTGAGGAGGTTGTGGTCTAATGTTCACTTCAAGCGAAGAGGAACATCACCTAAGTATCTGATGTAAACCCACCCGCTCTGGTTTAGATATATCGGATAGATGACGCGATTAGAGTGGAAATCGCTGCCATCGAAGTTTGTCTCTATTATCTATCCGGCGGATAGTTTTCAGGCCTCACTTGTTCATGAGAGGGGTCCATTCTGGATCTCTAACCAGCCAAGGCGGGACCTTAAATACCACTTGGGATAGAATTCCCAAATGATCAGAAATTCCCCATGTCCTCAACTCGTCAGAAACTCAATACACTTCTTGGGTCCAATTAAAGTAATTGTAGGAGTGGAGATAGCTTGCATAAGATTTGAGTGATGGATATCTTGTGGTGTGGCGTGCTTATCTTGCATAACTTCGCCATCCTCATTATGTCTTCGCCATCTCATCCTTGACTTTTCCATCTTAAAAGACAGACTAAATTGAATTTAAGTACGTAGGCTTCGTGTATTTTCCGTAGACTATCTCAGCAAGAAAGATCAAAAATGGGATGAAGTCATCCGATACAGTCGGATCGGAGCTTTTGCTGGGAAATGAAGATAGAGGACTTTTACTTATATCATAAAGCGATCATGGCGATATTTGTACCTCAAATTTAACACATTCTCTAGTTTCTTTCGATAAATATCCTCAATATCAGAAAAGATGACCGCCGACTTTCAACCACTTCAAGTTGCGATTGTTGGAGCAGGAATTGCCGGACTTACAGCTGCCATTGCTCTGCGACAACATCCTCATATCCACATTGAGCTCTATGAGCGGGCAACAGAACTGAAAGAAATCGGGGCAAGCATAGCTCTCGGGCCCAATGGTCTTCGCACCCTGCAGAGACTTGGACTGGACAATGTGATCAGCGATGATGTAGCATTCCGAGGTCCGGCAGACATACCCATGATCTTCAGGCATTGGAAGACGAACGAGATCATCGGCAAAGACGAGCATGAGAATGTGACAGAGCACTTGCATCGCACGGCGAGATATCATCGAGCGCACTTGCATCAAGCGCTACTTGAACATGTTCCAAAGGATATCATCCACCTTGGGAAGAAGTTACTCACTGCGGAAGTGGACGTAGATGGTGTGAGTTTAGGGTTTGAGGATGGAACGTCTGTGAAGGCCGACTTAGTACTTGGAGCTGACGGACTACGTTCGGTAAGCCATTCATTAAAATATACGATTCATTTGCTTACTGGAGTGCCAGGGGGTTCGAACAGCTTTCGTACCCGACTTCCAGCTGAAGTGGAGCGGATGGACAGCTTTCCGTGCCATTTTTGATGCATCACTGGCTGAACCCGTGCCTGGTTTACCAGAGGACTCAACTCACTGGTGGGGTCCAAAGACTACTTTCTTTGCGTCCCGGTTGGGGAAGAACGCTTTTACCGTCGTCGGTGGAGTGTACAAAGATCCTGAAGTAGACGATGTAAACGTCTTGTGGGATCAAGAAGCTGATGTCAAGCTTCTTCAAGATGGGTACACCGTTAGTAGTTAGCATTCTCAACGCTTCAACCCAAATCACTAATTCTTGCCCTAGGATTGGAATCCAGTGGTGAAAGGTTTGGTAGACATCACTCCAGACGTCCGATACTATCCAAACTACACTTGTGCCTCATCACTTCAAACGTGGAATTTTGGAAATCGTGTTACTCTGATTGGCGATGCGGCTCACGCTCATGGAGGGGCCCACGCAACGGGTGGCAGTATAGCAATAGACGACGCTTATGCCTTCTCTCTTGCATTGAAATCAGTTTTCCCCATTGATTCGACACGCACGCCATCTGTTGATGAGATAGGCCGGGCTATCAATCTCTATGAGGCCACTCGCAAACCCCACGCGGACAGATTACTGAATACTGTAAGAGCGGCGAATAAGGCCCGAGCAGCAAGAGTCGAGAACCCAGAAACGGACGCTGAGTTGAGGACAAGAGCAGCTAAGGGATCTAATACTACGTGGCTCCATGAGCATGATGTAGTCAAGGCGTTTGAAGAAACGTTAAAACACAGCGAAGAACCGCGGCAGGAAGTGGAGGCAGCTTCAGCAAAGTTGTGACGCAAGCCTTCTTAGGAGGCAATCAAACACTAGCAGTGTATAATTTCCAGTCATGTTTAAGATCGAGGCTTAGAAAGTTAAGTCACTAGGTATTGTCTACGTCAAGAAAACAGATAAAATCAAATTCTGGGCACTTTTAAAATGCGAAAAGTAGGAGAGCTGAAAAAGACGTAATACTTGATGAAATTGTAATAACAATAACTGAGATGTAAACTTTCTCACAAAGGTAAAGTGCTACATTGAACTAGTATGATGGTACTGCCGACTAGTTCCCCTGACCTAAGACTCAATATCGAGATCAAAAGAGAGCTATCTATATGTCCATATAATGTTTAGTAACAGTCATATGTTGAAGCTAAGTTCATTGTCTACTCTAGCTAAAGGAAAAGGGGCACAAAGAACACTGGCGCAAAAGCCAAGTGGATGAGCGAGCCTGGAAGTATCCTGTACACTTCCGGATTATGCTTTTAGTAGTACTGTAATCACTTAAAGAAAAACCTCTACCGACGAATGAAGGATAGAAACGACAAATAAACCCTCGTATAAATGAGGTTGAGAGGCTTGAGAACTGATGATCTGAATTCATCTACCATAAGTAAAGTAAGGTAGCTGAGAATCTCGTAAAATATAGTCTGGAAAATAATGTGTTGCAAGCTGTTGGTATGAGATTCTCTCTAGGCTTACAATGGTCTCTGCCGACGTACAAGCCAAAAGCAGCTTTATTTTGAGAAATAGGACTATAGCCAGTTTCTCTCTTCTATCCCTGGCAGTCCTCCATTCAACAACCTTTAATCGAGATCTTGAAAGGTTTAGTCCAAAGCTGTGGCGGCCATGGATCGACGTACTAATAGAATGAATGCCCAGCCTAAATGATGTTAGCACAAAACAAAGAAGACGCGCGGTTGTCTTGGAGAGGGCGGACGAAAGTGTCGCTAGAAACTCAAAGGGATGATAGTCCTTTTTGTCGGGTTTCGCTTCGTAGCACCCACGGCTATCTGCATCAGCGGCTTATTTACAATTTCTTTTACCCGAAACTGGAGCGAGGCGAGGGAGGAAAGAAATATCCCCCACCACACATGCGGCATCCCTCACTCCAAACTCTCAGCCTCACTTGTGCCACCGCCTCCGTCATTTATGATTTATCATATGGTCCCTGATGGGACGAAAACTTGAGATATACCTAATTTCCACCTCACTAGCGCCACGTTTGAATTTAGAGATATCCTAGTTGGATCTCGAGCGTTCGTGGCTTTTCCTGTTCACCAAACACATTCAGCAGCCTCTTGTGAAGCCCCCATTCATACCTACTTTACTTCTAAGGTAGCACTAAATTTGTGAATCCGTTCTAAGTCCTCATCTCCTCTTTAAGAACGAACCCGACATACCAAATACACTACATACACAAGCCACAATCTCACCCCAAGCTAACCTCATCACACACAAATTCAACCCAACACTCCTAACATTCGACACATCACACCTTATTTGCTTATTTCAACCCCAGACATGCACTCACTCCGTCCAGCACATAACCAGATCTGCAGGTACACCGAACTCCCGCAAAAATCAAAAACAAATCGAACCCCACGTCACATCGCCAAACCAAGGATCGAAAAACGCCCAAAAGATCAGGTCTGAGATACGGCATGAAATATTATACATCTACATCCGGATCTACAGTACAAGATAGTGCTTCGTACGGGTGAACAACCAACAGCTCGCATGACTGACTAATTGACATACCCTCCGTAAACACGACAAAAGCAAAGCAAAAGCAAAAATAAACGAAAAAGCAAACACATGGAGAAGAAAAGACATCACCGACCTTTCTCATTCTCATTCTTCGCCTCCGCCTCCGCCTCCACCTCCACCTCCACCTTCCTCATCACCAGCCTCCTCCTCCTCATCATCATCTTCACCACTCTCCTCCCTTCATTCACCCCCAACCCCCAACCCCCAACCCCACGTCTCCCTCCATTCTTCTTCCTCCCATCCATCTCCCCTCCAACCCTCCCCAACCCTCCCCAAAAATGAACACCACCTCTATAAAACCGCTAACCCACGGCAGAATCCATCCAGCCCATCCTCCTCCCCACAAAACCCCCCACCTAACAATCTAACCCAAAAGCGCAACCCTACTCCTCTCCACTCCACTCCACTCCACTCCCTGACTCATGTAAGTAGCACCTCCACCACGGAAAAAAAAAAAGGAATCCCCCCAAAAAAAACCGGACAAGAAACAGAAAAAGAAAAAGAAAAAGTGGGGATCCAATCCCCACCTCAGATGATACTCGGGGCGATTAATCGGCCAACGGAAGACGGACTTATATTTTCGGGTCTAGGCGGCTGGCTGGACGCGACGACGCGACGCGAAGACTCACTAGCCGCCTCGGGACATCCGCAACGTCGTGCGTTCGTTCGTTTGTTCGGTTGTTGGTGTGGTGGGCTGACCACGGTTAGTGACCTGGTTGCTGCTGAGTATCGGAGCTGAGTATCGGAGCTGGACGGAGCTGAGTATCGGAGCTGGACGGAGCTGATCTGAGAGGAGCCCGACAAGACAAATGATTTAATTCATCACGGGGAGGAGAAACAGGCATCTGGGAGAAACGCAAGAAGGTGATGTGAGGGAAGCGAAGTGTGAGTGTTCGTAAGCGAGAGAATGTTCATTCCAAATCTATATCCCCAACCACCTCCAAAAGGTTATGTCCAAGAAAGAAACAATGAATTCCCAAAGGGTTCATTTGAATGTTCAGAGGCAAGAATCTTCTCCCGTGTGAGAGAGAGAGATTCCACGCCTCATTTGTAAATATATACAAGAATCTTAAAAATATTCACAACCGATCCGTCCCCTTATATCTATAAACGAGTGTCTCAACGAATGTAATCGGAGCCAAACTCCATTTCCCATATATACCATACCCCATACCCATTTCCCCATCCCGAGAGGTCTGTCGTGTCTGACTATCCTCCCATTCCCTGATTCCCCCCATCTAAGCCCAAACCCGGGTATTCCCAAATCGTAAAGTCGTCATAGATCTTGAAATTTTTCATTTTTGAACATCGCTGCACGCAAGCGTGCGCAGACATTCGGTCGTCCGTCCGTCACGTCCCTGTCGTCCCAATATCCAAAAACTCCGTTCGCCGTTTCTCATTCCCAGACGAGAACGGGAGGAGATCAAGACTTGTCAAAAATCTATGCGCCGGTAACAAACTCCCTGCTCATGCGAGCAACGATCGTTCTCCTCCTCTGGTTGCTCAGGTTCCCCAAAAGGCAAATGAGCTCCTCGTCATCAGTGCTCAGGGTCGCGATGTCATCCCACTTGTTGTATGCATTTTCACAAGGGAAGGTCTGGCACCCGCTGACGGGAGTGTTGCTGTTCTTTGGGAACAGCATCTTGACGCCCTCGGTATCAGATGGGTTGACGATGGCTGAGACGTCGAAGTAGGTGGCGCCGGCGTAACCGTTGAAGCGAACCTCGCCAAGCATACCAGGGACGTTGTCGTTACCTTTAGAAACCGAGTAGAAGTTTCCGATCCAGCTGTCGGGGAAGGTTTGGTTTGCAGTGTCTGAACCGGCGATGACGAGCTCAGGGATGTCCTCGAGACCGAGATTGGCAGAAAAGTAAATGGTGCGCTCGGTGGAGTCTTGGTTGACGAAGTGGATTGAGTTGGCAGCTACCAGGGAGGCGAGGCCCATAAGGATGATGCTGAGGGATTGCATGATGATACTGTTTTGTTCGTAATGTGTGTGTTTTGAAGGATTGTTGTGATGAGAGAACAATGTTCCGTCAAGTTTGTCGATTGGACTAGGCTACTGGAGCGAGTTCTAAATCGAAATTGTTTGTTCGGTCGTCAAGACTGATGTTGCTAACTGGTGTTTCTGATGTCGTAGAGACAATGATTTCGCTGACAGTAGGCTAGCGTTGCTTCGAAAAGGACTGCTGAGCTCAAGGATAGTATATTGCGATCACAGATCGAAAGTCGAAAGGAAGGAGTGAGAAACTGCCGTTGTCGTTACCTGAAGTCTTGGAACTTGAAAGGATTGTGTGGTAAAGAAAGAAGAACGGTTTTGGTGGGGGGAGGCCAACTATAATATATGAGGGGGAGGGACAACACAGAGGTGTGAAAACATCTGACAGTCGGCTTGAGCTCGGTCTACTTTAGCTAATTGGAATGATCAAAGCTCGAGGCGTCCAGAACGCTTCCATTGTCGGCGTTTAGGCTATCATCGACGAGGAATGGATTGGCTCGTCCCACTGTCGAGAACACTCTGCCCTAAATAATTGTAAATCCATGCCCGCCAACTCCTGAATGGTCAAGAGCCCTGTCTATAGGGCCGCGTTGAGCAAAATCTGGTCTGCATGTTCATCCAAGGGTGCTTCGACCCTCGCAGCTTTGAAATTTTAGAGAGCATTATTTGCTACATCTCCTTGTCAGCTTCCTTGCGAATTCATGATTTTAACTTTTATTCGGGAAGAGAACGGAGCTTCACTAAACATTCCGGCAAGGATGGTTCCAAGGACCGAATTTTCAGTCAGGAGTGGGGTAGGTTTTCCCGAAGCGGAAGCTGGTCAGACTAACAGGACTCCACCTTTTAGAATGCGCTCGGGAATCCATTGGACGTTAGACAGTTGGTACCTGAATCGGAGAGTGAAGCTTAACCTCGCCTGCTCGCCATGTGTCCATTCTGCAGAGGCCTCAACTTTTCCTGATGGTGGTGTGGGGATTGCCGTAGGGCGTTGACCCAATGAGTGGGCTCGGGAGATGTTCAACACTTCCGCTGTTGGCTGCCCGGAATGCCGCCCCCCATAAAAACGGTTCCCGATGCCAGTACAAACTCTGCGGAAGGGATTTCTTGACCGACTAACTTAGAACTTGCTAACTTTCCTTTCCTTGGTAGAATGAGATAACGGAATTTTAAATGACGAATATCTGCACGCGAAGAAAAACAATTGCTGAAGAGGTCAAAACGCTGAAGGGAAAAAAAGCGAGAGTATAAGCTCAAATTTGAGACGAATTCCCCCGCCTCTGGATGGTATGGACTAGATCGCCCACCGGTAAAATTCTCCGTGGGGTCCGTGGAGGTACGGCGTAGGTACCATACGGTAGGTACCTGCGTACGGAGATAGGTAAGGTGGTGGTGTATTGAGCTTTGGTAAGCTTCGTGACCAATTCTGAACCACATCTCCCTCTTCCCTCAACCGCCTCCAGTCAGATCAGACCAACACCTCCGAGTTTTTCCATACTAGAAGAGATCGCAAATCAGAAGGTCCATCACATTCCCAACGACGTGCATAAGTTTGTAGTACCGAAGCCCAGGGTTTGCGATTTTTACATCCTTGATGGGGGTTGGGCTAAAGATCGCGATCGTCGCTGATGGCAGCTGGACTTTGCCTTACGGATGAGAAGTGAGGTTAGCAAGGGCCCTTGACATGCGGTTGCTACTGCCGTCCTCGGCGACCCTCTGTGAATTGGTCTGCGCGTGTGTCCGAATAGTAGTCCTGATAAGTATTCACATGCATAACACATCAGAACTGTCGGTCTTGATTATATTCCCTCCACATCGACCGCCAGGTCCTACAAGTTAATGAAGAGACTTTTTGGTGCCTGATCGCGATGCGGTCCGGAACTCTATCGTGCGAACAAAACCTTAGAACAAGGAAGCTGGCGCAGGTAGCAGGGTGCTCAGCCGAGCGAATAGAGTTGTCTCAAAATGTCTTGCCCTTGCATCTTGTGCAGGTACACGTCTGGCCCACATGATCGCCAGGTACACCCTTTCTGTTTCTGTTAGCTTCATTGTTGTTCCTTGCATGAATATTGAATAAACCAGAAAACTTTCCTAGTGTTTCAATCTTGGAACCCTAGCAAGAAAGTATTTGGAGTCTGAAGTTTGGCCGGTGCAGCTTAGTGTTGAGAGAAGCAATCGGTGGGGGGATTACTGAATCCAAATTGCCGGGTATCATGACAGCTCACTTCCCTTTTACCCGGACGGGGAAGATGCCCAATCCCAGCATCCATACCATAGGGACTTGGTTGGCCCACATTTGACCCATATTTGACCCACACTTGCCCACTGCCTGCCGCCAACCGGTATATATTACGCCAATCAGGTTGCCCGTGCACCTATCTTCTATCGATTGCGATTGCGATTGAGATGATGGCGACGGACGTTCGGCTTCGAGAACCAGATATATGATTTCCCCCAAGGAGTTTGACGCCGCCGATAGAAAACGTGGAAAGAAAGGCACCGACCGGTCGCTTTCAGAAATTCCTTTGACCATGGCCAAAACAAAATCTGAAGTCGCATCAGAGGTGGATGGATACCGAATAGCGGAGCCGGAGCGTCATGAAATCTCTGATGTCTGATGCAACCGAGTTGACCGACCCTTCCTTGTCCATACGGCTTCTGCCAGCACATGCGAAATCGCTGCGATTTGTAATTTTGTAAGTTGGTAACGACTCGCGACACGCCTGATAACGTGCTCGGGCGGATAGGCAATCCACTCCACAGTGGTTCTCCAGTGGCAGCTAGCTGTAAGCGATTCGGACTTACAGGAACTCATCACCGAATCCTAGGCTCTCTGCTCCTTCACCTACCATCCTGTTAGTAATAGCAAACTCGTTCGAGAAAGGATATCCACAGTTCGAGGAGTTGCTGGCGCTAATACATAGTAGAAGACGGATATCGGTCCGACGACAGAAAAGGAAGCGAGAAGTTGAGAAGTCCAAGTTCGGGAGTTGGTGGTAGCAACTTAAAGGTCGGTTTGAAGAAAACAAGCAATAGCATCCCATCCGACCATTTGTCCGTCTGTCATAATTCTCGCCGGTCCTCTGCCAAAAAAAAAAGTGAATCAATCGAGAGACATCCAGAATAATAAACGTCATTTATGTGTCAAACAAGAACCAATTCTAAGAAAAGTTCTTAAGGCCAAGTATTAGTAGATTACGAAGGAGATAATATCGTATGACTAGGTTCGATATAGTGCCACACGGTTATTTGCTCTAGACCTGTTATTCTAAATTGAACAGCCCAATCTGTTCATATAAAACCCAAGAGAAAATACAATTGACAAGTCCAACAAAAGCTTTAAAAAAAAAGACGCAATACTATGATGGATATTAAGAGGTCGAAGAATCTCAGCCTCATATCGCATAAACAGTAGGTTATGGAGGTCATTTAGTGAAAGAGAGTCGAGAACAAAAATACCGCTATCAAAGCCATTAACCCTCACACATCACATTCGTAAATAGCTCTCATATGAA
Source organism: Ascocoryne sarcoides NRRL 50072 (assembly GCA_000328965.1). Taxonomy (NCBI): domain Eukaryota; kingdom Fungi; phylum Ascomycota; class Leotiomycetes; order Helotiales; family Gelatinodiscaceae; genus Ascocoryne; species Ascocoryne sarcoides. The sequence continues at coordinate 739,451 of KB205947.1, read as the reverse complement.
ATAGGGATTAGACATCCAATGAAAAAGAAATTATTTGTGAAACTGTAACGTGCTTGGAGATGGCTTAAGCATGGATTTATGTAGTTATGAGATTGTGCGAGCTTTGTAACTTTACACAGCCGCAGCTGAACAAATATTGTGGCCGGACCTGGGTCCGGATGGATTGAGCAACAACTTGTTCAAGGGGAGTGCAGGAGTTGACTTCGGACACTGAGCACATCTCAGATATCATTTCCTCTCATTCAATGACGGGAAAGGCGCCACTTCCTCAGAGTAAGATGTGTGACTTATGCATGCACTGTGGAGGATATTCCTGCATAAAGCTTTATGCAAGGGGTCGGACGTGCTGAGATATTCCCCGGTATAGAAAATATGGCGCCCCGAAAACATTTCCATAAGCCTACGACCTCACAAGCCCAATATCGTTGCATCGAATGTCGACAGTAGCTGGACATAACGGCTGCGGTCCTGTCAGCACCCAGTCTGTTGTTCGTGGTTGACAGTAGAGAAGAGCGACTGCAGCGATGAGTTGCCAGTACCAAAAAGAGAAAAACGCGACGATATTTTCAGATATGTATTAGCAATCTGTAGTAGATACGCGGGGGCTTACTTCTTTCTACAACTTGGATGTATCCCTCACATCTACTAGATGACAGAGATACTGAAAGAGGCTCAGAAATTGAGATAATCTGCCCGAAGGGTCAACTTCGGAGACGGCACAGCCGTGCATGATTGTTGGAGACGGCTCCTCATCCAGTCACCGATCTGGCACAAAATTATGGAAAGGTCTCCGTTGCAAGAAAATCAACGGACAAAATCCCTCACAAACACATCCTTTTGTCTTATGGCTTTGTCGCTATTCTTAGACTCCGACTTCTGGGGTTTCTCTCCAAGGCCAGCCAGACCAACGAGAGTACGGTACAACGTTGCGTCGAGGGTAGATTAGAAAGCAGAAACCTGGCCAACACACGAGGCTGCAAAATTTGAGGCTGAAAATATCAGATCTCATCCATGCCAGGCCCAAGGTATATCTGACTCTCCTAAGGCCGAACACGAACAAATATAGCCGCGGCCCAACAGTCGGTCTTTGCCGGCTTCGTGTGTGTTGGCCATCGATATCGACCAACAATTCGGTTCTAGACAAGACAGGAAGAAAATACGGCTTGGATTAGCTTTCGATAGCACCCTTTGCTGGTGGAGAAACGTGTAGTCACTCAAGCGTAGCCTCGCGAGACGAGAGATGTCGCTGACCGTCCGGGGAGGAGTTGTTAATTTCGGAGGATTCGGCAGTTTCAAGCCCACGATAACAAATGGTATCTGGGAAGAACGGTACGATTTTGCATCATCGGTCTTGGGCCTCTGTTTTATCGATTTCGTTCCCGTCTCCTTCTCGGTCCCATCTTAAGTCTCATCCGGATGGGGACCATTATCACGACCTCACACCAGTTGCGCGCCGTCCGTCTCTTCCTTCTATGCACGGCGATTATCCCTGGGCCATTCGGGCAGATCCACCTCGTATAACATCGAGACAGGAGAGTTGTCGGCCAATGACGACCTTTGCCCGACATCACCAGCCATCGACGTCTTGTCGATTTCTCAGGAGGGCCGAACGGCATGGTTGTGGCGCCAATCGCCTCGCCCGCAGGACGGCTCAGGGTGGAAGACCCTATCTCTCACATTCATCGTCCCGTCGTTTGCAGAAGCCCGCAAAGCCTGAAAGCCTGCGGAGCCTGCGGAGCCTGCGGTGGGTGGTCGAGAATCGTCAGGAACGAGACGACGTGGGAGGTCGCACAGCTCCGAACGAACGGCTGCAATGGCGTTGTTCCTGCTTCCCTCTCAGTCACCTCTCATGCATCTCGTGTTTGCTTTTTTGCCCAGCCGACCAGTACTCTATCTGGTGGTCCGATGCGATAGAAATAGAAATATGATGACGATGATTTGCAGAGGAAGCGGGCGTGGCGGAGACAACAGGGGAATTGATTGGGAGAAGGTTCCAGACACAATACTTCGCGAAGCAGTGAGCGACTTGTTGGCACGGTGAGGATGGGCAAAGTGGAGTGGGGATGTACTTGGAAGTACCTTCGAGCGCCTCTCGTCATTTGTGATTGCCATACCGGTGATGGCTGGTGATGCTGCCGGTGGTCGTCTTGGGAGGGCTCGGACCTGGAGATGGCCTGTAGCTGGGGTGGTCGATGCTCTGGATGCTCCGCTCTCTGTCTGTCGGGAGGAGGAGTTAGTTACTTGGAAATGTTGGCATGGAGGTGAGCTGGAGACGAGAACGTGGTGTTGTTCGATGGACGATGGACGGGTGAATGAATGGCTCACCAGTACTTGGCAACTGGGCATCGACAGGAAGATCACAAGGAGACCGACTGGAGATGTTTCTCTCTCGGGCGTCGAAGGAAGGATGATCGATGGATGGATGACTCTCATCACACCTCGTCTCCGTATTTCCCGTGTTTCTCCAATGCTCACAATCACATGGATAATGGATATGATGGACGGAGGGGAGTGGGTCCGGCTCGAGGTTTCTGATAGATACAGTTGGATCCTCGACGACGAGATGACAAAGAAAAGCAAGCAAAGAGGAGGGAGGGCGAAGAAGGAAAGCGCGAGTGGACCGGGGCCCTCTCGTGTTGACTCTGCCCCCCAGCCCTTTCCCAAAGCAGATGCGACTTGGTGGTACTTGCCCGATATCGAGTGGCTAAGGCACCGGCCTGCCTTCCACGCCTTCGTATTCCCTCCTATTCCGCCAGACAGACGGTCCTTCCCTTCTGGTACCTGCCCTGCTCCTGCCCGCCATGGACGAGGGTGCATGGAGTGCATGGCAAGAGCGACTGCCACTCCTGCCCCTTCTGCCACTTTCTGCCACTGCTGCCACCTGCTGCCCGCTACTGCGGCCTCGTACATAAACCCCGACCACACCCACCCATCCTTCCTCTCTTTTCCTTCCTCTTCTCTACACTTCACTCGTACATCACATTCGTTGATCAACACCGCGGTACTCTCAAGTTCGAGTTCAACTCCAAGTTCTTGCGTATATACCCACTTTCGTTACTACAACCTACAATCGTTCCACCGAAACCATGAAGTGCATTCTCCCCGTCTTCGGCCTCGTCGCCGGCGCTCTCGCCTGGTCCAACGATACCATCGTGTGGACGACCATCACTACTGATGTCTATACTACCTTCTGTCCCGAGTCGACCACCTTCACCCAAGGCACCGTCACCTATACCGCCACCGCCAGCGAGACTCGTGAGTAGTTGCTAGGACGAGCGCTGAGAGATGATGCTAACATGTTCTAGTGACCATCACCAAGTGCCCTTGCACCATTGTGACTCCTCTCTCCTCGGTTGTTCCCTCGTCGACTTACGTCCCACCCGTGAACACCACCTCCACAACACCTATCTTTGTCACCACGACCGAGACGGTCAGCTCGTACACCACCTACTGCCCTCTTCCCACCACCGTGGTCCAAGGAAACCAGACCTACACCATCACCTCTGCTACCACCTTGACCGTGACTAACTGCCCGTAAGTAGCTTGCTTGCCTTGTCTGGCCGCGCACCGGATCCATGTTAACGTTCTTTTAGGTGCTCGCTGACCAAGACCTACCCTGCTTCCCTCACGACCATCACGTTGTCTAGCCTTACTACCTTCTGCCCGGCACCCACAACGATCACCTACAGCTCGGCCACCTACCCGGTCACCACTTCGGGTACCGTCACGCTTCCAGTCGTCACTGTCTCCACTGTCCCCATCACTACTGCTACCCCGGTGGCACCGGTATCCAGTGGCCTCGTCACCAGCGTCGCAGCAACCAACACCCCCAAGCCGGTTACCAGCACGGCAGCTAGCTCTCTTCCCGCCCAGGTCAGTGGGGCCGCCGCTCATAACGGTCAGTCCGGCGTCGGTGCACTTGCACTTGCCGGTCTTGCAGCTATGATTCTATGAACGACTCTTCTCTGCACACGTTTATGAGCTCAACGACCCACGACATCGGAGGACCCTTAATAGAAGGTGGTTATGAGGAGTAACATGGACATTCTTTTAACATATGACATGGTTGTCGGCGGATCGGATGAAATCGGATAATTTTGGCGCTTTTATACAGGCTTGCATGAGCTGCGCGATAAATACCTTCTCACAGTACATAGTTTTCGCATGTCGCTGCAGTGGAGGAAAGGAGGATAATAGAGCGCTTTGCATGCAATTACAGAACCAGATCAATACTTAATAATTCAAAAGCTCATGATATTTTCAGACAGGTAGATGTTGTCCGCTCGAGTGTCGTGAATTCCCATGGCTTCCGGAAAGATGTTTACGAAAGGCGATGGTCAGATCTCAATTTAGACGGAATGAGCTGATCCTGCCTGGCAAGTATTGAAAGGGTGCGTTTTCAAGGTCTGGTGCATACGCTTGGTTGTGGAATCCTTATCTTTTTCTCGTATTGATATCGACCATCTGCATGAAGTGCGAAGTGCGGGGTTGTGGCACCGGCTCCTCATGTGTGGCGCCAAGATAGGCTATCTTTTTATAAACCGAGAGAGAGGTTTATCAGCTGATCCCGAACAATAAGATCACCAGGATTTTCCCTTTGTCTTCTCGATTTCCGATTCGAATGATGATGGAAGGAGTCCGATGGAGAGATGGATGGTGATGATGCTGGATGATGTGGCGTTGGCGGTTGGTTGGGGTTTGTGGTTGGGGCCGCCAAAAACAAATTCGAAAAAACTTGGTCGGAAGCGAGGGAGGGAGACGGGGGGATAGGAGTCAGGGGTAGGAGTGTACTTCGTTGTCATAAGTTGTCATAAGGTTAGGCGAGGAGAGGTTCAAGGTCAGGTAAGGTAAGGTAAGTTAGGTGAGAGGGTGAGGGGAGGGGAGAGGAGGTCATGTTGCGTTGGAATCCATTGCGCCCCTGTCTTCTTATTTTTGTGGTTGTGCTGAGTGGGCTGCGGGTGTTGTATCGTTGTGTTGCGTTACGGTTGCGTTGTGTTGTGTTGGGTGTTGGAAGAGGGAGTGGGGCGGGTGAGAGGATGAGGGGGTAAAGGTGCGTGCGATACGTGTGTGGATGCGTGGTTTGTGTTTGGGTTTGGGTTTGGGTGCCTGACTGGCTTGTGTGTATGTATGTGTGTGTTTGTTCGTTTGTGTGCTTACTGTCTGTGTGTGTTTTTTTTCTTTGAGGTGAGGGTTTGCTTGCTTGCTTGTGTGCCTGTGTGCCTGCCTGCCTGGATGTATGCTTGTCGTATGCTTGTCCGGTGAGCTGGGCGGGTAAGGTTTAGGTTAGGTAGGTATTAGGTAGTAGGTAGGTACGAGAGAATGCTGGGGATGAGTGATCGGTGGGTGGATGAGTAACGATGTGCTGGGAGGGGGTGGATGGAGGGGGAGCGAAGAGCAAAGAGGGACTTCGTAGTAGGTGAGATAGATTGAGCGGATGGGATCGAGTGGTTGATTTGATTGGCTGGGTTGTTGTTTTGGGAAGGCTGGGTTGGAGAGGGGATAGATGGGATGGGAGTGATTGGGCGAAAACCGGGTTATCGTGTATGAGTGGTTGGGGGTTTCGTCGGTGCTCAGGAGATGATGGTGATTGGGTCGAAGGAGGGAGGATCGCTCGGTGCGGTGTGCCTCGCTCGGAAGGGCTGGAAAGGCTGGGAAAGCTTGGAGGGAGATCGTTGCGATGGTCGGGTTGCTCCTTGACTAGGAAGATGGGATAAGGTATTCAGGGTGCTGATCGTTTTGGGATGCGGTGAAGTGCCGGGACGGGGGTGGAAGCAGGTTGATGATTAAGGTTGATAAATATAAGGGGGCTGGTTGGTTGGTTGTGAATGGATAAATCAGTGAATGAATGAGGGGTCAGGACGTCATTGGAGGTGAGATGAGATCGAGATAGGGTAAGGGGCAGTATATTTAGATGAGAGTAGTGGTTTGTTGAGGCAAAGAGGTGAGAGGGGAAAGAAGCGAAAGGTATAAAGCAAGCTTAGGAGGAAGATAATTCGGAATGAGATTGGAAAGTCCAGAAAGCAAAATCGAGGATTTAAGGTGCGAAACTTTATAAGAACTTGAGCAAAAGCTAAAGAGACCCCGTGGAGGGTATAATAAAAGCTTATTCTGTCTCTCATTGGTTGAAAGATAGATTAAAGAGGTGAGATGAAAAGGAGAATTCTCCTTTGCCACTTTCTCGATTTGCCATGCGCAAGAAAAACGGACAGGCTTGATCCAATTGACTACAGTGTAAGCTTGAGATCAAGACTAATATATTTGGATTCTTTTCCCAATTGTGGTCGATTCTAGAGTGAAGGTGGAGGCGAAGTTCTGAACATGAGTTGTAAAGCTGGAGTGGAGTAAGTGCTAACTTCTTGATTGCCAAGGTATCGCAATTTGTAACTAAAAAAATATAAACATATAACAACAAGCACAGTAATTATCTTTCTCTCTTTACATAATATGAGTACAGAGGAGCCGCAGTTAAAATGGCAAATATAAGGATAGAGTGATGACGTTAAACACCAATCTCATAAAGAGGATAGTAATCAAAAAGCACTAACTAGGATATCAATGAATGTCAAGTAGGAGAGGAGCATTCCACTTGGGAGGAACAAGATGTAGAAAATAAAGGAACGAGAGTGCGCTCAAGCCAGAATATATTATTGCAATCCTTTTAATGCCGAATCATGATCTCGTCTCCCAACACCATGCAATGCAATGCAACCAATTAAACACCGAAGCTATGCAAGTTCAAATCTACAATCCAAATCCACACACATTATCTAACCCTCATCCAAACAATCAATCAATTAATCTCAATTAGCCCAGGACCAAACAGCGTCGCGTTTGCAACCCCATCCACATTCGTCAAGGTCCCGGACGAAAGCGCAACCACGGCTATCGTGAGCCCTTGGCCGAATGTCGTGCCGTTGAACGGGAAAGGTGCCGTGAAGGTCGCGACGCCGTTTGACTGTGTCGCATTCGTCAATGGCTGCACCACAGGTGTGTTTTCTTGGTTGATGAGCACCAAGTCCAGACCGCTCAGGTCATCCTTTGCTTCGGCTGGGAGTCCCGCTGCGGGGATGGTGAAGGAGAAGGTGATCTCCCGGGTATTCTCGTTGACGTTGGGAGTGACAATGTTCAGGGTGCCGTTGAAGGTTGGGAGGCCGATGGTGCCGAAGTTAGGGCAGGTCGTTTGGGCATCGACGATGAAGTTTTGGATGAGGGCGTTGAAGGCGAATTCTCGAGTGCTGGCTGTGAGGAAGGGGAGTTGAGAGGGGAAGTCGCCGAGGATGTTGCGGTAGAAGCCGTTTTGCTCGCCCTCTTGGCCTATGACTGCTGCAACGCCACGGATGAGCCCACTGTCGCCGTCTAGAGAATGTTAGTGCGTTTCCAAGCAGAGGGTGATGCGGTGGGACATACCAGCTCCGAATAGACTGACTACATCGCCAAGAGTCCCTAGCACTAGATCCGTAAACTAAAATCTCGTAAGCTAGAGTTTTTTTTATAATCATGGTATTACACACCTTGCTCGCAAGTGCGATGGCATCTTGAAGGTTAGAGACGGGAAAGTTATAGGTGCATGGCTGGATAGGGCCTGCGTTGAAATGGTTGAGGGCATTATTTGCGTTGAGCGCATGGAGTTCTTCTTGTGCTTGAACGGCCGTGAGCGCTGCCAGGATGTATCTCTCCTTCTTCTTGTCGTGGATATGGTACCCATCTACGTTATTTGTGATGTTGGAAATGAGCTCGGTAAAGAAGGCGACTTCGGTTAACTCGTTGAAGGCGATGAGCCGGAGACTGTTCTTGGTATCATCGGTAATGGTTGGCGGAGGTGCTCCGTTGGGAAGAGATCCGTGTGCGGTGAGTTCGATGGTTTCTAATTCCGCAGAATCGGGGGTTGGGAAGTGGTTTCCTACAGGATTGTCGTTGAAGGTGAAGGGGGCCGCAAGCACAGTAGCCGAGAGGTAAGAGAGGCCAACCAAAGTCGAGGATACGATCGCGGAATGCATTATGAATTATCTCAAAGGAAACCTGTGAAAGTCGTTGCCAAGAAAAAAAGACAGGAAATGTAAAACAGGAAAGGAAATTCGTGAGGAATCGAGGAGTGTTATTTGAAGGTGTTGATGCGGGATGCAGAAACAAATGTGAGAGGATATGCACTCATCCTTTATAGAGACCACTCCCAGGCGTCCTCTTCCCGGCCTTCTCATTACTTTTCTTAAGGTTGTCAGCCTTGTTAGGTTCATTGCTGCTGAAAGAACGGCAAGATGGAGTTCCGGAAGGATGCTATAGTCAGACTGACAACAAACATCGAGAAGTGAAGATCCGACGAACGAATGAGCGCCAAGACCGGGGTTGGAAATGCTTAAAATAGCGCGGCTCTTGAAGTACCGCGACAGGCGCGGTTGCACTGCCCCATAGATCTTTGGGAACTCTAAAGCCGCATGATTATTCTTGGCATCTCAGAGACCTTTTGATAGCAGGGCGGTATAACGCTAATCTGGGAGATGGCAACCGTGCTTTCTATTTGTTGAGATTTTGGATTTATTTTCACACTCTCCGCTGGATTGGATTGATATTTCCATTTCCCTACCCTATTCTTGACGTGGCGAGGCCTAAACGTGGCAAGCGCTGACTTCACGATTCCAAAGCTTCGGGTCCACCATTCAGCGTTTGTACTGTAGAAGGGTAAAGGGTACCCAGGCAACTTGTTTCAAACATATTCTGGACAACCTTCTGGATGCCTTTGACTCCGGATAGCCGCCCGAACTTTGTGGCCACGTGCCATATATACTTGGTCCTTACTTACAGCTTCCTACTAACTCTTGCCCCAACTACTAGTTAAGGTCTTGCAAGAAGAGTGACGAATTACGCCCGTGGTACTCTATCACTTTCACTTGCATATTAGAACATAGGTAGTCGAATCAAAATGTATACGCCGCCTCCGTCACTTAGAAATTTCTGGCTATATTTTTAAAATCTCACCTCAGCCTTCGAATTTGGGGAATGCTAGCCTGGTAATTGTACCCTTGTCGGCATAACTGGGTTCTGGTTGGATTGCAAGGCGAGTAGAAATGTCAACCAGTGCGAGCTAACATTGAGGATTTATCAGCGCTGGCTGTCCACCAGGCCCCGTTGGACTGTTTCACTACATGGGTAGTCCTCTGCCGTAGTTTTGTTTGCTGCTGTCTGTCCCCCACGCTTAAATTCTTTGATCTGACTCTTCTCTCTCATAACAAATATCTCCCATGTGAAAAAAACCTATCACAAGCCAGAGGGGCGCTGGCGGGGCGTAATGTTTTTATCTCAAAATATTTACTCAAATGGCGGCTGTTGAACTTACACCTACAATATTTATATGCCACTTTGTCGTTTTAGCGTTTAAATAATGCCGATACTCAGAAGGGGAAATTTGCAATATCGACGATGGAAAGTATATAAACAAGATGCAAAACAGTTTGATTCAACTGTGGCCCTGCAGCCAATGGCTACGAAGAAGTCGTGCTTTCGCCAGTATTCAACCCCTTGTGAGCGAGTACTTGACGTTTCAGGATAATTTACCACATTGACAATATAAAAAAATAGAACCTCAAGCTATTTATCGTAGGGATTTTGACCTTATAACGACCCGGATACTCACCAAAGTGAAACACCTGAGATATCCTGATTCGATACCCGATTCTCCATTCCTCAGTCCTCTCATCAACTCTTGAAAATCTCACACTATTCCTAACATCAAAGACCCCTCTACTCCTCTATATTCAAATCCTCACTTTGTTCCCTCTTCCGCTTCCTCGAGTCCTCCTCCTCCACATCCTCACCACCTTCCTCCTCCCCCTCCTTCAACTTCTTCATCTGATGTCGCCATTTCATAGCCAGCATGCACCAACGACAAGCAGCATACCGCTGTCCAGTGGACTGATTCATCCCAAAGTCATCGATGGAAAAAAGCCTGCCCTCCCTAGTACACTTCTTCAATCTGGCCTCTCCATCTTCCCTGGCCTTTTCCCTCTCAAGACCAGCTTTCTGATGACGAGTTCTCATCGCCCCAATCCGCGCATCTTCATCTTCACCGTGGCTATATCATCTTCCGCATCATACCCATACTCTTCGTCTTCCCCCTCGTCTTCGCTTTCAGACCCGACCTCTTTTTCAAACTGATCCGCGGTGTCGAGTCTCACCCTAGAAGCTTTTGGTGTCGTACCTCTTGAAGCAGTGTTTTTCCCAGCAGCAGGTTGCCAACTAGACTTAACCGAATCGAGCATACCTAAACCACAACCCCTCAGTAACCACAAGCAAACTCTCCCTCAAGAACCCAAGACTCACGCTGCAGATCCTCCACCACCTCGCCAAACGCCCAAAACTCGACCCAGAACCTGATCCCAGCATGCACCTCACACGTAACAGTAAACAACGTACACGACGTCTCCACCAAGACCCCATCCCGAACCGCCTCCCGCGCCAACCGTCCCTCCACCTCCTCAAACCCATCCGCATCATCCCTCGTCGTCTTACTCTCACCACGATGTCCAAACCAACGGCCCCCCTTCTGAAAACGAGATCCCGCACCAAAGGCCACTTCATCGCCGCTGTCAGCCTGCAGCGTCACATGGAGAACACCGCTGTGAAAAATGTCCGGCGCCAACGAACGCTCGGAGAGCATGACGTGGTGGTTTTCCGAGCGAGCGGCTTTTACGAATGCCTCGAATGTGTTGCTAGGCTCTTCCCAGTTTTCGAAGAGGAAGGTAGGGGGGGCGTGGCGGTGGCCTTGGCTTGCTTTGCCGGTGAGGTGGAGGCAGCATAGAAGAGGCTTTGAGGGAGGAGTTGCGTCCGTCATGGCTTGAAGTGCTTGTTTTATGGAGATCGACGCGGGTTGCGCAGTGTTCTTCGGTTTGGAGTTTTGGGGTTGGTCCGGAAATGAACGCACGTTGTTGGGTCTTTTTGTTTTGTTGACCTTGGCCGAAGGAGAAAGAATGATGTGAATTGAATGTTTAGAGTTGGGTGCAAAGTCGGATGAAAGCAAACTTCGGACGAAACGCGTCATGTAGGTGGACAAGATTATTTATCACAACAGGAAGTCGATCATGAATCTAGTCATAAGGCAAAAAGCCTTGCTTTCTCGCTTCATGAAGAAAGCTAAGTTACGTACAGATAAATAAACATTCGTGGGGTTGACTCTTGAGAGTAATGCGCCTGCGAAACACTTTAATAGTTCATTGCCAAAATTGAAAACAATTAATCATATTATCTGTACGACAAGTAAGACCGCAAAGTTAAACTTAATCCTATCTAATTTTGAAGACTCATTCCAACGTCCCCATTGAGGTTGCATATCTATTGAGTGTTTCCAGCTCGCTCGCAAACTCCAGGTAAATAGTGGTGCTAGGAAAGAATTTCGTCATGAAAGGGTAGAAGTCCTTATACCTATTTGGGTCCTTTATATAGTCTCTATATTTTATTCCATACCGACCCATTGCGAGTGCAACCATGCGGCTAAGATCCCGATGCTCGCTGAAATGCATTAATGAGTTGATCCCCCATAGAGTGAGTTCTTTCAAGATTGGGTATTTGTTTGCTCCACCCCTCTCCCCGTCTTCCTCTCTTCCTCTCCCTACCTAACAAATCACAATCACATTACATCATAAACAAAACCAGAAAATATTATAGTCGCGTATATGTGCATCATAACAATATCATTACACTAGTCCCCAACGCCACAACGATACTTCTATACAAAGCCCAACTCGTTCCATCTCCTAATATACTAAAACGAGAAAAGAATATCGTTAACCTCTGCACACTTGACGCATATGAAAACAAAAGACACACACGCACACGAAGCATGGAATGAAGAAAAGAAATAAAAGGAAAAGGGAAAGGAAATGTTGGCTTTCCTACCATATACCATTATTCAACGCCGCCGCTTGGAGTTTGGGGAAATACTATTTGGAAAAGAGGAGTTACGTTAGCGTTGCAATTTCTTTATTCTGCTTGCCTCCTTGCATGAAGAGGATTGATTTTGCGAAAGAAAAGTCCAAAGTGAAAAAAAGAAATAGGAGGAAGAAGAAGAAGAGGAAAACACTCACCGGTGTCCCAAACCCCGTAACCGCATCCCAGCCACTCACCGCCGGAAACCCGTCCGTGTTACACCCCCTCGCCGACCCATTATACACATCCGTGAACGCCTTCCAGCCCCCCTGATACAGCCAAGGGTTCATGAACCCCAGCACGGATTTATTAGCTGCGATGAGGGCATCGTTGACGAGGGAGATGATGGAGGCTGCTGTGGGTGTTGCGGCGCTGGAGTTTCGCTTGGGTTAGTTATTTGTTTTATTGGTTCAATTCTCTTTGTAAACTGTGTTTGACGAAAGATGGGAATCGAAGGTTGAGATTGGAAATCTGGGATGGGTATGCGAGGAGGATGGTATTGTGAGAGGAGCGAAAAGAAAATCGAAGGGCAAAGGAGAAAGGAGACGGAAGGGAGGGGGGAAGAAAAACAGATAATTACCTCGTCCCGTCCAGCGGAACAACAGTCCCGTTCCATATCGTCACAAAATGAAAAGCTTGAGCCGCGATATCAGGATATCCTCTCCCAGACGTATTATACAACCCCTGGAACATATCCCCAAGGCCGGATATGTACGCCGGGACCACATCGTCCTGGTACGAGGGACGTGCGAAGTAATTGCTGAAGCCGCCGCCACTGGAGAAGTTGTTGGCGGCGTCGAAGGCAACAATCTCGGGGGAGGTGTTTTTGGTTCCACCAACGGTTGTGACATATGGCTAGGAAGGGTGGTTAGTTTCAAAGCTGAGGGGGAAACGGAGAGTGTTTGACTTACACATCCAGCTGGAAAGGACGGAAGAAATGATGATGTGTTTTTCCCGTCGTTGGTGAAGCAGTATTTGTTGGATCCGACCCCATTATCTCCACTTGCAAATAGCACCGTTATCCCTCGAGCACCTAGCTGTGCAAGTCCATTACAAATAGAAGTAGCGAATGAGAGAGGGACGGTTTGCTCATCGTCACCGTATGAAGTGCTAATCACCTGTGGAATGTCCGATTGAGCTAAAATGTACTGGAGCCACGTGAGATACGGTTCGTTGGTATCAGTGGTTGTCAAGGCGTCAGGTATAAAAGGGGGTTGGCCACCTGTATTGTACGCTGTGAGAGCGGTAGGGTAAGCTATCCCGAGGATGGTCTCCGCGTCAAGATTACCTTCGAGGTCTTTGCCTTTGGCGAGATTCGTGGAGTTCTCTTGGGTCTGAGTGTTGTCTCCGTTGTCAACGATTTGAATTGTAAAGTTGTATGCTGCCTCCGCGGCATCGGGTCTGTACTTAGAGAGAAAGAGGTTGACATCAGATCTATTGTTGACTTCCCCAAGGTAGTTTGCGATAGCTATCTTGTTCTTGGAGGCAGATTGGATGGCATAGTCGATCGTGCCTAAAATTGTGAGCGTTTTCTTTTGTACAGGAAATTTCAGAATTACCATAGAGAGTCCGGAGGCAGAGCGGGGTTACAGCAGTGATGTTGCATGCGTCCGCAAGGGTCGGTTTTGAGGTAGGATCTACAATTGGATAATCATATGACCCTTCCATCGGCACCGTTTTAAGTGCGGTATCTTTTGGTCTCGGCTTGAAAAAAGAGTTTGTTGGTTGGATTGTCTCGATATGTTCATGAAGGTGCCTAGGTAGAGACCATTCGGGAGTTCGAACCAAATGCGATCCATCTTCATGTCTGAAGACGGAATACTTGGTGTCCAGGAGACGTTCCACAGCGTCAAGCGAAAGAGTTACCCTGACCCAGTCTTTCGCACTACTGTACTCAAGTCGGTCTTCATCAACATCGTTATCTCGAAGCCACTCATGAACTTGATTCAATGTCTCATCTGAAGGCTTTACAAGTTCATGCACCTCCTCTTGAGACAGATATTGGCCGTAGCGGGTGTGGGATGGATCTGAGACTATCAGTGCAAAGGTCAGCGGACATCGAGACATCGAAGGGAGGCGGGTAGAGGGTCATGTGAAGTTTGTTATTTCCGGATGTTTTGCATTCAATTACCTTCATACAAATGTTTCTCGAGCTCAGTAAATTGGCCTTGCTTCAACCCAATCTGTAACCGTATCAAGTGTCTAGCAGGACCCGGCCCAACCCGAGTCCATTGCCGAGGCACGTGGTGGCTGTCCTTGACCGCATATGAAGTACGTCCTCGTAGAGAAGAGGCCGACACTTCAGCTCCGCAGCTGAGAAGTATCATCAAGATACCTTTCAAGAGGAATGATGCCATCTTGGTTTCTGCTGGGATAGGAATTCTCCATGAACCATGGAGGTTAGAAGTTGGTGGCGTCTTGATCTATACAGAGAGTCGAGGTGAATTCCTTATCTCTCCGGAATGCTTCTAGACTTGAAGAAGACGCGGGGGTGGTTTAAGATTTGAACTCTGCGTTGAAGAAGATGAAGGCTGGCTGGGGCTTTGTAGGGTTGATGGTCTGAGATGTGTTTCATCTGAAGCATGACGCGAATTGCCCGGGAAGCTATTTGCCCGAATTCTAAGGAGAGCAGAGGAGAGGCAGAGAAGAGAGGAGATGATCTAGACGTGAGCGGAAGAGTTTGATCGACCAACAGAGCGATAGCTGTCTGTGAGATATCTTCATCGGCGAGGAGGGGGGATATATACCGACCAATCAATCTCGTACAATTGCATGGCGATTGTCGAGATAGGGCCCTCAAAACAAGATTTACAAGTATATGCACATGACAAGCAAGACGCAGAAAGGCAACGAGAAGACAAGCTCGAGGTGATCTTGCACTTGCTGCAGATATCTTGGCATGATGAGGCTCAAATGCTTGTTGTGGTGTGGTGGTGTCGTCGTCGAGATCAACAGGGCTCGTTGTCGCTTCGCTTCGTGACCCGCAGCGAGGGCCTCCCGGTGCCCCGTTCTTCTCCATCGACTTCGGTTTCTAAATTCATCGTGTCAACGTTGTGGCGTCTCACGGATTCTTCGATAATGGATGAACGGTCGATCTGCCGCTGGGGGCCAAGTCACGCCGAATGCCCCACGAAGGTCTTCTGGTCGTGTGCTTCTCCGGAACGAAAGGGTGTCTTGACGGGCGGCCGGAGCTGATCATCCCATCCTTCTCGACCAAGTAGACTGCCGGTATCTCTACTGTCATGCTTATCTGCATCTCGGAGGCGCCGGTGACATGATATCGACCTCGCAGAAACTCATCCCTCTCTGCTGGATTGTATGTCACCAGGCGGTTGAGAGTCCATCACGCACAGGCTCGGGCACAGCACAGAGGAATGCCTCCTCGCTCCCGAGTCCTCCCAGCAGAACTTTTCCATCTACCCTCTCGCGCTCTGCGGACAGAGGTCAAGATGCAGCCATCAACCATCCCATCCCGAGGGCGCCGTGTCGAGGGAGATATCTGATAGAATTTGGTGATCTTCTCAGCCAGGTGAAGTGAAAGGATGGATCGGAGCTGCAGCTCTACTAATCCCCCCCACTGAGTCCCACAAGTCTGTCTTACCTGACCAGCTTTTCGCCTCTCCGAGCAGCCATCTGTCGAGACTCTCGGCCATGGATCGATGGATTGATTGATTCTTCTTCTTCTTCTTCTTACCTCTTCTCGCTCCCCTCCACTTACCTTACCCATCACACGTGACCACCTCGTCGGTGGGAGCAGTGGAGGTGTTGTCAGAATTGAAATTAAAAATGAATTCCCGTCCAAGAAACAAGGCGTGCTCCGCTTCTCCTGGGGAGAGGTTGGGTACCAGCGAGCTGCGTTTCGATCCATCGCCAACCAAGGAGGTATCCTTCCACGTCGGTCGTCGGTGGCTCACCGTAAATGAGGTGCTCCCGACAGACCATAGGAAGCGAGGTAACATGGCCGGAGAAATGCATGAAACGTCGGAAGAGGAAAATATGCATGAACGGGACAAAAAGATGTGAGATGGAGAGAGCTACGCAGGATGGGATTTATGAGATAGCCGCCGAGAGGTGTCGCGAGGGGGTTCTTGAAATAGATCTACAGTGAAGCCCAGCATGATGAGTGAGAATGGAGGGGAGGGGGAGGGGGGGGTGTCCGACCTGAATCAGCGTTACACGTCTGTAAAGCGACGATGGAGACCGACTCGACTCTTATCTTTTGAATTGTTTAGAATCCTCATGGCGATACAACCTTAATGGCCCTTTGACGTCGCACCATCCACCACTCGGGACTTTTGAGTTTGTGGGACAGACGGTACGCCCCGAGTGATGCCATCTTGCATGTGTCAAAAGGAGACGAAGAGTCGAAGGGTCCTCGTCCGAGGGGTTGCTGATAGGTGAAGTACGGCCGAGGAGCGCTCGTCGACGGCCGTGTGCCATTGGTATCCCACTCTCCGGGACGGCGACGTGTAACCATTCCCGATTCCGTACGACTTCGTACCACGAGAGGAGTGGCCCCCGCATATACTCAGGTCGTAGCTCACGATTGGTCCTCCGGTCTTTTCCCCTGCGAGGATGAATTGGATTGGATTATATTGTATCGGAGCATGGATACCTACCGATGGCGGTGTTTACGCCTTCAGATCTGGACCGAATGAGGGGAGGGAGAGGAGAGCTGTACTTGTCCGAGATATACTTGGAGAGATTCTACGAGGGAGAGTAGAGTTAGTTCACAGTCCAGACCGGAGTCCAGATTTGCATCGCCCAAGATTCTTCCATCAAATTAAATCCCTAGACCCTTATGGTATTAGGGAGAGCAGGAAAGGGGGGCGTGGATGGATGCTTGCCCCGCACTCGCTTCACCCGTGGTTATCGTGATGATTAGACAACGAACTAGAACTAGTCTCGAGTCCCAAGTCGACTTATCTAAACTAAAAGCGGGTGCTCGAGTCTCATTTCTTTCAACGGAGAACTTCCCTCCTTCACCCTTCCCGCCCTCCTTCGTGCTCTGGATTTCCTCGCCTCCATCTCAATATCAATAGCCTCTCTCGCTTGACCCCCCTTCAGCCGAATCCTCTGTCTTCGCGGTGACCGATCCAGACGAACCTACATCGTACATCGACCCCGCCATTGCACCGTCAGGGGGCCCTCGACCAGCTCCAACGCAGCGAAGGGAACCCCCCACACTGTGGCTTGCGAGATACGCATCGTCGAGGGGGTTGTCGATGCACACGTTCCCCATCGTGTATCTCGGCCCAAATCATAAGAAGTTGGGCCTGCCCCCCAATCCTCCCGAATAAGCTGAATTGAGACATCACTTATCCACCACCGACGAATCCGCTACGAGGGGGGAGGGAGAAGACGAAGACGAAGGGACCGTCGACGAGCCATCAGCTGAGAGGCCGTCATCAATCATCCATCACTGAACCCCCATACGCTTGACTTCCCTGGTTTACGATTCATCCACCCACCACCACCACCACCACGCACCTCGCACCTCATCTCCGACCTACTTCTCCCACACCCATTCCCCATCTCGATTTGATTACACTTTACCCCGCCGATGAGCTTTCCATCCTGAATCGCTTCTCCGGCCTCCCCACGTCGAGATCCTCCCCCATATCCGTCTGGTGTGGTTGCTACACTACCCTCCCGCAACCAACCTCTTCTCCCCCCTCCGACCCCCCTCCCCAAATACTTGCCACTCTCTCGCTTTTCATCTGAGCTGTGAGCACGAAGCGACTCGAATCGCTTTACGCAAATTTGCTAAGACGGTCGAGGGTTCGCTGCAAGGCACTGGCATCGGGGAGGTCAGGCTGCATATGACCCCGGTCACTTGCCCCGGATTGGCACCGATTTGAAATAGCAGAGACACCATGAATGCACAAATATCCTTTATTGTGAGAATCTTTCCCTTTCTTTCTTTGCTTATTCTTCGTGGTTGTGTTTTGGCGACGGCGTGTGCACGTTGTTTGGAGAAGTCATTCTGGGTCATGGGCAGTGTGAATGATTGCGGACACGAGACGGTGACTGTGTTCTGAGTCTAGGGTGTATACGCTATGGTTGATCTGTTCTTGTGATACGGTTTGGACGGTTCCCTGTTTCTGCTCTCCATGTCTTACTCGATGGGGCTTTATATCTCCCAGCTTTTTCATCCCCATGGGCCTTTACTCCCATTCATGTCCTCGAGTTTCAACATCAACATCAAGCCCGTCCTTACCGACACTAACGGCGAACAGGAGGGTCAGTTTAGCCTCATCCACATTCCCTTGGAACTCTACTCGGCCCTCATCCAACCTATCCTTCGAGTCCTCCTCCCACATGGCGGCCCGACCAACGCCAACGACCCCGAAGGGCCCCTCGAAGGACTCTCGAAGGACTACAAGCATGGCTTTCTCAACATCAGCGTGACCCCCATCGAATGCTCCATCGTCTGCCACACCTCCTGGGCCCACACCATCTTCTCCCCCATCATCAACAGCCTCCCCAAGGAGACCTCCAAACGTGTCCAAATCTCCAAAGAAAACTACATCGTCTTCAGCGTCAACAGTTCCGGCATGGAAGCCGGCCAACGAGTGATGGACCTCACAGCCCCCCTCGCCATGGCCGGCATCCCCATCTTCTTCATCACCACCTACTACACCGACTTCATCCTCGTCCCTTCCAAGGACCGCCAAACCGTCGGCTCCGCCCTCCTCGCCCGCGGTTTCGAGTTCTCCGAGCACGACTCCGCCTACGTCGCCCCGACCCCGACCACGCACTCGCGGGTCTCGTCGAGCAGTTCCTCGGAGCACCTGCCGAGCACGCCGCCGCCCTCCAACGTGGCCGAGCTGCAGTTGCGGACGTTCAATCAGCTGAAGAAGAGGCATGTGATTCCGTTTGTGGAACCGGGACTGCACCTGGTGCAGTGCAGCGGCAAGGAGATCTTGCACGACGACGATTACTCGCGGCCGATCTCGTCGCCGAACGGGAACGGGCATCATCTTCATCGGTCGAGCTGGTTGGAGAACATCGATCCGAAATTATACATCGGGCTCGTCTCGGCGCTGATATCCCAGCCGAAATTCCTGTCCCTCACTCTCACGCAGGACGATGCCCCCTCGCTCCTGATCGACAAGTCGTTGCTGGGATTATTCGGGAATAGCATCGCGGGAGACACGGAAGGGGATCTGGTCCCCATCTTTCTGGACCTGGTCGATCTGCCGCTGGAGAGCACGGGTATCGTGTGCGGCGTGGCGGGGAAACTCGTCGAGGGGATGGGGTTGATGGAGGGGTTGAGCGAGAATGGGAATGGGAATTGGGATGGGGATGGAGGACATGGGGAGTTGAGCTATTTGTCGACGGCGAGGGCCGGGGCCGTGATCTTGAGTAGTGAGGGGAGTGTGCGGGCTTTAGATGCGATGTTGCCCCTGCTGGAGAAGGAGGGGTGAGGGAGGGTTGTGCTGGAGGCGGATCGATCGAGATGTTGGGTTGAGATGAGATGAGATGAGATGAGATAAGATGATATCATTCATTGCTTGGTGGTTGGGGTGAAGACTGGGATGAGACAAGACTGGTTTATTAGAGAGATTGGGACCACATCGAAGAAAGCACGAGTGGCCGAATGAAGCGGGGAGATGGGTGGTTGGTGGTGTGGAATCGAGCGTAGAGCGACTCTCCTCTCATGTTTATATTGCATGAATCCATGGATGGGATGGATGGATGGATAGATACCGGACGAACATCCTCGGACGACGGGATGTTGGTAGCATTGCATTTGCATCTGCATGGAACGGAAACGGGATGGGGTTTGGGTTGGGATCGGGTCGGGCCAGGCACATTTGACTTAAAATTCACGTTTTGCATGATATGGAGTTTGTTTCGTTTGTTTTCCAGATACCGACTGGGCTTGGGGGGGTGGTTAGTTGGTTGGTTGGTTGGTTATGCGTGCCAACTCCCGGTAGTTGAATAACTCACTAACTAACCAATTAACTAAACCACGAACCGGCTTTCGGGGTACTTAGCTCAGTCCAGTCGGTGGTTCGATGTTTTTATAAATGGAAGAGATGAATGATATCGAGATGGTATTAAGATGGTATTGAGGTGGATGAGATGATATGATATGGTGTGATGATATTGATATTGATATTGATATTGATGGTCCGCGTTGTGTGCATGCAGAGGAGATAAATCAAGATCTAATATATATTGCATATTCGCTGATGCTACTATCTGACGGTGAAATCCAGTATAAAAAAGGAGCCAGAAAGGACCGACGGAGCTTCGACTCTCGTTTTTATTTTTGATTCCAAACTCGAAATCTAGCAAGGAGGGGAAACGTCAAATAAATGCATAAATGATCGAATCAATGCCACGATCACCGATGGGATGAAATCAAAAACAAGGACGAGGATGAAAAGGATGGATATCCATCATCCCTAGCTTAGCTCAGCTCATCTCAGGTCAGGTATACGGACGTTCTTCTCCGCTTTGAAACATCCGTCCCATCCCATTCCATCTTATCTTATCTTATCTCCTCGTCTTATTGTGTCCTTTGCGTCATATAAGCCAGTTGACTACCTACCTCCCTCTCAACTCCCTCTACTCAAACCTGCTATCCAATTACTACGAACCCCAACCAACCAACCAGTCACCAATCAACTAGTTACCAACCAACCAGCTAACCAACCAAACTATCGAAACTCCATGTACAGTACAGTACGTACACCCCTCCCCAAGTTTTGTGTTATTTCGTGTAACGGTATGTAGCACAGATGATGATGCTATTACGGATGGATGAAACGATAGATGGATATCCGTGAAACGATGTGCGCATGTGTTGTCGTGTATCATCGTATCTGAGGCTGAAATGAAAAGATCGTCGCCCGAAACGAAACCATCAGACCACGACTGAAGATCCGGGGAAAAGATGAGAGGATGGGAAATAGAGACAGTCAGATGGGAAATGGGGGATTTGGGATATCGGGATTCGTTGGTGTGTCTGGTTTGAGTGGTTCGACGGGCGAGATGTTTCGTACGGAGTATGGATCTCGCTTGAGGAGGGGAAGGGAACCTGGTTTGTTTGCGCCACTACGAGTATGCAGGTGGAAGGGAAGTGGAGAGATGTGATGTGATGTGATGTGATGGATGTGAGACCGGTATTTAAAGTAGATGCCTGGTTTGTTTGTTTTGTTTTGTTTTCAGTGTTTGTTTTGCTCATATACTAGGTTGATGTTGCCATGCTTCGATATTGCTATGACCATCCTATCCCATCCCATACCATGCACACATACATATCATGCATACCCGTACCTGACTCGGGCGAGGAAACAGAGCAAAAAGAAGAAGCGGTCGCGATCAGGTGTTTCTTTATATTACCTTTCCCCCTCAGCTGAACCACCCCTCTCTCTCGTGCACATTTATTTCCCTCTTGCCTCCACGCACGCCTCGGAACTCTCGGTGTGGTTGGTTCCTAGATGACCTCACCCCATCGATCGCCCATCCGCGAATCTCCAAGCATGTTCCGATTCCAGATGTGTCGCGGCAGGCATCAAGGTGAATATTAGTCACGGAAAACGCAAGAGGAGCTCGGGACGACGTGAGACGAGAGGGGGAGGATGGGATGGATGGATGTCCTTTACGCTTCGCTTGGGGGTCGGGGCGTCTTATTCGCTCGATGCTGCCGTGGGACGAGCTTGCGTCTTGCGTCGTGAGGTTAGTTGGAGGAGATTGATGCCTTCCCCGGGACTGGCTTGTCTTGGATGGCTTTGTCGTGCGTCATCTGTTTCTGGAATGATTAAATGCCATGCGTCGATCGAGTTAGGTAGGTTTGCCTTCCTTCCCCTCTCCGGTCATCTCATCTTGTTTAAGAAGCCTTTCTGCTCTCTCTCTCCCGCTCTCTCTTCTCCACAGTAGTAGCATTTCTCTGGCTCTACATTCTCAATTGCTCTTGTTCTTGTTCTTATTATTGTGAGAAAGGAAGGAAACCATCGATCCCGTTGAGACCATCAAGATGATTCAACCGGACCAGGTCGTCGAGGCCTTCAAGACGCCTATTGCCACGTCCACGCCCTCGGTCGCCCCCATTCCAACCATCATCCCCGATTTCCCCATCTTCGACACGGTGGGCCATGCTGGAATCAAGACTCTCTGGGTATGTCCCTCCTCTCGCAATGAGCTCCAAAGCTAACCCTCCACGCAGGTGGTCTTCGTGATCTTTCTCATCACCACCATTTCTTTCATCGTCCTGTCATGGAGAGTCCCAGTCGTAAGCCTCCCCCTCTCCTAGCAATAGCCACCCCAACAATTCCAACCCCGTCTAACCCATCTACCCCTCCTTAGCAAAAACGACTCTTCCACGACATCACAACACTCGCCGCCCTCTTCGCCACCATCTCGTACTTCGCCCTGGCCACCGGTGACGGCACATCCTTCACCCACCCCCACCACCGCGGATCCCACCAACACGACCACGGCCACGACCACAGCCACGACCACGAAATCCACGACGTCTTCCAGCACGCCGTCCGCGAGGTCTTCTGGGCCCGCTATATCACCTGGGCTCTCACCACGCCCCTCCTCCTCCTCGACCTCTCGTTCCTTGCCGGCCTGGACGGGGCCAACATCCTCGTTACCATCGTCGCCGACCTCGTCTACGTCTTCACGGGACTGTTTGCCGCGTATGCAGAGACCAAGAGCCAGAAATGGGGGTATTATACCTTTTCGCTTATTGCGTATCTAGTGGTGGTGTATCAGATCGTGGTGCCCAGCAGGAGAGCGGCGAAGGCGTCGGATTCGAAGACGAGCAAGTTGTTTGTTAACATTGCTGGCTTCACGGTTGTCGTCTGGACATTATATCCCATCGTCTTCGGGCTCGCCGGAGCTGGTCGGGTTTGGAGCGTTGATGCGGAGGTGATTGCATACGCTGTCCTGGATGTCCTTGCGGTGCCTGTCTTCGGTTTCTGGCTTTTGCTCGCCCATAAGTCGACGCTGTCCTTGGAGGGCTTCTGGGCTCATGGCTTGTCTAGTGAGGGGTCTTTAAGGGTTGGTGAGGAATAGGATGTTATATGTGGGAGGCCTTGGTATAGGCGAGGGCGGAAAGGGGTGGAGGTTGCTCAAAGATAAGTGAGATGAGAAATTGGGAAGTATTGAGAGTAATCAAATTGCGCGAAGGGATGGAAGCGTTTTCTTTGGAAGGGCAGGGTTGAATTATCCGAACTGTATAATAAGTCGGTGGTTCTGCTTGATGGATGAGTGATGAAAAAAAGGGCGTCGTAAACGAATACGGAAGATTGGAAGTAATAATAATGATTGGCATTGAGGTTCGGGAAGTTTCCTCGGAACACTCTTACTTACTTTTCATTGATTTTCCCCGCGTCTGGAAATCTACTACGCATCATGCTCTTTCATCTTTGATTGCAAACATGTATTGTACTATATGATGTCCTCCTGTCGTGTCGTCTCGCTTAACACCCCTCTTCTTATTACCATCTGCAACGCTTTCCTGCTCATCTTTTCCAATAAGTGATTACCGGACTAGTCTCCGTAGTCGGCTTCCCAGCCACGTTATCACTATCACAACCTCGTGATGATCTATGCACCTCCAAGAGTGGTGAAGGGTGGGGTAAAAGAGCTCGATTCCACTTTACACTACCGAGCACCTCCGTCGATATCTCAGCTTAGATAAGGAAACCGGTCATGACCTCCAAAACATGGCGATAAGAATTCCCATCCCATTCCATCCTTCTATCATGCAAGCCGTTATTCCCTTCTCGCAAGTACCTACCTGATGCATCCATTCCCGACGGGTACTGCACCACAAGGGTACCCTTACAGTCCTAGCTACACCTCTATCTAATCTCCTACCCCTCTATCAAAATGCCATCCTCCCCAACCCATCTCATCTCATCTCATCTCCCATCATCCCCTCTTCTCTCCTCCAAACCTTCACACTCTCCAAACCTCAATCCACACCCACAATGGATACCCAAGCCCTGATTGCTCACGCCCGTTCGGTGCGCGACGTCTCCGTCTCAGCGGTCCAGCCCGCGCTCGCTGCTCTTCCCTCTCCCCTCCCTAAGAATGTCACGCGGATCCCCGAGGAGGTGCTCACGCCGCGAGAGTTGGAGATTACGGGACTGGGACCGGTGCGGTTGGTGGGGGAGATGAGGGAGGGGGGGTATACGTGTGAGGAGGTTACGAGGGCGTTTTTGAGGAGGGCGGCTTTGGCGCAGGGATTGGTTCGTTCCTCTCTCCTTGTTTCTTTAGCTACTTTCAAGTTCTCGGATGGGGGAAATGGGAATTCGCAAAATATTATAATTTGGATGAGAATCGGAGTCGAGTTGGAGGGAAATGAGAAATAGGACTGATATCGATTATAGGTAAATTGCATTACAGAACTCCTCCCGGAACGGGCAATCGAACGCGCAAAATACTTGGACACCCTCCCCCCCTCTCAGCGCGGCCCCCTCCACGGCCTCCCCATTTCCGTCAAGGAGCACCATGGCATGAGAGACTGCACCACCAACGGCTCCTACGTCGCCTGGATCCCCACGCCCATCAACCCATGCGGCGACCGCTACAGCGTCAACGACGTCCTCTTCGAAAACGGCTGCGTCTTCTACGCCCGCACCACGCAACCCCAAGCCATCATGCATCTCGAGACCTCGACCGCCATCTACGGCACCACCACCAATCCGCACAACACGGACCTCACGCCGGGCGGGAGCTCCGGGGGGGAGAGCGCGCTGGTGGCGCTGCGGGGCAGCGTGCTCGGGGTGGGGGGGGGATATTGGAGGCTCGATCCGGGGCCCCGCCGCGAATTGCGGGGTGTATGGGTTTAAACCGACGCCGTTGCGGCTGGGGAAGACGGGGTCGCGGGTGTGGGAGGCGTTGCAGGATGGGATTATCTCGACGGAGGGGCCGCTGTCGGTGGAGAGGGGGGGCTTGGAGTTGTTCATGAAGACGTATCTGGATAGCGAGCCGTGGGTCCAGGATAACTATCTCGTTCCGCTGCCGTGGCGGACGGTGCAGCTCCCGCCGCCGACGGCGATGAAGATTGCGGTCCTCTGGGATGATGGCGTGGTGTTGCCTCATCCACCTGTTACCCGTGCGTTGAGAGAGGTGGTGGGGAAGCTCGAGGGGGTCGGGATCCAGATTGTGAAGTGGAAGCCCGAGGGGCATGACGAGTGTTGGAACCTGACGCAGGCGCTGTACTACGAGGATGGGGGCCGGGCTCTCGAACGCCTTGTGGAATCTGGGGGGGAGGAGCTGCTGCCCTTGTCGAAGTGGTTGCTGAAGGATAACGAGAATGTGAAGTATCGGACCGTGGAAGAGGTTTGGGGGTTGAAGCTGAAGCGGAATGCCTATCGGATGAGGTATAATGAGATGTGGTTGAGCACGGGAGAGCAGGATGGGAAGGTCATCGATGCCATCTTGTGTCCTGTGGGCCCGGGGGCGGCGCCCCCGCATGGGAATTCAAAGTACTGGTCCTATACGTCGCAGTGGAATCTGCTTGAATACCCGGCCGTGGCGTTTCCGGTCACGACCGTGGATCCAAAGGCTGATCTGCCGAGTCAGGAGTGGAAGGCGTATGAGCCGAGGAACAAGAGCGATAGGTTTAATTATGCGTTGTATGATGTGGAGAGGTATGTGGATGCGCCGGTGGGCTTGCAGGTCGTGACGCGGCGGTTCGAGGATGAGAAGTGTTTGGCTGTTTTGGGGGTTATTGAGAGGGCGATGGGGAGGGAGTAGATGGGTGTTTGGGGGAGGGGGAGGGGGATGAGGAAGGGGGATGAGGAGAGGGAGTGAAGAGGATGTGGTTTGTATAGATAGTTATAGAGCTGAGAATTGGAAAGAGATACTATCGGATAGTATCTCTGTAAACAAGAAGTAGAAAATTTCAAGACTGGTGATGTAATGAAGTAGGCATGGACGAAAGAAAAGGCTCTAAACCCTTACACGACATGTAAAATCAAAGATAAATAAATAGATACGTAGTTCGAAACTCGGTCAACTCTCCGAAATCAAATCCTTTTTTGGGTCATTTCACTTGCAGCCAAAGTCTCTCTCGCTAACTTCCCCTTCATTAGAATTAGTAACCACCTATCACTCATCTAAGTCGATTATATCCCCGTCCCTTCTAAACACTAACAAAATCACCATCTCTCCTCTATCTCACATCCCATCTCTCCTCCCATCCCTTCTCTCCTCCCATCCCTCCTCTAATCCACATCCCCAATCCCTCCCCCTAAAAACCCACAACCCAAACATCCCCTCCCCTTGATTAGGGCCCCCGACCCTCTTATTAACTATCTCATCCAAATCTATCATCTAACTCTATCATCCCCATCCAACTCTATTACCGGTATCCAAATCCATCCGACCCCATCCGACCCCATCACCTATCTCAATACTACCAAACCCCATTCAACCCCATTCAACCCCGCCCTCCCCTATAAAACCCCTCCTCAAAACACCAAACCCCGCGCACCCCTTTCAAAAAGAAAAGAAGAAAAATGAAAAGAAGGAGAAAGACGAAGAAGAAGAAAAGAAATAGAAATCAAATGCTACATTGCGACCTTATAAATAGATACATACATGCATACATGCATACATATATACATACATATATACGCTTCCGTATGCTTATAAAACCCGAGAGCTTTTCGTTATGTACATACTTATAATACAACTATTCCTCTATCCAGTTAATACTCCCTCCCTCCCTCCAACGAAGCCACAATAAATTTCTTCGCACCCACTCGCACCCCCCTTCCACACACGCTCAAACACAAACAGTCTGGTTTCAGGTAAGAAGCTATTAAACATAGCATGGATATTAATATCTGGCGGTGAGTGAGATACTACTGTCCTACTGTACTACATATTATATACTACACTCTACACCGTGCACCGTACCATGCGATACTTACACTTAGACGTATATACTTGCTAACTAAGCTAAATAAATTAATCGATTAATTGATTGACGAATTGATTGATTAACCGAATCTCGAACCGGGAAAAAGGAAAATAACAATGCAAGAGTGATGTAATACAATACCAATGCAAGAACACTTTGGAACAACGTAGCACAACACACCACGGCAGTATTACAGTACAGTCAGTAGCACTGCAGTAGCACACCACAGCACAGTAAGTAAGTAGCACAGCAGCACCACAACACATATATGCCCAAGGGAGGGGAAGCGGAGAACCCTGTTCAGACATACATACATACCCTATCCCTAAACATCCCTACATTTCCACGACCTACATACCTAATCCCTAATCCCTATATACAGCACATCCCCGATCCCGCGTGGGGGTATATTATCTAGTATTTATCCATCGGCTCAAGCGGCTACGCTCAGCCCCCTCAGCCCCCTCGGCTTAGTTAAATTCAAGGAAGTAAGTGCCGTTCAGACAGATGTACAAAAATACAAGATGCACCGGAGCTGGAACTCGGCCGGTCTAAGTGAGTGCTGGGCTTCTTGCCGTCATGGGATTGGGATACAACATAGCTGTCCTCCATACCCCATAGGATGGGTTTCTTGTCTAAGCAAGCCGACGTTAGCAAGATCTCACTCCGCGACTTTCCGTATCTGGTCTTGTCTAGCCTCAGTGAAGATGAGGTGAGAAAAGCCGACGACTCCAGAAACCAGTTCTGGTCTGATCATCTGCAGGTTTGATTTTTAAATTTTTGAATTTTTTCTTGCTATCTGTGATCTGTGATGCTCTCGTTATCCACACATGTCTCTATCCGTACACGGGTAGCACTACAGCTACCAACCGCCCCTACCCCGATAGTTCCCCCTACCCCCTCTGTACCCTGTGTTATTCCAGCCGTTGTGATTATTGTTATAATTGCCACCTCCCCCGTTACCCTGCTGCCAGCCACCTGGTCCCGACGGAGGGTACTGGCCAGCTTGTTGCTGATTAGGCCCAGCAGGCGCATACTGACCTTGCTGTGGGTATTGATTAGGTTGCTGCTCTTGGTAATTAAAAGGAGGGTTCCCCGGCGGTGGCGGTGGAGGAGGCCATGCGCCATACTGCTGATTTGGGTTGAAATTTATATTATGCATCGAAGGAGGTGGGGGCTGCCATGCTCCATATTGTGCTCCAGAACCGTTATTAAATGGCATGCCTTGATATTGGGGAGGCGGGGGTGGAGGAGGGTAATTTGGATTGAAAGGCGGTTGAAATTGTGGGGGTGGGATAGGTGGCATTGGAATTTGTGATTGCCCTGGGAGATCCTGACGGGGTGGTGGCGGGATACCAGTAGAGTTCGGGGCTCTTGTAAATGGCTCTGATGGTTGGGAGCCTCTGGGGGGCGGAGGTGATCTGCTTCCTGAAGGTAGATGAGAATGTTCGTTCCTTCCACCCCGATCTGGAGAGCGCGAAGAACTGTAAGAACTTCTACGTCGCATAGATCTTCTACCCTCTCTACTTGGACTTCTAGAGTCACTGTAGCTTCGCTTCCTTCCGCCTGGACTTGAGCTTCCACTACGGCTTCTTCCTCCTCGGTCATCGTCCGGTTTCGGAAGATCTAATCCCTTCTTTCTTCTAGTCATCTTCTCACAGAACGTGCGGGACCAGCCATAGTAACCCTCTCCCTCTAAAACCTCACCCGTAATCTCGTCAAGTATAATTGGTTGTCCAAGCTCGTCAATATCCATTGCGGCTTTCTCGTCGTTTGGTATGTCTCCTCCAAAGATACCCTGGACATCATCGAGGAGTGCCTTGACAGCCGAAACCAAGTTTTCATCAGCAGGGCCTGCCACAAACTGGAGTGGTTTTATCATGTCTGGATTTATAGGCCTAGTGGAGTTTGGAACGATGTGTGGCATGAGATTTCCAGCTGGCAGATCGAACCAAGGGGTTGAGGCATCGCCATGTATTGCAGGCATAACGTATGGTGCAGTCTTCGCATTTCTGTTCGCAACGCCTTGCTCCATCTCGCCTGATGGTGCACCTCCTTCTACCACATCTTCTCCAAGTGCTGCGTTTTTGACAGTTTCACGGAGCTTGTTGATGTAATCTCCTGAATAGTACGCTTTCTCTTCCCATATCGACAGTAGGTCCTCGACTTTTCGCATGTGCTTCGGACATTCTTTGAAGGAGGCAGTAATTCCCACCAAGCCTACTAGCATGGGTTGCACCTTTCCGCAGATCGACGCGTCGTTGATGCGATACTTGGCATGATAAAGAAGGTCGTTGATGAGATACAAAATATGGAGGCGCTTCCTCTTAATCGATGGCTCTCGCTCTGTTGCACCCCCCTTCTTCGCTCCGGGCTCAGCAAAAGAGGTTCCGAGAGCTGTCAAGTATTTCCCTAAAGCTACACATCTGGCCGTAGATTGGACAATATTCTCCAGTATCCATCGCTTGCAATTCTATCCTCAGGGACCATTTAGCCATCGCGTTGACATAGCCATAAGAGTGTTTGATTCAAACCTGGACGTTTCTCGGTGTGCATTTTATAATAGCTGAGTTCAGCAGAGAATGGAAATTCGCAATCTCGTCGCGAGATAACGAGGTTGGATCAGGTCTCAGAAGGCCTGCGGAGAAAGAGGCCTTTGCGATGGCTAATTGATGGGATGCCATGATAAATGAGATCGCAAAGACTTTTAGAGCAGCGCAATCATGTGTCGGGGATGAGTGGAGGGGTTGAGGCTGGTGTTGTGTTACTTTTCTACGTGAGAGAAAACTCAAGGGGCGTCGTTCATGGATCTTTCAGCCTTGCCGAGACAAGGCCGCCAAAAATCAAAATCTAGCAATAGTCAAACTGGTATTTGGGCAATTGAACCCCTCACAAGCACTCAATTCCTAAAGCAATCAAGCAGTTCACTTCTCATGATCTCCAAATTGTGTATCGGAAGGTTTCAAGGGTTAACTGGGCCGCTAAATATTTCAAATACAGCCCCCAAGCACCAAAAGTTGAGACTTTTCTGTTTATACACTCCTCTGCCCTCACGTCTATATAGCGCCGGATAGAGCAACTCGAAATGGAGTATCGAGACCCTTTCCCATATCAACATACACTAGTCTGCTACCCTATTAGATCCCTCCCGCAACAAGCTGTAGAATGGCTCAACTGAATCGATCGCCCTTCCTGGCCCGAAAGGGTTCACTGGTCTCGTATTTGCTCTTCTCTCGGACTCGCTGCCCTTCGGTGTCCGGCGCATGTCTTGTAGGTGCTGGATCTAGTGTTGCCTCTTGGCTGGGAGAGCCAGAGCTGTCTGCTCGAGGCGCACCGCCATTCTTTCCCGTTATCGTTGAAGCTTCCGGATGGCTGGCAGCTAGAGAGGAGCGCTCGAGAGACTCCTGTATTCGCTGCCGTCGTTGCGCTTCTTCAAATCGCTGTGCGCGATCCGCGTTGATAGACTTTTTTGCAAAATAGTAAGCCGTTCCGCCGGCTACAGAGAGTCAGCTCCTCAATTGCGATGGCGCATAGCAGTAGAACCTACCAACGCATAGCGAACCCCATCCGACCCTGAGAATTGGTTGTCAGTCTCGAATCCCTATCCGACGTTGGAGCTGGCATTGCATTACCAAAAAGATTTGACCTTTGAGAGAGTAGGTTAGCCAGGGAAGAGCTTTGCCGGACGGAAGAGGGGCCGTACAGTATTCATCTTGCAAGTATATCTTCAATCCAGTCGATTGCCCGAGTTTCCAGAGCCGAATCAAAGCGTTGGGAAGCAGTTAACAAAATCGGGTGATGTTGACGATGGATCTGGGGGATTTCTCTAGAGGTGATCTGATGATGCTCGGAGGCAAGACCCCTGCCCTGTCCATCTCACTCGTCTCCTAAAATAACCCTAGGGACGTGGGCCGTGGGACGTGGAACTTAAAGACAACAAACTACAAAATAAACTTCCCGTTGATGATGATGGAGCCGCGCTGTTGTGGTAAAACGAACTAATCTAAACCGACGGCCAGTCTTCATCTACGCTTCATTTTGGGACTTGGCCCTTTGATATCCATAACCCTTTTACCAGGTCCCAAACGCGCGTGGATCTAGGAAGCATCTCCGGTCCCTCTCTAGTACCGGCAGTTTTGATCCAAGGCAACTCTCCAAGAGAGCTTCTTGATGACCGACCGCAGGCAAATCTATTCACGACGTCCACGAGGCGCATAGCTGACTCCGTTTGCGACAGAGCTATGATCGAGAGCTAGATGGATGCGAAATTTGTCGAAATTTGATATTCTCTCTATACGCTAGCCCTCAGGATGGACGACCCCGCGGAGGAGAGCCTCGATGGCTCGTCGATTGTCGGTCTTCCTCTTCGCCCCTTTCCCTTCGGTTTTACTGACTGAAGATATCCAACAGAAACCCGTCTCCTCCCTCCGCTCGCATTTTGAGCAGATGGCCAATTCGAAACCGAGCAGTAGCCTTGGACCCAAAGCGCTTTCTCCACAACCCACGGGAACCAGTATGAGAGATTTTGGCAGACTAGGGCGCGAGGAGGTTGGGATTTTCGGAGAAGGTCTGCGGAACGATAGAGAAAGAGACATCGATGCATGGGATCGTGGGCTGCGGCCACCTCGACGGGAATCCTCGAACGTGTCACCCTCTCCAACGAGAAATGCGCGTATGAGACCTAAGTCTATGATAAATACACCTCCTCCGGCAGTCACTATCCTACCGCCACAGTCCCCTTCAAACCCGAGGTCGTTGAACTTGAACCTACCCACCGCCACGGCGTACCTTTCTACAAACTCCCCACTGTCTGCTTCGTCTGGGACCTCTTCACCAAGACATTTTAGAATCCCCAGCAGGCCGAATACCCCTCTTATAGAATCGAGAAGATCTACTTCTTCGTTACCAGGATCTCAACCGCCTTCCCCCCCTCCACCCAGAAGGTCTGGGGAATTCAGAAGAGAGGCGGTCAAGGCTCCCCCACCTGTCAATCGCGCAGACAAACCGAAGATTACTAGTAAGCCTGTAGCTTCAGAGGCCCGAACTGAGCTCGCGACGCTGGAACCTCGCCAATCTCGGCCTCCCACAGAAAGAACTTCACCATTCAGTACTCCTCCTGACAGTGATAGTGGCCCGGAGCATGAATCCTCCGCGCCAGCCCGCTCAAAGACATGGAAAAAACCAGAACTGAAACGACCTCCTCAAAGAACATTTGAGCCTCCCCCAGTCCACCACTCTATTATTACTAGGCGCAAGGAGCAGGCAACTAATGGTCTTGGCCGCGGTCTCATGTCGCCTCAGATCACAGGCGAACAGAGACCCATCTTACCTACTAGGCCTCAAATCGGAATGGAGCCTTCAAAAACGAGGAACGCTCAAGCATTGATGCCGCCTCCACCCCCTCGTATATCATCAGAACGAGCCCGTGCAGCTGTGGTCACTTCAGAGAGTGTGGGGCCTTCGGTCGCAACCCCTCCAAAACGAGTCGTTTCAACGCCTACTTCTCAATATCAGACACCTCCGTCTCGCTCCCATGGAAGATCCATGACCGTGGATAGAACATCTGATAGGACTCCCGTAGAGTTCCAGACGACGGCGAATCCTCTTAGGTCTCGACCAGAGGTACGTTCTACCTCTGAAACACAGCCTTCCATCAAAGAGACAATACAACCAAATTTGGGAGAGTACCCTGATTCTTCACACTCAAATCGACGACCTCCGTACTTTAAGACGGGAGCACATGAAATATCAACCAAGTATGATACAAGAATTCTCGACGTCTGTGGTGACTATATCTGCACTTCTGGGCATCTTACTAGGATCTGGAGCGTTCAAGATGGGACAATGCTCGTGAGTCTAGCTCATACTGAAGGTATAAAAATCGTATCCGTTGCCTTTAAAGCTGGCTCCAACGTCAACGAGGAAGGCATGCGGATCTGGCTCGGTAATAATATTGGCGAACTTATGGAGATAGATGTAGAGACAGCGTCTGTTGTAGCAACAAAGACCAACGCACACACTCGACGGGAGATCATCAAAATCTATAGGCATCTGAATGAGATGTGGACCCTAGATGATGGAGGAACCTTACATTTATGGGCTGCCGACGAAAGTGGCTGTCCAAATCTCACAAATCCTTCCCAGAGTTTCCGGTTGCCTAAAGGCCATACATTCTCGATACTAGCCGGTCATGAACTATGGCATGCGGTCGGTAAGGACATTAGAGTCTTTGTGCCCGCACTGAATGGATCCGACCAGTTTCAAGTCCTGGCACGCCCAATCAACCAACCAAGTGCTGGTGATGTCACCTCGGGAACTGTGATCAGTTCGCAGCCCGATAGAGTCTATTTTGGCCACGCTGATGGGAAGGTCAGTGTCTACTCGCGAAAAGATTATGCTTGCATAGGTATTTTCAATATCAGTCTCTACAAAGTTACAACACTGGCTGGCGTAGGTGGGCATCTTTGGGCTGGATTTAGTTCCGGTATGGTCTATGTCTACGACACCAGTAAAAATCCGTGGATAGTGAAAAAGGATTGGCAAAGCCACCAAGGTCCAATCGTGAAGCTAATTGCAGATCGAAGCAGCTGCTGGACTTTGGATAGATCACAAGTCATCTCGTTGGGGCAAGATAGCGTCATAAAAATATGGGATGGTTTAATGCAAGACGACTGGATTGGTAAGTGAAAGCAGCTTTTCATGGTGTTTTTACTAATGAAGTCTGCAGAGAATCAAATGCACTCCCAAGAGGCAGAATTTAGCGAAATGAAGTCGATGAAAGCTTTAGTAATGACCTGGAATGCCGGTGCTTCAACGCCATTTTCACTTCAACATTCTGAACCGGATGCAACCTTCTTCCGGGATTTAATTCGAGGTAGCGATTGTCCAGATATTTTGGTTTTTGCTTTCCAGGAGCTGGTTGACCTTGAAGACACCAAAAATACTGCGAAAACAACTGCTAGTAAGTCCCCCATCCATCGCATAATCCGTATCTAATGGTTCCCAGAGAGTCTATTTAAATCCAAAAAGAAGGATCCTTCAGTGCAAGAACATATGAGCCATCAATATCGAGATTGGCGGGATTATTTGACTCGCAATCTTGATGATTATATGCCAACAAACGAGCTCTACCAACTGCTCCATACCGCAAATCTAGTGGGACTTTTCACTTGCATTTTCGTGAAAGCTTCATTACGAGAAAATATACGCAGCGTCCATGGGGCTGAAGTGAAGAGAGGCATGGGCGGCTTCCATGGCAATAAGGTTCGTTGCGTCCCAAGTGTGGCCAGATACAGCTCTAACAGCTACTACAGGGAGCACTAATAATCCGATTTGTCCTGAATGACACTTCGATGTGTTTTATCAACTGCCATCTCGCTGCTGGCCAGTCGGATACTAAAAATCGAAACGAGGACATCACCAAAATACTCGAGAGCACGGTATTGCCAGTGGAGAGAGACCACAGTGTCCGGCAAGATAGCTATATTGGTGGTGGCGATGGATCAATGATTATGGATCACGAGATATGCATCCTTAATGGAGACCTCAACTACCGCATTGACACAATGGGCCGCGATACGGTAGTCAATGCAGTAAGGTCTAATAATCTGGCTAAACTCCTCGAGCGAGATCAATTGCTTGCATCGAGAAGAAAGAATCCATGGTTTAAGCTCAGAGCATTTCACGAGCTGCCAATAACATTTGCACCCACCTACAAATACGATGTTGGGACTGATAACTACGATACTAGCGAGAAGAAACGTGCACCTGCGTGGTGTGATCGAGTCCTATATCGTGGCCGTGATCGAGTTAAACAGCTAGAGTATCGACGTCATGAGGTACGAGTGTCTGATCACAGACCTGTAACTGCGTTATTCCAACTTGTTGTAAAGACTATATCGCCTCAAAAGCGTGATGCAAAGTGGGAAGAGTGCCAGAAGAAACTACTTCAAAGAAAGAAGAAACTTGGGCAGGAAGCGAGGTAAGTTTTATTTGTCTCCAAGAAAAGTTAGATGATATTAATTTTGGTTCCAGTTACGACTATCTCGCTAATGTGCTTGGATATGATGCTGCTACAAGCAAACAATTAGTCCTCCAGAACAAAAAGGGTCGATGAATACCGAGTCGATTGAAGATTCCCAAGTGGTCAGTTTTCCCTGAAGTCCTCAAGCGCAACGTCTCCCTCAACGTCAAACCTTCCTGCCAGATTAAATCTAATTGCAAAAATTAGACCATGCGGATGGAGGCACAATAGCCTTCTCGTTGAAAGCACAACAAACTCACGGTGCACGATACCGAGGCACACGATCAATTAACAGGAGAGAATACTCCTATTGGTCACGTGGATTCGTGAATGACCACCCTAACGTGACTTCCCGTCGAGAAGTGTGAGCATCACTCCCCTCGATTACCCCTGAATTAGTGCACCAATGTTGGACGGAATTGGTTTGCAACGCTATGTACAAAAGGGTATGATATCAAGTCTCCTGTGCAGGAACAAACCCCACATTTCGGTTAAGGTGTTCGGAATGTAGTGTGGTGACGTAGTGTATTTAGTGTATGTAGTGCACGAAATAAATACACCACGATCTATCAATTATTCCCTGTGTTGATCCTCTCCGCTTGTAATATTCTTCTCTCTATTCTATGGTACAGTCTCCACGTTCCCAACTTCAATTTGGATGTTTAGAATTGGACAAGCTACTACTTTCCAGCGACAGTATTGGGCCAGAGGGTTACATCACATCACCATTAGTTATTTATTGCTCATAAGCTAGCAACATCATCGCTCCTAGACCTCCAACCGTCGCTACAGCCATCATTCATATCTCGCAAAATGGCTCCGAGTAGAGACGAAGTTGACCAAGCGAGATCCGCGGGCCATGATGCGCAGGATGTCGAAGGGGAGGGCAATGAGTGGAAGTTTAAGGACCCGTATCGGATTCACGATAAAGAAGGGACCGAGGGGGGGTTTAAAGCGTTGTATGAGGGGCACTGCCATTGCGGGAGGGTAAAATTTCAACTGTCCAGGGAGAGACCGTTGGAGAGTAAGTTCTGTCATTGTGGGACATGTCAGGTTTTGCATGGTAAGTAAGATTTTATTTTAATTGAGCCTCGGGGTTTTAGTC
Organism: Ascocoryne sarcoides NRRL 50072; assembly: GCA_000328965.1. Taxonomy (NCBI): domain Eukaryota; kingdom Fungi; phylum Ascomycota; class Leotiomycetes; order Helotiales; family Gelatinodiscaceae; genus Ascocoryne; species Ascocoryne sarcoides. The sequence goes on along the minus strand of KB205947.1, from coordinate 703,505 downwards.
TTGGGTTGGGAAGAGAGTTGTTGGGGAAGGGTTGACTTGATGATATTTGATACTAAGCTGGGGATTGAGGAAAGAGGAAAACGAGGGAGAAGAGATTGGAGTGTGAGAGAATGGAATCCAGGAAAGATAGCTAACAATGCACAGGAGCACCATTCCAATGGGCGGCCATTTTCCATAAATCCGACATCAATTTCTCGCATGGCCATCATGATTTGACATGGTTTGTAGGAATCCTCTCTTAACTAGACGTCCCCTCCATAAATCCCCTTGCCTGTCTCCACTATCCTCCAAGTAATCTCTCGGCTGACAAGTGTAGGTATGATTCTGGCGAGAAGACTATCAGGCATAAACTCCCGTGCAAAGTTTCTTGTTCGTACTGTGGCTCGAAGATCATGGATGAGGGACGGAAGATGATTCTGTTGTTCCCTAGTCTGATCAAGTTTCAGAGCAAGGAGGAGAAGGAGAGATTTGATCCTAGCTGTCATATGTTTTACAGTCAGCGGGTGGTGGATATTAAGGATGGATTGCCAAAGTGGAGTGGGATGCAGGTTCGTAATTTCTAGCCTTGCTTATTATTCTCGGATGGTGCGGTGGGGAGCCTAGGGTTGAGAGAGTGGGTTAAGAGAAGACGCTCTTCGCATGTCGTTTGTTGTTTGCTCAGACCTTGATATTCAAGGATCTTATAGTATTGAATTTGGTGCTGATACGCTAGGCTTAGGGAAAGAGCGAATTGATAGAGGATAGTCCGGCTGAGGAGGTGAAAAAGAGGAAGAGAGATCTTGAGGAAGAGGGAGAGGGAGAGGGAGAGGAAGATGAGAAGGAGGGCGGGGATAGAGAGAGAAAGAGAAAGTGTTCATAACGGCTAGTTTAGAAAGATGGGCCTAAAATTGAAGATAAAAAAGCGTCCTGGAAGGGATCCTCGCCATGATTCCTAACGGCATGTATGGTTCAGTGATCTCTGGTGGATTTACCTTAATTTTGGCTGCAAGTCTGTCTGTGATTCGCTATACTCGTCCTCAGGAAAGACATTATATGACGGCTTACCTACACCTTTTTACCAGGCAGTTGAGAAACAAGTCCAGCAACATGAAGACGATTCAGAACTGGCTAGTAGAAATTCCTGAGAAGCTAAAGGCTATTTGGCATTTGTCAGAAATACATTATACCTCTATCTCACTACACTTATGCACAGATGCCGTTATTGTCTCCATCTTTGCCGTTTTGGAATGTATTGTAGACACAATCACAAAGGACAGGAAAAAGTGAGTCAGTCATCCACGAGTTTGTCAGGAGTCATATAAGGCTGACAGGCCGTCGTTACGCTAGCTGAGAAAGCCAGTGCATTCTCAAGAAAGCTTCATTCTATATCCCTTCGAAGCAAATCCATCGACCAAGAACAGAAGCTGACCGTGACTGGCGCTTTAGCTGCTCTGCAAACCCAAATCAATCGTTTCCAAGAGCAAGTGGATATATGCGAGCAAGAAAGACTGGACAGGGTCGAAAGAAACACCGGTGATATAAACTTCTGTAGGTGACAGACACTAAACGCAAGGATCTGTGCGTACAGGACCGTTTCAAAGAGTCTAGGTAGACAGGACACCAATTTCGCTTTTAGCTGTACATCTGATGGTGGTTTATTTTCTACTGATATTGTACTTACAGAAGTATAATGCCTGGCTCGTCTTTTACTGCAAATAGTAGAAGGAAAGCCGACCATTACTCTCCCTTATTCTAATAGCTAGGTCAATTTGCATTACATGCAGCTCGAACTACGATCCTATAGTGTTAGAAAATGGGTATGCTAGGCCTGAATTGGGCGAGGTGTCTAATTAATAGAAGGCCAGAAAAGGAAAGGAATCTTTTACAATGAGAGGGGAAAGTATAAGTAATACTTTGCGCTTAGTAATACTTTACGCTTAGTCTATCAAAGGCGTGGAGGAGCTTTGATCTAAACTGGTGGCATTGGCGTCAAGTAGGCAACTGCATTTACCAAACTCCAAGCGGCAATGCCATACTCGACTAATTCTTCCCCCGCTTCTCCCGGCTGTTTTTCCCGGCATTAATCATTGCCTCCTTCATCTCCACTTGCCTCTTCTCTTCTTCCTTTTTCTTCTTGTCCTCTTTGACTTCTATGCGCCCCTCCTAGCTACGCTTCCCAGCCGCAAGCGTAGCATCTTCATATTCAATTTCTCGCTCGAGACTATTGTCACTATTCCTATTGTCGGACATGATAAATTCGCAAGCGTTCTGAAGAACAACATCAGCCACCATGTAGTGGAATCCATCGTATGACATAAAATACCTCTAAAAATGCAACAAGATTTGGTTCGAAATAAGCCACCAAAGCATTTGGGGATAGAGAAGCCGTCTCAGACGAATTGATAGGTCAATATAAAACAGATGTCATAACTAGCAAACGGCTTAGAACTTGAAGTTTAGATGTGAGATAATTAGTTCCACTAGGAGAAGAGATCCTAAGAACATGGTCTGATATCGATCCTTTTTACATTTCTCTTTTCAGGGCGGTATTACCCTTGCGAAAGAACAGATTGTTATCAGTTCCCCCGCAGCCTGACCACCGCCAAAATGAGCTACATGCGTAGTAACTGTTGGAAAGACCCGAATTGGACGTGGGGGTCACGCGGGCCTAATGACGCTCCGCCAAACACCGCCAAGCATTTCAAGAGCCCAGACACAACAACCATTAGAACATAAGAACAATTCTATCGTCTCGTCAACTCCAGCCAGCGACACAACCCATCGACCTTCACTCCTCTTCCACCTACTAAAGCCCTTGATCCTGCCTCAATAGTGGACATGATAATCTGTGATTTTGTGAGAAAGAACTATTTGGAATGGACAAGGATCGTCAAGATTTCGACAACGTTGCATGGGATAGGAACGATGAAGCCTGGGAAGAGTCACAAAAACAGCTCCGACTCAAACCCACCTGTCGCTTGGTGGAATCCCTCGTCGGACAGAAGTTTGGGAAACGTGCAACCGGGGCGTCCCCATTGATTATCGGCGGGTACAATATTCTATATAGGATATGCCTCGAAGGAGCCTTCGCTGATGTGATGGTTCGAGTGCCTTGCCCTAATCTAGCCCAGTTCCCAGAGGAAAAAACCCTTCGAGAGGTTGCTATAGCAAGGTATATCAAGCAAAATACTCAAATTCCAGTTCCCCGACTATTCTGGCATGGTCAGAATCCTGGCGTTGAACCCTTCATCATCTTTCAATATGTCGAAAATCGGTGGGACTTGTCGGACGCGCTAACGATACCAAACCAACATCCTGATACGACTCCTGTTCTAAACCATAATATTTCAGAGACTGTTCTCAAGAACCTTTATAAGAAAGTAGCGCGTTGCCTATTACAGCTCTCACAACTTAGTTTCCCCCGTATTGGATCTTTAGTAGAATCTGACAGAGGCGCCTACTCTGTAGCGGGACGACCTATAACTCAAAATATGAACAATATGATCCAACTGGCCAATATCCCTCGTGCCGTCCTTCAAATAGAAGGCAAGACGTATGAGACTGCTGACGAATAGTATATTGCGTTAGCAGAGATGCATATATCGCAGCTTGTCTTTCAACACAACGATCTTGTCTCTACAAAGGACGACTGTCGAAATAAATACGTGGCACGCCAACTGTTTTATAAATTAGCTAAACAAGGCCGACTCTCGACTTTTGGGTTTCTAGAAGATGACTGGTCCGTCCAGTCTAAAACCCAACCTCTGGCCCTCTCCTCAGCCCCTGTTGGATCAGGGTCTTTCCGGCTTTGGTGCGATGATCTTCGGCCAGGCAACGTCCTCTTGAACGAATCTGACGATATAGTGGCGGTTATCGACTGGGAGTTTACATATGTTGGGCCTACACAGTTTGTACTAGACCCACCTTGGTGGCTGTTACTCGATGTCCCTGAGATGTGGTCTTCAGGTATCGATAATTGGAGAAAGATCTATGATTTGCGTCTGAAGACTTGGCTATTAGCTATGAAGCAGGCCGAAGAAAGTATAGGGTCTAATTGCATGCCATTTACACAGTCTACATATATGAAAGAGATTTGGGAAACTGGCCGTTTCTGGCTTACTATGCTGCCAGAAAAAGCTGGGCGTTTGACACTATCTTTTGGAAGTACTTAGACGAGAGATTCTTTGGTAATAGGGGAAATGTCCCCAAACATGACTTATGGAAGACGAGAGTACATCTGTTGGGAAAGAAGGAAAGAAGAGCTTGGAGCCATTCGTGAAGAGAAAGATCGAGGGGTCAAAGGAGCGGATCTTGGTTGGCTGGGATCCTAAGGAGGCAAGGGAGCGCTTGTCTGAAGTGCTATTTAACTGATTGATGGAATTTCAAAGACATTGAGAGCAGGAGCGAACCGAGTACGGCCAATCTGGTGTGATGCTCAAGAAACGCATAGAGACCTTTATCTAGAGATGTGTGGGTGAAGGGGAGTGGGGGTGTGGTAAAGTATAAGATTGAGTGTGTCCGGGTGGAGGGCGATGGAAATTTGTCGAAAACACCATTTGGTGCAGCCATCAGATACCTGATAACATAGGCTTACATTACACATTGTAACCTATGATTTTGTTGTAAGAGTAAGACTTGAAATCTGTAGAACGGATCGACATATTCTATATATAAATGGACTGGAGTTACAGAAATCATAATTTGATTTAGTGAATTCCTAATAATATTCTTCTCCTCATCCCTAAACTCATCGTCATCCACGTCACTACCACCTCAACCTCGTTGTCGTCGCATTGATGTGTTATTAAGCGAGGCTCTTTGTTGCAGCATCAGCTATACTGCTGATCTTCCACATTCCATCTTCTTTGTGCAGAGCGATACAATTGGTCGCTTCACTCGCTAACTTTCCATCGACGTATATCCGACACGGCGTCCACACCATCGCTAGGTCCCCTGCAATTCGAACCTCTGGATTGTACATTTGTTCCTCCATAGCCGTAGGCAGCCTAACAATCTGCTCGCATACTCCTTCTATGCTTCCCCAGTGCATGCCGTCAGGTCGGAGGCGAGCTGTTGCCCCTTGCGAATAGATGACAGGCTTGACTCTGCTGAAATCCCGGTGGGACACAAAATCTAAGAGCGTTTGTACGGCCAACAACACAGCCGCATCCTCTAGTGAGTAACGGGATGGGATATTTTGCGTAGTGAGCGAGTCGGCTGACATCTTCAACAGTTTGTCTACGGAAGAAGTGATCCGAATTTAAAGTAAGAGTAATATTACAGTGATGATATGTAATTTAGAGGAGTATGAAGGGAGCCGCGAAGATGACAGAGGTTATTAGAGAGAGATCGTAGAGAATGCAGGATATGAGAAAGAGAAGTTTTCGATGTCAACAGGATCGTCTCAGCTTACGTGTGTCAGAGTCGGGGATTAGTGACCATAACTTATCACGTGGGATGAGGGTATTAGCCTACGAAGTATCTGCAAACTACCTCGTATTTGTTATCAGCTCTGTTACTCACGGATAAGACAATCAAATTCATTACCTCTTCTAATCGAGGAACAATAAGCAAACCTATCCTTATCGCATCTAATCCCACTGCCGCCTCCTTCTCCTTAATGCCGTACATACCCGGCGACGGACTCACCTCATTAAGTCCAGTATTATGTTGCTGCGATTTAGTTCCCCAATCTTGGGTCATTGGCGTATTTACACTTATATTTCCATTCATATTCTTGCTCATATCCATGTTAACAGGCACATTCTGATACACCTGAGCATGTGCAAACATCGGTTGACGCTGGTGTGCAAGCTCTGCAGGTGACGGTGCTGGAGCGGCTTGCCATTCGACTTTGATAGGTTCATCTGTGTAGAGTTTTACTCCATCGAGCCTTGATAGTTATTAGTAGTGCAATAGTGAGAGTATAGTAGACTATGTGAGATTGGATGTAGAGTCAAGAAGGGGAGAGCTGGAATGAGCTATCACAGAGTTCATACCGAATATCAGCCTAGAAAGGTAGCAAGTGTCAGTTCTAATGTAAGCCAAGAGTTAAATTAGAGACGTACAGGTCTAAGAGCAACTTTGATGAGATAGTCCACACTAGTGTATTTTTTGCATAGTATTTCTGTGCAATATTCCCGAATTGTCGAATTTTCAATTTGAAGCGAGCGAGTTCAACACTTGAAAAATCTGACTGTAATTTGCAAAGAAATTCGCAGCCTGTTTTGTCAAACTCATTAATTATCTCTTCTCAAGCCAATTGAGCAAAAATAGAATAAGAGGGGCATATTCTGGTTGGGTGTATAGGACAGCATATCTTTGTTCACGTGAGACACAACAACTGATGTTGGAAATACCCGACGCGGGCTTGAATATGGAATCTTCTGTCTGAAAGTTCGGACGATAGGAGAATCGATTGAAATTGGCTGCCACTAATTTCATTAATTCTGCTAGAATAAGCCTGTTCGAAGAATTTACCTCATTGATAAATGTAGACACTGTTTAGCTTTGCTGTTTTAATAGAAATGATAGCACAAGAGGCAGTTGTTACCAGCCAACTACATCTGAATCATAAAATTTCCCATCTGCTGTACCCCGATGGGTTGCTTTTCCAAAATGTTGAGGATTACTCTGACCATGGCCACCCTGTAGATCGTCCCCTAACTCGCACGACAATAATGGATTGCCACTTCTCCAACTTCTGTACTCGGTCTGCAACGATACCTTTGCAAACCACTAGTTGAGTGTCAGGAGTAACGCAAAGCTTGAGGCTAGTTGAATTTGAAAACGAAGTCGTTTTTGGACGTTGGCCGGGTTTTCTAGGCCACCGGAGAGGATAAGCTGTGCTTGTATATGTGAGCAAGACGGTTATAGCTCCAAATAAAGCTCGGGGTTTCCTTTGAATCCCTCGGAAAAGTCTCCTCTTTCTCTCTTACGGCCCAGCTCTAGGTGCCCTTCTTTTAGACTATCTACCCTTTCCTGCTCCCCCTCTCCTTAATTTACTAGCACGCCAAAGCCGCTAAAAGACTAAGAATGACTTCTTAGTATTGTAGTAAGAGTCGGAAATCTATATAAAATATGTAGAATCCAGACACCATTATAGAGCTAGAGTCGATTGAATTGAAGGTACCTACGGTTTGTCTCTAAATAGGGCACTTCTCTTAACACAAGGGCGGACGCTTAAACTAACCAACCACCAAGCATCGCTTTTTCGAAAAACAACAATCGGTGATGCCGCCAATGCTCTTGCTGCCACGGCCGGACGAAAAATTAACAAAAATATAGCGTTATACAAATATACTTTTCCCCGTCTTCCCAAACAAAAGGTATATTGTCTTCTGGTCAGCAGGTATAGCAGTATCTAAGTTATCACGCCTAAGTATGTACCGGTAATACGTAGACAGAGGAAAGGGTTCAGCAACGCACTTTCTTTTTATTCTCAGTATTACATTTTGTCTCTTTCCAAACCAGCGTCCTACCTCCTATCACACCGGCACAAACTCAAACAGCCTTTGAACCCTTCTCTGGAGTTGGATGCCTGAGGCACAAGACCCATCTTGAATGAACTTGAGACTCTGCACCTACCATGCATATTATGCTATTCTTAGATTCTCTTGAACCCGTTGGTCGTCTTCCAGTGATAAATCAGGAAAATCTTGGACTTAGATCTTGTTGGATCTGCCCCTGAATCGTAAAATCCTGTCCAGCTCCAAGTGTCATACGTCACTAGTGCTAGGGCGGACAGGGGTCTCCAGTCAAACATCTTGCGACTGCCAACGTCTCCAGGTCTCCTCATTACCTTCTCCATTCCTCACACAATCAATCAAAATATCCAGAAATCTTCAATTCGTTAAAACCTCTACATCCAAATCTCCAGCTCCTACTGCGAAAACAGCATTCACAAAATGGGCATGGTTTCAGCAATCTTCCTGGTGTTGATCACCATCCTCTGTACATTTTCCCCTCTATCGCACCGTTGATGCCTGCTAATGCAAAGCAGTACCTCCCGTAGGAGTCTACATCGTCTCGGGATGTGGCGCGGATCTCCTCATCAATATCTGCTTGACACTCCTTGGGTATGTCCTTGTAATCTAGGCCCTTAACTAGAGTATATGGCTAATGCTCTAAAACAGATATTTCCCTGGCCATATCCATGCCTTCTACCTTGAATACATATACTATGATCGTCGAGAACAAGCTAGAGAGGGAAGATTCACTGCTGCGCGAGCACCGGGGATTTACAGCGAGAGAGTGCAGAGTGGTGGACAGAGCTACGGGACTATTGTTCAGCCTGCTGTATAAAGGAATTTATGATTGATGAGACTTCGAGGGAGCATAATATTGACTAGCGAGAGTGAGAAAGAATAATGGCGGGTAACGAGAAATGAATATGGGTTGGGGTTCGGGTTGGATATACCATTTCTTAAGTATTATATGGGAACTCGAGATACTCTGACATGGTCAAATCATATGGAAAATATACTATCTCTCAAATTAAAGTTCTCATGCGAAATGACAAATGCTAGGTATACATACGTTATATTCAAGGATAGAAGAAAATTGCTGCCTTGACAAGAGAACAATAACCAAGTATTCGAACTCTGGAGATGTTGAAAGATGCATACAACATTGATTCTCTGGTCCTTTTTTCGTCTATTGTTCCAGCGCCAGGTAAAGATGATATCTGGGTAGAAGAAAGTGCTAAACGGCTCCGAATTTCCAGGTTTCACTAGACTATATCATGTGTATCTAGCCCAGCCAACTCCGTGATTATTACCACAACTTCCATATTTAGGAATAGCGCCAATCAGGCCAAGTAGGTGACGAAATGGCATTTGACGAAAGTGGTGGCTAATAAGATTGGATAGAATTAAGTGATATCATCAGCCACATTACCCCACAATACACTATGCCTTCTTCGGACATGTAGAAATAAAGATGTGGCTGAGGTTCGGAGTTGAGATGTGTTAAATTTAGACTGCCACTCCATCACTTCTTCAATCTGCGAACGACACCTCAATTTTCCCATCCTCTCTAATTGCACCGACGCATCTGTGTATTCATGATATAACAGAATCACCTTGCAACCATACCACCATCTGCCAGAGGGCAAACCAAATAACCATGCATTCCACTGTCGTTCGCGCCCAAAATGTTTTTGGCTTCTTCACAACCGTGGCCTTCATAGTTGCTGGCTTGATCGCGTTCTCAGATATCATATCCCCAAGGACGCCCAGCGCTCATGTGGTTTTGAAGGACGCCCAAGTGTATGCTTGCCCTTTCCCTATTTCCAAGCTTCAAAACTCTAATCATATCTGTGACAGTGTACGCGGTCGGCCTCATTACTACTCAACAAAAAAGGAAGAATACGCCGTCCTTCGCTTCTCCTTAGACGCAGACCTCTCATCCCTCTTCAACTGGAACACTAAACAGCTCTTCGTATATGTGTCAGCGTCATGGCCCAATGCCACATCTACAGAATTGGTGAATGAGGCAGTGATCTGGGATACGATTATCACCAGCCCAGCTGCGGATCACTTGCAGAATATTGGGCCTGCGTCGATGAGAAAATTAGTCCGGAGTGCGAAGGGCAAAAGCATTGATCCCTCGAGGTATGTGGCTGGCTTCTAGGGGCTTTGGCAATGGGGGGGGGGATGCAACAATCTAGCAGAACGAGAAAGAATCCTAGCTAACAAAGTGTATAAAATAGGGGCAAACTCCACCTCAAGAATCAGAAGGCCAAGTACCAGATTACTTCCCCTGGAGGAAAATTAGCGGAAACCGAGGGCATGATTCTAAAGTTACATTACAACGTGCAACCTTGGGTTGGGGTTTTGACATGGACACCGCAAATCGAGTTAGGAGTGTGGAAAAAGATCAAAGGTGGTGTGAGCAAGACATTCAAATTACCTGCTTTGAAGGTGAAGAAGGACGCCGAGAAAAAGAGTGGGAGGGTGTAGCCGGGCGGCTACCGGATAGGAGGAATTGTTGTATTGATGGATTATAGGCATTTTGGTGTTTGGGAATAGCATCCAACTGGTCTTTTGCAACCAGATAAACGGCGTTTATACATGAGGAAAATAAATAGGTTTTCAGCAACTCTTATTCTGATCCTTCGCAAGTGGTTTGTTTGGTTTTGATTCTAATGTCTTTTAGCTAAGGTGCTGCCGACTCTCAAGCTGTTTTGCTTTAGACTTCAGATGATAAGCAAACGACGCTTCTAAATGAATAAGTTCCGTTTGGCCATAACTCACTTCTAGGCGTCGAAGATGAAACACCTCCGCAGTCTTGGTTTAAGCTCTCTTCGAGGTATTAGGCACATAGTCAGTTGATTTTCTGAATTCCTCGTCTATGGGTGAACTGTCATGTTGAAATGAAGGCTTCATCTTGCCGCAAAGTTCCTTGTCTAAGGCTCGATTTACGCTAGTAGCCTAGCTATACAAGCTTTCCTTCCTAGTGTTTAGAAATGTTCTGCATTGTTATATCTCACAAACCTCGCCCATGACATTCTTCGCATAACGAATATTCACAACAATCGCAACACAAATTTCAATCCGAATCGAATCGACTTCAGAACCCCTTTGATGGCCTCATTACATCAGAGGTTTAATTATATTGCTTCCCACGCCCTCGTTATCTGTCAAATATAGCCAGCCAATATGGCTCTCTCTTACCTGCCTCTTCCTTCGAGCGAACCTTCGATATTGCGCTACTTATTTTCATCAGCACCATCCCCTAACAGAAATTTAGACAGGCAAGAAAAAGCTAGCACAAACTAAATATGCTACATCAGCAGTCATAGCATGTTGTCACAGAATGCGAAAGTGACACAGCTCGCCTTAAAAACTGGAGCAGACCCATGTATCTAATATACTATAAGAATTAAATATATTTAAAGCTCCTGATAAATCTATGACAATAATGGCTTTATAGAAGGTTTTATGAAAAGGTTCTCATACTAATGTTGCAATGGTGAGTTCATGCGTATTTATGTTTGTAAGTAAAAGGGGCTTTGCCTTCCTATGAGAATTTATTTCCGTGAATATGCGCGTATGTGTATCAAAGCGAATAATAATTGTAATTAAACCCCTGCTCTAATAAGTACATATGAAAGCATTCTTGTTAGAATACCTGTTAAATAAAGCTACAAATCTTCGATGATTTAAGCGAGAATCAAATTCCGAGCGGTTAGGTGAAATTGTGTTTACTCATCCCAACACTTGAAGGCGTGAAGAGTCTCATAGTAGATAGTAGGGTGATTGAGCGGCATTGGAGACGCCTTGACCTCCAGAATGTCTCCAGAGACCAACCAGCTATATTTCACACAACAATATTATCGAAAATAAAGAACGGTCAAGAGGGGCTTGAGCCCAACTCCGGAGATGGCACATTTTGCTTTCTTCATTTGTTCATTACTTCCTCGGGTATATTTCTACTACAGGATTTATCTTTCCGAATCATCATTATGCATTTCCCATCCTTCTCTCTTCCTCCAAAACCAACCCAGCATCAGCTAGTCCCCTCTTATTTTCAATGGCATATGTCGTTACATCATGGGACTTCATATATTGGTGCATTGCTCGTCATCTCTGCAGGTGGCTTGTAAGCAGAGCCCCTGGAATAACTCGGTAGTTCCGCTTTGCATTCTGAATCAGTCACATTCTGCTGTTTCAAGAGCTTCTTCTTATTTATCCTATCTCGATAGAGCAATATAGCGATACTGACGAGGAGAGCAAAACCAAGGAACACTCCGACGCCTACCCCTATTTTTGCGTCTTTGCTTAGGCCGCTAAGTTGTGCGCTGGATGTAGATGAAGGTGGAGATGAGCTTGTAGCTAGAGCTTGACTACCAGTGAGAGAGACAAGAGAGCTTTCGGAGTTTGAAGTGCTGGTGGTCGTCATGGTGGGTGCCGTTTGTTGATTTGAGGAGGTGGAAATAGGTGTCGTTCCAGAGATAGTGGGAGACGTTGAGCCTGAGATTGAACTTGAAGGGGAGCTCGAAGAGGAGCTGGAAATTGCAGCCGAAGAAGACATAGCAGCAGTAGAAGTGCTGGTCGAGACAGGAAGACTGGTGAATTGCGACATGTCACCAGCGAGTCTAAAGGTTCCATTACCGGTTTGGCAATCGCACGCGGTGACTGGATCGGATTCGCAGCAGAAGCCATTATTACCGCAGTTGATAACTCCAGCGTCTGAAAGAGAGTTGTAAATCCCCCCCGGTATGTCGGTATTGCAATATTGTGGGCAGTCTGATGATGCCCATGTTTGATCCGTACATGAGCCTCTGAGATATCCTCCTACAGCTGAGGCCGAGGGAAGGTAGCATAATCTATTTTACAGTTAGGGCGAAACCAGATAATACGAAAATGGGACAGGCTTCTATTTGAGCTCTGTTATATTTATGGCAAGATTGCATAAATGTAATCGAAAAATCAGGCAAAGTGAGAAAATAACTTACCCATTATCCAAGCATGCAGCACCGGCCATACAGCAGACTGACGCTGTATCAGACGTACATGGTATGTCATCTGTGGCAAGTTCGTGATTTGGGAAGTAGCATAATCGCGACTTTGTTGATCCTCCAGTTCCTGCTAGCAATAGCAGTAGGAGCCAACAGATCGGCATACTGGCATGCTTTGGCATAGAAATTAAGAAAGCGTCTTAGTATCGGGAAGTGAGCCGAAATTTTCAATGCTAAATTTGACAAGACAGAAGGGAGACAAGCATTTTAGAAAGAAGTGAATTTGAGTTGAGTTCACGAGGGTGCATCGGAAGGGAAATAGGCTACCGAGGGGATTAGGGGGATAAAAACGCAAGCGCCGATAACTCTTCTTCCGATTGACAGCGCAATTCCATCATGGATGTTGCGACTAGGCCTAATGGCCATATATTTATCCAACCTAATTTCCGTATTTGGGTGCTAGGAACCGAGAACAATTGCTATATATGGATTACCTAGACGAGAGAGGAAGGTCCTCTAAAACACTCACAAAGCCAAACGTTTTGAATGGCTTTCATACCATTATAGATTAATGTTAATGCTTAACAGACCCATTCGCTACTCAAAGTCTTGAAATTCTCAACTGTGCACTAGGCAAAAGTTCGAAAACAAAAATCTCCAATTTCTTTGCCCTGCGTGGAGAAACAAAAGCAACAGCCTTTGAAGAATGAGCACCAGATTATCCATCATACAAAAGGGCTAGGATCTTACGCAGATATGGAGTACGGGGCCACCGAAGGATTTGTATCATAGCCATGGTGAACCGAACCCTCGGGTTTGTCAAAGAGCCATTCACCACATGAAGAGCAGGCGCCCTAGGCGCTCCCCAGCCATGGCATAACTCTTCCGTTATCTGGGTTGTTGAATAGGTTTCGAGAGTTTCACTTTGGTGAGTAGGATGAGCACCGTCACTTTGTCGGTTTGGAGTATGCCGCAGTAGAGTGGTATAGTGGTAGATAACCAACTATAGCAATTTCTTTCATATTATATACTTTCATGCAATATAGACCCAAGATTAGATTACTAGAAGAAGGCACACAGTTAATCCTTAACGTTCGACGCAAGTACTTCGTCCATCCCTATCCCAATAACGAATGGAGTACATTAATCAGCATACAATCATACGGAGGTACCTGGTCAGAAAGAAAGGACACCCCTAACCCTCTATCTACGTAACCTAAATAGGATGCCAACCTTGTGGGAACGTGTTAGGGGAATAGAAGATATTTCTTAGTTTTAGTTGAATGTATAAGATTCAAGGGATCTTCCAACATCCCTTAGCTAGGTCTAGCTTATCACATATTTTCGGGATGTACCTCCGGATGGGGCAAGATTTTGTGGCACTGCTGCAAGAAGTATATTCCGTAGCGAATCGACCCTATGAAGGTGAGACTTAAATTTGAAGTGGTTGGCGTTTCAATTAAAAATAAAGTTTCAGTGGTTCCAGCGGCAATCAACCTATCAAATTGTGCCGGCTCTCTGATCCCGATATCCAGCGGCAACCCAAACTGCCGGGTCCGGAACCTCCTGGAAGAGCCAATGACGGGCCGAAAATGTCGGCTGTTTTGCTAAAAGGGGACTATTAAGTAAAAGTACCTCTGAAAGTAAATACGGTTAATAGATGTAATAGCCAATCACGCTACTTACCCCTGTAGTACTCATCGGTGGTGATCTTTTCTGCTACCAGCTCAACTCCTGCTTGTATCTGTTATGATTCTATGTTTGGTGGCGAAGCATTTACTCATCTCATATTCTGTCACAGCAAAACACTTCCCACAATCCGTGCTATTTACAGCCAAGCACGTTGTACACACATCATTATCTAGCTGATATAGCAAGTTAAATATTTTAGAGAAGCGCCGACTATTTTAGACACTGTTCATTGCTACACTGCTCCACAACGATGGAAACAACCTCGATATAAGCCCAGCTCAATTCGCTCTTTCTGTCGACTTTCATCCCCAATTTCCCCAATTTCTTTTGGACTACAATATGGATGACAAAATGCCTACTCGTTTTATAGTCCCTCGCTCTTCCCTATTACGCCGCTCTACACAAAAATTACGAAACCGGTACATTTTCATCGCCGTTGCCATACTAGTCTTCCTCTTCAACTTTCCAAGTGGTGACATCCCTTCGAGACGCCGTCCTTACAGGATACAAGCCTCTTTCCCGCACGAGCCATCCAGTACCAGATCTGTGCGACTAGAGCGGCGAAGACAAGTTAAAGAAGCATTTAAGCATGCGTGGAAGGGATACAAGGAGCATGCATGGATGCATGATGAGGTCAAACCACTCTCTGGAGGGCAAGCAGATCCGTTCGTTGGCTGGGCCGCAACACTGGTGGATGGGCTGGATAGTTTATACATAATGGGAATGAAGGATGAGTTCGAAGCTGCGCTCAGGGCAGTGGAAAATATAAACTTTACCAAGCCGAATGGAGAACGTGTCCCTGTTTTCGAAACCACAATCCGGTACTTGGGTGGACTTCTTGGAGCGTGGGACATTAGTGGGCATCAGTATCCTATACTTCTTGAAAAGGCAACACAACTAGGAGACTTCCTGTATGGCGCATTCAATACCGAAAGCGGAATTCCTACTCCGTACTACTGGTGGGAGAGAGACCAAACGAAGAAGATTGAGGGTGAAAACGGAGTGTTAGTTGCGCAAATCGGAAGCTTGAGCTTAGAGTTTATTCGGCTTAGCCAGATCACGGGAAATCCCAAATACGCCTCTGCTATCCAAACCGTTACCAACAACTTGGAACGAACGCAAAACGAAACTGCACTCCCTGGAATGTGGCCAGCACAGGCCGATTGTCAAGGCTCTCGCTTGTCATTCTCGAGCGGCTCCTTCACCCTGGGTGCCTTTGCAGGTGAGCTTCCTCTCCCTTCTGTTTCTAGGAGACGATTGCCTAATAAAACTTGTTAGATTCTGTTTTCGAATACCTACCGAAGACATCCTTACTTCTCCCACCCTCGTCGCTCTCCAGGCAATATCTCAACATGTACCGTTTCGCCCTCTCATCGTTCAGCAAAAATCTCTTCTTCCGCCCTCTCCTTCCTGGAAATCCTGACATCTTGTTCCCCGGTTCAGTCGATGCCCACGGAGACTCACTACACCTCAACACTGAAGTTCAACATCTGGCCTGTTTCGTCGGCGGAATGGTAGCCTTAGGCTCCCGACTCAGTCACTCGCTCGAAGAACTGGAAATCGGCAGAAAACTCACTGATGGTTGTGTCTGGGCGTACAATGCCACTCCTTCAGGAATCATGCCCGAGATCTTCCACGTCAATCAATGTCCTGATCCCGAATCTTGCATTTATGAAGGCGATGGTTTGGGATTTGAACGCATCGATGACTCCTCGTACCAGCTTCGCCCAGAAGCCATCGAGTCTGTTTTTATTATGTATCGTCTCACTGGTGATAAATCATGGCAAGAAAAAGGCTGGAAAATGTTCAAATCAATAGAGAAGCATACCCGAACCGAGATTGCCCATGCGAGGTTAGCAGATGTGATGGATGCCCATCCACGCCAGCAAGACTCTATGGAAAGCTTTTGGCTTGCTGAAACGTTGAAGTATTTTTATCTGCTGTTTAGTGAGCCGAAACTGGTCAGTTTGGATCATTATGTTTTGAACACGGAAGCACATCCTCTGAGAAAAGGGTAAGAATGAAGATATCAGAGGAGTACAAAACACAATTTAGATGTGGCAAGGTCGATACCTCAGGACCGGTTTTTCTTCCCTGCAAGGTAAAACTCGCTATAGGATGAAGCAAGCAAAGGCATTCATGGTGTCACGGCAGAAGGGAAGAATAGGGTCGAACTTGCATGAGACGAGTCGAGTGGGTAGTTGGGATTATGAGAAGCTGGCTTTAGGCAGCGACTAGAAAGTCTAGATGAAAGGGAGGGATTAAGCCAACATTATTAAAGCTGTATAGACAAGACCTATATAGCTAGCCAGAGAGTCAAGCCTCATCATATAAATTTATGTCTAGGGCATGGACACCATACCGATGAATTCTTAGCATATTTGTGGACCCATTTATACGAATCCAGACTTTTGTTTCATTAATCTATAACTCTTTAAGCACTTTATTTTGTCGGTAGAGACATAAGAAGTAGAAAATCTAAGTGGAAGTGAGAGGTAGAAGGTTGCCGGGAGGTGAAACATACGTATGCTAGTAAATCTATTTGGTGAATATATCTTTATAAACCTCAAGCCAGAAAACCCAAAAGATATTCAAAGTCGGTTCTTAGCAAAGAGTCTAATTGTGTTAGGATAGCCATATTCGAGGAGATAGGTAGAGGAAGTAAATAGAGGAATAGAAGAATCACGAGTATCAGCCATACTAGCTTAGCAAGCGTGAGGGTTAACGTAGATGTGATGACCTTTCCTATTCTAGAATGCGACTCAATCAAGATATTAGACAACAGGCACTCCGTGAAGAACGGGTGCTACGTATAGTAGGTAGAGTGACAGGTTGCGATAACAGCTTTCTCTACTGCTGTTGAGTAGACAGAAGAGAAGCGCCTGACGTCGGGGCTGAATATCGCTTAGCGGAAATAAGCAAAAGACCGGGAAGCACTAGAAACTTTTGTTACCTGAAGCTTTTTATGACTTAACTGCCACAATTAATCATCGGATTTGACGCCTCTCCAGTAGGGAAACGATACGGTAATAAATACCAAACTAGGTTCGATATATGTTAGTAAGTTGTTATGTCCGAGCACCCGGTCTTATAATAGTCGGACCTGGGTCCCTATAGTCGGCGCAAGTGAAATGTCCGCACTTATGTCAAAATCAATAATAAACTATAACAATTACTTATATTATAATAATGTTTTTATAAGCGAGCCTTTTATATTAAGATAAGTAAATTCTATGTTTACTTTTTCATTTTTCATTACAATTATACTAAAAAATTATATTAAAAGTTGATTTATCTAATTCTAGTTTTTTGTTATTTACAACTGTAAAATTTTAAGTCAAGGTAAATCCGTGAAATACGACATATTCTTACTAAGAGACTCTGTAAAAGGGTACTTAACATTTTAGTGTAAGTACAAACCTTTCGCTTCCGCCGGACATATCGCTTTCGCCGACTATGGAGAAAGGGCCTCTATAGAGTAACGTTAAGTCCGACTATTAGGCTGTGCCAGATTTCCCCTCACAAGGCCAGCTCGATGTTCAGCCTCGTCTCACTAGTATATCTAAGAGTTATAAGAGGGACATAAAGCAAGCTAATCTGAGTCTTAAAATCACCATCCCAACATTCATTTCCAAACCCTCGATTCTTACTCTCGTCCCCTTACGACTAACTCCGATTGAAACTAGAACTACTCCTACAATGGTTGACATCACTCTTGTCGCTGCCGATGATAAGAATGTCGAGACTCTAAAACTTGGCCCTGCAACCATTCGCATCCTAGAAGATGGTCGGAAGACAGATAACCGTCTGGGTGCAGTGATTATGACACTGCCTCCTAACCTAGCCGGTCCCCCGATCCACTGGCATCGAATGCATGACGAGACTTTCTTAGTTTTGAAAGGGAAAATGAGATTCACGACCGATAAGGGCGATGTGGACACGAAGGCGGGGGATTACGTTGTTGTGCCTACGGTGTGTTCTCTCTAGACGATATCCAGGATAAATGCTAATTTCATGCGCAGAAATCGATCCACACATTTTCCAATCCATTTGACGAAGAAGCTGAGTTTTATAATACCTTCACGCCCGCATATTACGTAGACTACCTACGGCTGCTGTGCAAGAGAGCAGCGGAAATCACAGCTAGTGGGAGGAAACCCACTGAAAAAGAGCAAAGAGAGGTTATGGCGCAGTGGGCAACTTTCTCTCCAGATGATGAGGGTTTGAACTTTTGAAGGAACGATTGATGGATATCATCTGATGAGATCGAAGGGTTATGATATAACTGATAGCATATCCACTTTGTGTTTCTTCTCTGGCCCGAATTCAGTCTAGGAAGAAAATGAAGAGATACACATCTAGCTTCATAGGTATAGCAACCACCAGCGTTGTCCAGGAGATGTTGTGCTTTGAACTCACACGTAACACAATTACAGCCCTTTTGGTGAACATTGGCTGAAATGTTTTATCGAACCCAAATGGTCAAGCACTTAGACAGAGGCGCCGTAGCAAACAAGACGGCATTGTTGAGTGTCAGGCTCTGCCAAATGACACTACTCTACAACTTGTAGAGGTACGAGCATATCTTCTTAATCTTCCTAATAAGCACTGCGAGAACCCCACCGTCTCCAGCACTAAACCGAAGTAGTGCACAACTATCACTATCAACTGGAGATGCCGTACTATAGAGATAGCTCTCAATATTTGGTGTAGATCATAAAATGAAACGACCTCGAGATGGCATCCTCGAGGTCGAGATTAACGACAGATCCTTCGTTCTCAGAACATATGTATGACAGTATCAAAGACATAACGCCTAAGAATCGCCATTTCACCATGGTTGCCACTTGGAATCTAGCAGCGTGATGGATTGATGCTCATGAGGAAAATCATGAAATCTTGCGCCGCAGAAATTTCTCAAATACCCAGCTGTCACGTGGCTACCCTAGCCGCTTTTCAATTCGGAAGTTCTGATTCGCTCCGCATTGCCGAGGAAAGTGAAGCTGCCCGAGAGCGGGATCAGCGACAACCACCTTCAAGACCGTCGACGACGAGAAGCATATTGAGAAGTATTGTTGGCGTTAACAAATCGATACGGTAGAGCATCAATTCGATCCGCAACATGTTGACACAACGCGCAACTCAGCTAGGGCTGCGCAGATGTACGTTCCCTTATCTTGTTTCTAGATCAATACATCCCGCTCTATCCATTGTATCGGAACCATAGCTAATGTATCATAGTGGCATATGGAGGTAGCCAGGCTTCTCAGATTGCATTCAGGAGATATGCTGCTCCCGTAGCTTTCGGGACCATCCATGCTCGGTATACCCCTCCTCTTCCAGCTCCAACACCAGACCCCTCCATACAATGAACGGATCATGAACTGACGATGCCCTCAAACAGTCCCGTAACAACTACACACATCTCTACATCCTCCGGCCAGGAAATCCTCGCTGCCCAACGAAAGCTGCGTCCCGTTTCCCCCCACCTCACGATCTACCAACCCCAAATCCCTTGGATCCTCTCCATGAGCCATCGTCTCACCGGCATTGTTGTTTCTGGCGCCTTCTACCTCTTCGGCGCCAGCTACCTCGTTGCCCCCCTCCTAGGCTGGCACTTGGATTCCGCCAGCATCGCAGCGGCGTTTGGGACCTTGCCTCTGTTGGCAAAGATAGCGCTGAAGTTTACGATCGCGGCGCCGTTCACATTCCATAGCTTTAATGGGTTCAGGCATTTGGCTTGGGATGTTGGGAGGCAGTTCAAGAACATTACGGTGATTAGGACTGGGTGGGCAGTTGTTGGGTTAAGTTTCGTTAGTGCGCTCGGGTTAGCTGTATTCTTGTGAGGGGAAGTTGGGGCGCTGGATGGGATGGAAGGGAGTGAATATCAATTAGTAACAGTACTCAATTATTAGAGTTGATTGTAGTGATTATGGCTGGTAGATGAAAGTTGATAAACCTTGCCGGCAGAAGCAATGGAAATACTCAGTATGAATTCGCGGGTTGGTACAAGTACACAATTCCGTAGACCTTTATTACATGGATTTAAGGTTTTTGTATATTAATACCTCAAGTCTTGCTCGGAATTTGCAACGGCGGACTTCTCATGATAGAAGATCTTTAAGGTTGGATGGCTATAATATTTGGGGGCTGGATGAGCAGAATAGAATCCGAATAACATTAAAATGTAATTCTTTTACCGCAGGAGCCAAGTCTACACTTAACCATGCTCTCAAATTCTCAAATGATGACCTTTTATCAATTCATCTAACTTCAACCCTCAAGAGAGGACGGAAGCTGAGAGGGCATGAGGTCCCTCGCTGATTAGAGCATAGCGGCAGGGAAATCTGAGGTGGGGTTGATTACAATTACAAGTGTATAGTTTCGCCGTCTATAAACACGATATCTCTATCACGAATAGATTCTCAATTCATAGCTAAAGGGAGGGGCGTGATATGTGTTCCTTCATTTACTCCCTTTATAATTCATCCTCAAACCAGACTCTCGTCTCATCCACCAATGTTAGTTTCCCGAATCGATATTCTGGGTGGAGACTGAGGAATCGGTTTCATCTAGTAGTGGGAGGGGAAATCACAATCGGATTATAAGCAACAATCTCTGTTAGTATCCCAATACCCCCGGATACATAGCACGTGGAGGAAGGTGGTAAGGGGCTACTTAGGAGTAACAGATTTCAAGTTTCAGAAGTAATTGATTACAATTGATGAAATACTATGCTTTCTGAAATGGGAAATGAATCAGCAAATTATTAAACAAAGCTAAAAGGAACCTAAGATAATCATCCGTTTTGATGAATTGATTGCTCGCCTGACTAAGTACTTCATACGTGGCCGCATACTGATTGTACGGTAGAGAGTGATTAATATGGCCAGCTATTTTCAAACACAGATAGTAGAAAAAGACTTAGCACAGCTAAACTCAAACTAAGCTCATAAAGCTCGATGTTCTTAGAAATAAATAAGGTCTAGGAGGCCTGTGAACTGTGATCGGCGATATATAAGAGGCCGTAATCAGCTTCAACCTTGATCCTTTGGGCGTTCATAATTAAGCCGAACCTCCGCGGCAGTACCAGTACGCGTTCTGGAAAGAGCCTATAATCCTTCCAAATCAAGATCGTTGGATCCTAGGCCAACACCTAGATTGGTTTATAGAGCCTAAATGGGGTCTCAAAATGGGATCGAGATCTGTACTCTCGACTTATAAAATAGTGATGAAATATGTTATACGCGTGGACAGCATAGCCTACAGTACCGTTGGCTGTCACTGGGGATTGATGTGTAAAGTAGTGCCGTAGTGTTAGAGACAACAGAACTCTCAATCTCGCTTGAAGGCTTCATCAGTGCTTTGTATTTCGAAAACCGCCCCTCTACGGAGTAGACTTCCACGGGTCGCGGCTATCGCGGCAAACCCCTGAGCATCGGCTCGGGATTCTACACCCACCTCCCGTACGAAATGCGCCCCGACCGGGTCGCCGCTTCTCGTGTGTCAACTTATTTTACCATGCAGGCTGCCGCGGAGGTGATCAGAAGAAATTACTCCGTCCGTATTTATATCCGTAACGCACACGGAATCGATACAGAGAGGCGGAAAAGCACTCGATGAACATTCGTAACTCGAGTCTCGGAAGAATCCTCGGGGCTGTGCCCTTGTGTGGTCCAGTAGCGAAGGTTGATCATTTCTCAACTGGAACTTCTGAAACGAGAAGACCATCGGGATGCCGGTACGGGACGTGATGCGAATTTCAAGGAGATAACCTCGCTCCGCCCGTCGGGAATAGGGGCAGGGCGTCGATGGTGAGGGGGCTTTGGGGAGTTGTGGATGTGTTTGTGTAACACTCTTGCTGAAAGCTCGCTAGCAGTTGGGCCTTGTATAAAGATAGAGCTCGGGAAAAGGAGGTCCTGCGCTTTGGCAAGTTGTGATACAGGAAGATGGAGACTTGTACAACTCAAAGGTCTGATCCGTCAACGGCTCTGGTACCGCTCAGGGTATGGCAAGATGCCGATTGGTGAGTCTCCGGCAACATGACGGGGGCAGTAAGGGGGGTTTAGAGGTTGAGCGACTCGTGGCTTTCACGCTGCAGGAAGGTAACTCGGGATGCCGTCGTCACGGATCCGAGGGCATAAAGTGTGCTGAGTCTTCGTAATATACTTGCCAGATGGCTTGATCTTCCTCTCCGCTCTTCGTAGCCTTCCTACCGGGACAAGCCTAATCTGCTAAACCGGGGCTATTAGGCCGTTTACATGACAGGAGTGGAGACCGAATATATAGAGAGAACGCGGCCGACACTGGAATAACTTATAGGCTTATAACATTGGTTCACTCGCGAGGATAGAGATGGCCTTAACTCTGTGTGGCCTGACTAGCTTCGAGGAGGATAAATTGGGATGAACTGTCTACGAGTCAATGGGGGTTGACGGATAGACAGGCTCTTGGCTGTAATCACCACCTCCACAGTTTCAACACAAACACCACCGCAAATGGGACGTCTTGATTCGGCTTGGAGAGCGATCGGGATGGTGTCTGGTTGGCAACAGGAAGTTCCAGGTTGGATCCCGTTGGTAAAAGTGATAGAGAGTCTGAGAGTGAGAAGAGAAGAGAAGAGAAGAGCGAGAGAGCGTTATCTGGCCCGACGAGCTAAACGTGACCATGTTGTAAATAAAGAGTCAATAACTATCAGCCTCCATAGAATCCGTCCGGCTATCAGATTTCATTTGATTCACTCGGCCGCTGCACGGGCACCTCTTTCACAGCCAATATCAGAGCAATTAATAATTGTTCTGGTTGAAATGAACTCCTGGTCGCTTTGGTGATTCCGAGAGCCCGCCAATTCTGCGCTAAGAGGTTCCCTGGAGGCAATTTGCTCTCTCGACAACCTCTTGCTCCACCTCCTCCCCTTTTCCCTCGCTCACGACGTCCACAGCAGGAGGGTCAGGAATTAATTCTTGCGCGGAACCAGGTCCCTTCATTGATTTCTTCTTATCTCTCTCTTCTTGCTCGTTGCTCTTTCCATCTCCTCGATCTTCGAGCTCCGCCGTCAACCGACTCACCTCTGCGCACCCATCCGCCGACCACTCCATTTCCAATACCGACAAGATGGCAGCTCCACCGCAGAACCCGCAGGTCAACCTGGATCGCTACGTCGTTATTCACGTTGCTACGACCTGTGATGAACATGGAGTCTACGTGACGAAGGATTCGGCCGAGGTGATAGAGCTTGGATGGATCTTACTTGACGCAAAAACCTGTGATGAGGTGAGCTGCCACATTTATGGCGAGGAGCCAGACGGAGGAGGTCTGCTAACATTGCCTCGTCCAGCTCCACCGGGAAAGTGTTCTTGTCAAGCCCATTAATACTCCAATTACACCGTTGTGCAGTAAGTCAAGACGAACGAGACAACCCGTCCAAAAAAAATTATCCCCGACCCACAATATCCGCCAACGTCTACACATGCGATTTGGGCGCTTGCTAACAGATATTTCCTATAGCAAGCTTGACCACGCTTACTTGGGAACACGTCCGCAATGCTGGCACGTTCAGGGACGCAATCAACCGGTTCGATACGTTCGCCTCGGAGCATCTAGTCTCGCAGAACCTCGACTTCTCCTTCGTGACCCTCGATTCATGGGATCTCCGAGTCCAGCTTCCCCGCGAAGCTCGCGACAAGGCCGTTGTACTACCACCTTACCTTCAACACTCCCGAACCTTTGATCTACGCACGGAATACCAACGATGGCAACAACACCATCCCGAGTCTCTGCCTTTCGGCCCCAGCATGCTGTCAAACATATGCGCTGCGTTAGAAGTTGAGCCGGTACAAGCTAGTGCCCCGATCAAGCATAATCTTCCGTTCCATCTTCAGGCTTTAGCACCCGCTTCTCCTCGTAGAGCCATGGAAGAGGCTGTGACATTGGCACGGGTTCTCCGTGGACTGATTCGAAAATCTCAACCTCCTCACGAGCATCCTGATGTCCTCACCAGACCTATGGATGCCCGCGCTGATGTGCGAGCTTTCTTGTCTGAACGCAGCAAGGTGTTACACATGGCCGGTCTCCCCCATGATACTACTCAGTCAGAGCTTGAGAGCTGGTTCACCCAATTTGGAGGGCGTCCAATTGCTTTCTGGACACTGCGTACTCCAGACCAGCATAAGCCCACAGGATCCGGCTTTGCCGTTTTCTCATCGCACGAAGAGGTCAGCCAAAACTCCCCATGTCGTCTTTTTTTGTATTGTCGAGCATGCGAATGCCACCAACTTGTGATGGCTGCAGCTTACGAGTTTATCCTTCTCCTTTACGATGAAATCATGAACCTTTCCCATGCTAATCTTGTCAAATTCTTTAACTCCCGTGGCCATTGTCTAACACCCTATCAGGCAGCAGAGAGTTTGTGTATGAATGGTCGTGCGCTTAACGAGAAGGCCATTGAGGTTTCCCCCTCGTCTAGCCGAGTTCTTGACCGCGCAGCAGAAATTCTCACACCCTTCCCCCCAAGCAAGAATCGCCCTCGCCCTGGAGATTGGACTTGCCCATCATGTGGTTTCTCTAACTTCCAACGACGAACGGCCTGTTTCCGCTGTTCTTTCCCAGCGATGAGTGCCGGCCCGACCGGTGATGCTATGGGAGGGTACGGCGGTGGATATGGTTACGGCCCGCCAGCCATGATGCCTCCACCACAACATATGGGCCATCATGGTGGTATGGGAGGCCACGGGGGTGGAAGAATGGGTGGTGGCAGCGGTGTCGTCCCATTCCGAGCCGGCGATTGGAAGTGTGGTTCCGAGGGATGTGGATATCACAATTTCGCCAAAAACGTTAGTTGCTTACGATGCGGCGCCAGCCGTGCAGGTGCAGCGGTAGTGGCTGATTCTGGATATCCTTCTCCAATGGACCCTCCATCGAACTATGGGATGGGCCCTGGCTCAATGGCAGGCACTCCTGGCCCAGGTCCTTTCGCCTCTGCAGCAGGTGGTTTTGGATCTGCCGGCGGATATGGCGGTCAACATTTCGGTGGCCCACCAAGCACTTATGCTCTCCCATCTGGACTCGGTGCTTCAACCGGCGGGTATCCCTCGCTCCATACCAATTTCGGTGGACCTTCTACTGGAGCTCATTCCGCTGGTCCTTTCGATAGCCGTGCTGCTGAAGCCGCCTTCCAGTCTGCCAGCAACGGTCCTGCCTCTGCTGGACCCTCAAACAACTTTTATTCGAACAACCAGTCTGAGAGTGACCCGTTCGCATTCTTGTCAACTGGTCTCAGCAACTTATCCATGACCAGCGGCGACGCACGCCAAAATGGCGGGTCAGCCCAGCTTAGCGCTCCGAGCAAGTCTCCAGCCTAAGCTCTAATTATCACATTGTTTTGCGCCAGCAGATTTCCCTTTGATTGCGGTCTATACATAGTTCTTTGAGTCTCTTTCGCATGTATGACTATATTTCAGGACGGCTTCGGGAATGAAATACCAGACATATTTGTGTTGTTCAGAGTTTTCTGGACTATTGCGCAGCGGTTTTTTATGAGGGCATTTGTGGCATAAGCGGGTCGGTTGGGTGGCATGGAGCTTGGGAGGTCGGCATAAAGAAAAGGCTGGATGGGTGGAAAAGGCTAATTTTTTCAAAATAAATCACATTACTCGGCATTCGACGTGGAATTCGTTCAGGGCAGGATGGCACAGACGCAAACTTGAAAAGATCGGCAATTGTATTGAGGGAGGAGTTCTTTAATGCGGATGGTATGAAATGGGATGGTTGGGCTATACTGGAACCTTTTCAATATGGGCGCAGTTGATTCCGCGGACAATAAGACGTGCAAAACGGCGGGGTGGGCTATTGAATTTTTTCGAAATTTTTCCGAAGGTGCTAGCAAGGCAGCATGGCATTTTACGGTCAAACAAGCGAAGAAAATGAATCTCTGTTGATTCTTGTTGATGTTTTTTTCGAATGTGTGTGCCTGCCTAGCTCTTTGATTCCAGGCACTCCTTCGACGGCAGAAGCGGATGGATCTTTTTTGATATAAAAAAATTCGTCCCTCGAGGCAAGGAAAGTGACAAATATTAGCACGAACTGAACGATTGCATTGGTGCATTGGTTGTACGGCTTGGGTGCATGGCGACGGGAGCGTGGGCATGGGATGGGATGTCTTGTTGTCTGGTCTGCTCGTTTTGGGTTCAAGTTCATATTACGATTCTGCTTCTCCTTTCGATTTCGACCTTGCCCGTTTTGTACTCCGAATCGTCTTTTTTCTCCATTGTTCTTTTTCTTGCCTTTAATTTCCCTCCCGTCTTTTTTTTCCTTTTGAACCAACTTCTCTTCTCAGATATGATGGGTCTTTTTTTGTGATGGTATGGGATGAAATCTTTGGTGCGGGTGCCGGTAGATGGGATGGATGGATGGATGGACGGATGGGATGGTGGGAGTCGGTGCTGGAGCTGGTGCTGGTGTGTGGGTGGCTTTTGATTCTTCTCTTTTTTTTTGATTCTTGATTTGTTATTTGGGCTTTTGACTGGCTGTGTGGATGGTAGGGCTGGGTTGTACGGTGTGCGTCGTGGGGGGTTAGATGGTAGGGGATGGATGGATAGGATGGGATGAATTTGGGGATACAAAAGTTGTTAGATTGTCGTGGTTTGGTTCTGGGTTTGGTGGGGGGGCGGGATGAAGGAAGGGGATGGGGATGGATGGATAAGGTAGATAGATATAGGTCGGCTAACCCAGGTTTTTATTTTTGTGGGTTAGTGGGCGAGCAGGCGATACATATGTTTTGTGTATACTTTTGGTCTTCGTTTTTCATGTGGATATGAAGTGTGCAAGTACAAATTGCTGACTATACTTTTAATGGCCTTGTGTGATTGTGTTTGAATGCTTGAGGAAGTATGTTGACTTTATTTCTTTGGATAGATTCAAGTTGTCGCACCTCTGGTTTTGTTCATGTGCTTGGGTATTCTGTAACATGACTTGTGGAGTACACCCTCAAACTGCTCCCGTTTAACTCCAAAAGGCTCGAGCCTCGGGTCAGAGCTCCATGTAAAAAAAGCACGATTTCCCCAGCATTGATGGGTTCCAGCTTCGATTTATGAATGCGGAGTTTAATAGTATTCAGGCTGTGGGAAGGGAAACCACCCCACCCTAGAGGAGTTCACAACCAGCCAAAGCCCATAATACTTTTCTGATTCCTGAGATTCTCTCGCGGCGTCTGAAGAACTTATATTGTATCCCATAGCGGATTTGCCGCTCACGTACGGAAGGGCGAAAAGTGTGTCAGATACCAAGTGCGTCATTTGATTTTAGCTAGATGTATATGCACTAGCATACTTTTTGGTGGGTAAGAGAGGGGAATTTAGAGATCTTGTGGGGAGGGGTTTATATGAGGACTAAGAATGGGCCTCTATTGAAAGATAGAAATTAGTGGATGTTAACTACCAGTTAGATACTTTGGTAGCAGGTGACGTTTATTTAGACACTTGTGGGCGTCCTTTAGGACTAGTGCGTTACCTCTTAGATTTCAAACGGAGTTTGATATTGTATAGATGTCACAAGAGCAATGGATAGGATGCCATTATTTCATATTCAACACCACTACCCTATGCTATTTTCCCATTTCAAGCAGTCGATAGAGAGAGCAAGTTAGAAAAGAAATTTAGAACTTAACGAGTAGCGTTCACAAGTAATAAGTTAAATAACACGACCCCGTGAATCTTTAGAGTTTTTTACCCATTGCAGTGATGTTTCCCATTAAAATAAGGAACATATAAGTAGCTGAGCTCCAAGTCTATTCTTTAGAACTTTCTTCATCCTCATTATTTCACTAAAATCCTCTGAAAGATATCCGACCCCCCAACTCCTCTTAAATTTCATTTTAACCTTTCCTACTTATCTACCCATTACATCAAACCAGCCAAAACAGATAAATTCTCAATAAAAGAGATTGAGAGCATTTCACATCCAATGTTAAACAAGATACATCATCCGTAGAATCTCGCCCGTACACTTGACAGGCTAGCTAGTAAGGGCTAGAATTTAAGCGAGCCGATTCGACACTTACATCCGACCCGAAACCAAACCCACAGTACGATGACTGACCCTTTTCACAACCCCTGGCCTTCTGCTCCCTCACATATCCTTAGCACCTCTGTCACGTCGAAATGTGATTGAATTTTTGAAAGCCCTTGTGAAGTTATATATTGATATATCCAATTATTGAACCCTCTTCTTACGTCTGGAATGCAGAAGGCAAAAAATCCCTGGAGGGCTTTACTTCTCGCGTTTATTATCACAACTTTATAATAAAGTAAAAAACAAAACGAAGTAAAGTAAAGAAAAAGGGAATAGTCTTAGTTCTTTTGAAATATCTCACAGATAGCTATGATTAAGTTATAATACTCAAATATATACCAACCAACCATGACCTCCCCCTTTGAAAACTAGCAAATAACAAACATCTTTTTTTCCTTACTACTATCTTGATAAACACAATTCTAAAACATACCCTCACTATATACTCCAAATCGAAAAAAAATATGAACTATGACTATATATACTAAGCTAACCACCTGATGGGCTCTTAATGTATTGTTCCAATACTAATCTCAAGCACAAAATGAAATAAAACGTAGTGTATAACACACTAGAAACCATTTAAATCCCCTTATGCCTTCTCCCCTCTCTTCTCTCACTCAAATATATATATACCCCTTCACGCCACACCCCACACACCCCACACTCCCCCGAACCGGATCCCTAAGCCCCATATACAACCTCAACCATCCACACCCCTCACCCCATCCCCCTTACCCCAACCCCAACTTCTAGCCATCACTCAAACTCATCAAAAAACCAACTCACCAACTATTATACATTCCCGCTGAATTCCATACTAAAGTCTAACAAAATCAACAAAATCAACAAAACCCAGCATATACCCCACCTCCCGTTAGTATTTTCAAGATTATAAATGACATTTTGGTCTATCTCACCTCACCCGACGGATATAAACTTGATTGATTATTGATTATTGATTATTGATTGTATTACAAGAAGCATAGAAAAGAAGTATAGAAAAGAAGAGGTTAACTGTGAAATCGTGTGTGTAGTTTTGATTAATACCATTGCGGCTGTGTGAATATGATAGATGGTGTTAATATGTGATTTCTCCCACCTCTTTCACAATCTCACTTCACAACCTCCCCTCCCTTACAATCTCACTAAAACATCTCAAACCCTCACGAGTTCATAATCTCACCTCCCCTCCCTACACCTCACTTCCTTTACCACCTCACTTCTCTTACTTCTCTCACTTCTTTTACTTCTCTCACTTCCTTTACACCCTCACCTCCCTCACTTAACTCTACCTTCTTCACAACCCTACAACCTCACCTCTCATAATCTCACCTCTCCCAAACCTACAAACCTCTCAACCTCACCCCGTCAACCTTCCCTCCTCCAACCCTACCTCTCTCACCTCTCTCACCTATTTCACTTCTCTTACAACTTCACCTCGCCTGCTTCTCAACCCCTCAACCCCTCACTCAACCCATCAAGCCTACCAACCCTTCAAACTCCCAAACCTCTTAACCTCTCAACCTCACAAACCTACAAAACACTCCATCCAATCCTATCCTACCCCTCACAAACCTACACAACCACACCTAAGCCATCTAACCCCGTACACAAACCCATCGCAACCCCACATGATCATCTATAAACATCCCCACACCCCAGACTAACCTATCTCGACCCCTCCATCACAATACCATACAACCACACATCTTCACACCCCAAACATCTTAACACCTAACATCTTAACCCCTAAACATTCCAACACCCAAACATGCCAACTAAATCCCCAGCTAACGCCCTCGCTAACCCGCAAGCCCGGTAAACAAACCCTAGCTAAACCCCAACCAAAACCAAAGGTAAACCCGCGTAAAAAGAGCAACCAAACAAACACAACGCATCCGTCTATCCATTCATCCATCCAATCCAATCCATCCCTCCAATTCATCGAAAATATATACCGTAGTATAAACCCTTCTGAAGGATCCACACAGAACACACTTCATGATCTATCAGCACCCTCACACCCAGCTGAACCAAAACCAAAACCAAACCAAACCCAAACATAAACAATCCATCCCTCTAATCCCATAGACAGACAAGAAAGAATAAACATCATACAACCAACCTCCAGAAGATACAAACAAAACACACTCACTCACTCACTCACTCACTCACTCACTCACTCACCTAACCTCCGCGGCGCCCGTCCTACATATCGGGGCCTAGGTGTGCCTCTGATGATTTTTCTTTTACCGCTTGAAATGCCTTCGTGTGGCTTTACAATCATGTATATAACTGCTCCGCTTGGCACGTCTCCGTACCCCAGGGGAGGGAGGTCCTTAGGACGGCTGTCTTTCGACGGTCGCTTGCTAGATGTTGATTACTACTACTGCTGCTACTACTACTACTACTACTACTACTACTACTACTACTCACACACTCACTCACTCACTCACTCACTCACTTATCCACACACTGATTCACTTATTCACACACTGATTCACCTACTCATATCATCACATACATAGCATAGCAGAGCATCATGACATCACATGCACATTATAGCATCACATCATATCATATCATAGCACAGCACAGTGCATATACACGGCACAGCCAGCGCCAAAGAAATAGCATCATAGCACATAACATAGTATCATATCATAACATAACATACACAGCATAGCATCACATCAGAACATAACACGCCAGGATAAACATCCACAACAGAAACATCGAAAGCTTTTGGAGAGTCTACCTATTCCTAATCCAACAGAGCTTTCCACCCCCCCATCCCTTCCCTTTCCCTCTTCCACCCCCCTTCCCCTTTCCCGCATCCCATACCTCATCCCATGCCTCATTGATATCATATACACAAAAATCCATAAGAAAACCTCCCAACTCCCGCGTGCAACCAGACTCCGCTCAAGCCAACCCATCGATCGATCGATCAACCAATCAATCAATCAAATGGTATCAATAACCACTACGATGACCACCACCAGAGATCCCAAATGGTATCCATCACCCTGACCACTCCAAGCCAGGCCAATCTAACCCAGTCCAACCCACTCCAACCCAAAGCGTTGGACCCCCCTCCAATCCTCACTCACAACTCCTCCTCCTCCTTCGCACTCCCACTCTCCCACACCTCAAACCCCTCCTCCGCCTTCTCAATCGGTTCAAAGAGCGCCGCCTGGGGAGCAACCTCAAAGGCATCCTTCTGCATCAACTGTGCAACCTCGAACTCGACCTCGACCTGGATCTCCTTGCCCTTATCCTCGACCTCGACCTCGACCTCGACCTCAACCTCAACACTCAACTCAGATTCAGGTTGAACCTCGCTGACAACCTCACCCTCACCCTCACCCTCAACCCCCTCATCATCCTGAACAAAAACAACACTCTCCCCATCACACCCCTCCGCATAGAAGTTCTCCGCCGCCAGATCCCCCAACGGACACCGATCAACCTCAATCGCATCCTCGCTCTCCCTCTTCCGCCTCACCCCCCTCAGCCGGGCCTTAGCCTCCATCACCACCGCCTCATTCGCGCCGACAACATCATCCCCCGCCGCCCCACCCTGACGAGCCGTGATCAGCGTCCGAGTCTGCGACACATCATCCAGAGGCGGCACATTCTCCTTCCCCCTCGCGTCCCGCTCCCGCGCCGCACACTCCTCATCACTACTAATCTCCAACGTACACGCCCCATGCTCCATGAGATTCGTCGCCAGCTCCTCCTCCGTATCCTCGTGGATATCAAAGAACCAACTATCCTTCAGTCCCTTCTCGCCCAACAAGCCTTCAAGCAGCTCGTTAACGACAGGCTTGACCACCGGCCTGGGAGCCGAGAAGGAAGACGGAACCGTCGATGAGAGAGCCGCGTCGATGCTGAACCCCAATCCCATACCACCTTGTCCAAACACAGGCGGTTCAACCCTCGTGAACCCCGCGCTGCCCGTCTTCCTCCGATGCAAAATCCCCACGCGCTTTCGGTTCGGGCTGCGTCCCGCCGGCGTGGAGGACGACGTGCCGCTCGAGCTGGTATTCAATCTCGCGACGGGAGGACGCGCAGACAGGATGTCACGACGCGGTGGAGAGGAGACCTTGGAGAGAAGACAAGAGAAGTCGTTGGGGGAGGGGGGAGCCATGGCGAGGAAGGGGTTGGTGGGTTTGAGGAGGGTGGCAGTCGTGGCGTCTGCGGATTTGCTGGAGCCGTCGGGGCCTCTGGAGCGTTTGGCGGAGAGGAACATGGCGGGGTCGATGTTTTCCGAGTCGTCTTCCTCGTAGGAGTGGGCTTTGCGCTTGATGGGCGAGGAGAGGTGGGTGGGGTGTGGCTAGAGGGGGAGGAGGGTGTGAGATGGGGTTTGATTTCTTGAGTGGAGGGGGGAGATGGAGGAAGGAGTTTGGAAGGGGGGAATTGAAGGGAAGTGAAGGGAATTCAATCGAATTCAATTGAATTCAATTCGAAGAGGGGGAAGGTGAAGGGGAAGGACAATTGAATTGCCTCGAATAGCATAATCAAATCGATCAAGCTTACCATTCTGACGGTTCTTGAGACTAGTCAAGTTCTGGAGACGGGAGCCATTCAACGGCGCGAAAGGCTGCCTCGCGGCTGCCATTGTCGTTGCCATTGTTGCGATGCGACGAGAGTGAGTATTTGGAGTATACACAATTCACTGGGGAGTCCTCGCGTTCAATCGGGGTATCTCTGCCTAACAACAGACGATGGAAGCTCGATTCGATTCCGAAGCGGTGAACCAGTTGGACTCGTGAGAACGCGGCGGATGTCTCTTCTTTCTTCCTCGGAGCAGCGTGAATCGATCCAGTCGAGTGTGGAAATGTCTACCGTGGAGGGGGAAGTGATGGTGGAGAATTGCTGTTGTTGTTGTGTTGTTGTGTTGTTGTTGTGTCGATGATGGTGTTGATCGGGATGAATGGATGGATGTGTTGACGTTATGTTTCTCCTGCTGTGTGATATGTCGGACCTGCTTTCCTCACCAAGAGTCACAAACCAAGACGACGGCCTCTCGCATCGGGGGAGACGAGCATATATCAAGAAACGCACGGCCGACCTGCTCTCCCTCCCTTTCCTCGACTGGCAGATCTGCCCTCGCTGCCCTCTGGTGCTCCTCTCCTCAGACACTTTCACCTTCCTCGTCTCTGCAGTAGCGAGCTGCACATCACCGTGTTGGAGCGCGTCTCAACCGCGTCGGGGGCCAATGGTGGTGCTCGGTCGCGCGCTCTCAGATGCGCAGGGAAGATATCAGGAATCCGATGGCTTAGCAGAGTGGCGTGGGAAAGGGGGCGAGGCAAGGGGATCTGTTGGGATTGTCTGACTAGACCTGATTCCGACCTCGACTGGACCTGGTCTGACCTGACCTGACTTGCGCCAACCTCCACCCTTCCAGCTTCGCGCGGATCCCATGCGAATAGACACGTCCGACGCGAGTATAAAAGGGGACCGCGTTCCCATGAGCATTTCAGAGAGGAGAAGAGGACGCGGTTGGTGCATCAGACCTGCATTACGCTTCTACACTGCCATCATCGTTGCATCGCCCATCTGCACGAGCAAAGACCCTTCCGACACACAAAACCTCACGATGCACAAGAAGGTTTATGATATCCCATCCTCTCTATTCTTCCTCTCATCCTCCTCTCACCCTCGATAGGTATGGTATTTATCGCATTACACATGATCGATCATCCACAGGGAGGAGTGCTCCGTCTGCATAACTTCTCGTGTGCCCCAACTCCTCCAGCCCAGCCTTCATTCCCGTGCCGAATCGATTCCGGACGTGTTTCTGCGGCCCCATTCACACATCTTCCTACCTATCACTGGAACCCCATGGCATCATGCTCTTTCATGATGCTCTTTCAGACTTTCATTGGGGTGGGTCCCTTCATCGCTGTTGGAGGCGGTGCCGAGAGTGCATACTCCGTACAGCATCTCATTACCACCCATCTTATTGCACAGGTCACCCGTCCAGTCGTTGCGCTACGATCAAGTCTACTCGGGATTCGTGCATCATCATGGTCTGGAAATACCACCCCCCTTCTTACCCCCCTTCTTACAAGTCAAGTGTGAAGTGCAGCATGTCTCAACGTCGGCTCAAGTCTGCCAGTCAAAATTTCCATTCGATAAGAGAATGTAGCTTGCTAAAGAGATTCGTAACGCATCGTGTCACGTTCAGTGGTATGTATGTAGGCATGACAGGCTTCAAAACGTGCGCGCGAACTGTAAGGACAGGACGAAACCAAAAGAGAGAGAGAGCGGAGCTGAGCAGAGCAGAGCAAAGCAGCACCGCACAGCGGATTGAGCGAAAGCATCCAAGATCAAATATCCATGTCTTCCAACGACTCTGCCCGCGCCTGAAAACCTATCGCGATTCATTAGTCAATTTCTCCCAATCGCGGTGCGCACCCCTCCCATCCCTCACGTTCATAGTATCTGAAGACCACATCGTAGCCGTCGAACTCGTGCACGATCCGGTCCACGCGCCGGTATCCTCTGATCTTTTCCATCTTCGCGCTCCGGATCATCGTGGCTTTGGCCTCCTTGCCCAGCTCCATGAGGGACAGCTCGCCATCCCCGCCCGCCGTCGGCTTGGCCTCGAAGAGAGTCACGCTGAAACGGCCGGGCTGGAAGATGTTCACGACGTGCTCGATCACTTCGGCCGTCTCGCGACCCGTCTGGAGCCCGGGGACATTCGTCTCGAAGGAAGCGTAAGAACACTGAGGCTCCGGCGTGACGTGCACCGTGAAGTAATGCGTTGCCTGGCCGGCCTCGCCTGGTGCTGGAATAACGCCATTGGCAGAGAATCCGCACGGGGTGAAGAGGTAGGCATCGACTCGTGCATCAGCGTATCTGGAAGTAGGATAAACCTCCGACAGGCCGCACGCCTCCGCGACCACCGTCCCCAGGGCATGTCCTTCTGTCCCGAGCTCTTCTGGCAAGCACCCATCGTCGTCCGGAGTGTACGCTTCGTTATCCGAGGACGTGTTGCTGAAGACGTCGAAGGAGTCCCCTTCATTGGCCGACGAGCTACCCGCCGTGGTCCCGCTCGAGGTCGAGTTGACCATATCTCCGCCATTCAAATCCCCCAGATTGTCGAGTACCTCCTTCTGTGCCTGTTGAGCCCTCTCAGAGTATTTGCCCTCCGCGACCGCACTCGCGTGTTCAAGATAGAACTGTTTGGCGTTCTCTGGGTCAAGATCTGTCATGAGGATCTCGAGGGTCTCATCATCGCTTTCACGAGGATATTGTCCAACGGCGTATGCTGAGCCAACGGGAAGGTCCAAAACTTTGGTTTCAGTTGGCACTTTCTTGGCGTCTGGAGTCCGACTTGACGTCAGTGAAGTGTTCGGT
Organism: Ascocoryne sarcoides NRRL 50072; assembly: GCA_000328965.1. Lineage (NCBI taxonomy): Eukaryota > Fungi > Ascomycota > Leotiomycetes > Helotiales > Gelatinodiscaceae > Ascocoryne > Ascocoryne sarcoides. The sequence goes on along the minus strand of KB205947.1, from coordinate 667,930 downwards.
CCCGTCAAGTAGAGGTACCAATGATCCCCATTCATTTTCCCAATCATGTACGCGTTGCCCCCTACGAACATGTCGTCGAGGAATTTGACCTCATGGCCCCAACTACGATGTGGCCCCTGTTGCTTATCGGGGAACAAGAAGTTCTTGCGACTATAGAAGACTCGGTAAGGAGTAGCAGCTTTCATGACGGCGCCTGAGAACCCATCGTTCTGAGAGGGGAAGCCAGCATCGAGAGCCGCAATTCGCAGCACACGACGGATGCCGAGCAAGAGAGTCGTTGTACCACAGGTTTTCAAGATAAGCTTGTGTGGGAAGACAAACATGCTCGACTCCGACAGCAAATAGGCATCGACGTGATCAGACTCTACAGTGGAGAGAACTTTGCAATTGACCATATCAAGCATCTCCTTCCATGTCTCAATCGAGACAGCTTTCAGTCCACCATCCTTCGTTCCCGGAGGAAGATTATTGGGCCCCGGTGCAAACCAGACCTCTAGTAGCTTTTCCGGTCCTGTTTCGTCAGCAGAGCTCAACCAATAAAAGACTTGTGACCTTACCTTCGAATGCATTGCTACTATCGAGGTCGATAGTAGCCTCATGGTTGATTGTGAGATGAGGAGTCGCATCGGAAGGCGAGAATGTATATTGAGATGGTGTCTCAAAGTTGACCATAACTAATCCAGCAGCGAGGAGAGTTGCTGATGTGGTCTATGCTGGTTGTTCTAGGGGTTACAGTTCGTCAAACAACGTTGGCAAACTATGAAGCACTGTCTGCAGCTCAGACGAACCTTGCGGTGTCCGCCCGAGAAGAGAAGGCCCACAGACCGAGGGAAATAACGTGTGCTGGCGGAGCCAGCTAAATAGGAGGAGGTATGTAGAACGTCTTTTAGGGACGTTATGGAGGTCGGGTGCACAAAGGGATGTAGAAGTCCTTTACGGAAGGAATGTTGGCTTTTGTGTCGGCCTCACTCTGATAGATACCGATATCGTGTGCGGATATCGGTCTAGCAGATGAGGGTATCTGCAATTTTTCGTTTGGGGAAGTTTTCGTGGGTTGTTTATGGGGGCGTGGCTGGTGCTATCTAGGCCTGGAGGAAACGATCGTTAGCACTCCCACAATTGCACAGCGACGACATTTATAATGCATAGCTATCGAAGGCGGAAACAGAGTCAGAGTCAGGTGCTTGCCATCCTTTGATTTGCCGCTGGTGCCGTAGTCTCGTTGCCATTATACATGCGGTATGATCATGGGGTGACGGGGAAGTTGTAGGCCCTAATCATGCCCAATGCAGGGGGAAAGCAAAAATGGAAAAACTCTGGACTCACTTTGCTGGCTTGGATAGGAATCTGAGAATGTCTTTGGTGCTCATAGGGGTAAGGGGGGGTGAACAAGAGGTTGAGGGAGGTATCTCGGTCCAGGGCACCTTCGACGATAAGGTACGCAGGAGTTCTGTTAATGAGGATATGGAGATTTCATCGGAGACCGTTGGGAGAAGGAGATGTTTCCGTGGAGATCGGTTGCAAAGAGCACGAGGAAGAGGGCAGTTGGCAATTCCTGCTCGAGTTTTTGTCGTTTGCCGAAAGTTGTGGGCTCCTGCGTCACATAGAGTTAGTCTTCTGGGTGGCACGACCTGATACTGGCTAGCATACCAAAAAAGGTCCGGTGAAAGGGAGGAGATATATGCAGCTCTGCAACGGCGGTGAGAATCAAGAGAGATGGTGAATAGCGAAGTTCATGTGAATTGAAGGAGAAGTGGATAAGGGATATCTGAAATTTTATTCGCGGCGGGCGGGGCACTTCTTGGCGACGGCAACGTTCCGGGAACTGGGAGCTGCCCCTGTCGCAGCCTGAAGATAGGGAAACCCCACCAACGTGACCTACCCCGCCATATGTATATCTCTCCGCCACATCACTTTCAATTCTTACCACCATTTCTGCCTGTGGTGTTCGTCTGATGGATGTCGAGTAATGTTTCATCGATGATTTGAGTGCTTGGAGAGTATGGTCGTTGATTCAGCTGAAATGGTGCTTATCCTCGTACAATTTCAACTATCATCCGAAACCAAGACTACATGTCTTTAAAGTTTAGAAGGTACTATAATATACAAGACGTATCACAAAAGAAAGCAAGTCCGAAAGGAATCATTTACTGAACTCTATCACATGGGGGCCGAACATCAAGTGTTCGAAGCTTAGTTTCTTTTATTTTTTATTTTTTTTTGTTTGTGCCAAGGGCTTGATCTAAAAGGTATAATATATCTTCTAGCCTCCTCTTTTTCTCTATGCGTATAAACAGCATAGCGGTCATTTCCTCTAAAGATAGCTGACTAAGAGATACTGTTGTATACACACAAAACTCAAGAACTCTCCCTACCCAAAGCCTGTAATGTCTATCCATCCCAAACTCCTTCGCTAAGTCCATGTTACCAGGCTCCGAGCATTACGGTCACACCTAAAGGCATGATTGTAAAGATTTCAGTCGCGCTTACCCTCCCTTTAAGCTTTTTAACTTGCTCCTCGATGATGCCATATCGTTTATCGCTCTGATCCATAGTGGTCCAATAATTCTTAAGCAAAGCATTGTTTGATTTCTCTGCCTTTTCTCGAAAAGCTTCGAACTTAGCTATATGGCCAATAGTATCATCCCTGCGTTTCTTAAAATCCCTCTCAAGTGTTCATAGGTTACCGTCGATGGTGGCTTCATGTTCTTGAAATCCCTTTAGAGAATATCTGGTGTCTCTGAAAGTCTGAATCCTTTCAAAAACTTGTTGTGCTCCGTGTTGAATTTCCTTAGATCCTCTAGGCGCCATTTGGTTCTCATCTGAAAGCTGTCTATCTTGTCAAGGTGACTGGCATAGCTGATAGTCTCGTTTCAATCCCGAAGGATTTGTCCGTCAATTCTCTACTTAGGCACGTCATGTTTCGAGATCTCTTAATTGTTCCTCGTGATTGATTCGACTGCTAATCACAGGATCCAGCTACAAGTAGCTGTGGGAACTAGAATGGGAATGAGTAGGAACTGAGGAGTCGAGTAGTCAGGTGCGTATGAATTGGCCATGGTAGATTGCACTCCGGAGAAGGGCCCGTCTTGTGGCTTTATTGTTGTATTATGAAGGAGTTAATAGGGTTCGAACTTGAATAGAATGGTCCGATTTATACCGAAGAGGCTTGAACTATTTGACTCGAATTTGAGAATTCTTAATTCTTCTGACAACCTGGGCTGACCCAACCGAACAAATCCTACTAAATGATTCATACTCAACGGCTTGAAGTAGACTGGAAAATCAGCACTCGCTGTGATTTTATGCCAAGGGTAATACTCTAATACTCACTCTCCAACTACTTTGTTTACTAAAGTAACAAATAACCAAAATCCCCCCCTCAAAAGGAAAAGAGCCGGTGGCTAACTCCGTACTCACTTTTGATAGGAGCTTGCTTGTATTGTACAATATTTTATATACATGCTATTCGTATAAACCATTTATAATATGCCTAACGGCTTTAACACTCTCTCCCTAGCAATTAATGCGGCAACATCCCCCCCCTTTTGCAGAGCTACTGCCCCAATTATAGCATAGATAGCAGAGGTCATCACAGCATCAACACCTGAAGCTCTCAACCTGTCCACCTGTTTGAGGTCAGCATCCATCTCGATCAATAGGTGGAGACCATTACCTTCTTTGGCACCCAGCGAAGAATTTCTCTCATGCCCATCTGGGTACCCAAACTGCCGAGTTTCTTCTTTTCCAAAATCTCCCCAATCGGTGTCTTGGTTAAGTTTGCTAATCCGTCCAACGCAGGATGGGTAAATGGTACACGGTTATCATCAGGCGCACTTGCCGACTCGACCTGTGCTGTAGATGGAGAATGCATTAATGCTAAATTTGTCTCTAGATTTAGAATGCGTCGACCTGGGAGTGAAAATCAGTATGGAATACTATTCTCCTAATATCTGGGGCCTTACCCAAGAAAGCCAATCGATCGTTAAACCCTCTCCGCCCTTGGTCAAAACTCTTGTGTGTGATGGCGAGCCATTTAACCTCGTCTGTCAATAGCCTGTCTCCTCCTGGGCCTAGAAACCTGGCATAAAATTGATCCAGTTTTGCCGGGTCATTGTTGGGCTCCCATTCTTTCGTCGTATCTTTGATCCGGACCGGGTATGGTTGCTTCATCCTCTCGGGCGTATATGACCATCTTGGCCGCTCTGACTTGTCATTATCATATTGAACATCCTCCTTTCTAGCCGCCGATGCTGTGAGTTGTCTGAGGGGAGCGGCCCGGGGAGATATCGAACTGGCGTACTCGCAGACTGGCCTTGCTCTGCGGATAAGGCACTGAAAGGTTCGTCCTGTAGTTCTCGATGCCATTGTCTACTTGGCGTGCCACAATCTGGTGTTGTTGAGCTCAGCTTGAGAATCGTTCACCTCCTCTGGTGTTGTCTTTGCTTCTTGGAGTTCGTAAATTAATTCTGCGCTAGTCCCTTTCAAGTAAGACGTTGTGGTCGGCCCATCGCGTCTCTCCCGCCGACTTGCTCGCGTTCTGGTCCATCGTCCCTAACATCATTATCCCTATACTTTAACTTTGAGCATATTTGCTACCTAATCATCATTTTTTAATTCGATCATTAATCATGGCTGCCCATGAGAGGCTTATGGCCAATTCATCAACTACCTCGCCCTCTTTGTTTCAACAGCTAGCTTCTGTGCTCCCGAAAGGCTCCAATTTCAAGATTCATCACCTCTCTACACCCCCAACCCGGAGTTCCGCCATCTATTCAGCTCCTCCTGGACACCAACCTGATCGTACATATTGCGAAACTCACTTTCTCACCGCATCGATCCCTGTGCCAGGCGGAACCAATCCGGCAGATGCTCAAGATGTGCTTGTCTATGCCGTTGAAATTATGATATACTCGACTGCACATAGCACTACCTTCTTCGTTTCAAAGGCAGATTCGACCGGATATTTGCATCTGCTGGGACTACCAAAGGGAACACCCTCTCCCATCAGGGATATTACCGTCACGTTCCTTCAACATCTTATTAATACACATGAAAGAAAAAACATCCCCAGCATCGTTTCGCTCTTCGCTCGTGCTCAAGATCAATATCTATTTCCAGGGAGCGTAGAATACAGCGGCAAACATGTCTTGGATGACAGAGGCCTCGTACGCTGGTGGTGCCGAGTACTTGACCCCTTACTTGACGAATCAACGAGCACAACTCGATTACCTTCCTCGCCATGGGCAACTGTGAAAGGATATTTAATTGTTCCAGGACTCGACTCCCATGAGACTCGTTCCTTCATTCCGAGGAAATTGACACCAAGCAAATCGTGGACGGTGGGACATCCACTAAAGGAAATAACGCGGCATAGTGGCGAAGTACCTCCAAGATGTCTAATCCCACATTTTCCGGACGACCCAAAGGCGAGATTCTTAGACGAGCTTGACGAAGAACTCTCTCAAGGGGGAGATAACGATAGTGGCCAGTGGAGGAGTTTGAAATCAATTGAAGAATTTTGGGATATGATGGCATTCCGACAAGAGTGCTCTGCAGGGAGGATGGTAGGTTTTATATGGGTCGTTTTGACACCGAAACGGTATCGTCAGCCGATGGAGTCTTCTTTGACTGATAGCCAGAGCACCGATATGACTTCTCACAACAAGGTAACAGATATCAAGCCTAGCCAATCTCTGTCTACGCCTGGAACTTCTTTTGATGGATCGAGTCAGTACCAGTCAACAAGCTTGTTAAGAAAGCAACCTACTGCTCACGCATTGCCTAATCCACGGCTGCCAAATCATATTTCAAAAGGCAGCAAGAAGAAGAAACTTACGGGACCTATTATTCCGCGGGAGCCTCGAATTAAGACCGAAAACAACAACCACCTTCTCAAGCGGCCAGAGAGCACTGCATATTATATATGGCGACCTGAAGGCCGCGGCCAGATTATCATCGACGAGACTGACTATAAGCGAGTACATGAACTTCTTCTCCGGCTCGATTTCGCAAATTTAGAGCTCGCAATCTCCGGCTCGAGGTTATGGATCAACGAAGTGAGGTCTGGAGCTTCTGCTGATATGCGTGAATCATGGGGTCAAACTGTCACTGGAACGAAGGTAGTTGAGATCAGAAATACTGCTTCTGCAGCTGGCGTTAATTCTCTCAACACTGGCCTTGTCAGGAAGAAGAGAAAAGCTGGTCCAGAAGAAGTTTCGGTATCTTCGAGCTCCCAATTAAGCGAAACAAAGGTCAATACTCTTTCTGGTGGTATGATCAGGAAGAAAGTCAAGGTCTAAAATAGGCATGGAGGTGGAGCTAGAAATCTTTACATTTATCTATGTATATACTGCAAATCAGTAGGGTTTAGGAGTTGGCAGCCGGTAGGATTCGGTAATTGGATATATAGTCATAAGAAAATATACTGTGCCGATGCACAGAGACATTTGAACCTACGCTTTCTCCTCAAATATTCCACCCAGTTGGTGCTCTTGTTGAATTGAATCCTGCTATCGAACGTGATTTCTTTCAAGTAAAAATGGGCGGAGAGGCTCTATCGTTAACTCTCCCGCTTTTTTTTGGGCAGCTTTTACTGATACCTGGCTAATCGTTGCCAATTTTTGTCAATACCTATCACATTGAGCTTTTGGTCAAGAAGGATTTTCGTCTTTTGTATTACAGTATAGCAATTGCTTAGCTAGCTGGCTCTAACTCTCGCCCAAGTTCACAGGAGTGTGATTTGGATATATAGTCTCAAATTCCACTTGTGCACAACGACTATATAAGTCAAATGCTCTTGCTAAAAACAAAACAATATCAACCTAACGGCTGGTTGGCTTGTTTAATACAACCATCATACTATTCCCAGAATATCGGCTTTGCCCCTTGCCCTCTTTATTTCAAGCATTTTTGAAGGGCACAGGTTTAAATTCAAAAGGCATGCAGCTCGCTGCTATAGATTGACCGCCTCAACACTGTTTCAACGTAACGTGGTATGAAGAGTAACCTGGCACCTTAAGCAGGTGAGCGGCATATCACAAAAAAGCCGTAGTGTAGCTGAAATATCCTTCTCTTACAGTTCGACACCACCCCTTAATCAAGCATCAGGCGATTACCATTTTCAAAGGCCTTGCATAAGCCAAAATAACACGACCGCAGCCAATTCGATTAAGATGCGGCCTCGTGGCCTAAAGGCTAAGTCGCTAGATTTTGTTTGATCTTCTGACTCTCTAGAGATTCGGTGTTCGAATCATCGCGGGATCGTGATCCTTTTTAGCTGTTGCTATCCCGGCCCCCTTGCCTTCCCTCGATTCCTTATGTGTAAAAGTAAAGGCGGGTGCATGGGGGTTGATTTACTTTCATCTTTTTGCACATGGTAGCCGATTGGGCGGTTGGTTATCACGAGCAAGTGCAGATGGATATTGGAAGATGGGAGGAGTGTGGTTGCCGCCGATATCAACACCATTTGAAAAGAGCATAGATAAATTGCAATGAAAGGGATCACGATAGGAGGGAACCGAGATTGTCAAAATTGGTATTTTCCTTTTCCATTCCTTCCAGGATGGATGAAACGCCCCTGGGTATTTTCCTGATCTACCATAAAAGAAAACAAATGCATAAAGTCATCATATCGTCGTATCGTCTGTCCGCCACCACCGTGCTGATTAGCTAGTTGGCGTATATGCCAGCCTATTCATACACCAGATGTAGATGCCTCTGCAGCGCTCGAAGTAGCACCCCTATCAGCCGACTTCCGAGCAGGCGAATCAAGATCCTCAAACTCCTTTCGCGCAATTTCACAATTGATCAAAGCGGAATTGAAGGTCTCCTCTCCAGGCGGCAGAACAACTAACAAGTACGTATTAGTTGTGAATTTGAGGATGAACAACGAGAAGTTGGATAACTTCAGTTCCATCAAGACAAATTGCTCAGCGCTCTTGGGAGTTCCGGTGTAGCGGCTTGTCGTTTGCTTGAAGTTTTTGATAATGTTACTCAAGCGCTCGAACCGGTCGGAAGTAGGATTCATCTTTCCAATCTCGGAGGCCCAATTTGAGACCACGAGGAAGGAAGAGCGCTCAAACAGCAACACCTCCTCTGCCATGATGATTTTTCCTAGGCTGCCTAAATGCTTCTCAATTTGATCAAGATTAGGGACCAAATCGTGAATGATCTCGGCCCAGGCCTTGTACAGCGATTGGTCCCAAATGGACGTAGCGAACGGGACAACTTCGAAGGATTCAGACTTAGATCGAACAAGTGTGACGCGCTCATTGTAGATATTCTCGCGCTGATTGGGGACAACCAGATCCATCTTGTGGATAAGTACGTAGACGCTGGCGGTTGGCGAGAACTGGCCGAGCGCAGTGATGATGGAACGGTAGGTGAGGAGGTCACGATCGAAATCTCGGGATTCGATATCGAAGACGTAGATGAGGACGCCGACGTTGGAGAAGACGTGTTGGCGCTGTTGGGAGAGATAGTTTTCCATGAATGCATCCTGTCTGCAGAGATAGTTAGCCTTTGCTCGTAAATTGGCTAAATGAGAGAAGATAGAGGGAGGAATTGATATGCGGATAAGGAAGCTAAGCCCGGTTTTCGTGCTCGATTCCCCCAAAGAGGCGGAACCAGAAGAGGTTGAACAAGGTGAAGAAGTAATGTAATCGTGACTTACCCTCCACAATCCCAGAGATTCAACGTGAGGTTACCCAAGAACTTGACATGGCTTAGATCGACATCAATCGTAGCACCCAATCGACGCGTATCCTTCGCAACGTAGTTACTGAAGATGATGCTTCTCATAGAGCTCTTCCCCGAACCCGACTTTCCCATCAACAGAACCTTCTTCTTCTTCTGCTTGCGCGGTTCAGCTGCGGGGGCCGAAGCCTCATCCTGGAGGTTGAGGTTGCTCAATTGAGACTCCATCGTGGCGACTGGTGGTCGAGGAGTATTGGCTGAACTCTCGTCGGAGCTGCTAGAGTCTGGCTCGAGAAAGGTCTCTGGATCCAGACGCTTTGTTCTGTCGCAGTGGAACATCTTGACTGTCGGCGCGGAATAAGGCACTCTCCGAGCTCCTTTCTAGAAAGGGTAACGCTCCGGATGTATCCGGAGCTAGACTTGAAAAGGTTGATAGCAAGACCGGGATTGTCTTCTTTGCGATGAGCTACAACTTCCTTTGTCATCAGGTCACGGGATTGACCTCGGTTCGGTTCTCGTGGATATTGGTGCTTTCCCGTCCGGCATATTGTCCTTCTGTCTCTCTATCCTCATCTTTTATACGATCTGCTTCCTCGCCTCTTTGTCTTTATGTCTCATTCTCACCCACCTTCTTGATTACAACCAGCAACTTGTCTAGTCTTTCGTTTCGTGCTCGCAAGCGCGGAATGTATTGCCTGATTTATAGCCTCCATGAGTCAAGAACCCCCTACGTTGTCGATCTCAGTACGATGCTGATATCATCTCGTGGTTTGTTGGAATACAGACACCGGAATGTTGGCTTTCTCTGCTCTGCTCTGTCTTACAGTAAGAATGCCAAACCCCCTTTCGTGTGTATATGAACACACTTTCACTATTAGCTATTATATTAAAGCTCTGTCTATAACCCCCACTTCGTCCCCATCGCATGCTTATCTTGTTCTCAGCCTTATTGAACTCTCTCGGAGCTTCTCTCCATCTATACTGCAGATTGTGATTAAGCCGAGTGAACTGTCGGATTAATATTATACTGGCGGAGAGGGTACATGAATCTAGTGGTATAGTGGGAGCAAGTATATATAGAGAGATATAATGTAGAAATTATAATGAGACAATAGGAAGAGTGACTTAAACGGTAATACCGCCCTCGTTGGTGGTCTGTCTGTACTAGTGAATAATATAAAGAGACGATTGTATCTATTAATTGAGGTGCTGCTATGATTTCTACTTTATTCATCTAAGCTTTATGATTGATACTTGAATCAAGTATCTTGCGATTGGGTGCGAATGAAGAAGGATATCACTATCGGACCGTTAATAAGATAGACAACACAAACTCGTAATTTGAAGAATGTAAAGACAACAAAGTATTAACCACTCACATTTATATAAACTGTAAATTTGAAGCCTTTACTGACTTATGTGGGCGTTTTTTTCATGCAGTGCGAATTTCTCGTTCGACGTAGATGAAGTGTCATCGCTGTGCAACCTCCTAGACATACATTTTTAGCTGACATCCACGTGACACATATTTGAAAGGAGTTTTCTTACTATCGACCTTGGCTAATAAGCCGCCAACACCATATGAGTGTCCGTTTCATATCGTCAATTAATTCCTCCTACCCCAGGTCGGCGGGAAGACTCTATTTTTGGTTCGCACCCCCACAGCCCCCTCAGTAAGTAACGTGAGACCTAAGTAAAGCTGAACAGCCCCAAATGTGCCACAACCGCTTTGTCCAACAACCGACCCCCTCCATTTAAAGCTTCAATTCAAAATGAGGCGATTCCTCGAGAATAGACTCGTGAAAATTCATGAATCGTCACACGAGACTATCGATACTAGGAGTGGATAGAGAAAGACCATGATACCCCGAATCCACGTCACCCACCCCGGCGAGCATGTCTTCGGCACTGGGAACGAGTTCGTGAATGTGCATCAGGACGTTTTTCGACATCGGAATCAAGATTCTCCCGTTGTAAAGAGGAAAATCTCTGAGGATGTTTTCGTCGGAGTTGAGGAGACGGGATTGTGGGATGGGGAGGAAGGGATAGAGAAAGAGGACGAGGGTTGGTTGGGGAGGGAGAGATGGAAGTGGTGGAAAATTTATGGGATGCATTTTTTGTTTATGTGGAATTCGAGGGGGTTTGAATATGTTTCTGTGAGTTCTTTCTCGTCATTTTGTCTTTTATATGAAAGCAAGTACTAACTTGGATTTTAGATCTTTCTTGTTGCGCTGGCATTCCCGGAGAGTCTTACTGCAACGTCGATCCGGTAAGTTATCCAATCGCGAACACTCAACTATAACCACGTCTAAGGAATAACTTAGGGGAATTACATGTACGATTTCGGGGCTGTTGTGTTCTTCGGCTGTGGGAAACTGGATTGATAATACGGAGGTGTTCGGTGCGTTGACGACGACGATTATCTTGAACCACATGGCAATTGTCGCGGCCTATATTGGTTGGATGCTGTGGCCAGCGATTGCAGGAAGTCCAGGCCAAACTTCAGGACCCTTTTCGAACCTTCAAACAGGTGCACTATATGGGTTTCTCCTCTTTCTCGATGTGGTGCATGATCTCAGCGCCATTGGGAACAGATTGTGTCTTGAGAGGAATTTGGTCCCATCATTGATTGGGCCAGTCACTCCAGATATGAAGTACGACCTGACGCAGGTTAACTCTGTGATAGTGAGGCTGGAGTTGATTGTAAAGCTAGTCGCACCAGCACTTCTCCCATTGCTCATGTCATCGTTTGCCTCACGCACTGGATGGCTGCTAGTTCTTACTGGCATGACAGTTGGGCTATTTGTCGTGGAGCTCTGGCTCATTATTAAAGTCATCGCGGTGACGGACCAGGAGCAACCAATGGATGCTTCTTCTGACTCAGACGACTACAGTAATGCTCAGAGTCCGCTCGACCAGCTCAGATTTGAATCGTTAGGGCAGTTACGAAATCCTTTTACCAACTTCTATGAAGTTCCCGTTGCTAGGCTGGCTCATTACTTCTCGGTTCCAATGTGGCCGGCATCTATAGCAGTTGCAACACTGCATCTTACCGTTTTAGCATACTCCGCAACGCTCATTACCTATTTAATGGAAATAGGATTCTCTGTCTCATCGGTAACGGAAGCTAGGGCAGCTGGTGCGTTGACAGCTTTGGCTGGTACAATTATAACACCATCTATGGTAAAATATATGAGGAAGAGACAAAGTCAGTCAGTGACCATCGGCCACGATAAAAATAATGAACAGTATAACGAAGGAAGAATTTCTAGGGTGGTCGGCTTTTGGGGGATATTTTCCCAATGGGTATGTCTGGTAAGTGTGATCCTAATATACTTACGCAACATGTTGACATGTTGCTAACAACTTAACCTAGATTCCAGTAGCCCTTCTTCTCTGGAACCTCTCCCCACCTCGCCCCGCTCAATCTACTTCCTCAACTCGCCCCACAGACAAATCCCACCATCTTATGATACCTCTGTTACTCTTCGCATTTCTCTCCCTTTCTCGCATAGGACACTTCGCTGTCATCCTTATGGTTCAAGAACTCGGCCAAGTTGAAATTCCCGCTTCCCAGCGTTCAACCTTTGCTGGTACAGAACAGTCCTTCAAATCATTTGCTGAACTGTGCCACTGGGGCGCAACTATGATCCTCAGCCGACCAGATCAGTTCCGCTGGCTGGCGGTGGGGAGTGTGGTGGTTACTGGGATGGGAACGGCGTTGTTTGGTGTTTGGGCGAGGAGGCCAGTGACTACGGCCGTGGATAATGGGGATATGTATGAGAGTGTTGCATTGAGAGATATGGAAAGGGAATGGTGAGAATTGGATGGATTATCCTTGTATTATACTACATAAGTAGGCAACTATCAAATTAGATTTGTAAAAAGGAACCGAAAGATATAAGAATATTAATGGGCTCTATATTCGACTTCGCCTCCTTATTGTTAACATGCTCATTGAAATTTAGCAACTTTAGGTAACTGTGCCATATTGATTACATTACTCAGGATGGAAAGAGTGGCCAGCCTAGTTAGACATTGATCGGCTTCAGGAATGCCTTGTCTCCACTTAGAGGGAAAGAGTAACTTCCGTCATTTTGACGGCTTCTCGGCTGCTAAGCAAAAACTTGCTGACGTTAACAAATTAGCTTCTACCGCTGACTCAAAGCTAGCGATTCTATCCCGCCAATAAAGTCCCTATAGGTCCTAATAGTGGAACCTAATGGTAACACGTTGATCTCGCATCTTCTCTGGGTTCGAGCGACCGCTTCGTTGAGTGACTCCCATAGCATAGGATGACTTGAGCTCCCACAATGGACTCACCCAGAACAAAAACAATTCCCCAAAAAATCGCACACAACAAGAGATCAAAGTTTCAGGTTCGAGTCCTGAATGGCCCACGCCTATTTTTTTTGATTTTCCAAACTCGACGAAGCTTGTGTTTTTTGCCTCTCGAATACAGAAGCGAAGGCATAGAGTAAGATTGGTGATTGAAAGAGGATTTCCTTCCGAATGGAGGCGCCCAAAGCTTTCATGGCCAATAAATTCTGCATGATTATCTCCCTGTCGCTACATTACCGTCAATACCTCGCTGCCGGATATTCTCTGAATGACTTCACAAATACTATCACCCTAAAGTAGATGCTCTTTATATTTGCATTTTGTACTTCTAAGCCATGTGCCGGCAATCTTAGCATTTCTCCCGAAAGGGTTTGTTGGAGTGGCTTTGAGAGAATTGTGGTATCTGGGAGCAAGTCGAGAGAGAAGGGGCGACGTGAGTGATGCCTCCTTTATACTGCAATTGCAATCGGGAAAAAGTGACGAATGCTCTTTTCAATTTGTAGCTACCTTCTGATTTGAAAACATGCAACATCAAAAACTACATATTTCACTTGATAGGTTTTGCGAATACTCGTCTCCCCATACTAAGCTTTGGCTTTACAACATCACATTTGTCTCGAAATTGACGTCAGCAAGCATTATGACGAAGACGCAACTCGAAGCATCCCGAAATGCGAAAACAGTTGCCGAGACCTGAGCCGGCTATGAGTTCGGCTAATTCACCCGACGCGGTACCAGCCGAGACTGACGTACCTGCCAATGCCTCTATAGCTCCGGATAACATCTTGCCTTTCGCCAATACAGAAGGCGCCGTGGTGTAACGGTCTGGGCAAACTGTGTAATTAGGCAATCACCAAGGACGATTGGACGACGTGAATAACCCGGAGGGGTTTTGTACTCAGATACCTGCCATCTTAAACGATCAGTTGTCTGACGAGTTTTTGCCTTTTTTTAATAATTATCTCTCGTTCAACGAAAGCCATTTTTTGGTTGTCTCGCGTAGCTCTGATACCATTTTTTTTTTAGCCTTTTGTCGGAGCCAACTCCTCTCGCTACGACTTGACCTTTGCAAACGTTAAATTTGCAACAAGTCTTCAAAAGCAATGACCACTTTACCCAAAGAGTCAAGGTGAACACGGGAGTCGGGACTAGAAACAAGCACGCCCTTATCCTCTTCTCTAGCTATTTCAAGGAAATATATCGCGCTTTCAACAGTCAATCAAGTCGTAAGCAACAAAAATAAATGTGCTCTTTTTGCCTAGCAACGCAGCCACGAAATGCTGGAATAAACAATACTTCTACTCTTCCTCTATCGCGGTCTTCTTGAACCCTTTTTACCCCAAAAAATAGACTGGTTATACGTGCTAACTTCGATACTTTTTCTAAGGGGCAATCGCAACTTCAATGCAACACAAATAAATGGGAGATTGATTTGGCTGGAGTATCTTAGAACTCCGAACCAAGGAAATTAGTATCGACAGATATACCAAGGCCACGATAAGAGAAGGAGGTTTGATGAACGACTCATGTTGAGAGTCAAAGCCCCCCTCCACTTGCGAGAATTGCCGGACCTTCGTTCTCCGATTCAGGTGGAATGATATTAATTAGGCAAGGTCCCGTTTTATATATTTTAGAAATGTGAAAATGGCAATCAGAACCTCACTGGATAATATAATGCTTGAACCCAGCCATACGAAAAAGGTTGGTAACAACAACCGGAAGATTCAAGCACCTCTGACTGAAGCATCTGTGGGATCAATATCTGAGTTACTAACCTCTAGCTATAACTTTTCAACTATCGTTCCACCCATTATACAAAGTACGACCCTTTTCATCATGAGGTATGCCTGTTGGTATTCTTTTGCGAAGTAGCATTTTTCAATAGGAAGGATGGTTAATTTGTATATATATATGGATTGATCCTCTCCCTATTCGCTAAGCTATACTAGACTAATTGGGACTAGCGTATACGACCTCTCTCATTTATTTCCTTCGATATCAATATCCCAACAACCTTTCTATCTCGACACCGCAATTACTTTAAGTGCAATGACATAGTCTCAACGGAATACCTGCTGAAGCGAAGAATACAGTTGATAGGCTTATCGATGAGACAGACCCGCAGACACCTATGTATTTGACTCAAACTAAATTGTCTATTAGCATAGCCCATCAAATAAAATTCGATGTTAGCAAATTAAGAGCTTGTTGATCAGATTGGGTTTCGTATCTCATAATAGTCTCTGCGTTTAGGCGAGGTATTCGACGAGCTGGGTTATATATCAGGCCTCATGGCCTTTTGTCATCATAAAACAGGGATGAAAAGAAAATGAAAAGATTTTCAACGTACCTCTTCAGTGTTAAGTTGTTGTTCTGGGCACCGCCGCTTCATTTTAAGTGATTTGATTTACCTCGTCTGTGATCTGAGAGATTAACTGTTTATTTTTACCCCCATGAATAGAATCATTCGTAACCCTAATCCAGACGGAACCTTCCATGACACATATCATTGAGTGCTAGCACAGATATGCTTTGCTGGATGAGTGCACCAATCACGTTTCAAGATGCTCTTTGGTATCGATAGACAAGCTTGACCGAAAGTTTGGCCTTGTTGAGGACTTATGGGCATGGAAAAAGGACATAGCTTCATATTGAATTGACCGACGTCGCAATTCATAAAGATCCATCTGGAATGGGAGAAACCACGATTCAAATTTCAGATTCACATCTTATGTAAGTTGTGTCAGCGAAGCTTTCAAGCAATTGCCAGAGAAATTATCTGCTTACTTTTCTAGAAAATGCCTTTTCCTCCCACGTACCCATTGCCTGGCATGCTATGCATGCAGCATATTTGTCCCTATTCTGTTCTTTACCTGCCTATATATCCTACAAGTTAATTTATGCCAAAAGATCTGCAACGTTCATTGGCATTTCGTCAATCTGAGTTGAGTAATACACTGGGTGGAATTAGTTAATGCTATAAGTATGCGAGGGTGCACTTACACTCAATGTCTCTCAAAATCCTAACATCCTCACTCGTAACAAAATTGATAGCCACACCCTTGCGTCCGAATCTACCACTTCGACCAATACGATGGATATAATTCTCACGATTGCTTGGCAAGTCGTAGTTGATGACAAGAGACACCTGCTGAACATCGATACCACGAGCCCAAACGTCAGTAGAGATGAGAACCCTCGAGTTTCCTTGGCGGAAATCTTGCATGATACTATCTCTCTCCTTCTGGGGCATTTCTCCGTGCATTGACGACACAGTGAAGTTGGCCTCACGCATCTTATCGGTCAACCAGTCAACCTTCCTGCGGGTATTACAGAATATGACTGCCTGTGTGATAGTAAGGGTATCGTAAAGATCGCAAAGGGTGTCGAACTTCCATTCCTCCTTCTCGACAGCGATGAAATATTGTTTCAAGCCTTCCAAGGTCAATTCATCACGCTTGACTAGAATGCGAACTGGGTCGGTCATGAACTTCGTGGTCATATCGAGAACGTCGTATGGGAGGGTGGCAGAAACAACAACGACTTGGGTCGCAGGGGGGAGGTAACGGTAGACATCATAGATTTGCTCTCTGAAGCCACGGTTCAACAATTCATCAGCCTCGTCAAGAACCAGCATCTTGATGTGGCGTGTTCGCAAGTTTCGACGACGAATCATGTCAGCAACACGACCAGGGGTTCCGGAAACAATATGCTGTCCATAATCGAGTTTACGGATATCCTCGCCGACATTAGTCCCTCCAATGCAAGCGTGACATTGAACATTCATGTAGTCGCCCAATGCCATCACCACCGACTGGATCTGAGTTGCGAGTTCTCGGGTGGGGGAGAGAACAAGCGCTTGGGTTTCACGAACTGCGGTATCAATGACCTGAAGCATACTGATGGAGAACGTCGCAGTTTTACCAGTACCGGATTGGGCCTGGGCAATGGTATCGCGACCTTTGCAAATCTGTACGATAGCTCGCGATTGAACAGCGGATGGAGATTCGTAGCCGTAGGCGTAGATGCCACGAAGGAGATTCTCCTTAAGATGCACTGTCTGGTGTTAGCAGGTGCTCCGAGATGAAGGTGAGGCTGGTTTACTGTCAGAAAAAGTAGGCGCGACGACTACATCCTTCGAAGTGGTGAATTCCATCCTCTCCTCTGCTTTGTGATCAATTCCCTCAGCCATGATTGCGATTTGGTCGAGATCTTGAATGGTGGGTGGTTATTTTTGTTGAAGAATTTGATGCTTGGGGATGATGAGGTTGGAACGAGGCAAGCTTGAGTTTAAATTTACTAGCGCGTCTAAGGATCAAATTGCGAAGACGCGAATTGATTGGCTGCGCAGACATCTACATTTTGAGCCTCACCAGGATTCAATGAAAGCCGACATCAACATCAACATCTCTATCTATCAAGAAAAGACATCTTCATTGCCCACCGTTTCAACTCCTCAGCACATCACACGACATATATCAAGGCCAAGGGAAATACTACACCTAGCTGATCGTCGCAACCTGCAAGGATGATTTTGGAAGAGCAGAGATTCCTCCATGAGGATCTCGAACGACTCGAGCAGGGAATCAGTGATCGAGTTGCAGAAGAGCCTAGACACGTAAGTCTCCTCCTCCATGCTCATGACAACTCTCAACTAACAAAGACCTCCGTAGATCCGCGAACGATTGAATCGAGACCATCAGATCGCAGGCTTCCTGGATCGCATTCAGGATCAGTCAAAACGTTTGCTCGAAATCTACAAAGACGCAGATGGAGCCCGTTCTAAAGAGATACAGTCTATATCTACTGGGGAGCCTCTAGAGGAGTTCTACAAACAGTTTGCCGAAATCAAATCTTTCCATCAAAGATATCCAAACGAGCCTGTGGAGAATCTAGAACGCGCGTATAAGAAGAGGACACCAGCCGAAGGAGAAATACCAACTTACGAGATCGATAACCAATTTACTGGAGAAGAGGCCTTTGGGAAATACCTTGATTTGACGACAATACATGAACAGTACCTCAATCTCCCTGGGATCAAACGGCTCACATATCTGCAATATCTTGACGCCTTTGACACATTTACACCTCCGCAATGTTCAGTAAAACGGCCAGACAAAATGACGGATCAGTATTTCAACTATGTCGGGGATTTGGCAAATTACCTCGAAGGTTTCATGCACCGCACTCGGCCCCTTGAGAACCTGGAGAAGTTATTTACGAGTTTTGATGAGGATTTTGAAAAGGCATGGGCTAACGATGAGATATCTGGGTGGAAATTGGAGACAACCGCACCTTCGTCTGGTGTAAATGGCGACGTTTTGTATTGTGCGGACTGCGAGAAAGAATTTAAGAACGAAAACGTGTACAAAGCCCATCTGACAGGCAAGAAGCATATTCGTGCAGCTGAGGCCAGGGCTGCCCGGCAAGCTAGCACCGGCGATTTTGCGGATGGTCCTCAGGTTTCAAATTCGAGTACCTTGCGATTAAAAGAACGGGCAATCGCAGAGAGAGAATACAAAGTCAAGCGATTAGCAGCTGCCATGTCACAAGAACGAAGCGATACTCGAGTCAATGTCGAAAGAAAGCAAGGGATGACTGAACGGGAACGCCAGATGGAGCTCGATGCGCTTTTCGCAGAGTCTTCCTCGAACGCCCCACAAGCTGGAGATTCCGACAGCGAATCCGACGGAGATGATAAAATTTACAATCCGCTAAAACTGCCATTGGCTTGGGATGGAAAGCCAATACCCTTCTGGCTGTATAAGTTGCACGGCTTGGGCGTAGAGTTCAAATGCGAGGTTTGTGGCAATTATGTCTACATGGGGCGAAGAGCTTTTGATAAGCATTTCAACGAAGCACGACACATTTATGGGTTGAAGTGTCTGGGGATCACGAACACCACCTTATTTAGAGAGATTACGGATATAGCAGATGCGGTGAAGCTGTGGGATAAAATCCAGAGGGACAAGATTAAGGGGAAGAAGGATGAAGGTAGTGTGGTTCAGATGGAGGATGCTGAGGGTAACGTGATGCCTGAAAAGGTGTATTATGACTTGCAGAAACAGGGTCTGCTTTAGGTGTCATGGCATGGTGGTGCGCCGAATTGTACTATAAGTATGTATTCTATACAATTATTTGCCCCAAAATCTATCATGCTGTCGTGCAGTGCAAATGGATAACGTTAAACTAAGCATAGTATGGTTCCATTTTGACCTTTTCATTTCTTCTTTCTGCTAAGCGAGTCAAACTTGATTACCACATCGGAAACCAACCTTTTCTCCTAGAGACCATCTGAATGAGCCCTCCCAAGTCGGCACTTTTACTAAATTGCATTAGTGAAAGCTCAACCGCAGAATAATCCCACAAGTCATGACTAGTCGGCGCTAAACCCTGAAGGATGACCTTCTAAATAGCTAGGCCACCTCTC
Source organism: Ascocoryne sarcoides NRRL 50072 (assembly GCA_000328965.1). Lineage (NCBI taxonomy): Eukaryota > Fungi > Ascomycota > Leotiomycetes > Helotiales > Gelatinodiscaceae > Ascocoryne > Ascocoryne sarcoides. Next base: position 648,462 of record KB205947.1, on the reverse strand, counting down.
TTTCTCTTTTCCTAGACCACGCTTGCAAGAATTTCGACAAGTTTCTCGATCTAAAGATTATCTTTGGAACTTGTATCCCAAATCTTAGAAACTATCTTCTTGCTATTCCTTAAACTCTGTTCTTTTTTGTTCTAGGCTAGCGTTTCCAAACCAAAAGCGGATAGCCCTGTGATGAATTTGCAAATAATTCCGCCGGCGTTGAGGTCCGTTGATTTAATGGTATCTTAGAGGTCCGTTTTCCCCTTTCTGTCATATTCAATTCCTAGAGGCTTCATTAGTGCAATTAGTGAGGGTCGCTAACGAGGACACTAGGAAATATGTTCAGATCAATTTACTATATAAGAAGGTCCTCAGTTCCTCCCCAGAACTTTTTTTCATCACCAAACCTTCACCTTTCTCGACTCTGAAGCCTTCTCGGCCTTCTCGACCTTCTCGACCTTCTCAATCTTCTCAACCTTCTCAACCTTCTCAACCTACTCAACCTTCTCGACCTTCTCAACTTCTCAACTTCTCGACCTCCCTCAACTTTATCCCTCATCTCGACTTTACTACTCAATCCAACCTTTTCAAGTGATTCGACACAATTTTACACGCAACCATGCAGTTCACGCCAGTCATTGCTGCTGCCATCTTGGCCTATTGTGCTAGTACTACGGATGCAGCCCCTGCCCCTCCTCCGTTCACACTTGCTCCCATCGTCAATGCTGCCAATGCCATCAATGCTTCTGCTTGGCCCAAAAACGGGGGCCACGGCCCTGTTGTTCTCACCCGACCTACCCCATCTTCGGCTATCATGACCAGACCTCCCCATGTCCCTGCTGGTCGTCCTACTCCTCCTGCTTCCATGGAGGTGATTCTCGAGGCCGAAGAGGAAGACGAGTATGAACTTCTCTTCAGAGAGATGACGGAGATGCTCGAGGAAGAGGAAGTCGATGCCGCCGCCCAGGAGATGGCTGAAGACGAGGATACCGACGATGAAGACGAGGAAGATGATTCCTCTGACGAAGAAGAATTCGATGCTTCCCCCGCCGGGCTCAAAAAGCGGTTCTATGTGAATACATACCCCGCCCCAACCCGCTGGGACCCCGCGAAGCTCGCTGCTGTCAAGCAACATGCAATGGAGAAGATTGCAGAAAAAGAGAGAGAGATGGCAGCTCAGCGCGCAGCTCTCGAGGCGGCCCAGAAGCCAACTTCCGGAAAGGCACCCAAGGCCCCCAAGGCATCCAAAGAGCCCAAGAAGCCCAAGGCCCCTAAGGCCCCTAAAGCACCCAAGGCCCCTAAAGCGCCAAAGGAACCCAAAGAGCCCAAGAAGCCCAAGGCCCCTAAAGCACCCAAGGCCCCTAAAGCGCCAAAGACACCCAAGGAGCCTAAGAAGCCCAAGGCACCAAAGGCCCCCAAGCCCCCAAGCCCCCCAAGGCTCCTAAGGCCCCTAAGCAACCTAAGGCTCTCAAAGCTTCAAAGGAATCGAAGCAGCCCAAGGCCCCCGTCCAGCAGACACCCACCAAGCCAGCCCGACCCGCCCAGCAGAAATGTGGGAAGCATGGCTGCAGCATGCCCAAGGGACACCCAAATATGCCGACTAGCTTCACGCCATGGTGGTACAGGGCTAACCATTAGATGTGGCCTTCCTTCTGATGCTATCATAGAGCATGGGATAATACACAGTTAGCTTTAGTCAATGTTTACTTAGTGCTTAGTTAGAATTTGCTTTTCTTTCCTTGTCTGTCCTTACCAGTCTTAGAACTTATTCTGTACATAGCTTTAATATACTACTTTGTATATTACTTACTTCCCAGTGACATCTTGAATACTGTGACATACATGCTTGCTTGTGAGAAGCTCTTGGTAATAATAAGTCTATTGCTAAAGTCCACTGCTAAGTCCATCGCTGGTGCTGATACGCTCTTCCTCCCCTCCACTCTACTGATATAATGCATGCAGTTCTATCTAAAGGGAAAAGCACCGCACAGTCTAATAAGTCATCGTCCACCATCCATCCGTATCAGCAATCCTATACTAAACCATCGCGCATCATCTCCTCCGTTATATGATAATTACCAGACCAACGCTCTTCCCAAAGAATTTTGAATCCAACCCTTCTTCCATCTCACACTCATCTAGATCCCCACAAGTCCTACCCATATTCTCCACAACCGCCAATCTACTCGACTGTATCTTCCTCCTCCAATTCCTTATTCTCCTTCGCACAAACCTCACACCCACACCCCCCACTAAACCACTTTTCCATCCATACTCTCTTCGCTATCCTATTCTCCTTCAACTTTCCCGTCTCACCTTCCCCCAATGGATTCCCAACATATGAGATTTTCAACTCCTCTCCTTCCTTGATATCCCTCGCCGCCCGACACCACACAGCACTACATCCTGGCTTCCCAATCGTACCGTCTGCATTTCGGATCCTGTTGATATCTTCCCGGGTATCTACTGTTCCATTCCATGAGACGTTTGGCAAGCAAGAGTGATTAAAGAACAGGTAGTTAGGAGAGATCGTGACGACGGTATTGACCTCTGTTTCGCCAGGAAGTAGGATAGTGGACATGTTGGCATTGTTATCGATACGCCAGTAGATTGTTTGGATCACTTCCTGATTCCACAATTTTGTTTTGTAGATGTTAATGCCAAGCTCACTGAGAATGCGAGCAGGGGCAATGACGTTCTCAAAAAACTGCCATTCGTGAGAGACCTCCGGCTCAAGGGTTTCGGCATCCAGGCGGGAGTAGTTGGCAGCACATCGTGCGAGAAGAGGGTGCTGTAAGGGATGCTCGCCTTCTTTGAGGTCTGAGAGAACGATGGCCACAATCCGGAGGAACATCACAGGTCGCCAGGTTGCTCGGCCTTTGTTATTGTTACCCCAGCCTTTTGCCAACCACGAAACGTCTTTCCCACAAATTAACTTATGATACTTGGCTCTACTGAAACACTCTTGGTTGCAATAGACGACAGAATCACAGCATTTTGGCCTGATATTTGCTTGAGGAACAGCGAAGGGAGGTTGAAGGTAGGCGTTGCAGTAGTCGCAGTAGACCATCTTGTCATATGAGATGTCGGAAACTGAGGCGCAGAATTGATCGACCATAACGATCTCATTCTGCTTGATATCTCGAGTCGCAAATAAGCCTAGTGGACCGACGTCCTCGTTTTCACCGACGATCCTCTCATTCTTCACTGCAATCTCCTCCGAGGTGCCCAAAATGGCAGGGCGGACCTCAACGCAACTCTTCAAAGTCGCCAACTCCTGGTTGAAATGCTGGACAAGGCCTGGCCGTCTTAAGAATAGGGTAGGCTCCATCCATGGGTATATCTTCTGATAAATCTTTGTGATTCTTGTGTATACGACCAAGTCCTTCTGATCCTCATCTTTACAGTCCGCCGAAGCCCTGTGTTTTTCGAGGAAGCCTTCCTTAAGAATGATATTGATTTCTCGTAACCTTACATCTTTAGGAAACTCCTTGAGAGCTATCTTGATAAGCAGAAGACCATCCCAATAAGCGCCGGTCATAGCGAGACAGTAGAGGACAGAACGGTACGAGGCAAGAAGGAGGGCATTGAGCTCTTCAGCGATGATAAATAGAGAGACGGTATTCAACTTCAATTCCATATGCTTTCGGACGCGAGTAGATAAAGTAGCTGGGAAAGTGACTTTGTTTGGGTTGAGTGCTGCTTCGGCCATCAGGAGAGCTCGGTATGCAGAAGCTGCGCCAATGTCGGTGAAGCCGAGCTTTGCATCAACATCGGAGAGGTCGAGCCAAAGTTCTATATCGTACGGGTATACAGCAAGCTGCTGGACAAGATGGCGGCGGTATTGAATGAGCTGATCGAGAAAGCCCTAAATCGGCAGTATCAGTTTAAATAAGAGAGATTGCAAAGATTCAGTAGAGGAGGGTGGGGAGAGGGAGGCGTAATGGAATGTTTACCTGAAGTTGCACATCCTTCGATGGGTTCGCGAGGAGAACACTTGTACCAAGCCATTCTGGGCGCAACTCAAAGACCTTATCATTCTCCTCGTCTCTTGATGTAGAGTTGGACTTGACCTCTTTGGTATGATCGATGGAAGCCTTTCTGATTGGGCTAAATGGCGAGCGTAGGAATAGCTTATGTTGAGTGTCCTCCATATCATCTATCATCTTAATCTCCCCTGCATTCGTGTTGACGCCCATCAAAGACTCGGTATTTGTGTCTTGTGTGGAGTCGGAGGTAGGAGAAGAGTGAAGGATTTTACTCTGCGGTGTTTGGGGCGGTGTTTGGGGAATATAATCGATTATCGGAGACATCGTGAGTTAGATGTTTGGTAGAAAGCAAACGGAAATCGGGAGGCTGCAGACTGCGAAATTAGATAAAGATAAGGAACATGAAATGCTAAGATCAATTGGATGAGGTTCACGTACATAGTCGTAGTAGATGTCGCTAGTGTTGATGTTGAGATGGTTGTGAAAAACAGCGTATGCATAGATTTTGGCCTGCTGGTTTAATGAATCCTAAACGCAAAAGGTATTCGGCTTGCGTCTGTTAAGTTGCTGAAGATTGTCGTGGTTGATATAGGTTATGGCTGTTGACTTTGTAATTCCAAACTGATATAGAAAACAGAAGTGCAGTGGTTTGGCTGCAGTGCCTGATGTTGCAAAAGTTAGGACGTAGAGGGGCGGGAGAAATTTTGAGGGTTAAAATAGAAGTGCTAGGAGATATTTGTTCTGTATTGAATTCGATCGATTTCATAAAGACAAAAGGATTGGTGAATACCGAAGCTGAAACGTTATAAAATCGAATTCTTGGTTATTGATGTCTCTAAATTGCATGGTGAGACCAAAGGTGAGACGTCCTTGGGTTGCTCCCACTTCACCAGATTGTCCTGCTAAGATTGAGTGAATCAGTGAATGCTACTTCCACTTGGAAGACTAGCATTAAAAAAGGAAAAGAGGTCCCCTGGGGCTAAGATCTAGAGCACGCTGTAACACCTTGAAATCAAATAATGAAAGGGATGTGGGATATTCCTTAAAGTATGACAATCTGCTGTACGTGTGGCAACAAAAAAACAGTTTGTGTTTGCAGAGCACAGAAAACAACACCAAACAACCCATGCAATATTTCATCGTCACCTGCGAAAAAGAGTAGTGACTAGAAAGGTGACAACAAGAGGTGAAAATGAAAACCTCAACGCGATAAGGCGGAGAGAATTGTAGGAATTTAAAGCAGAAGTAATAAGTGTATTACAACAACTCAAGTGAAAGTGAAGTTCGAGAGTTTAGCTTTGAACCTTGTGTATGGCGCGGTGTATATGTAGAGAGCACTTATCAGCGGAGGCGGAAGCTCCAACCATTCTAGGTGCGCTCTAGTTATTATTGTGAATTATTGGCTCTACGGCCTTGAACAAAGTTTGACCGTAGAGTTGGGCAATCCCTGTGTATCAAACAGCTTGTATCTTATGTCAGCATTCCAAATCTGCCACTGTTTCTAGCTTTTGCGCCTCAAGACTCTTAGTCCTTGATTGGTCCGGTGGAGCTTTCCCTCCAGCTGGCATATCTTGTGCTGGTTTCTCATTTGCCTCAGGCGTTGCGTTTCCGTCAGCGACAGGCCCAGCTTCATGGATTGAAATTGTTGTTAACCCAATATCACGTCCATATTGCCGTTTCCGCTGATGGCAAAGATGCCAGAGTCGAAGGCCGCTGTCCATTAATATTTGAATAGTAGAATATGTTCAGGCAAAGTGGAGGTCGTCTCCGAGTGTCTGAATAGAGGGGTGTTGGGTTGCTGACTTGATGAAACAGCGCAGGATGTAAAGGCTTGCTGCATCTTTGTGGCGGACTGACAAGTCACTGATATTTAGCTCGATCTTGAGTCATAGAACGTCTTAGGTCAAAGGCAAGGGGCCAAGACATCTTTGTTAAAGGAATCGAGCGTTATTACAATCGCATATAAAGAGCCTCAGTCTTGGTCGACGCTCGTTGGTCATGTTGGAAAGTTGTACAGCTGACAAAGATGCACGAACTAAGCCTAAATGGGTGTTTAATAAGTTATGCAATCTCGTCAACCATAACTACAGCCTCACCTCGCGGGGTAATATCCTAATTTTAATATTATTGAATGGCTCCCACTCATAACTGTAAGCCGTCGGCTCCGCACAAGGCCGAGCCAGCCTCGGAGAGTTGGTTTGGTAACGGGAATGCGAAATTCTCCACGTGGGTATACTTATTGCTTGACTTGCAAACAGTTTCAAACATTTAAAGGTGCTGTTACAGCTCAAAATAGTCATGCCGGTGGTAACACACGACATCAAGCACTTAACTTAAATCCATACATTTAAAACAGAACAAATCAAGACTGTTAATGTCGTCAATGAATCTAGGAAAGAGAAACGGGAGAGGGCCACTATCTACAAACTTAGTGTCAAACAAATCTGTCTAGTGCCATTTGCACTTACACCTAAATTCATGGCAGCCCCTTTGAATTATCTCTGATTAAGTTACTGTGCTGGAAACTCTTCGAGAAACGCCTGTACTCGCCGCAGAATTTAGGCTAGGTGTAAGGATATATTTCAAGAAGATCTACGGATCTAAAGGCATTGTGGTCAATCATTCCTATAGTTTATGCTAAATGTGCTCGGTATACACTTCGCAGAAATTTCAAACCTTGATAAAATCTCTAACTTCAATATCTAGGACAACAATAGCAGTCTCATCACCATAGCCAAAATCTTCGGCTCTTGATTTTTACGCGAACCGTCTTTGAAACCACCATTCTAGAGTCTTGGCATGGAATATTTTCATGATGTTGATGATAGCAGTGTCATAAGGGTGGTGCTTGGACTGGCCTGAGCTTAATCATACGCCGGTTGCGCTTTTTCTTAGGAAGAACCTCAGGCGCATTTGGACTTGTCGATATCTCTTGAATTATCGCTTCCTCTGACTTGCTCTTTTCATCTACTCGGCTCACTGCAGGGAGAAGGAGTACCCCATTATCTTTGATATTTTCCATGCTTTCTTTCTTTCTCAAATTCTCTGGTGGTGGTAGATTTTTCTTCGGAAGCGATGCCGAATCCTAGAACTTGTAAGTAAAGAAATACCAAAATAGAAGACTGTGGCATCAAACAGAAACCATTTGGAAGGAAATATCAACTACTCTGAGCTGGTTGAGAACTTGGAAAAGTTCCGCCGGCGATTGATTATTGGTAGCGGCTCAAAACGATCATGAAAGTAGTTGGCCTCTGGCAGAGTTGCTGGAGGAGGATAGAAGTGAGGGAGGTAAATCAAAAATGCTAAAGGTGAAGATAGCAAGAGAAAGTCTGGATAGAATATCAGGTACTAATCCTGGAATCTTTCTTTGGCTAGCTTCATAGCTTCAAGCAATTCCTTTTTGATATTGTCGTAGGGCCATTTGAAGCAGACAGACTGGTGGCGTCAGGAAGGAAGTGAAGTTGCGATGAGAGAAGGCAAAGTAGTAGGAAGCAATATGCATATATTATGTGGCGTGCTGTAACTTGACTATCTTTGGCCCACCGTGGGTAACTTCTAGATATGAGGACGAAGTTGATACGTAAAAAGAAAATCGGCGTCGATCGTTTGCAGTGCACTTTCAAATATTTTTGCTAGGGAGCTTTAGCTATGTGCAACTATAGGCATAATGTATATTGAAGGAGAAACCAAAACACAAGAGAACGGGAACATTAACTAGCCATTTACCGAATATTCTCAGAGTCTACTTTAGACGACGGGTTGTATAATTCAACACGTGACTCGAATGACCGAGAACCTACACAGGCCTACTTCTGCTATTGGCCTTGTGTGAAGAGTTGATATAGGTCCCTAATACTTCTTAAGTGTATTGGCATCTATAATCACAGCAGAAGGATACTTACCGGGTGTATATCATGACTGGTTAAAATGATATTCCTTACTTAAATTGGTTAGGATAGTTTTGATCGATGCCAACTGTGCATTTGTAGGTTATGATGAAGAGACGATTTACGTTTTGCAACTGTATTAGTCTATTAAAAAAGATTATCAATGAGCTTAAGGTCTGCTGTGCTAGAAATAATAATTCTGTCAACAGCTCTCTCGGGTTTTGATTGCTAAGTTATACTAATACTTAAATTGCATAAATAGAGTGGTAGACCGATTCAAGTATCGTCGTAAGATAGATAATCAGCATCCTTCAATCCAAGCTTTTCCTTCTACTTATATTGTCTTCGTATTCTTTAGCAGCTCTCCGTATTACCGCTTTCAATTTGCTGCTTCTACAGATACGTAAGCATCTGTGAGTTGCCGTTACTGCAATCTTATTATGCCATAGATGTGGATACTTAGATCTGGGCTTGTATGTGCGGAATTTACTTGGGATTTGCACGTGTGTTGCTCATCTGGCCCTATTCCTGTTTGCTACTAATCCATTCTGACTATTCAAGATTGACTATGTTACCGCTTGCTGCTAGAGAGTTTGTTAGACTACAAAGCAATATGGCTTCGGCTAGATTTCATTACACCACCTTTCTTCGGTACTTCGATCATGCCACCAATAGACATTCACTAGAGCTTCTTCCCCCCAAACGAAAATAAATGTGTTTCTGTCACGTGCTATACATTGAAAACGAAGCGGTTTGTCCATTATCTTCCAGGTTCCTGCCTTGATTGGATTGATGACCTCACTTCTCACGTGTACAGCATCTCCTTAAATTTGAACGCTAAAAACTATTCCCCAGAACTATCGACTATAAGGTCGCGTGAATATACTTCCTACACTGGCCTTCACCAAAATTGATGCTCCCGCGTATTGCTCAACCACACAGCTATCGATATGTCTTCGAGAAGAGCTAAGGTTGCAGCTGTACACGCGGCACCCATTTACATGAACAAGCGTGCAACTATACTAAAAGTCACCAATATTGTGGAAGAAGCAAGCAAAGATGGAGTGGATCTTCTCGTATTTCCAGAGACGTTTGTCCCAGGTTATCCGGTCAGTTGTCAAGTGCTCTTAAAACTTCTGAAAGCCACCTTCACCTACTAATCAAATTAGTACTTCATCGAATGTTATCCACCACTGAAGCAAATACCAGCTTTGACTCAGTACATGGAAGAAAGTGTAGTCACTCGTTCAGACTCAGAAGACATGAAAACTTTGGTCAGCGCTTGCCAAAAGTACCATGTTGCTATTTCACTCGGAATTTCGGAAAGGACTCAAGATGGCCACACTCTCTTCAACTCGCAAGTGAGCATTGATTCGGATGGCACAATTCTCGGTGTGCACCGAAAGCTCCAACCGACCTATGTTGAACGTGCGGTATGGGCCCAAGGTTCAGGCTGCACTTTATCCACATATCAGACCCGTGCCGGTTACAATTTAAGCGGTCTCTGTTGTTGGGAACATACGATGAACGGGGCACGGCAAGCACTCATTGAGCAAGGTCAAGAGATCCACGCTGGCGCATGGCCTGCACTCTCAACAATGTCCGGGTTTGAATCTTGTGCCAACTCACAAATTGAGGCGTTGATGAAGAATCATGCTTTGACAGCTCAAGTCTTTGTAGTTTGTGCTTCAAGTTATATCGACGAAGCCTGCTTAAAATGGATCGAAGATACACTTGGGCCACAAGACCTTGTCAAGTAGGGAGGAGGTTGGTCAGCTGTGATTCATCCTTTTTGTCTCTTCCTCGGTGGTCCATACACAGAGGCAGAAGATACATTAGTCAAAGCCGAGATTGACCTGGCTGATCTTGCAGGTGTCAAGGTGTGGATTGATGCGAAAGGGCATTACAAACGCCCGGAGATACTGCATTTTGAGCTGAACAGGGAACCGATGTGGGATGATGATGAGATCGTGGCTGGGCCGAGAGTGCCCAGCATTGAAATTGAGGGAGAGTAAAGTTGAGGGTTGTTCTATTGCTATTTGTTTCAAAATAATGGTCTGATATCACAGTTCTTGTTTGCAGTGTGTATAGGCTGCGAAGTCTTTCATCTGTGTAGCAATTTTCTTACCACTAAAATCAACACAAATTTGAAATTTGGAGCTAGAAAAAGCGCACACGATTCAACATTTTCATTTTCTGCCTCTCATGTCTTTCACATTAATTTTCTATTCATTCTCTTCTGCTTTCGCATGTTGAATGCAGCGCCCCATATCTAAATAGTATAAACATACCGAGGGCTATAATCTCCCATCTCTTCTACTTCCTGATCCGTTTTTCCTTCCATCTTCCAGTCCTCCTCTCCCCTCCCCCTTGCCTCATTCACTCTTCCATACCACCAGCTCATCACTCCAAATACACTCCCGCTCACTGTCACCACCGCCAAACTAACCCCATGCCCCACAAAATACTTGGGCTCCATACTCGTCTGAAACAGGAATGGGCTGGCAATTCCCGCCATATTACCACACATCAACTGCATCCCTGTTGCCAACGCCCTCTTTCCATACCTGGGTTTATTACTCGGCAGCCACGCTAGTGGCAGCCCCACGCTCACATAAAGACCGGTCGCAACAAAGAAGCAACCTGTGTAGGAGCAAGCAGTGGATGTGTTAGAGATGAGGAGAATGTAGCCCAGAACGGAGATGAAAGCAAAGATACAAGCGTAGCGGCCGCGACGTTGTTGGTGATCCGAGAGACGGGCGATAATGAGGTAGGTTATAGCACCTACGGCATAGACAGGCACAGTGAGGGCTTGGGCTTGAAATTTAGTGAATTGGGAGTTGCCTAGGCCGTGGATGATGGAGGGAAGGAAAGTGGAGAAGCCATAGAGCATGATATCTTCGCAGAAGGAGCAGAAGGAGAAGATCCAGAGGTGCCAGTCTTGGGCTCCTTCTTTGACATCTGTGATTGTGAGAGTTAGTATTGCGCTTTTATTGCTTTTCAATAGGAGTGGGAGCAGCTGGGTGACTGTCAGATGTTTTGAAAGAAAGTTTATGCTCACCTGCCCAATGAAACTTTTGCGCTTCGGCTGTTTGGCCAACTTCTCGTTCGCGCATGGTGACAAGGAGGATTCGCTCGTGGTCGTCGAGGGTGAGAAGGTGGTTTGGGCTATTAGGGAGGATGATAAGACAAAGTATTCCTGTCACTACTGAAGGAATGCCTTCGAGGATGAGAATCCACTGTTGTGGTCACATGGTCAGTTTTCTCTTTTCCCATCTCCACCTCTTCCAAGCTTTCAAATTCAGGTCGCGAATAAACAAGGGCAAACTTACTCTCCACGCCCTCATCCCGCAAGTCCCATCCATATATCCGATTCCGTACGCAATCAACCCACCAAATGCTCCTGCCAACGCTGCACTGACAAATAGGTACCCGACTCGCAATGCCAACTGCTTTTTGGTGTAGAACATCGTTAAGTAGGTTAGCAATCCGGGGAAGAGACCGGCTTCGAAGATACCGAGGAGGAGACGCACGGCGATCATTTGGCCGTAGGTGTGCACGAGGCCAGTGCAGGTTGCGATAATACCAAAGACGATGGTGAGGAAGGAGATATAGCGTCCTGGGTGAAATTTCTTGAGGACAAGATTGGAAGGGACTTCAAAGAGCTGTTTTTTATTGTTAGAATTGTGGGTTGCAATTCCATAAATGTGGCGAGTCTGTTGCTGGGGAAGAAATGGAAGGGCGAACATACGCAGTAAGTGACGAAAAGGATTGAAACGCAAACTTGGTATTGGTTTCCCTTTAGCCCTAGGTCTTCTTCGAGACCAAAGAGCCTTGCATTTCCAATATTAACTTGATAGAGGTTAGTTGCATTTGAGACCTTGAGAATCTTTTTTGTTTGGGGTAGAGACAAGAGCATACCCCTGTCTAAAAAGCTCACGAGATACACGAGCATGATAACGGGAATCAAGTTGAGGTCTAATTTTCGCAAAAGGATTTTCTCTTTCACAGCATCGATCTCCTCAATTGCCTCATGAAATCCTTCGTCCGGATTCTCATTTGGAGAAGAGGCCTTTTTGGAATTATCATGGCTGGCCGTCTCGTGACCGGGCATTGTCGTGAGGTGGAGCGAAGCCATCCTGAACTTTGCGCAAAAGAGATTTGATTCGAGAATAAAATGCCAAGAGGAAGAAGAAGAAGAGGGAAAGGAGCGTCTGTTTAAGTAGTTAGAGAAATTTGTGACTAAGAGAGGGACTGAAGCAATGGAAACTTAAGCGAGTCGGTTCCAAGAGAATAGATACCGGTACCGCTTTGCCCTTACCTCTGTTGCCAAGAATCACATTTCGAAAGCAACACAATGCAACGCTCGCAGAGAAAGCTCGACAAAGTTACCGCTCTTAAGCAACTCTGATTTCAAACGTGCTGGAGGTGCACGGACCTCGGGAATAGCCATGTTCCAATGAGAGCTCGACGCTTGCGGGAAGGGAAAGGCAAACAGCTCATAATTCGAGATCTGCAGACCATTTTGTGAAGGGGGTTTGTAATTCCCGATTTCGCTGGAAAGAAAATCGCTGTAGGGGACCAGGTTTTTAGCACGTGTCGGGTGATTTTTTGGTGTCGGGTTGGGTTGGTGTATCCGTGTCCCGGTAGCTTTCGGCTTATCAGCGGGATTAATTTGGTGCCGGTGCTTAAGAGCTAAGTGACATTAATTGAATTCTCAAGTCTCTTTATTGCGAAGAGCATTGGGGCTTGGTTTTAATTGTAAAATTGAAGCGCTTTGAAAGCTGAGGAAGCCTTGGTAATTTGCACCACCACGTGATGAATTCTCCCCCTCCGTCCTCGGAAGGCAAATCCCACCCTCGATATCAAGTCGGCGACTTTTTATCACCTTGTTTGACAAATAGTATTGAGATAAAATTAGAATTGCGCTTTGGAAATTTTCTCAAACTGTGTCATCTGAGGTTTCGTCACGTGGAAAGAGCTTGCCATAAATGGCAAAACCCCGGCAACTCAACCTCTTTCTCATCACCACCTTCATCGTCCATCACAGTAGAACTTACCTCAAAATCCACGAGAGGGATCAGCTCTAAGGTCTTTTGAGCTCTCTATTCCTCTGGTTCACCCCTTAAATCTGGCACAGAACCTTACTTCACTAATCCCAATTTCTCACAATTTCTGCCTAAGGCACCCAGTGCGCCAGCAACAAAATCACATTGATGGCAATGCTGCATATACCAGTAGCCCACAATGATCTCGCTACTGAGTGTTTTTGGAAGGCTTATGGCAACTGCTCCAACCCTTATCGGTTCTAGAAATGCAAATTTTGAATAAAAAGCCCCATAGTAACTAGGTACAGGAGACCATTTAGAGGGAAGTCAAGCTAGTGAACTGCCTCAACAAAAGAACAGCTCTTGAGTGAACCTTCATTATACTCTCCTAAATTATTCAAAAAGAAATTCGTAGCCTAGACCCGCTAAGTACATTGCCTGACTTGCAGAACACTCTGAGAATCAATGATAAAAGAAAATCTAAACTCGACCCTGTATTCCCCCTCGTATCTATTTCGCATTTTGGAACCCCCAATGCTTAAGCCCACTTGTTCGCTTAGCAACAACGCAAATAAAAAGCAAGTCAACCCTCATCAATGGATATGATATTACCGATATCTGTCTACCCACTTCCCACCTCCACTCCTACTTGACCTCCCACTTAATGTTCTATTCATAATTCTACCATCCGGCCTGTAAGCCTCTAGATTTACCCCACTCTCTGGGACATCCTTTTTCTCATTCATACTTTTACGCACACTCTTAACCCCAAGCTCATCCTCATCTTCTTCCTCCACATAACTCATCACCCTCTGCACCCTCTGCACCCCCATTCCTGGTCTAATCTTCCCCCGATATTTCCGCACCAAAGTCTTGCGAGAATACGCACTCCTCGGTGAACCCACGGTCTCCCCCCTTTCCCGAAACGGATTATTGAAGCTCAGGTAGCTCGTCGGCCGTGTGCTTGCCACGTGCACCTGCAATTGACTATACTCTTCAAATATTGGAACATTAGTCATCGGAAGAGGGTAGCCAGAAGTAAAGATATCATTTGAACGGTTTGAATAAATAGACACAGAACGTTGTGATCGACTCGCCGACAACAATGGCGCATTATCCGCATACATGGGCTCATTGCCCATTAGAGTATAAGGATTCATACTCTTCTCGCTTTTGCCTCGAGACCAGGAGGCGCCATTCACTGTTGGTTTTATGGATAGACGTCGGTTGCTAGGATGTACTTCTAGAGGTGGGGATAGCATATCGACTTTCAAATCTCGAAGCGGGGCATCAATGATCTTATTAAATGATTCGGGTATCGATGAATGATTGTTCTGTGACATGGATGGATGCTTAGGCGGTCGTGGAGGTGGGATCCCAGAATTGTACCTGCCGATAGAATGACCATGGCTGTGAAGCCTGTTGTACCGCTTTGTGAAATAGATAATTATAGGTATAAGAATGATAACAAGTAGGAGGGTACCGATCCCCGCAATGATCGCGACTAGCATTGTGGTACTTTCATTTTTCGGTGCATCTGGACTGGGCACTTGACTTTCAGAAGTTCCATCAGAAGGGAAAGGCGAGGTTGCTGGTCCGGTGGAGGTTGGTCTGAGGGAATTCGAACTCTGTGCATCGAAAGGAGTCCCGCTTCCCATATTCAAGTATTAAGGACAAACCGACCCCTCTCGATAGAAGGTATGCACCCGATCAACAGGGCCCCAAGGGGTCGTTGAAGAGAAATCTCTTCAGAGCATGATAAATGAAAGGAAAATAAGAGCAAGAAGAGCAATCCGCAGCCGGTAGAAGATGCCATGGAATTGTATGCAAAAAAGAGCAACAACTTTCTACTAACCATATCGTAATAAAAGCTATGGCGACGTCACTAGCAGGGTAAAATATGCGCATAAAATCCTACGCGCTGACCAAGGTCAGAGAGAGAAAAGAGAAAATGTTTCGCATCGAAGATAATGCGCTGCAGGAGGTAGCATTACATAGTGCTTTCAGATTACGATAATGAATTGTATGGAGACCCAGAAAATACGGGGCCTAATGCATGGGACTAATGCTGCGGCTTAGGGGGTTTTGGGGCAGAAGAGCGTTTCAAACTTATTTCAAATCCACCACAAGCAGCAAGAAACAACAATACTTCCGCATATCTTGAGACATCTCTGTCGCAATAGAAAAACAAACGAAGGCCAGTCGACGAAGCTGGTCTCGAATAGGAGTGTCGAAAAAGGAACAAGATAGTGCAAAATTTCCATCCTCCAATGTTCTTGAGGTAGCCATTATCGGAACCCTTGCTCATCTTTGCAATATTAAGACTTGCCGAGTTATAATTGAAGTTGTATGGTCACCGGAAATCAAAACCACTATTTCGCGATCAATTGAATAGCCTAGGTGATAGGATCTCCCATTTCAGTCTTTGGCGTTTTCTCGCTTGAACAACCGAGCCAAACAATTTAGGTTTGAAACCGATTTGCAAACCATCTGATCTCTTATGCTATGTACTTTCGTAAGAAAATATATTGGAACGGGTTTCGGAATTCCTCAAAAAAGTCTGGACGAACTTTTCAGCGTCTGCACATCCAAGTTTGATAGCTCCAGGGTAACTTCTTTTCTCCATGCTCCAACATCAATTAGTTTCATAAATTCTGCTCCATATTATGCGATACTATAGCTCCGAATGAATACCTTATCTTTCCACAAACGGGGTTTCAATCCTAGATTTGCGCGTTTAATGTAATAACTTCTTTAACCTTTAGTTTCTAACGCACTTGATCTTAAAGACCGAGCCATACAAGCCCTTCAGAAAATGCATCCCATTTGTACTCCTCAATCACCTTGTCATAAGGCCCCGAGTTTTCAAACGCTCCTTTCCTTTTCCAAAACTTCCTCCACTCCTCCAAATCACCACGCCGATACAAATCCTGCTCAATATCCTCGACCACCTTCACATACCACCCCTGCCCATGATTATAAGGCGAAGGAAGTATTTTCTTCCCGTCTCCATCTTTCGCCTCCTCCCAATCCTGATACCGACGGCTTGCCAGGTTGGCTGCGCAATTCGGAGCCCAGCTCGCAAACCAGTTCGGATGACCCCCGTATACTTCCGTATTCAAAAACTTCCAAGGATTTATTCCTCTTGACAATATATACTTGTTTCCCATCCACGCTTGAAGACGAAATCCAACCGGCTCGCGGAAAGGCTGTCCAGGCGAATTCATGGGATTCTTGCCCAGGGGAATTGGCTCCGGGTATACAGTCTTGAGGAAGTGGTAGAGATGACGACAGGAGAGCCCGAGGAGTACCGAGTCTACAAAATTGAGGTTGTCGAGGAGCAGTTGGAAAATATCATAAGGAAGTTTCAATAATTGTGACTTGTGGTTTTCTAATGATGTCAGTACTGGAATTTCTTCTGTTGGGCATGGTAATAAGAACTAGTACCTGAAATGTTATGAACTAAGGCGTAGTCTTGCATAACGATATTTCGCTTGACCGAAGCCAGCTCAGCATTTGTAGTCATGCTAGTAATTGGGAAATTTGCTCTGGATTTATTTCTCACCAGTAGACGTGGGGAAAAATGCAGGCCTAGACTGCCGGTACCACTTTCACAAGTTCTTGCTCAATGCTTGCCGGTAATGCAGTATATACCAAGAGTGTGAGCTTTTGAGTAGAGGTAGAATGGGAGTTTGAAAATAAATCTTTTGCCTTTAGATTCGTTGATTACTTTTCTTTCCAAAAAAAAAAGAGAACAAGAAAATACTACGGCGGTGGTCTCTCCTGATATTGACCCAGATATGTCTGACCCTCGGGAGGGTATGGCACAGACTCCTATCTACCTATGTGCAATCCCACCCGTAAGAATACAGCAGTGCACTCGAGGGCGCAGTCCAAAAATTGCGTATCAAACGAAGAACTAGCCATTTACAGAAAGCAATGCTGACACCGCTCTCCTGAGAGTGTTAGAACCAACCACTTAAAAACCCCTTTTGGTAAACGTTTATGTGAGAAGTTAAGACAATCGTCTCAATACCTGAGATTTCGCCGAGCCACAAAGTTCTATGTTCCTTGCCCCAAGTCTTTTGATAGTTTGGTAGGTTAGATAAGATACAGTCAGGTATGTGGGGCAAAGATTACAGCTCATATCAAAAGACGAAATTTAAACGAGAAACTCCACGTCATATACTCAGCCCATGGCAATGGTAGGTCAGAAGAGTATAAGGCTAATCTCGATCAAACACGTCTCTCGGGTTCGGGAAATTTGAGCTGATTTCTAGGATGTCATAGGCAGTATAACCGATTGATCGGTCAGACCGGACCGGGTAGGTATTCTTGGCCCGCCCTCGCCAAACTCTCTTCCTGATCTACGATCTCTCTCCGCTTTTACCTCGATCGAAAGGCGGTACCTGATAGTAATAAGCATTGTTTGAGGAGAAGCTTGGCCATTTTATAATAGGATTAGAGAAGTTGACCGGGGACATGGGACTTGACTCAGTCGGAAATCCAGTACAGCCTAACCCAATATGAAGCCAAGCGATCGCAGTTCGAGTTCGATCAAGTTGGGCATTTCCTGCTTATATTCGAGCATCTTATGAAATTTGTTTGGGGGCTATAATCAAACTGCTAATATAGGGATCAATCCTATCACATCCGATACTAATATAAGTACAGGACTTTGTAACGGCAGGAAATCAACCTCACTTTTACTCCAAGCCCCAGAACCTGTCTGAGACCTTTCACAATATGCACACTACAACCGCCCTCAAAACTGGATTTGTAGGAGAAAGTGTAGACAATGTTTGAAGTGATCACGAAAATATCACTGCCTTGCCGACAGTTGCGTCATATTTTTGTAATTTACTAAGACCCCTAATATCACCCATTGCTTGGCCCTAATTCCCGGGTTTTTTTCACTGCAGTCTTCCGTCAATTAGAATCCCATTAGTGCAATACCCTCAGACCACAGCTCCCACATTTCATCCTCAATAGCATCTAAGAAAAACTTCTCCCTCTCCCTGAATATGTAGGTTCTCTTTCTCCATCCCCGTCTCCAAACATTAATAGCGATATCCTCTTCTTTCCTGCGGGCAAGTATTACTTTAATCGCTTCGCCGTACCAAGCGTCACCCATATTGTATGGGTTTGGCAAATAGTGAGTCCAAAGTTTTGTGCTTTCGGAGGAAATGGAATCCCTAAAGTAGTCCACATATCTCCTTGTAAGACGTGTTTCTGCTTCTGAGCCATCCTTGCCATAGGCACATATAGCCAGAAACTTTATCCGGTAAAATCTTTCGTCATAGAGGCTAGCGAGACGATAATTTGGTCCAACCCAGTCACCCAAGAGATCGGCAAGAACATATTGGCAGTGGAAGCAAGTATCTTGATGATTAGCCCAGTAATCTGCCACAGAAAGACTGCTACAAATAGGCAGAGCGAGAGACATGGATTGATATGGGGTCTTGTGATTTTTGAAGAATGCGTAGAGCCTTTTTTTGCATAGAGCGAGGCATATTTGAGTGCATCTGGAAACACGCTCGAAGATCTTATCCACAATATCAAAAGGTAGCGCCTCAAGACTTTGAGAACCTCTGAAGAACGCATCTGCTTTAGTCAGCCTTAAGTCTTGCTAAAATACAAAGCACGTGGACTTACTTTCGAGTCTGGCGCTTTGGGTTACGACTGACGAATTGGACAATGTGGATGGGAGAGGTGTCATTTCCTCTTCTTCCAACTCCGATTGCCGAGTGAAATTTTGTTTTTATTGATAGATAAGTAGAAAAGGTCGTGTTAGGATGCGACGACTGTCTTTGCTTAGAACGTCGGTCTCAATCAAGTCGCGGAGAGGTTGAGTATCTATTTGACTCTGTACATCGTATCTTGAAGTTTGGAAGGTAGAGGAAGAATACGATGTACCGGATCTGGTGGCATGCGTGTATTTGTTTTCATTCGTTCTTACTCTTTTTCTTTGGCTGAAAATCATATGCTCATGGGTTGTCACGGGACTTCCCAATTAGGGATCTTCAATAGTCTAATTGACGGCTGTGAATATTCGCACAGCGAAGCCAACAAATAGCTTTCCCAGCACGAACGTCATACTGGAGAGCGGTACAGCTATTTAGCAGCGACTTGGAAGAGTGTACAAGCATTATTAATCAACCAAAGTATATACAAATTGACTACCTGTCTCTTGCTTCCGAAATACGGCTTCAACTTAACTATACGCAGTAGCATTCTGTGGAAAACGGTAGTTTGAGCGAGACCAACTTATGTATAAATAACTCAATTTTGACGAATAGAAATGCGAGAACGATGTCAACGAAAAAGCCTTTAATCCGTTGTTTAAAGCCCGGACAAGGGGGCGGGCCGGGCTTCTTTTAGCCGCTCGGAATATTTATATGAAGTCTAGCAACGTACCAAGCCCCGATTATAAAGAACCCGCCAGAGCTAGCATTTCTCCCTTTGCAATTCTCTCATTCGTCATGTCGGAAACTATAGCCTCGAGCTAGCCTATATCTACGTTCTCGATGTTTTCCCGCCTCTCATTCGATATCCGTCTACTGATTTGGGAAGCGGTCCTTCATGTCCCCCGCGTCGTATACATAAACTTGCGCAGGATTCCAAAAATCTATGGGTAGACATGTCTGGGCACAATGATGATCCGATGTGGAGATACAAGCCCATTTACACAACACCTGTACCCGTTCTCCTCCACCTCTGCTCGGAAACAAGAACCCTCGCTCTCGTACACTACGCATTGACATTTTGTCCTAAACCGCCTATTTTTGAACCCCGAGAATTCGTCGATTTGGGGTTCACTTGCCGTCGACCCGGCGAATTGGAGGTGTCCACTGGATTCTGGATAAGAAGCAGTGAAGCCGAGATAGCCGATTGTATTCCGACCTCCTATTTCAATTTTGAGTATGATACTGTGTTGTTTGGCCAGGTATGGGAAACACTAGGGAAAAGACAGTGTAGTTGGGACTTTAGGAATCTTTTTGAGAAAGAGACACTGGAGAAAATCCAGAACTTGGCATTGAGGATCCCTACGGATGAAGTGGGGTGGAGTATGCTCAAGAATTTGGATCAACTAGCGCGTAACATGTTTCCGCGGTTGAAAGAGATATACATGTGTCTGCAAGATGAGGATTTGGATCCGAGTCTTGGAGTGGAACTCGTGGACTTTATGATTGGAGATAAGGATACCAAGAAAAATGACGAAATAGCACAGATGTTTGTGGATACTTGGAGAACCCTTTTTCGTCGTCCGTTGGTGATTGAAGATGTAGGGTTACAAGCGTTAAGGTTGCTTTGTAAGGTAGGTTTGGATCGGACAGAACCTTTTCGGGACAACTTAAAGCTTTGCTGTTGCAGCATGGGGCGATCCTGAACGAATTGCCCAAATTTGCTTGGGTAAGGAACATAGGTAGAAATGACCATTAATTGCCACTTGTTTTTAAGATATTTATGTTTAGCGTACATTTATGGATGTGAATGTTCGTCTTATAATGTATGGCAATGGATCAGAACGAGCAGAGCACTTTCATCTTAATGCCCTCATTCAAGCGTGATTGCAGATTCTACAGAGTAATTTTTCATTTCAGACTTGAAGCCATTCGTTCACAGTTCCATGTTCGGTCCGCACTTCCCAGTTAACATCAACGACAAATTGTAAAAGCCCTTTCTGTAACCCCAACAGCCTTTTTAAAGCTTTCTCCCAGCCAAATCCATACAAGATTCCTGTCCATATCCTACTCTAGCAAGGCCGAACCTAGCATCATAGCATAGGCCATGACAAATCTCCACTATCAGAGTAATGCCACCCTATAAACCACCTAGTTATAGGATAGAGTGTGGGATGTTCTACTATTGACGAAACAACGCTTTCCGATAGATAATAATAGATATCGGGACTAGAAACTAAGTTCATCCACTTCGAGGCCTTAAATTAGGAAAGGCCAGTCTAATTCTTACGACAAAACACATTATCAGACAAAGAATAAACAAACTAGTTGTAAGGTTCCAACTCTAGGGCTCTTCTTATTTTTTAATGCCCACCACCACCAAATTCCTCGGACTTAGCCCATAATCAAAAACAGGCTCAACCCACGCCTCCACCACCTCCCCATGCTCCTTCAGATATAACCACCTATCTACCACAATCAAACTTTCTACTACCCCCGCACTAAAAGCCATCAAGCTCCACGTAATACTTAACTCCCTCTTCATCTCCCTATACCTCTCCGCATACCCCTCCAGCTCCTCATCCGTAACCCCCTTCATCCCCTCAGCCACAAATGTACTCCTCTCAGGATCTCGACTCAATTTCTCTAATGCGCCTCTCGCATACTGGACGAAAGAACTATAACAAGCCTTCCTTAACGAGCCAATGGTAACCGGCTCTGTGCTCTCCAGCCCATCTTCATGATCCTCCAAATCGTATTTCGTCTTCTGCACAACCCCATGATCCAAAAACACTTTCTGCAACAAAGCACGAAAAAAATGTTTTGTAAAGAACAAATCTCTCGCCTTCTCCGTCCAGTTCTTGGGCGCCTGCACCGCCATCATCCTTGCTGTGATATTCAATCGGATCCCCTCGCCTTTATACCCCGCAATTCTCTCGCTCATGGGAAATCCATGCTCGTCACACGATGTTGCTATCCTCGTCGCACTGCTTGCATTCAATGCCCTCAGGTTCGGACGCAGGAAGGGATGCTTGTAGGTAGGGGGACCGAGACGCTCGGTGAGGAGGTTATAGCAGCAGCCTACAATAGCAATGGCCTGAACGGAGGGGTTAAGAATCAAGGAGCGGATGCCGTGGTGTGAGAGGTTACCGCAGGAGTGAATCGATATAGCCATCAAACAAATGTCTTCCTTTTTGGAAATGCTGTCTATGACTTCAGAGGGGGGCAAATTGGAGGTGGAGCCGTCCAGAATTTTCATTTGTTCGATTTGGGATACGACGTTAGAGAGGTCGCCGTCTGTAACAACTTGCTCAACGTACTGGATAAATCCTTTTCCTTCTGCAGGAGTGTAAATCGTAGCGAGGTCTTGTGGGCGTCTCATATCTACCTCGTTGGCTGGAGGTGGGTTTTGCGGTTTTGCAATTCGGCGTAGGGCTTTCTCGTTCATTTGTTCGGTAGGCGTCATATTGTCTTGGTGTTGTCTGTAGAGTCTCTTGTTCCTTATGACCTTTTCTTTCTCGGCAACGCCTGCGAATACATCCATTTTCTTGGCTCCGTTGATGTTGTGTTCTTTGCTTTCTACGGCAACGATATGCTTATTATATGGAGGACAAGCTAGTGTCCTTCCGAGGTAGTTTTGCCCACTCCCAAAATCCACAAAGTGGGTTACTTCTTTCCCAGAACTTGCGGAGAACTCATTGGCAACTCGAACGACATAGTCGGCAAAGTTTCCAACTTCGTGGATCTTTTTCGGAACCATGCCTACTGCAACATGTTGTGGAAGTTTTGTTGGATTTCTTTTCTCAATAGGCAAATCTCTTCTAAGAGAGTATCTTTGAATGTCCTTGATATATCGCATTAAAGACTCTGGAAGGTTGTCGTCTCTGGCTTGGTCAAGATCCTCTTTTAGTAAGAGATCCAAGAGTTGATTTATGTCATGTGACGTGAGCCAAGATCGCCATTCCTTGGGAATGACAGTATGATAGAGACTTGGTTCTCTTGTAAAGAAATCCAGAATGTGAACCCCACCACAAAGAGTTTGAAAGACAGTAGATGCTGCACAAAATTCCAGGAGTGAATCGACATATTCATCATCAGTTTTCCATTCCGCCCCGAAGGGTAGCGAAGTTGGGGGTGCCATATTGTTTAGGTGAGTGACAAGTGTAGAGTCTTAAGGGGAACATGGGTTGAGGCTGGGTAATAGAGATGTTAGTAGCTATGAATTGAGTTAAGAGATAAATCCAAAACTCGGAAAGGAAATTTTCGATTGCCCAGTAAGCGGCTTTGATCATGTGATCATAACATCCTTTTTCAAGCTAAGTTCTAAAAGCGAGATTTTAGTATTTTGTGTCAAAAAATAGAACGCACATTTTTTTAGCTGGTTGCAGTAAGCTTGAAGGTATAAACACGCCAGTCATATGATGGAAATGTAAACCGTCAGCGCATGATATTGGAAAGCAAAGCATGGAAATAGCGTTAAGTCAGATATTGCACCTAGAACATGCGATTGCTTCAAAGGCTGCCGGATATGATACTCGGCAGCTCATATGTGTCAAATAATACACGGTTGCATTGCAAATAAGCTTATCACTTTTCGGAACTTTCTCCTGGCAGGCATCTCCCATCAATGATGTAGCAGGGCCCTTCGCTTTGCTTTCCCGTGGCCGGTGCGAATGATAGCCTAGCATTCCACTTGGATAATAAACTGGAGATATCGGCATCAACCTTCTGCATCTCAGCACCAACGATGACTCTTGTGTTCAGAAAGGCTTCATGGAAGACATCATCTGTCTTCTTGAATCGAGCTACCGTTTGTGCTAAAAAGTAGGAAGTCACCTCGGCTTCCCCCGACCTGATGACTGTCGCTGGACCTCTGAAAGACCCGTTGTGACATTGAGAGATGACCTTGAGACCATCAGAGCTGAACAAGGCTATGGATAATATTAAGACCTGAAAAGAGGGAGAAACCACATAACGTTCATTTCCGATCTCCACCTCCGCCGTTCAGTTCAAGGCGGACTTTGAGCTCATGCAAGTAATGTGTGCCGCAGCTGAAGCTTCAGACGACATGGGGTGCTGGGGGGCCTTTGTTTGAGTTAATAGCGGTCCAGATAAGCTGAAGTGGATGCATAAAGCGTTTTATAAACAAATGCAAGGCCGGCTTCAGCGGTCAGATTAGTAGAAGAGGACTCAAGAATGTAACCATGAGATTGCCACGAGCTTTAAACAAATACAACAAGGTTGAGAACGACCAAACGTGAAGAACAAGATCACTTTCGACAGCACAGAGCTCGACTTGGTTGAGGATTGGAGTGTGTCATGAATCCGACGGATCCGCCTAAGTCTTATCCAAGTTGGTTGTCACCGCTCGGCAGTTCCTGACCTAACTATTTTTCGTGTGCGTAAGTCTTAAACATGCGAGAGCTCTTAGCTATCGATTCACGAAAGGCTAATGTGTCATGTAGTAGCAGCGGAGCAGTTCGTTTAAACTCGAAGATGGGTCGGAAAAAGGCTTTATGAGATAGAGAAATGGGAATTGCTTCCGCTTAGAGATGTTATAGTCACGCAAGACTATGGACATAACTGTCGTGCCATAACCCAAAGTCTTTATCAAGGAATATGTCCCCTAAGGAGATATTCTGGACTGGAAGTGGTGGAGCAATGGCGTTGAGAAAGTCTTGCATATGCTACCATTTGCCCTCATGGATGTCACCTCTACGGCACAGAATATGTGGTAATTTAACGATACTTTCAGGAAAGACTGCATTAAAGACTTAGTCGACGAATTGAACACGATCCCATGGAAGACATTTGACATCGAATTTAAAACGGTGGAAGCTGGAAGTGTATGTGCTAGCAGAGGTCAAATCATCCTATGCTGTATATTCAAGGCCGATAAAGGCACGGTAATAAATTAAATCTACAGCTCTATGAAAATATCATTTCTCCTTCGAGTCATGCTATCACTTCAACGCAGCAATTGCCTTGCTGTTTGTAATCCAATCCTCAAAGGTCACTGGCGGCTTATCCAACAACTGCCTCAACATTAGTACCAACCCTGAATTTTGAACGGATTCAAGTACTCACATCCTGGTCCAACGAAAGACTAGCTCCTCCGTAATAGCCAAACTCTTGCATAAACTTAAAGTTCTCTGCTATATCCTCCGCGAAAAACTCGGGGGCTCCGGCCTGCACCATACCCGCCGTGAAAGCCTCATCCGTAATCTGCTGAAACACGACATCCAATCCCCCAACCTCCTTCAGGATCCTCAGTATCTCAGCAATGGAATAGTATTTCTCTGCAGCCACAACCTGTTTCCCAAGCATCTTTTCGCGATGGAGCAAAATAGCTTTGACATAATTCCCGGCATCCTCCTCGATATCGATCAGAGGGAAAATACCTTTGGGGTCTGCAGGGTCTACAGGGAGGGCCATTACGTAGGATTTACTGCCGGGGGAGATGGGCTGCAGTAGGCCGAGGACGAAAGGGTTGAAGATGCCTGGGATGAAGAAGGTTGCTGGAATCCCTAATTCGCGGATATAACTTTCGACGATCGCTTTGCCGTCGAAGTGGTAGACTTTGGTGAATTTACCACCGCTAACTATACATTTGTTAGTAATTGGTGTAAAGGGAAGGCTGATGAGGAAAGAATATTTACTTTTAGTTACATCGGGGAGACTGCTGTATATGAAGTGTTGAATGTTCAGTTCCTTGGCGATATCGGCAGCATTTTTGCCTAGCTGTATCTCTTTCTCTTTGTTCAAGATGCTTTGCCAATCGGTGATAGCAAATACCGCATAGGCACCTGTCAATGCCAGTCGAAGTGAATCCTTGTCGTTCAGGTCGGCCTTCAATAAAGTGTCAGTTTCTCTCTGATAATAAGTGAGTAAGAAGCTGATCAACCTTGACTAGAGTTACACCTTTTTCAGCAAGTGCAAGAGCTGCTGGCCTGGAAGGATCTCTAGTGATAGCTCGAATCTCAAATTGATCGGCGGTTTTAGGGTCATTCAAGATAGCCTTTACAACAGAACCACCCTGGTTTCCAGTCGCTCCAAAAACCACAAATATCCTTTTGGACGACATGGTAAACAATTGGTATAATGGAAAGGGGGGAAATAAAAATGGAGTAAAGTTTCTCCAGCAAATCGTAAGAAAGGCGAGGATTCTTGCCAAGAAGAATTTGTCGAAGTTTGATAACGACTGGCGAATGGTTTATATATAATCGGCATTGCAGGCGAGCACTAAGCCATAGCAACTGCCGTACATTTATAAGCAGATAGATGAATGAGCAAGTACCAAATATGGCCTAATCAACGGAAGCCCCTCTCATTCAATGGGTACCGCCTCTTCGGCGGAGGGGAAAAAACTAGCCGATTTTTAGTTATACCCTATAATTGCATAGGTTTATACAGTCTTCATCTATCATATAATCATAGTATTAACTTTATAATTTAAGTATGGCGGAGCTCTAATAATTCCGGCCACCTTTATCTCCGCCAGATACGGTAGCCGTGCTGAAGCCGTTTGGGCTGGAAATAAGCGGTGGGGTTTGACTCTTAGTTGAACATCAATAAAGGTTGGGTTTTAACAGCATAGCTCACTCCTCCCTCTCCGGTGCCATCAATCTGGTTCTTTGATTTAGAAAATTTAGAGAAGTCTTGAAAGGAGTGTATGTTAACAATCCCGAGAACTGAGTACTAGCGTAGAAGCTAAAATCAGCCGCTGACAGTGGAACGTGTGGGTTAATGTTTGCAGAAGTGCACCGTAATATTAACCCCTACTAAGGACAGCATTGGAACGAATGCTATGGGTCAATTTGAACGGTAACTCTTGCTGTTACGGTAGTGTGCTAGGAGGCATATTTAGACCGACGGCTTAACCGTACCAATTTCAAGCCAAAAAAATAGGTGAAGCGGAGCAGTAGTTAGGCCGCGTTTTATGGGGACGGGCGAGGAATCTTTGCGACGATCCGGACGAGACAGAGCCAAAGGCGAGACAAGAGGCCGATCCGAGCTGGAAATGCCTTCTGATGCTTCTGCGTACTAGACTGCAGCGCGGGATACAAATGAGATATCTAGTGTTCTACGTGGAAACAATATGGTACGATGCCTCCCTCACAACAGCAATCCACCTCTACCTCCCAGTCCACCTCGAACAAGTGTATTACTATATGTGGATTTCTATTTATTTTGCTTTGAATTAAAGTCTAAAAAGTGATCCAAGGGATTTTGAAACCACGGTGATATCACGTGAGACCTGTTTCTCCCAGCCCTCCTAATCCAGTCGA
This sequence comes from Ascocoryne sarcoides NRRL 50072, assembly GCA_000328965.1. Classification (NCBI taxonomy): domain Eukaryota; kingdom Fungi; phylum Ascomycota; class Leotiomycetes; order Helotiales; family Gelatinodiscaceae; genus Ascocoryne; species Ascocoryne sarcoides. Next base: position 621,587 of record KB205947.1, on the reverse strand, counting down.
GAGCATCTGATATCGATGTATCACAGACAAATCCAGCTCTCGTGTGCAGCCACAAAAATGGAAAAAAGCAACACATTCGCCCAAAGCATGCCGGATCGGCGATGGAAACTAATACCAATCACGTGAAATCATATTTTCTCCTCTCCACTCCTCCCACTCAGCTGGCTCTCACCTCTCACAGCAGCAGCTTGCCATCTGCATGACACAGGAATGACCTACCCACCTTACGCGGCTCGGATCTCGAAGACAAGCCAAGTGTGCATTGGCCCCATATATACACCACGTCGGAAACCCCAGGAGTGAGGATCGGTTAAGGTTGGTGTTGGGTCTTGGGAGCAGGGCCTGTCAGAGTGGAGTGGGATCTTTGCGTGGGGCCATCTAGATTTGCCGAGTATAGGATGTTCCGAATATAACTCCATATCGCCGACATCGCGCTCCTCAGACATGACTAGCCCTCAGCGTCGCCGTGCGAAGAGGGCAAGGGGCGAAGATGGAGAGCCGATTCTCGAGCCAAGTCAGCGTGTGTACTGCTAGACCTGCATGTTTTCTACGAATGGACCTGGTGCTGACCACGTGGTAGATCTCGAAGTGCCTGGGGACGAGGATTTGATCTTCCAGCCAGCACCACAGTTGTTAGGCCAGATAGGTGTTGTCGAGCTTTTGGAGCAAGATAGTCGTCCGACCTTCGTTCTCGACCTCCAGACGCCTCAGAGGGAAGTGAATGGTCGCATGAATATTGTATGGTAAGAAACTCCTGTTGCGATTTTACTTTCAGTTGGCTTACCAGCTACCTCACTCTAGGTGCAATAAAGCACTCCGCTTCTTCGATGAATTGCGCCTTGTGGTTTGCACCGAGACGTTCTATCCTGCTGACCAAATCCTTACGCCTCGTCAAGAGACTGTGGCTGCTGCAAAGATAGGCTTTAAAACTTGGGCGACAAGTGTTCCTAATTTCGACAGCTTGGTTGATGGCTATCGGCCTCGTCACACATATCGTGGCTTGTATTGGACTAGCACCACTATACGAGGAAGATGGAGAGTCATCAGTGCTTCGCAGGTTCCCCATCAGCGTAAAGAGAGCAGCGGAACTCCCAAATCAAGCCGATCGGTCTCGAGCTCTATATCAAAAAGCTTCCTATCTTCCGAGTCAGCTATAGAATCTGCATTAGCATCAGACGAAACAGACGTTTCAAGAAAACTTGCCGACAGCGAGTCTAAATTTAAAACTTTAACCGAATTAAACCCTGTTGGGATGTACTATCTGAACCCGGCAGGGGACATCCTCTACTGTAACGACATGTGTGAGTCGTCGTCCTGAAATCTTGTCCTTCAAGGCGGCTAATCGTACCAGGGTATGAGATTACAGGTCATCCAAGAGGACTCGAGGGAGAAAAGTACGTCGTGTCTGCTATATCTCTGCCTTTCACTTCTCACTATAGGTTTCTAGATCGTTTATGAATGTAATTTCACAGCTAGATCATGAACTCATGGGGAAGGAATGGGAACTTTTAACAACAAAACAGGGCAAAAGGGTGTTTGAGCTGCGTCTTCGCAATCCATGGTATCACCCGGTTACTGGAGAGTGCAAGCAGAAGTGGATTCTAGCTTCATGTGATCAAGAATTTAATGATGATGGCACTCTCAAGACTATAATGGGATGCATGTACGTACATTCTCCACCTTCACGCCATTAATATCTCAGGGTATGTGTTGAAATCCCTCAGAACAGATATAAGCTTGCAAAAGCATGCTCAAAAGGATGCCGAGATGCTGGCCGAGCGAACCCAAGAGGTTGCAGATCGCACCCGGGAAGTAGCCGAGCATGCAAAGAACTTTCAACAGATGGCGGAACTAGCTCCTTGCGGTATGTACAGACATAATTGATTGATCCTTGTACAACCTAATAACAACTCTCAGGTATGTTTACCTTTGATCCTGAAGGGACCATAACTTGGGCAAATAATCAATGTGGGTTAACACTTGGTTTTCGCGTTTTCTTTTAGGGCAATGTGTCCTTGCGAGATGTTTAATCATAGACATATTGTATACCGTTATGCTGAAACACGTCTAGTTTTTGACATGACCGGGCATTCACCAGATCAGCATTATCCAATGTCATTACTCGACTTCATTGAAGAGCAAGATCGTGAAGCCTTTCGTACCATCTGGCAGAAATTAACTGTCGCCAAAAAAGAATCAAGGCTAGAACTTCGCCTCAAAGAAGGGGCTAGGTGGATTTTGTTTCTAGCCGTTCCGCAGCTTGATCCTGAGAACAACAATCTCACCAAGGTGTTTGGTTGCACAACTGATATCTCGGTACTCAAATCTGCAGAACACGCTGAGATGGCTAATCGGTTAGAAGCCGAGGAAGCGAAAAGGCAGCAGGAGAGTTTTATCGACATGACTTCGTAAGTAACATATATGACTTTGCTTAGCCAAGAATTTCATGACTAATTATGCACAGCCATGAGATGCGAAACCCACTCAGCGCCATAATGCTATGTGCTGACGGCATCGCTAATTCTGTATTAGAATATCAAGCATTACAAGATAAGACCGCAGAGTCGTCTCGAGATTTGATGGTGAACAATCTAGACGCCGCCCAAACAATTGTGCTCTGCGCTCAGCATCAAAAGCGGATCATCGATGATGTACTGACGTTATCAAAATTGAAGTCTTCTATGCTTCATGTCACCCCAGTTCAAGTCCAGGTGGAGCCAATCGTACGAAGAACCCTGAAAATGTTTGAGAATGAGATTCAGTTAGACAACATCAAGATGTCATTTACCGTCAAGCCGTGTTATCTAAATGCGAACATTGGTTGGGTACTCTGCGACCCTGTCCGATTGACGCAGATTTTTATAAATCTATTGACGAATGTTTGTTGAGATCTGACTTGCACATGCCTTTACTGATGAAGCTCACCAGGCAATAAAATTTACTCGAGCAGAAGCAACTAGAGAAATTAGTGTTAGCCTCGGAGCCTCGGTTTCTACTCCCCCCAAAGATATTGCTCCGGACGTTCAGTGGTTCCCCTCAAAAGGCTCGAGTGTCATAAAAGACTTAACGCTTGCACCAGAATGGGGGACAGGTGAGCTAATTTATCTTTATTTTGCCGTTAAAGATACTGGTAGAGGGTTATCTGAAGAGGAGAAGACTCGGTTGTTTCACAGGTTTTCCCAGGCTAATCCAAAGACGCACGTATGCACATGACCCTATTTACTGCTTCTAGTATTATGCGTTGACGAATTCCAGGTACAATATGGAGGCTCAGGGCTAGGTCTATTCATCTCGAGAGAGCTAACAGAGCTACAAGGAGGCGAGATCGGCGTAGCATCGAGAGCGGGCAAGGGTAGTAAGTCTCTCACCCAGTTTTTTTCGTCTTTGAGGGTTTTGATTTAACTCATCTCTTTCAACCAATATTCATCAGTTATTTTCGTATTAGTATTGCGTAGCATCCTTCCAATGTAATTTCTCGAGTTCTAACAAGAAGTCAACTCTAGGTACGTTTGCCTTCTACATCAAAGCTCGAAGATCGACCACCATCCCAAACCCTGCATCCCGATCCTTCGGCAACTCTGGCAAAGGTATCACGCCCGACCTAGCAACAACTAACACACCATCCCGCCGGCATTACGATTATCACATTCTCCTCGTAGAAGATAACCTTGTCAACCAAAAGGTACTCAGCAAACAACTTCGTAGCACGGGTTGCGTGGTTCACGTTGCGAACCACGGTGTTGAAGCCCTTGACTTCTTGTCAAAGACGACGCTTTGGGACGACGGGGGTGGGGTGAGTGGTGAGAGTAAAATGAAATTGTCGATTATATTGATGGACCTCGAGATGCCAGTTATGGATGGTTTGGCATGTACGAGACATATCAGGGATCTAGAGAGGGAGGGTATTATTAGTGAACATGTGCCGGTGATTGCGGTAACGGCGAATACGAGGATGGAACAGATGGAAGTTGCTTTGGAGGCGGGGATGGTATGGACTTGTTCTTTTGTTCTGTCTTCTTTCGACTATTTGCACTAATTCTTGGCCTTGAATGCTAATAAATCATGTATAGGATGATATTGTGGGGAAGCCATTTCAAATCCCGGAATTGATGCAGAAGATAGACGGGCTGATGGTGGCGGGAGTGAAGGTGTAAATTGTTATGATTTTGGGTTTCTTGGGCTGAAATTATTTGGAGTTGAGATGGAACTGAGGGCATTTTTGTATTCCTATTCCCGGATGCGAGAAAGATACCAAATTTTGCAGAAAATATTTATAGATGAGCGATCAAAGACTATTGCTAGATAGAATTATAGAGCAAAGCAAGCAAGCTTTGTGAAAGAGCGCCATTAACGAGACTGGCAAGCAAATTTTTGCACAAAACTTTCATAGCGGACTTATGCCAGTTTAAATTTGACAAATACGTACTCAAATAGATATTTTGTTTCCCACGCACCGGGAATGAAGTGCCGGGTGATAACCGAGAACATTTTCAGGCATGCCTCGTTTACCGCACGAGTTTCGGGAAATTTTACATACGAACACGATCTCAACAGTTCCACTGCCCTTCAATTAAAAAAACGAAGTTCCGCCGAATGAAACGATTAAATTTATCTCATGCCCCTAAGAATAAGACTGGATTCAACGACTTACCAATCGAACTACGATTGGAAATTTACAAATACCTTCTTCCCGATCCTCGAACAGTTTACATACTCGTCGAAACAAATTTTGCAATCGATTCGCCTTTGCAGCCCCCCTTTCCACGAGTTCTTCATCTCAGCTTCGAAGCTCGGGAGTTCGCTTTGAATCATTTATTCTTACTACGTAATATCTACTACGACTATTTCGCTAGCATCTTAGTCGACAACAATTTATCAAACGGTGATTACAGGGACCTCAATCCAACGTACAAGAAGCTGAGGCATCGGGTCTCGATGTATATTAACCTCAAGACAGATACGATTATCTTTAAATCAGGAGAGCTCGCGGACCAGATTGCGCATCCACAAATTCCTTATGAGCAGTGGACCCGAAAACAAGCAGCACGAAGGAGATTCCCGACATTTCCTCAAATGCTCGTCGAGCATGCGCCAGAGGTTATAGCAAAGATGAAACATATCGAAGACGTCTTTCCGCTGATATCCAACACAAAGTTTCATTTAAATGGCTATTCCCAGTATCAACTATACAATAATCTTCGTTTGGAGGAATTTAGATGGTTCCCAGCTTTGGAGAATGTCAAATTTGGAGTAGCTACCCCTGCTGCCGTCATACTCCAACTCTTCTATCCTGATAACCAAGCAATTCTTACTGGTATGAGTAGAGAGGTTAAGAAACACTTTGACAAGCTTCTTGAAAAGGATTTCTTACGAGGAGATACGGCCCCCATATCCAGCCTTGTCAAATTGATTACTTCCACGCCAAGGCTTTGGGATTACATTTGTTAATGGGTTGACTGTTAAAGCTTTTTTTGTATCGAGGCTATTTGTATTTACACGGAAATTTGAGGAGGAAATATGACGAGGTACTGAATAAGTAGAATAGAAAGGATATTGAAATTGCATTTTGGCAATACGAAGGGATTTAATGAATGATTGATATGGAATCGCGAATATTTGTAACCTCTATCTTGGTAATTTCGGAATAGCAGAAGAAATACCAAAAGAATTATACAATCCAAAAATGTGCCTAAGATGCGGGAAAACGCCGATGCTTGAATAATTTAACATTGCCATTTGCATGGCCACACGAAATTTGTGGAATAACTGCATCTTCCTTTCCTCGCTTGCCCACGACTACCCCGCTTCCACACTATGAACTAGGGTCTGTATATCACTACATCGCATAAGTTACTGAACTTCGAGTATTTGCTCTCTTTGGCCACGCTTTCTATTTCCAACGAGACTCTATTTACTTCTTACGAATCATGCACATCAATAAATCTGATTTTCCAAATATAGTCCCAAATCCCAATCAGAAAGTTATTTTTCTAATAGTGGTGACTTAAACCTCTGATCCCCGCGGACTTTATCCCAGAACCTAGGCTCAATATTGTCTTCAAGCCACTTTGCCTGCTCAGGATGCTCTTCTAGGAATTGGAAATCCGAATGCGATAGTCCCATATCGCTACGCAGACTGTCTCGTATGATTTTGCATCTAATGGTTTCATCGAGGGGTTTTCTGGGTCCTGACGGCGGTCTAGTAAACGGAGATTCATGTTTGAGCTGGTCTCGCATTCTAGGAGGAATATCGTCTTTGATTAAGACCCTAAGGAGTAATATTAGTCTTACACAGTATTACCAAATAAAACCCAGAGGCTGCATACAGGTGTTTTCCCGTCCAGTGGTAACGAAGTATCGGCACTGCATCATCATCCTCTATCTCGCCGTGATCGAGTAGGAAGAAGCAGTCGCGGTTATAGTAAGAAAACTGGCCGCCCTAAACATCCCAGCGGTCGCGAGATTGGCGTCCATACTGAAAAGCACGGTTCCAGTGTTGTTGGCAAATGCGATTCTGTATGAACTGAATTCGTTCAAAGTAATCTCCACTAGGGACGAGGTGTGTCTTTGTTTGCACGACGATCCGCACAGGGGCCTCCTCTAACAAAGACGACGCAGTGGTACTGATCTTCACTGCGTTATCTGTTGAGGCCGTTGCCATGATGATAGAGTTACGCAAGTTGGACAAAGATTTTAATAATGAAAGTTCGACGGTGTTCGAAATCGTCGCTCAACCGGTATACGTAGCACCACCCGTTCTCAATGAGAGTAGGAGTGCTTGCTATATAGGTTGATGGAGCTCGTATTCCTTAATAGGTTTGGGGGAACATTCTGTATATACACAAAATGATCCTCCTCGCTAAACTATGACTACTTTACACGTGACTATATTCACTCCCTACTCCAATTCACTCTGCTTTACCCCACAAATGCTAGCAACAAACAGAAATGAGTGAGTTACCAAGGTACATGGGATGCTCTCATTTGACAGGACAGGGGAAGCCTAAATAGTAGTAAGCTAACCTTTTCGGGAAGACTAGCAAGCCAGTCAAACAACTTTCCGCCTCGAGGCAAAAGTATTGTATGTTTCGGAAAGGCACAAACTACGTATTATTCCAGGACCGGTAATCGTGCTTATTAAAGGTATCTAACAGCGAGGCGGCTTTGTACTACTACACACAAGAGGTAAGCTTGTCTCGAATGAAGTTGGTTCGAGGCAAATCCTATTGACAATGATACCTAAGCTTTCGAAGAAAACCCTGAAGATATTAATAAATATACTCAGAATGGGTACGCAAGCCAGACGAGGTCCATCGATACTTCACTGCCGCCAAACTAATTAAACCGCGTAATCAATGTATGAACGGGGTGGGCCTTGCCTGGCTTCGCGATATTTCAGATATCCAAATTGTTCAGGAAATGTTTGAGTATTCTTAAATGAGTATTTCCTGTATGGTTTGACGGAAGAGCACAAGGCAGGGCCATGTCATGTATGATATTCACAATACTTTTGGTTTATACCGCTCTAGAAGATAGTTCTGGAGAAATATATCACTCTACATGCCCTGCAACCACAGACTGTAGTTACCGCCTTCAATGCAACACAACGACATCAGATATTCCCTTTCGTTATGTTCTATATCTTCAGAGCTTAAAGCTACAGTCTTTCTTGACAAGAGCTTCGTCCTGCGATTCCAAAATTTAGAGATAGGCGAACAGTTATATTAGAGCAAGGGAAAACCGCCGATAGGGCTCTCAACGCCGTCGACGGGACAATCGACATGATAAACACAACTATAGCATTTTCTTAATGTAGACCGAATCCTAGTAGAATAAGAGCTAAAAAACAATAGTAAACTTTATATATTTATGTGGAAGAGATTGAGACCCCTAAGCCATCAAGTAGTTTCGGCATGTAGGGTCTTTGGGCACACAGGGATGAACGTTACTTCAGTATAAAGAATAACAAACTCAGGTGGAGTGGGTGAACAAAGAAATATAATAGCAACTTACCATTGGAACTATATAATGTCAAACGGGACAGACGAAGGTACGCAGCTCAATGTGAATAGAGGTTGATTGATTGTATTGTAGGAGTGGTGGTCTAAAGCTAAGAAAGAAAAGAGGTTGAGGCTATTCCTCAACTCTAGTGAATCACTTAGTGCTAGTCAGCTAGTCACATGACCGGATGTCGGATTCCATCCAACATATAGCAATATATGACTACAAAGCAAATTCCCCTAGCCCGATTGTAAATCCACCTAGACGATTACCGAGTGGACCTCGAAGCCGATGAAATATTCTGTAAAATACAGCAACTTGTCCAGCCTTACAAAATGATGCCTGCAGCATAACACCCCTAGCGACCAGGAAAAGTCGAGTAGCAACGATCTTACCTACTAACAACATCGTTATGAACAAAATGAGGAGGAGAATAAACTTCAACCCTAGATGCGTTCTAGTATGCTTTCTCGACCGAACAAGCAGATACGCAAAACCGCATAAGAGGTACATCGCAACCTCCAAGAAAAAAGGGGTGCGAAGCTGGCCAACGAAAAAGAGGGGGATTACCTGGAGAAGTTGCTTGAACCCCGGCTCTACCACCCTTTCGGCAAACTCTTCAAGACCTTCTCGGTTGATCTGATCAAGGGCTTCAATATCGGAAGGGACTCTGTTGATCTTGGAGGTAGCATGGAAGAGGTTTCGTAGGAGAGGAAGTCCAATTCGGAGAGTGTCCCAGATCTCATATACTATGCAACTAGCGCCCAATATGTCTCGGAGAACATAACTTACGTCTAGAAAGTTATTATAGTATGACACACCGACCGAATGGCTCGCCATAGGTATGAAATCTACGATACCTCTTTCCCTAACCCTCTCTCTCTTTGCGGGTTTGAAAAGAACTTGTGGATTTGACTTTTAAGTTTCTCTAGAACAATTGAGTCGCTTGTTTAGGCCACAAAGCTATTGTTGTCCGAATTGTTTAACATTCTACTTCCTGATTTGTGATTGTCCTAGATGCCTGACAGAACAACAGACCATTTTTCATATCAAAGAAAATGCAGGTAGTTGGAAATTTGTTTTGGAAAATATAATACCACAAAAACATAAGAAACTCATCCCCTCCAGGAGGAGTATTCGATTCACGAGCTTGTCAAATCATAAAAGTTGACGTCATATTTAGAGAAATCTTTTACGGCGAGACGACCTGAGGGAGAGATGAACTCTCCGGTATGTGATGCCACCATATTTTTAGGATCGCAGGTTAGTGTATGTGGTCATGTGACAATGACTCAAACGACTAGCCCTAATTCCCTGCTAGGTCATGCGCTGATGGAGATTCTCCATGCGCTAGGCTTCAAGAGACTAGAGAGTCTCGTGACTATCCATCCCTTGACAAATGACAAAGTTAAATTTATCACGTGAATCGATGATTTCTTCAACTTTGAGATATTGCCTCCAGTTGCAATATGGAGCAACAGATATAGGGTGAGTGAATAAGAAGGAATGAATCTAGGACATGTTTAAGGAGTAAATCAATCCAAAATCCATGGTAGAAGGAGATCTGTTGAAGTGATCATAGAATGGTAGTATGCAGTATATAATTAAGACAGATGGTGGGAGAACTGGTAAGTATAAACAAGAGAGTCTGCCGAGAATAGTAATTTGTTCACCCAAGTTTCTTCTTGCTTTCGGGCCGGTAGAGGGAAAAACGGTTATTGTTCTATTTTGTATGGAGTAGTGGAATTTAGATTAGCACGGTAACGACGATCTAGGATTTGGGCCTCTATTAATCCTCATAGAAAGTACAAGAGAAGGTCAAGAGTATTTATTTGTATTAAAAAGAAAGCTACTAGGAGTTTTGGTGTAGCATTCAATGAAGTTATACTATTTTGCGTATAAAACGAATCGCTACTCCACAAGTCACCCTTGTCTGGGGGTTCGCTTAGAGGGTTGGGGAATTTGGCGGCTAATGAGAGAAACCACCAAAAGCATCATCTGCTACTGTATGGAGCGCATTAGCTTGAGTTCGAGTCAATGGGGATGGTAGATGTCAACTCCCCAGATATCGGCTCCTGCCGCCAGCGCCCTCCTACAGTCGAACCCGGCGCTCACCTCTATTCGGCACATACGCTCGACCCATTACTCGGAACCCTTTCCAGACGCTCCTCCAGACAACGCCGATGCCAACCCATCCCTCGACCCATTCATCGGAACCTCTACCCGGAGGACCCCATCTCCCCCACCCTTGCCCAACCCCAAGATCTCGACTGTGTTGCCGCCGGTCCAACCCCCATTCACGCAGCCGTCGGGTACGTTTCGGCCTAGTGTCCCGCCTGCCCCATCCCCCATCGGCGGTGGAATTGTCATTTGGCCGAAAAAAGAGCAGAAAGCACACTTAATCTCGACAGTCTCGACTCGACACCGGACCAGGCAAATCTTTCCAGTCGAGTCAGCCGTACTGCGGGGCGCGCCCGCGACTGGGTCTCAAAGAGTCATGAAGAGGCACCGCTTTGAAAGCTTAAACAAGACCATGTCCAGAACGTGACGGATCGAGCCGTCTGAAAGCCTAGAAGTCTACGAAGAAAACTCCCCGCAAGCAGGCCACCTAGTCCGTGACTGACTAAGCGTAGCCAGAGCCGGAAAGGGGGGTCCCAGGGGTCGGCAATTAGGGTGGGGGCGGGGTAAACCCCGAGTCGGCGCCATGGTTGTTGTTGTTTGGCTCCGTATACGAGGGGTCCCGCGCAGAAACGCTATGCAGAGCAGCCATGAGCGAGGAGAGGGTAGGCCCAAAATTTCGTAGATTATCTCGAAACTATATTCAAGACCATTCGTAGAGTTGAGGCCTGGCTTGGCCAGTCATGCCACTTTCGCCTCCCATGGCAAAACCATGTCAACAAGAAGCGCAAACACCCGTAAACTCTAAAGCCCCAATCGCATGCGCGCCCTCCTCGCAACCCCCTCACAGCATCTTCAAAGACAAAAAAATAGTCGTTGGCATGGAATGATCGCAAGCACAAAATTTCATTGGAGGGAGAAATATTCTAGCGCGGCGGGAGCATTACCCAGGATCTGGTTATTGATGAAGCTGATATGCACGCAACGACGAAATGGTAACGAGAATATATTAAAACCCAGGATTGGAGGCGAGACGCCGCATTGTGAAGTACGGAGAAGCGCAAGGTCGCATAGCTGGTACAGCTGCAGCCTGGGTTTGTCGGCCCGAGATTCCTGCAGGTGTTGGAAGGATTGCCTCCGTGAATTTCCTCCAGTCGGTGTGAGAAATCATAGCAGAGTAGCCTCTGCTTTACTTGATGTAGAAGAATGTATTTTCTAACTCTTCTTGCCGCGTTTAGCGGGTTTCACGTGTCATATGAAAACTCCTAACGGCTTTTAGCTTTCCATCTAGCAGAGTACTTAGGTTCTCCTCTACACTTAGAGCCCAAGTAAGAATATGTCACTTTCCATATTGCAAGTAGTTCCATAAATATAGTCATGATGAATGTAACTTATAACTAAGTACGTATACTGGTATCTCAAATATCTTATTGGTATCTCCCTTTTCCTTTTTCTACAATCCTCCAAACCCGACCCCGACCAACCATTACAATATAACAATTACACCAAGCGACCGAGCCCATTCCCGCGTCCACCATCTTTAAAATTTATGACTTGCATGTAAGCTTTTATGCGGCCTCCCCGGCAACTGTCTTCTCCTTCGTGTCCTTATCGGCAGCGAGCGAGCCAAGCTCGATCTGGGTATGTTGGACCTTCGAGAGATCATCCGGTAATGCGCCCATAGCCCGCTCACCAAAGAGAAGATCGATATCTTCCAGACTGACCTGCTTGGTCTCCTTGAAGAAAAGGTAAACGACTGGGATGGTGACGACAAGATCGAATGCTGGATACTTCGTTAGTGTTGCTCTCATAATTCAACTTACGACAGGACAGATGACTTACCGACGAAGATGAAGTAGAACTTCCACGTTATGGCCTTGAGGGCTTCTGGAGAAACTTGGGACCAGAAGGTAGAAATCAACCAATTTCCGATACCAGTAGCAAATGCATTTCCACGGGCACGGATTTGCATAGGCATAACTTCAGACATGTAAACCCAAGAAATTGGTCCCCAGGACACTGTTCACAAGGTTAGGTCTGTTCTAGAGCGTCGCCAGTTTGGAGGTTACTTACATGAGTAGATTACTGTGACGCAGAAGATGAAGACCACACCAGCGACGGAGAGTCCGTGTTGAGGGTTGTCAGTGTTGATCTGGCTGTTGACGGCTGCTTCGCATACTAATGCAACGATGATACCACAGATACCCCAAATTAGTGGCTTGCGGCGACCAATACGATCAATCAAGAAAACGATAAAGAAGAGATCTGATAAATATGATTAGCAGTGTGCATAATAGAGGATCATGAGAGGATTGTCTTACTGGCAATTGGTCCCATGCAGTTGTAAATGCCGGCAACAAGCAGAGATTTACTTCCCACTATTCCGAGTGCTTCGTACATAGTTGTTTGATAGTATCCAATAACGTCTGAAAGATGTTAGACACGGCAATTAAAACTTGGATCTAGCGACTTACTGATTCCGGTGAATTGCGTGAATATTTGAACAGCAACACCATGCATCAATCTAGTTCTATAGGCAGGGTTTGTGAACATGACAGACCAGCCGGGGGCAGTAATGGCTTGCTCTGCGGCGATTGTGGCTTTGATTTCGTTGAATTCCTCGAGTAAGTACTCGTCGTTGTGTCCATTGGAATGCAGTCTCCGTAAAATCTTCATGGCTTCCTCTTCTCTGTCTGTCGACATCAAATGTCTGGGTGATTCAGGCATGAACATGATACCGAGTGCCAACAGGGCACTGGGTACACATTGGAATGCTAGAGGAACACGCCATTGGACAGAGCTTTTCTCTGATGTTACGCCGCAGCCATAACCTATCCATGTAGATCTAAAGGCAATTAGAAGCTTTCATGAGATTAGGAAGGTTGCTAGACAATACATACACAATAAATCCGACACCTATCATTTGCTGGGAAAGACCAACTAGGAGTCCTCGAATCTTAGGATCTGCGCACTCCGAGTTGTATACAGGAACTGCCATGGAAAGCAGACCAACAGCCCATCCCGTCAAAATACGACCGACCAAGATCATGGCCAGGTTTTGGGCTGCGCATTGCAGAATGGCACCGACCAAACAGATAATAGATCCCATCAAGATGGTAATCTTCCGGCCAAATCGATCCATAGTCAAACCACCCTGAAGGGCCCCGAAGACAGCTCCTCCGCTGAAAGTCGAGTTGATAGCTCCAATGATAGGGGAGCCGGTGGATGTGTTGAAGTAATTAAGGAAATTCTTCGATGCAATCACATCTGTCATTACACCAGAATCATATCCGAACAAGAAAGATCTAAAGAGTTGGTTAGTGAGTAGTTGAAGCGGGCGTATCTGTTGGTAACTGACCCTGTTGAGGCGAACGTCGCCAGTGCGATCATAAATGGTCTACCCATGATTGCTGATTTTTATTTGAAGAATATTAAATCTTTGACCTTTGAGATGATGAGAGAAAAGCAGCAACAAGGTGGGAGAGAAGTACTTTATAAAAGTAAAAACTGGAGTACCTCCGTATAAGCGGGGTCAATCCCCGGAATCTGGTTGACGCATGGGGAGTGGAGGAGTAACACATGATACGTACAAACTCGACGTCGACACGAGGGAGACCCGCTTCAAGGATTTGTTTTTCCCATGACTCCAGCAACGTCTAGCCAAGTCCGAAAGTCCCCCCGCTTGTTGCTAAGTCGTTTCCTTGTAGAACCAAGGGGGGGCTAACGGAACCGGTTCAGAAGAATCACACGTGACATTCCACTCCCTTGAAAATCTGGGGATGTTGGCCCATCGTTCCGTTTCTGGAGTAACGGAGATGCTTCGAGCCCCAGCTTCAGGACCCACTGGGGGAAAGTGGCCCGTTTTCTCATAGGGAGATAACGCTGGTGGCCGGTGGGGATAGCTGATGCTTTGGTGGCCGGTGGGGGCTTGAATGGCCGGTGGGGGTATTCAGGCACAAAGGAAATGGAGTCTGCCTCATTAGCCGTACTGATGGGATTGGTGACAATATGTTCTCCAACTAAGAGGGTTGAATTGGTTTCGAAAATTCAGTTGCACTATGGGTTTTTCCCAGTACAGACAAATATCACTCTACCTCGGAAATTAATAGTCCCATAACTTCAACAGCGATAACTTTGCAGCCATATTTTAAGGCTAACCGCAAATCACGACGCAGGCACACCTTGCTGGATAAGCTCACCGCAGTCAACAACAACCATAAACGACAAGGAAGCGCCCCGGTATTAGACATCCACTAGGATATACTATACTCCGCAGGATTTTCCTAGCTGCTCACGTATGATTCAGCAAAGGTAGCGTGGCGTGATCTTCTGAATAGGGATCAACACGCAAATTTACAAAGAAACCCTCTTTAAAGTTTGTAGAGAACAATTTTTTGAAGAAACGGACTCGGTTGACTGTGGGCTTTGATCAAATCACCTGTTTTGGCATCAGCTGGAATTCCATGACATGCTTCATGGTGGTGAGCTTAACCGGTACTGGTAGGAATAGTCTCAACCGCAACGCGCCGCATACCTTCACTTGAGGCTTGGAGCAAACTCGCCCCCGCAGGAAACTACTTCCATTCACCCAGAATAGCACCACCTGGATGTAGGTGATGCTTGCGAAGTGGATATTTGCCTTCCTAACCGCACATGGACCGATCAAGGATGGTCTGAGGGAGAGAAATTGGTGGCAATACAGTGATGAAGCCAGCTGCGGTTCGCGAGTGAGTAGGGGGCAAAGCAGTCTGGGGATAGAGTCTCTTTTCCACTCTCTATCATCAAAAGGGTCGTTTGCATACAGATTGATGTTGCAAGGTACTTGAGATCAAGTGAAAGGTTGAAGTTGGGTTTCGGTTAACCTTATCGTAGATCCTCCACAAAATTCCAAATCCGCGATTTAAAACGGGTAACCCTCGAATGGATACGAACTCAGAGCCTCATTTTTCTTTTCTTATTTCTCTTTCTTTGGTTCATTGCCATACTAGCGCCATGCAGACGTGCTATATAGGGTTAGACAATACATCATAGTCACGTGCTGGCTTGCGTTACCTCCGGAGCTGAAAAAACACGCCTGTTACGCTGAAATATATCTTAAATTAAAACAAAACAAAACAGATATCAAGGGTGACCTTCATAGTTCCGTTCCATTCCGCTTCTATGTGTGCGTTGTTGGCTCGACGTTGAAGCTTCGGTAGTTATAGGAGCTCAAATATCCCTCTTGTATTACTAAGTTGATGGTAATATAATATGTATGCGAACTGTCCTAATGAGGCAGTCGCAAGCTTTTAGCGTCGAACGATATTGCGGACTTTAATGACTTTTCGAATTATAAACCTTCCTCCGCCTGTTGCTTACTATAGATTATTACATGAAAATGTTATTACTCAAGATAGTCTGGGAATGGCCACTAGGTATTAATTTCAAGACCCTGGACATAAGACGTGAATGAACCACACACTATGGGACTAACCAAATACGGACAAAGGATACAAAATGCATGCGCTACTTCAACCAGTATTATTTCACAATTTTATCCCTGTCCCCTAAATATTCTCGGTGATACCAGGTTCGATCTCCTCTAAAACGCCCAGCAATTCCTGGTAAAACTTCTTTTGTGTATATTTCCCCTGCTCGCTCCTAACCCACTTACTTGGCTCCGTGACCTTACAATCAGCCATATATTTTCCATGACTCTCATCCCCAGCCACCGCGGCAGCGAAGAGAGTTCTGCTTCCCACCTCCGTCGTCCTTGCCAGGAACAGCTTGCCAATATACGCAAGCACTCTAAGAGGAAACGCAGCACGTCTCAACAAGTCGGAGTGGCAGAATCCAGGTGTTAATGTATTGAGTATGACCTTTGGTTTTCCAGAACAGGTCATGGCAGACGCAATTTCGCGGACGGCCAAGATCTCTAGGAGTTTGGATACATTGTAGCGGTCTGGTTGATTTTGCGGGTTCTTGAGAGCAGGGATAATCGAGGGGGCAGTTTGTTCTCTGAATCTTGCCTGGTGCATTGTTAATCATTGCCCTTGGTCTGATGTCGAAATATCATACCTGGTTGTGGGCATCGGAAGCCACAATTGTAAGATGAGGCACGAAATTGTATTTTAGCGCATCGGCCTGCAACTTCGGTAATAGGAGCAATGCCATCAAGAACGTGGATATAACATTGACTGTAATTGTGCTCTCCATCCCTTCGAGCTCCTCATATGTTGGGGTAGCAAGCCCGGCATTCTCAACCAAAACATCAAGACGCTCCAATTTCTCTACTCGTGCACAGAACTGGCGGACGCTTTCGTAAGAGCCCAAGTCCACCGGCCAGACTTCGATAAGTGTATCTCCCTTCGTAGTCTGCTCAAGTGTTTCTCGTGCAGCTTGGCCTTTCGCGGGGCTTCTGCAGCCGAGTATAACCTTCGCAGCACCCAGACGTGCGAAATGCCGCGCAGCTTCGAAACCCAGGCCTACGTTTCCGCCGGTAACAATGACTGTTTGGCCGCTAAGATCGGTGGAAGGATAGGGCAGGGCCGTAAATTGGGATTGGACGAAACTGGTGAGGAAATCCTCGGGACTAGAAGAGAATTAGCAGAGTGATCCCATGCCGGTTTAGGAGGAGATGGTGCGTAGGGTAGAAGTATTGAGGGGAGGAAGAGAAAATCAGCTCACAGATCGAAAAATGCCAATGGATTCCACATTATTGACACTACGTTGGATGAAGCCCCAGGCGCTTTCTTGAATGATTAGTGCTCGTGTATTAGTAGAATCGAGTGGTTTGTAAAGCAATATTTCCTGCGCGCCAGCAGAGTGCGATTGTCTGCTGAAACAGGCCAACATCGCATGACTTTGCACCTGCTAGCCATACTGTAGCATAGCGATAGCGACATGGTCTTTTTCAAACCCGATGGGTAATCTCGATTGAAGCACAGGTTGTCGATTGTGATGTTGGAGATCAGTTGCTGCCATATATCAACATGGAATCCGGCAAAGGACAATACCTTGTGATGCTGATAGAATAGAAGAGGTGAGGTTGCTGGGCCGCACCACGAGGACGCTTGGCCTCTGCTGTCAGCTTCGCTTCCGACCCACAGCCCCGCACCCCTCACCTCCTCTCTTCCCCTGAACACAACATGAACAGAACATACGCAGCATGACACCAACTTCCCCTCGTGCAAGCGCTCGGGGGTCAGAGCACAGTATCAATTGGTAAACACAGCTTAACTCATTGCATTATAACATCCCTTGGCTTTGCGACTATTTGGACTCGGCGAGCCCAATTCGGCGTGTCTAGGCATGCGAATCCTCGGGCATTGGCTGAGAACTGCATGTATTCTTATCGAAACTCCATTTTTCAAGTTCCCATGGTGAACCTATGGGATCTTTCTGTCTGTTTGATTTGTCCAAGTTTCCATTATGTGCCACTAAGCAACAGCTGCCTACTTTCTTTCTTCATCCCTCCATTCCCTAATCTTCTACTACGTTCTTATTCTCCATCAGATGAGTTGATTATGATCTTTTAAAGGGCGTAACAATAAATTATAGCAAATCACCTCCACACCATCTCAGTTGAAAGCCTTCTGTTCTCTACTTGTTCTCTGCTTTCAAAAGAAATTCAATCTTAACTCATGATGTCTTCCTCAAATGCGGCACTTTCGCGCACCTTGCAAGCCATCACGCTCACTAAGATCCGAGAGTTGGAAAAGCAGCGTCAAGCCTTCGCCGAATCTAAGAACGATGTCCTTGGAGCTACCACTGACCGCAACCCTAACATTCGCGAGCGAGTTATGCGTCTCCTTCGAGAAGTCGATCATCTCGAATCTTCAGGTTCTTCTGATATATCTCTGGACAATGTTAGACGCTGGCTACTACAGTCGAATTTTGACTCTTCCATCTCGGATTTCATGCTTCATAATTTCGAAATCCATTTGCGTACTCTGCTCGATGTCCAGACCCGCAAGTTGGATATAGCCTCACTATACTCGCACCTCTTAACTGAATGGCTGAGTGCATCTAACACAGAAGAGGCATCCATTTTCGATGAGCCGGGTTCATGTGAGTAGTCCATATATTTCATCTTTACCCTTGACTCTCTTTTATAGATGATTAGAAAAATTTCTTAGTGTCTCGATTTCCTTTTCCTAAAGACGTAGCGCTAACTGGCTAAAGTGGACGGCTCTTTCGAAGTTGTCGAAAAAGACCGCTTAAAACAGCTGAAGGATAAATTTGCGGATGTAGTATTCACTCCATTTGAAACCAATGGGGTCGAAATCGATCTCTACCTAGCCAATCTCTTCCCCAGTGATCACGGTTCTCGGTTTCTGAAGGGTTTAAGGACACACGTTCGGGGCGTATGTCACCTATGGATTCCTTCAAAGGGGAGTAGTCGTGATTCCCATTTCGACTCCCGAAGCATCCGTTGGTGCCTAAAGGGCCTGCTCGGTAATGAACTACTCTCTGATGACAAAAAGGTCATCTTACAAGAATTCCGGCAAGACGAAGTGGCACAAGGAGAAATATGTGACGTCCTCAACATGAAACTCGCCAATCTAGAGAATTGGGAATGGGATGCAGGAACGAATGGGCTACCGGTTGAACCGAGACGGCAATTGAATGGTAAGTACCGAATAATGATGGATGAGGATATTCTAGACGCGATTCTCTTGCACTACATCGGCACAAAATGGAGTGTTAGCTTAAAGTCTTACCTCATCAGGGCTATTAACCTCGACGAAAACTGGAATATTCAGAGTCGAGTCCCACCAGATATAGTAGATCGCAGGCGATACTTCTTAGATGATGACAGCTCCAACTTAGACAACCCTGAAGGTGTTCAGAAGATACGACGCGATATGTTCATGAAAGACTTCTTTTTGTCCCAGATGCCTTCTTCTGTGTATGAGGCGGCTGGTGGCTATGAAGACAGTGAAGGTAACCAAGAGGAGGAGGGGGAGGAGGCTAGGAAGGGACCCAAGGAGATCAAACAACAGCTTCTAAGGTTGTTGGCTACAGAAGTTGAGTTACAAAAGGCTTTGGATGGCCATGTTGCTGTTGTGCAATCCGACTTTCAATGGTTCTGCACTGGTCTCCCACACAGTACTATCTTGGCTGTATTACAATTCATGGGATTTCCAGACCTGTGGATCAAATTCTTCAAGAAATTCCTGGAGGCACCGTTGAATATGGGGCCAGTCTCCGAGGGTGAACCAGACTCAGATCGTGCCCAGATCCGAAAACGTGGTGTTCCAATGGCACACGTATTAGAGAAGTTCTTTGGCGAAATCGTCTTGTTCTTCATGGACCTAGCAGTAAATCAGCAAGGAGGTGCAACTCTCTACCGATTCCACGATGATCTATGGCTCGTCGGTAGCCCAGCACTGTGCGCCTCTGCATGGCAAACAATCGAAGAATTCACCTCCATCATGGGCCTCCAACTCAACAAATCCAAAACCGGTTCCGTCCACCTCAAAAATGGAGATTTCACATCCGAGGACTCTGAAATTACCGCCAAGCTTCCGGTCGGTCCTGTCGCCATTGGTTTCTTGGGTCTCGATCCGAAAACTGGGACGTGGGTCATCAATCAAAACGAGGTAGACCGCCACACCAAGCAACTATCCCAACAGTTAGCGAAGTGTACAAGCATTTTGTCTTGGGTCCAAACATGGAATAGTTGCATTGGAAGGTTCTTCAGCCATACATTTGGTGAACCAGGCCGTTGTTTTGGAAAAGCACATGTAGATGCCATTCTCAAAACTTGCAAGCGAATCCAAGATAGCATTTTCCCTGACAGCAATATCTGCAAACACCTGAAGGGATTGATTGAAGAGCGGTTTCAAGTGAAAGATATTCCAGATGCGTTTTTCTTCCTCCCGGAAACGCTGGGTGGGTTGGGGATCAGGAATCCATTTGTTAGGCCATTATTGGTAAGGGAGGGGTTTCACTGGAAGACGCCCACACAGGGAATTGAGGATTTTTTGGAAAATGAAAAGATTTTATACGAGGATTATAGGAAGGAGTTTGAGCAAATGTCTGAACAGGCAAAGAAGAAGAGGTTCAAAATGGTATACACGGATGAGTATGGTGACATCCCTTCCTCCGCCTCTCTACGTGATTTACAAAGTTTCATGACATTTGAAGAGTTTGTGAGATACATGGAGACGTTGGATGAGAGGCTAGCAAGGGTGTATTCTTCTATGATGGAGGTTCCTTATGTGCGGTCTGTGAGGAGTTCAAGGAGAGTAGACGATGTGGTGAGGGATTTGGTGGACAGTGATAAAGGATTGGAGAAGGGAGGAATGGCGGAGGAGCTGAGATGGACATTGCAGATGTATGAGAGGGAGCTGATGGACATGTGTGGAGGTTTGAGGGTTGTGGATAAGGAATTGTTGCCTTTGGGTATTGTGACGATTTTGAGGAAGAGAAAGGTGGCTTGGCAGATGGTTTTGTGAGGGGAGTTTCAGGAATTGGGTTTCATCTGAATTGGAGTCTCCTTGTGCTAGCAACTCTGAAGAAATGACTTCACGCTTTCCTCCTGCCGTATGTTCTTAGACTCAGTTTAGAAGAACGTAGTGAGTACAGTAGGCCTGAACCACTTTTCACAAGTCAGAAATCCATAAGCGCGAAAGTGTTAATCTAGATATTCTGCTTTTAAAGGCGCTCTCGAATTATTTTCCAGGACTTATAACTTAACAAAGCTGCTTTTTTCTAAGCCTAGTTAAACCCCCTCGATTTGCATATCACTCCTGACATCCAAGTTAAAAAAGCAAGGTGAATGAAAAGAAATTCACGCTTAGCATGCGTTTCTTTTTCTAACTAGAAATTCGGGGAGCAAATATCGCTGTAAAGAAAGGAAGTTGAGTGAGGTTGTCATGGAGAGAGGTAATAATTAAGAAGGTGACAACAGAAATGGAAATGGGAAGGAAATTATAGAGTTAGTTATCAAGGAGATATCGTCTCTAACTCACAAATTGTGGCTACTTTAGAAGAAAAGGCGTATAATCTAGAAAAATCTTTTACGATGCTTCATGTTCTTCATTTCAGTATATTTTTAAAGAGACTTATCTAGAAGGAGATCGCACTTTATCCAATCCCATTCGAATCAGCTGTTTCGGCATTGAGGAGATATAACGGAGCGAATGAAAGCGCTCGATTTGACATTTATGCCTTTTAAGAATCAGCTAAGTTTGTAACAAGGTGAACTTTTGCCTGGTATATAGCTAACTCTAGAAGTGAATATTACCAGCAAAAATGTGTACTTGGTACAATTCATTCACTCTGCCGCTTCCCGTTCTTCTTTCTAACTATATTCTCGTTCTATTCACTCACTTAGATACCTTGATTACTTAAAGCTCATCTCAAAAACATCTCTCTCAGCTTTTAAAAATAGTAGAGGGGAAAACAACTAGTTAGCTCGAACTCGTCAAGAGCGGGGATATCTAAGTTTTTAGAAACTCTTCAGGTTTTCTTATATCCCTTTAAAAAAACAGATTATCTAAAGATATTCACCATAGGAAACACACAGGATGGTGGGTGCAGTTCTGGGGAACAACGAGATAAATTTGATAACAGAAGTGGTGCAGAAATGGACGGCAGGAGTAAGACGCAGATTGCAAGTAAGCTTAGCATAGAGGTATGTCGAAATGACGTTATTTTTCTCCTCCCCTGTTATTTCTATGAAGGGGAGCAGGCAAGAGAAGAATGAGGTTTAGAGGATGCAGGACCTGGGTAGATCTTCGGGCCGAAGAACGGGATTAATATCGGGTGTCGGAATAGATTTCGGCTTTGCCGAACTGTATGGCATTGTCCAATTTAACTTTGCAAACTAAACTGACCCCACTTGACCCCAAGGTCTCAGCCCCTTGCACGTCTAGATTGAACGTTCGCATTCTCAGTGCATACAGGGCAAAGAAATTGCGAGTTCTCGACGTATGCGGCACCCACACTCTATCAAAGGAATGTGAATTTGGCACTTGAGTGCTTTAAATTTATCAAGAACTACCTATATTAGATAGTATCATGCGCTTGCCTGATCCCCATGCTTCAATAGCCCAAAAAATGCGTCCTATATCGCGGCACTTGGACCTGAAGTAGAAGCATTGCAAATAGAGAGATCGGCGAGCAGTCAAACCACCTCATTCTCCCACGGAATAGACTTCTGCGCCCCCTTTCTCTCGACCGTCTTCGCGGAAGCCTTGCAAGCATACTTAACCACCTCATGAATTCCCTTCGCGTCCAAGTGGCCCCTGACAGCAGAAACCGCATAGGCACCCACCCAAGTATCCCCCGCAGCCGTCGTATCCACCACCTTCTTCACCTTCTCCGCAGGCACAAAATCACTCAACTTCTGACTTTGATCCACGATTGGGGTACTGGCATCAACAATACCCTTGGTAGTCCAAAAAGCACCTTTTGCGCCGAGAGTTACAACAACATTCTCTACGCCCCTGGCCACGAATTCTTTGGTAATCACATCCCATTTATCCGATGACTTGTCATCAGCAAGACTCGAGGTGAGAGAGGAGAGCATCTCGGCTTCGGTTTCGTTGACAATGAGGTGTGAGAGCCCCTCGTAGACTTCGGTTGGTAGTGGGACGGCGGGAGCTGGGTTGAGGAGCACAGGAATGTGGGCGGCTTTGGCGGTTTTCAGGATTTGAAGGACGGTTTGGAGGGGGATTTCCAGTTGGAGGATTATGAGATCGGGTAGGGGCTCACCGAGCTGGGATGCCTCGAGGAAGTGGGAAGGATCGAGATAGTGATTAGCGCCGGGGACGAGGATGATTCTGTTTTCGCCAGTCTCTTCTTCCACAATAATAGTTGCTATTCCTGTTGTCTGATCTTTGACAACTTTGATACCGTCGACATCGACACCATCCTCCTTCATAGATTTGATTATACCATGACCGAACGAATCGTCTCCAACAGCCCCGATCATTTTGACAGTGACAGCTGGGGAGGTGGGAGGACTCGAGGCGTCTGTTACTACTAGAGTAGGGTTCGTGCGACTTAGTCGAGCACAAGCAACAGCTTGGTTGGCACCTTTGCCGCCGAAGGCCGTCATGAAGTCGGACCCAGTTAATGTCTCTCCAGGACCAGGTATACGCTTAACTGTGCTGACGAAGTCGACATTGAGGGAGCCAATGACGGTGATTATCTTTTCCATGATGAGCTACAACATAGCAGGTCAGGGCGTTGAAATCTGAAGCTGTTTAAAGTTTGAAAGGAGCAAACATTTGGAAGAATAGCATCAGGGCAGCCGGTGATTGTAACTTGCTGACTCCAGGAAATATGCAAAGAGATAGGCAAGAAGGCATCAATTAATTTTGGCAACTAGCATCTGACTGCAACCGATTACAATAGAAGCCTTATAACAGTAGTCAACTTCTCGAGCCTTTGACTACTCTTTTTTTGACCTCGGGTAGAACACCTGTAGCATCGGCCCTTGCCTGAAAGAGCCAAGCCCCCAACTGTCTTATGCCTCTTGATCCAAGATGCACATATAAATCTTGACTTTGAAAAGAAGTGCATTCGTCTAGCTTGTCTTTGGGCTAAGGGTACAAGACTGAAATTTGGAGTTTGAAAATTGAAGCTTGCAGAGCGGGTTGAACCAAAAGATTAGAGAAAAAGGCTGTCGACTCACTAGGCAGCTTAATAACTGGATAACGTAGGCCAATGTCCTCCTCACGATGACGCTCAAGAGGGTTGGATATTGCTGGGTTGACCGAGTACTAGAAAGGCCTGAGCTGACGTTCTCTAGAGTCTGCTCACGTGACCTATGTTTATCTGGCAGCCTGGGCGAGAGGCTGACGCGTTGCCTCTTGTAAGATAGCTTGAATGAAGTCGAAATTGATAGAGGCGCGATGTGTAAACTGTGCTCTTTAGATAGAGATCCGAAGATATTGATTATGAGGTTAAGAGAGTGCGAATCATAGAAGCATCAACACAAAACGGGAATCCACTCTTGGTTGTAGTCACATGTTGATAGGTTTAGAGTTTAGGATTTCAGCCTCCTGAATAGCGAAAACAAAGACGATACAATCTCAACTTACCCATAAAAGCCCTTCAACGCATATTTTAAGCTTGATATTGAGAAGGAGAACAAGAAAAGGATCGCAATTCGCTCCCCAAAAGAGGATCCGGAAAGTGGCAGTGCTGAGACAAGCCACATCTACAAACGAACCGCCATCTGCCAGAGGTACGCAACACAGACAACTATCTTGAAATTCAACGAGGCAACCGCGAACTCACACATATAGTCTAGCTCTAGCCCAACACCTCAACCCCCCCAAAGCAAGCCTTCACAACATATTCCCAGTATATTCTCATCCTCTTTCGACATGGCAGTAGTGTCGCCGCAAGGTGGTATCTCGGATCCCAGTCTAATAACGTCAGAATCCCCTTGGAGCTTTCTCTCTCTTGCGCCGGCATGCTAACGGACTCTGCAGACTGGTGAACAAGCTCCAAGATGTATTCACAACAGTCGGCGTACAAAATCCTATCGATCTCCCCCAAATAGTGGTGGTAGGCAGTCAGTCTAGTGGAAAGAGTTCGGTCTTGGAGAATATAGTAGGACGGGACTTGTAAGTTGCCCTGTAACCCCAAGCAGGATGCGGGCTGATGTCAAGATAGTCTACCTCGAGGAACTGGTATTGTAACCCGAAGGCCGCTCGTTCTGCAACTCATCAACCGACAACCGCCTGCGACAGGGTTGAAGCTAAACGGAGTCAAGGAACAAGAGATATCGGTAGGGTCAGATAAGGAGGCAAACGTTGATGAATGGGGCGAGTTCCTTCACATCCCAGGCCAGAAATTCCATGATTTCCATAAGATCAGAGAGGAGATTGTTAAAGAGACCGAGGCAAAGGTTGGCCGCAATGCTGGTATCTCCCCAGCTCCCATCAACCTTAGGATATATTCCCCCAATGTCCTCACTCTCACGCTTGTCGATTTGCCCGGCCTGACAAAGGTTCCGGTTGGTGACCAGCCAAGAGATATCGAAAGGCAGATTAAGGAGATGGTTCTCAAGCAAATCAGCAAACCAAATGCGATTATCTTAGCTGTTACAGGAGCAAACACCGATTTGGCAAATTCTGATGGACTAAAGCTTGCGCGAGAGGTAGACCCAGAAGGTCAAAGAACAATTGGTGTGCTTACAAAGGTCGATTTGATGGACGATGGAACCGACGTTGTGGATATCTTGGCTGGTCGAATCATTCCTCTGAGACTAGGATACGTACCTGTGGTTAACAGAGGGCAGAGAGATATCGATAACAAGAAGGTGATCACGGCTGCGTTGGAAAACGAGAAGAACTTCTTCGAGAACCACAAGGCGTACAGAAATAAGAGTTCCTACTGTGGAACACCATATCTGGCCAGGAAACTTAACCTGATCTTGATGATGCACATCAAGCAAACTCTTCCAGATATCAAAGCCCGTATCTCGGCATCATTGCAGAAATATTCCCAGGAACTTCAGGGTTTAGGAGATTCCATGTTGGGAAACAGCGCGAATATTGTCCTCAATATCATTACGGAATTCTCAAATGAGTGGCGGACGGTTTTGGAAGGCAACAACACCGAGCTGTCGAGTGTGGAGCTTTCCGGAGGTGCTCGAATCAGCTTTGTGTTCCATGAGCTTTATGCGAATGGTATCAAGGCGGTTGACCCATTCGACCAAGTTAAGGATGTTGACATCAGAACTATTCTCTATAACTCTTCCGGATCATCCCCTGCTTTGTTCGTTGGCACCACTGCATTCGAGCTCATTGTCAAGCAACAGATTAAGCGTCTTGAAGAGCCGAGTCTGAAGTGTGTTTCTTTGGTTTACGACGAATTGGTCCGTATTCTCACACAATTATTGGGCAAACAACTGTTCCGGAGATACCCACAGTTGAAGGAGAAGTTCCATCAAGTTGTGATCAACTTCTTTAAGAAGGTGATGGATCCCACGAATAAGTTGGTTAGAGATTTGGTTGCTATGGAATCATGTTATATCAACACTGGCCATCCGGACTTCTTAAATGGTCACAGAGTATGTCATGCCATACCCCTATTTGTTACAAGCAGCTAACCGAGATATAGGCAATGGCTATTGTCAACGAGAAGCATTTCGCAGCCAAACCCGTTCAAGTTGATCCCAAGACCGGCAAGCCAATACCCAACTCAGCAACGCCAGCACGATCAGCAAGCCCAACTATTGATTCCTTAGGAAATGACCAAAACGGTGGATTCTTCGGAAGTTTCTTTGCATCGAAAAACAAGAAGAAGATGGCTGCCATGGAAGCCCCGCCATCAACATTGAAGGCTTCTGGGACTTTGTCCGAGAGAGAAGGAGTTGAGGTTGAAATCATTAGTAAGTTCATGTAATCCATTGGCTGCATATTACTAGCTAACGTCAATTCTTAGAACTTCTCATCAATTCTTACTACAATATCGTAAAGCGAACAATGATTGACATGGTACCCAAAGCGATCATGCTCAACCTCGTCCAGTTAGTTCACACCATCCAGCTTTTGTCCTCAGCCAAACTAACCTGATCCAGATTTACCAAAGACGAAATGCAACGTGAACTCCTTGAGAACATGTACCGAACAGATACCCTTGATGAGCTTCTCAAAGAAAGCGACTACACCGTCCGCCGGAGGAAGGAATGCCAGCAAATGGTCGAGTCGTTGTCACGTGCCAGTGAGATTGTCAGCCAAGTGCAATAAGCGTCTTTCCTTTTTCCTAAATCGATTGACCCCGGAACGAATCACATGATGCCTAGACTGCTACTGGGGGTGTAGGGGAAGTGAGCTAATACATGAATGAGGGGTGGGCGGTACGGTTGAGATGGTTTGTATGGTTGGTATGGATAGCATGGCGTGGTATGGCATAGAAATCTTTACAGCTGGCAATCAAATGCTGGCTTTCCTACCTCACTTAGACTTCCTTCTTCTCACTCAGTCTGTCCGCCTCTGAGTCTGGGCACGCACTGTTCATTCACATTCATAAGTCACAGACCGTCGGACGAATTTCTTTTTGGATTGATTGATACCTCTTTGAAGATTTGTGTTTGCGAATATTGATGATGTGGATTGGGGAATTGCGTTGCTTTGATGCGGCTGCGGGATAGGAATGGGAACGGGAATGGGAGGAAGCAAGCATAGGGCAGTTCGAAGATGGAAGAAATGGCTGATGGAATGGAGGAAATTGTATGGTTCTAGAGATGACGAATTATTTCTCTTTGTGTCTTGTGGTGAGAAAGGTGAAGATTGGAGATGCTACATGTGCACCATGAACGTAATACATAGTAGTGACAAATTGAAATCCAGTTCTCAATTTAGAAGTTGAGGCGGGTTGTAGATGGATGTTGAGGTGATGCCTTTCTTGCCTTTCAAACAGTTCAGACCTCTTCCTGTCTTGACTTGGGAGAATGAGAATGAATGGATGAATGAATGGGTCAGTGGATGCTGCTATCCAAGGTCATGTGCCCACCTGACTAATACTCCCTTCGGCCCACAACAGCGATATCTAGAACTTAGGAAGGAAAAAGATGCGGTGCGAAGGAGGGATACATGTCCCCTGCATAGGGGGTCGATGACGAAAAAGAAAGACGGGGGGAGGAGGGGAGGCGGTAAGAGCCCAGACAGCCGTTAACTCGCCGGCTCGGTTCGATGAGTAAGAGTTCGTTTCTAGGTGCGAGGTTGGAGCATGCGGTGTAAGGAGACGTTGGATCAGATATGTGTAGACCGCGGAGGAGGCCCGTGACACTCGTTTAATCAACGTCAACTGCCGAGTTACTTTATTGATGGGCCCTAGGTTACGGTAGCGAGGCTCGAGGCTTACAGGTCAGGTACAGCTGTGTCGGAGTTAAGTTACTCGTCGATTCTCAGGCGATCTGCCTATCCTTGTTGAGTTTTCCTGCTGCAACGTGCCAACGGTATCAATGCCAGCGTGAAGAATAAGCGGTGAGGAAATCGAAGCTATTGGCAATGACGGGATTGGACAGTCAGCTCGCAGTGGATTTTGCATTAGTTGTCGACTTCCCTTTCTTTTCGTTGCTTTCAGATAGCATAGCTAGCTACAGTAGCGGTATGGCAACATAATATGCAACTCCCCCTTCCACCATCTAAAGAAGTGACGTTTAAGTGATTAAGCAAACAAGCCATATCGAGCCGAGAAGCATTAGCTAGGTTTAGGTAATGGATTGACAATTAAAGCTTCTCTCCGTTTCATTTTGGGAAAACAACGAGCGGTAAAGCAAGGCACCATGCAACCCCCCTCCTTCTCTAGTCCATACAACGTGATATTCGAAGCGTAAGCGGTTAGGCAAACAAAAGCTCTGTGTTGAACCGCGGACCGAGGACTACCGTTCGGTAATGCAAGATTCAAGTATGCATGGCTACTCGCACACTGTACTGTACTACCTTTCTTGTAGGCTACACGTAAATCGCCTTAGCGAGCTAGCGGGTCTTCCAAGCATCTCAGCAAGCATGCACCGCATGTAAGGCAACAAACCATATCTCCTAGCGATCGGAAATTGAACAGTCATGTTGATCAGAGCGCGTGGCTGCATAGGACATGTAGCCTTGCCTCGGAAGATAAATGATGGGTTCGATATCCAATTCCAATTCCCAATAAAACATTCCGAAGCCACGAGCTGCAAATGAAGAAAACTTCTTTGGTTCTCGAATTCCACTGAGAAGGCAAGAGGCAGACGAGACGAGACTAGCGCATCGGATCTACGTTTGTTGCCGCGGCCACGTTGGTGTGCCTTGCGCTAAGACTACGGGTGCGATGTATTTCCCGGATTGATTGACGGGGACGTGAGACGGATTGTGGGTAAGATGTTGGGGTCTACACTTGATTAGACGCTCCAGTTCCAGATCGGGATATGAAGGTAATGCAGGTGAATGTAATCACGAACAAATGAATTGCCTACATGAGGCTGCGAGCGGCCAAATGCGCATACATGCATTCCTTCGCCAAGCTATAAGGCTGTTTGTACACAGCAGAGAATATAAAATTTCATATGCTAGATTTCCGGAAGCAATCTAGCAGGTAGCAGTAATACAAGATTATATTTCCCCAGGGTCGGGGTCTGACGATCGAGGAGGGAGGTATAGGGTATATAGGAGATGTGAATGGACAGCAATAAACGACTTCGATAGTCAAATCAACTTAAGCCACATCAATATCAGAATAAGAATTGTGCATTGAGCAATAGGAACCTTCCAGACCACTTCTCCGCACCTCGTGGCGCAGTTAATCAACACCTGTACCAAGAACTTTGTTTTTTGGGGCCTATCGATCTCGGGAAAACCATCTTAATTGTTTTGGAACGAGGAGAAACGGAAGGGAAAGAATCAAAGCCGAGAGAAATCTAACGATAATGGTCACTTTTATCAAGAACAACTTGCATGTGAGCCAGAAACAAGAGAGTGGTGCCGGACAGCGAGACCCCAAAGAAACGAAAAGACCTAGTCTAAGACTGGTGACTAAATTCCGCACACCAAACAACATGTCTAGAGGGGATCCTCCTTCACCTCCACCAAACCCACCTCCGAGTCCAATCTAACATTTGCAATTAGAACACAATAAAACATGAGACAATGGTATGCATCCAATGCTTCAAGATGACACAATAAGAGGCTAACATGAAAAGATCAGAGCTCGAGCTTGCCCTTGAAATCTCATGACAATCGGTCGAGACATTGGGAGCCTTCGAGAATAGAGAAGGTTACATTGATGGCGTTTTGCCTACGTCGAGAATTTTCGCCATATAGAAGATTTGAGGGGTAATGGGAGAATAGAGTAATGGGAGAAAGGACTGGGGCGTAGCCGACTTGGAACACTCGTTTTCGACAACTGATGCAAGTGGGAAATAGATGGGGATTTGGAGTTTAGGAAATAGGATGGTATAAAGATCAATACTGAAGCAATCAGTCATATTTTAGAGGAGTGTCTCTTGACTAATCCACCTCCCTCAACATCGAAGTCCTTGCCTCGTGTCCAGCCCAGCCATTGCTTTAGAATATCTTCCCCGCCTTCCCCAGGATAGAGCATAGAACCGGTATAACTTTCACCTTCGACGCCTACACCCTGACCTGTAGAAGGATCCCTCGAAGAAGGACCTTTGCTGGTAGCTAAGCTTGGCGTTGCCCTCAATGTGACGGCCGGCCTCTGGTCTCCTTCCCTGGTGGTATCTGATTCGAGCTCCGAGTATTCAAGGACAGGCGTACAGCACGCATCTGTCTTATCAAAAACTGTCTCCCACTGGGATCTTGTCTTTTCTTTGAAAATCTCGGTGAAAGTATTTTGCAGCTCGGCCCATGTTTTTCTGTCGTCCCTCGTCTTTTCAATGCCCTTTCCAGCCAAGCCCAGCCCACTTAAAAGCTCCCTGAAGAACTGTGGCTCTAAGGCCCCAACGGCCATGTACTTACCATCTTTGGTTTCATATGTGTTATACCAAGGACAGCCACTATCTAGCACATTTTCACCTCGTGGTCTATTCCACATTGGTGTCTTCTTCAGTAGCCTTGGGAAAGTAGCGAGATATGAGCTTCCATCTACCATATTAGCCTCCACTACCTGGCCCTTTCCAGTTTTGTCTCTTGCAAGAAGAGCTAGCAAAAGGCCTTGGAACAGAGTTGCTCCACCTCCTGCGAAATCCCCAAGAATGTTGACAGGTGGGAGAGGCTTCTCATCCTTCCTCCCTAGCATAGCTAGAGCGCCAGAGACGCCAATGTAATTTATATCGTGCCCTGCCATATCTTTGTATCTTCCATCTCGTCTGAAGCCTGTCATACGCCCAAGTATAATCCTTGGATTAAGCTTCAGGAGGACGTCGGGTCCAAGCCCGAGTTTCTCAAGTACGCCAGGTCGAAAAGGATCAATGACGATATCTGTATGGGATATTAAATACTTGATGAAGGTAACTCCCGATGGAGCCTTAAGGTCCACAGCTATTGAAGCTTTGCGACGAGTGAGGAGATCGCTTGTAGGTGGGGGGAGATCGGGGGAATTTGAATGGGTAGCATCTGGAATGGCACGATCTATTCGAAGGACTAATGCGCCATTGTCGGCAAGAAGAAGACCTGCGAACGGGCCTACAATGATTAATAGGGGCGACAGAGCTGGATTGAAAGCTGCGAACCTGGGGCAAGGCCTGCAAACTCCAATACTCTAAGGCCAGTCAATGGTGGTAGTCTAGCCATTGTGGGAAGCGGATATTTTTGGAAGGAAATAAACCTTAGAAGAGAGTCAAGCACCAAAGAAAAATAAATGTAAGTCTATCTCAAGGGTAGATGGGAGGGCTTCTATACTTCCTAACATGACTATGCCGAGTTGTTACAGCCGAGGTCAAGTAGACTTGAGCTCCAAGTTCCATAGCACAAGAGCGGGGCAAGGCCCAACACGAGGTAAGTAGTAATCTATAACAAACTTATAAAGAAAATGAAGCCAGATTATACTAAATATTCTCAAGATTTTTCATAATCATCGAGCTCTGGAAAACCCTTCCTCAAATCTAGAAAGGAACTTTAAGGTAATTTTCCATTGTCACGTGCCACTTCAACAATCATGAGGAAGAAAAACAACTCTTTCCGTAAAGGATATAACATGTATTGAAAGTGATCTAACAGTGCCTCCCCTATTCTAAAGCAATAATATCAAGATAGGCATAGAAACATGGTACAAAGGTTTAATCGCAAGCTACCCACATGAGTATCGATTTGTTACGCATTATCTAACGTGAATGAAAGCTACTATATTAGACTCTACTATACTTGGAACTTATTGAAAGGAATAAAGCAACATATCATATGAGTCCATATATCCAACGTCTAGGAAAATACGCAACAAATAGAAGAGCATTAAATAGAACCTAAATATAATTCGAATTCTTCAAACAAAAGTTGCCCTTTTAGGATCAAAACCCAAAAAAGTGAAGTTAGTAAACGAGCAAATCACACGTGGACTAAGTTCCAATAACTTATTTTATCAGCTAAATTGAGACCCTCATCTGTTCCCCATGTCACTTATAAAACTACTATCTTTCAATTCGCTTCTGGTCAGCCTTTATCATGTAAGAGTTACGTGACGAATAAAATTAAGCCAAGAGCATTTCCTCCCTTTATACGTAAATAAAAACAGAAGAAAGCTAAATCCCAGTAAGCACACATAAAACAAGGAAAACGACAGTAGCAAACAGAAGCAACAAGAAAATTATCGACAACTCAAAAATCTAAATACCACAAACAGAGTAACAAAAACGAATACCCTTCCTTTCCTCGATATACACGTAGCTCGAAGTAGCTATCAAAATTCTCTTCACACGTCACACTGCTCAACTGGGTATCCCCATATGCCATCTAACTTCTAACTAGTAAGAATCCACATTTCTACAAAATCCGAGGTCACAATAGCTTATGTACATTTCATCAACAAAACCAACCGACTGACGCACTAACTTTAAAGACATTCACCCATCTTCTCACTTTCATCCTACCCCCCCTCTTCATCTCAACCAAACATTCATTCACACATTCACACCCACCTAATCCACTCCTCAGCCCTACAAAACTCCCTCCCCCTTGGCATTCTCACCCCCTCATAATGTTAACCTAGATACCTGATCCAACCTCACCCCCCCGATTCAAGCTCTAACGCAACTCTCCACCTCTACTTCCACCTCCACCTCCAATCATCAAACTAAAATGGACTACCAGCGCAAATACCCAAGAAATCCATATATCGAAGAATCGTTGAAGCACTAGCAATACATGACTACCGTCACCTTTTTTTTATCTCGCCGTCATTATCTTTATCAACGTCTCCCCCCCCCAAAACCACACACTCCCCTTCTTCCCTTCCCCTTTTCAAATACAAAATACACACCCATAAAAAAACGCAAATCGCTTGAATTTCCACACTATATTCCTCACACCTCACACCTCATACCCTTCCCCTTACCCTTCCCCCAACCACGAACCTAAGCTAACCCCCTCCTCGCCTTCTACACAGCCCCAGCTCCAGCCTCTCTCACCTCCACCATAAAAAACAACAGCTCAAGCAAAAGAGTACAAAATAGCAAAAGAAAGAAAGTAAAGAAAATAACCAAGGTGAGCAAAACAAGGCACAAAGATACCGGAGACATGGAACACCAGGAGCGCTGATGACGGATATCATTTAAACATCCATCAAGATTGATTAAATCTATTTATTGCCCGTGACCTCATCCAGCCATCCAGTCCCACCCATAATCCACGGAACCTCTCACACCCACACACCACCAGTCTACCTATACCCTCCTTCCTCCAACACCCACCCACCCATTCATTCATCCATCCATTCATTCTACCTCGCCAAGTCTTAAAAAAACCGAACGCAAAAAAACCCTAACGCTCGGAACCACCACCCCCAACAAACACACCATCAAAGCCCCAACTCCATGTCCCGCCGACCTCAGCACGCTGCAAGGGGGAAAAAAGGGAGTTTTGCCTTATATATACTCCTACACAAATGCTACCAGAGTTATGTATGTATCATGTCCTCCAATAATGCTCCCCCATCCGCAATAGACACCCGCTCGCTAGCTAGCCACCCAACCCGACCGCCCAATGTTTCATACCATGCCATGCCACTCATGTATAGTAAAAGGTATCCAGTTCAGTCAATCTCATGCCCTCCTTGCGCCGATCCTATGCACATATGTCACCGTTGAATATCTACTCATCGCCCATTGAGTAGCGAGGGCTGCGAGCTGTTGAAGTTTTGCGTCGACTTTCGAGAAGTTGAGTAAGTGTCTGACCAGCTACACAAATTTATTAGCTGTGACGAATTTTTAGCGAGTAAAGTTTGGACTCACACTCTAACTTTGCCATCATCGCCACCGGAGATGAACATATTTGACCTCGCGGGATTCCATGAGACGTCATTACACGATCCTTTGCCATGTTCAAGCTTTTCGATGAGCTGGCCTGTCTCTTTATGCCATATATATATGTAACCATCTAGGGAGGAGAATATCAGTACTGTAATGCTTGCTTGTCATTTCATCGAGACAAACCTTCGCTGCCAATTACGACAAAGTTTTCGTTAGCACCTCCATACGATGCTCGTACCACCCATTTCATGCCCGGAACGCCTGATTGGAATACTCGAACAGTCTCTCTAGTATGCAAATCCAACATTCGAGCCTCGCCATTCTTCTTGTTAACGAGTAGCTCACGAGAATTCTGGCTGATGCAGATAGAGCCCATCCTGCATTCCATGTCCAGCTCGTACTCGAGCTCGCGTGTGACAAAGTTGTAAACATATATAAAAGTTTCGCAGCTCATCGCTACCAGATACCGCCCATTAGGAGAGATGGCGAGATCTTGAATCCGATGATCCCGGTGCCACTCATAAACAAGATCCCCATCCAAATTCCATTGACAAAGGTTGTACTTGGTGTCGAGGCAACCAGTGACAAAGGTTTGCCCATCTGGGGCCCATACGCAACCCCCTACAGGCTGTCCAAATCTAGGTAGGGTCTGTTTTAAGCTTCCGGTCTGAGAAATGTAAGCGACAAAGCGTTCAAAATAAGGTATCTACTTACTGTTGTACTCCATAAATGGACATAATGGTCGAAGCCACACGTGACGATCATCGAATCATCTGGGCTCCATGCGACTGAACAAATTCCTCCTTCACTGCGTGCAAAATTTTGAAGCACTTTGAAGGTTTCAGAGTCATATATAATGCACGTTCCATCCCCGCCACAACTCGAAAACTTGCTTCCACTATTGGAAAACTGCACGTTCCAGACCTCACCAATGTGCTTATCAAGTTCGATCACTGGATGAACTGGGAAGTTGTTTCGATCACATTTGTGGTCCTGGTAAAGCGATGGCGACGCGGCGGTATTGTGGTAGAGGCAGTTTGCGATTTGATGATGCTTCACTTGCTGAAGGAGTATGGCTAGTCGATGTTCTGGTAGCATTACTGATGGCGCGATACACTCTATAATTCAGTCAGGTTATATTCTCTTCGCGAAGAGCATGAGGGGAGGTTTTACTAGAAAGTTCAGACAGGAGTCGATGCCGTGACGCGCCACCGGCGCCATCCCAGTCGGCCTTGGTTTTTAAATCTTCGGTCGATTGGCACATCAATAAGCTAAAAGCATGTCAGTAAACCTTCTAGTCTAGTGTATATGCAGCCCTCTACCTTGACAGAAAATGAAGCTTTCCCGTGTCCTGGTACAGAGGTGCCAATTCTAGCCGCAAAACCATCAGAGCTCTCCCGGTATCTCGTATTTCCAAAAGTTCCAGAAACTTTTGTTGCCTTAACCAGAATCTCATCACATCTTTATCGACACCCTCTTGTAGAACCAAACCAGTTCCACTCACACTAACCCCACCTTCTTCGGTCGACCCGCCGAATAGCAGCTCCTCCGCTTCGGTCCAGGCCCCTTCTAGCACCGCATGTCTAAACGCTGCAACGACAGGACTCTCGAGATCGTACCCGCTTTCTCGACTGAGGCTCGAAGCTGCTGTGTCGTAGCCTAGGTCTGTCAGGGCCTGTATTAATATTCTTGTAACCTCTTCTCGGTCGTGTCCAAAGTACGATGGTCTCGGCTGGCCACCTTGATCCGAGTGCCCGTTTGCAGTCGACGACCCGTTCATTGCTACCGCAGGTGCCCGCGTCCCATTTGCCGAGTTCGAAATGGCAGCTTTGTGCAGTGGAGATGCCCCCGACCCATTGGAGATTGGCCTGGAATTACCGTTTAAAGTGTTGTTTTCCCCTTCTAATCTCATCCTAGATGAATCTCGACGTCTACGCTTTCGACAATGTTCGCTGTCAGCCCCTTGACCATCGACCGAGCCGCCGCGACTCTCGAGATTCTCCTGCTGCCACTCGGAATCTGGGGATGTCTCTCGTCTTCGGCGACCAAGAATCTGGGGCTGGGCTCCTTCTCCTTCGCGGTTCGATGTGTCGAGC
The DNA here is from genome assembly GCA_000328965.1 of Ascocoryne sarcoides NRRL 50072. NCBI lineage: Eukaryota > Fungi > Ascomycota > Leotiomycetes > Helotiales > Gelatinodiscaceae > Ascocoryne > Ascocoryne sarcoides. The sequence goes on along the minus strand of KB205947.1, from coordinate 585,515 downwards.
GCGGCTGGCGGGATATGATGTATTAATGGGGTTTGTATTTGTCGATCGTGCGGATCTGGGGCTGAGATTGCTGTGCTGGTAGGTAGTGTGGGGGTATTCGGAGTGGATGGGTCGTCGGAGGTGGATGGGGATAATATGGAGGGTTGGGAGCGATCGTCAGCCAGGACGACTGCTGCGGGAGTGCCGCTCGTGATGGATGGGATGAGACCGTGTATCTGGAGTGGTAAAGACCCAGGTACCTGTCTCGAGGAAGTTGTAGATCAGAGTAGTCGACAGAGAGGTTGTTCGTCAAGGGATCTGCGGATTCGCAGCTTCGACTCACGACCGAACAGCAACAGGGTCAGTCCGAGGGCAGGTGGATATTCAGTAATATATTATCCAAAGGTCGTTCAACCGTCGTGGCGGATATTGTCATTCTTCCAGACATGCAATGGTGGAGGGCGGCGGTAGATTGTGAGGAGTGTGAGGTTCACGGTCGTTGATAGATGATAGAGCGACGAGCTACAGCATCGGGGGCTAGCAGGGCTGTGGAGCGCGATAGGGGCGCGTGGTTGGCCGATGCAAGTAATCGGGCCCCAAGAGGTCACCATGTGATGGAAGCAAGAGGGTGAGAAGGCGAGAAGAAGAGGAGAGAAGAAGATCAATAGAAGATCAAGGGAAGATCAAAGGTGAAGGCAAGATAAGTCATCTGCCGGATGCAGCCAAAGTTACGTATTTATATAAGGCTCTGTCGGGATAAGCCCGACAACTCAAATGGCATAGAGATCTACGTGTTGACGAGTGTATAGCTGTATAGCGCCAGCGTGACAACTGTCGTTCCAAGTAGGCCTTTTGTTTGACATTGATCAAGCGATCGGACCAGACGCTTGGAGTCATTGCTGGCACTGGTCAAGTGGATGATTGTCTATCTATCTATCTACTACTACTACTCCCAGGGGCAATCTCGCAATTGCGATCCTCGTCCTCGCTAAAGTTCAGCCAGGGCTAACGATCCCGCAACTTTCTTAGCAAAACACCGCTGCTAGAACTCCGTAGCTCCATCTCCGCAAGCCATCTGATTGATAGCTCCGAAGCAGTTTGATGCACGTTGGTTTCCGCCCCAGATTGAAAGCTCGACCCTCTCTTTACGACCTCATCCAGGCTCACAGCGTGGAAAACACCGCCGTCGATCGACCACGAAGCTACTCGACCCAAGAGCTTCTCGAGGAGCTACCCCCTCTCCCTGCCTCGCCCCCCCAAGCCTTCTCGCGCCCTCGTACCCCTCACATCCCGCACGAGCTGCAGCCCATCCAAGAATCCGTCGCCATGGCTCCCAAGAAGGCGGTAGCTAAAGATGCGGACGGCGAGGACCAATATGGTTTGTCTCGACTGTCCCACTATGTAGGCGCGGGCTAACGCAGCGGATACAGGCTCCATCTACTCGGTCTCTGGGTATGGTAACACCGCTATTGTGACGAGGATGCATTATTGACTCGAGGCAGGCCCGTGGTGGTGGCGGAAAACATGATCGGAGTTGCTATGTACGAATTGGTGGGCCTTCCTACGTTGCGACATTTAGTGCAGAGGCTTATACACAGCTAGGTTCGAGTCGGACACGACAATCTCGTTGGGGAAGTTATTCGAATCGAAGCTGATAGAGCGACGATTCAGGTCTACGAAGAGACAGGTAGGAGCGGATGGCTTGCCTTGAAGGACGTGCTAACATATCAAAGCTGGTGTAACGGTTGGAGACCCTGTGCTTCGAACTGGAAAACCTCTGTCGGTCGAGTTAGGGCCTGGGTTGATGGAAACAATTTACGATGGTATTCAACGGCCCTTGAGGAATATCGCCGAAGTTTCGCATAGTATTTACATCCCCCGTGGTATTGCAGCCCCGGCTTTGAACAGAGACAAGGATTGGGATTTCAAGCCTTTGATGAAGGTTGGAGACCACATTACCGGTGGAGATATCTGGGGAACCGTCTGGGAGAACTCCCTCTTGAACGACCACAAAATCCTATTCCCACCTCGAGCAAGAGGTTCCATCACGCGGATCGCCGAGAAGGGAAGTTACAAGGTCGACCAGAAGATCCTGGAAGTCGAGTTCGATGGCAAGAAGACTGAATACAGTATGATGCACACCTGGCCAGTCCGTGTACCCCGCCCAACCACAGAGAAGCTCGCTGCAGATAAGCCATTCGTGGTTGGCCAACGTGTTTTAGATGCCTTGTTCCCCAGTGTTCAAGGTGGTACTGTCGCCATTCCAGGTGCTTTTGGTTGTGGCAAGACCGTCATCTCTCAATCCGTTTCCAAATTCTCTAACAGCGACATCATTGTCTATGTTGGATGCGGGGAGCGTGGGAATGAGATGGCCGAAGTCTTGATGGATTTCCCCGAACTGTCCATCGAAATCGATGGTCGGAAGGAGCCTATCATGAAGCGGACGACCCTCATTGCTAATACCTCCAACATGCCTGTGGCTGCCCGTGAAGCCTCGATCTATACCGGGATTACGGTTGCAGAATATTTCCGCGATCAGGGTAAAGACGTTGCTATGATGGCTGACTCGACTTCGCGATGGGCTGAGGCTCTTCGTGAAATTTCAGGTCGGTTGGGAGAAATGCCTGCTGATCAAGGTTTCCCCGCCTATTTGGGTGCAAAGCTTGCCAGTTTCTACGAGCGTGCTGGAAAGGTTCAAGCTCTTGGCAGCCCAGATCGCGAGGGTAGTGTTAGTATCGTAGGAGCCGTCAGCCCTCCCGGTGGTGATTTCTCAGACCCAGTCACAAGTAGCACACTCGGTATTGTGCAAGTTTTCTGGGGTCTCGACAAAAAGCTCGCTCAGCGAAAGCATTTCCCTTCCATCAATACTTCGGTCAGTTACAGCAAGTACACCAATGTCCTGGACAAGTACTACGAGAAGGATTATCCAGAATTCCCTCGACTCCGTGACCGCATCAAGCAGCTGTTATCTGACTCGGAAGAATTGGACCAAGTTGTGCAGTTGGTCGGCAAGTCAGCCTTGTCTGATCCCGATAAGATTACCCTTGACGTTGCTGCGTTAATCAAGGAGGATTTCTTGCAGCAAAATGGCTATAGCGACTACGATCAATTCTGCCCTATCTGGAAGACGGAATGGATGATGAAGGCCATGATGGGTTTCCATGACGAAGCTCAAAAATCCGTTGCACAAGGGCAAAACTGGAATAAGGTTCGAGAAGCTACTAGCGAGCTTCAATCACAGCTTCGAAGCATGAAATTCGAGCTACCTAGTGATGGGGAAGAAGTGGTTGTCAAGAAGGTAGGTCTTGCGTTCCGGCTTGCTAGTGGTCATTACTAATATGGGATTGTTTAGTACGAGGACCTGATCCAGGCCATGACGGACAAATTTGCTTCGGTCACTGATGAATAGTCTTGTATGGGTTTATTCAGGGGAGCTTGATTGATGAATGAATGCATTGGGCAGGTTTGGTACAAGGTATTGTTGATGACTTAGACGTAAGAGGAATGAGAATGTAGTATATATTCCCTAACATGCCTGTAGAAAAAGAATACTACGAGTCTGTGAATCGTGTCAGATGCTTTGTTGCGTTTGATCGTAAGTCTTATGTAGGTTCCGGAGAATTTATTATTCTCCTTTGTGATATCTACGGGTTTTCTCTACGGATTTTCATGTCTAGCCTGTCTTGAAAGCACTGTAGTTCAGCTGGTTTCAGAAATGAAGGAAAGAAGGGGAGGGGAATAAGTTCACCTTTCAGTCCCGCTCGAGAAAAGTGAAATAGTTCAGCGTGATTGTATCGCTCGCGGCTCGGGTTTCTTTCTTGATCTGAGCTCTCCCTCTCCCTCTCCCTCTCCCTCCACTCTTTTCTGGGATTTGTTCAGAAACGAACGAACGAACGATAGCGAAACCAACGAAAGAAATCAAAATCGAAATCAACGGCGAACCTACAGTGAATCTATAGGGAAGAAAGAACAACACCACGTACTCGCGTACTATACACACGCACGCGCATCTGGAGTCTGGAACCTGGAGTCTACATCCTCTTTGCAAGACCAAATGGCTTTGGGGGATGAAATGCGAGATGGGGCGGATGATGAGTTCATCGATGAGGGAGAGGCTGTAGAGGATGTGGGGGAGCAGGAGGAGGAAGAAATAAACAAAGAAGGCATAGACAAGAGAATGGTACTTTTTACATTTTAAAGGAAAGATCATGGAATGGCGATTGCACTTGATAAAGACCTTAATCGATACACTGGGCTACTAGTAATGAAGGGTTTGAGAAGCAGTTATAAAGAAGCCCTTGACTCCTATAAAGACAAAGAAAACATACGTGCCCAAGCGAATGTTTAACATACGAATAAGTTCCAAATTATTTCCTTCTTTAACCTCACCCAACAATTCAGGTACCTCCCGCAAGCATCATCAAACTCAAAACCGAATAGCATTTGCCTCTATTCCACTATCTTTTCTATGTATCCCAGAAACAGAGAAATCGGAGCAGAGTTCAAGCCTTCAGTAAATGAGAGTATCGTCCACGTTTAGCGAAATTCTAACCCCTTCTCGCAAAGCAAAAACTAGATACTGGATACTAAATTGCAGATTAAGAACTGGCGAGATTTCAAAGGGGGAGATTCACAAAGGATATATGAGAGGGACGAGATGGGGTAAACGTAAAGTCCTTCGATTCAATATCAGATAGCTTTGAACTCGATATATCCTCACTAAGCGACGCTTAAGAAAAAGTAAGCAGTCGTCTTCAAATTCCGTGAAACGAGTTGAAGAATCTACCTACCGCTACCGTTTCTTTTCTGGGGTTGAAGAGGATAGGGCAAGAGGGTTTCGCCAGAGAGAAGTTCCCTGCAGTAAATTTTCTTTCCCTTATGCGCTACAGTGGGTATGGTCTTGTTTAATGCTTAAAAGTATCATTGAGGATATTTATTACAAAACTATTTGCCGTTTGCTCGATACTGGATTTTCATGCATCTAGGATCAACGCGGGGAAGATGAAATTGCCAGAATTAAACTTTGGACTTTGTACTTTAGAAGCGTTTGAGGGGCAAACTAACATAATCTCATGTCAGAGGTGTCAAGGACAGCACCTATTAGTCTTAGGTAAAGCAAAAGGGAAAAACGGAAACATACCGACCAGCAAAAACTAGCTGAACAAATGCGCTGTACCACTTGGTAAAGAAATACAAAGCGAGAATGATATCTGATATCCCTATTTCAAAATTCATTCCGGCCATTTACTATCCTATCTTACTAAAGCGTACAATTACTCCCTACAAGTTACACTCGCCTAAGTACTGTGAAAAATGATGATAACCCCATGCCATTCCCTTTCCTTCCATCCTTCCTCCGGCACCACCTCCAGTCTCATATTAGACCCCTTCGCGCTCGCCGCCAGAAATACCCCTGAAAGAGAAATACGTCATCATCAATCATGATCATTGCACCATCAGCCATACCGATGACTGGTGCATTGAGTCCCAAACCTCCCAAACCTCCCAAACCTCCCAAACCTCCCTCCGTGCCACCCCTCCTCTTCCCTCCCGTAAGTATGTCAAGAACCCATCGAACAAACCACTGCAACACTCTGGCAGTGCTCGCAAAGCCTATATGTACAACCTCCTCTTTCTATGCAATAGGCCGCCACCTCGCGGCCGCCAGCAAACCAGAAATTTGTTTGTACAATCCAGAAAAGAAACCCATTCCTGAAAGAGATAATCGAATCCGTTACACCGCCGGCCACCTCGCTCTCAACCCATGCGTCCACCGCCCATACAATACATCCGCAAGTTGCTTTGTATGTTCCATTCCTGGGATGACCACGCCGGGTAGATTCTGCAGTTTCTCGCGCTGATCTCCTTCCTCTGGCATAAGACTGCTCTGCCTCTTCCGATGACTCCTCAAATGCGGGTTATTCTGCGCCAGTGAAAATTTCGCCGTCGCCCCTGGCTTGGTTGGACTTGCTTGCGGAGTCCCATCATGACTAAAACCCCCTTTAACAGGCGAGAGCATAGCAGATAACTTTCCATCGCTTTGCATCCTCTCCACCACCAGCTTCAACAACTGATACTCCCCCTCAGGATCCACCGCATCTAACGCACTCCACGCATCCGCCAGCCTACTAAGGGCTTCCCTCTTGGCCTGATTACCCGTTTGCGCATGCATTTCTTGAAACGTGGGATCCATCACCTTGTTGTACATTCTCCTCCCCAAGACCGCTTCCTTACTCACCGTCTCGGTCATCGGCGGCCTATTCTCATCCCGTCCAGTGCTGCCACTCTCATTTGAGTCTCCATTTGGGGAAACCTGTGCTAAGGTTGAGTTATCAGATACCCTCCGGAAAAGCCTGACTGTTGAGGCTGAGTTCCCAAAATTTAGGTCAGGTTGAAGGGGGCGTTTTTGGACATTGATGCTAGATTGGCGTTTTTGGCTGTTGGCACGGCTGGAGTTACGGCTTCTTGGAGGCCGTTGTTTCGTGGGGGAAGTCATAGCCAAGACGGAGGGTTGGTGGCGGACGGTGCTGTAGCGAACAGTAGCGGGAGAGGGAGAGTAGTCTAATGGTGCATCTTTGAGATCAAGTCGCTTCATGGCTTCCTCTGGGCCAGAGCCTGCATGGGCATTTTGGCTATTGGCATGGACCACAGAGAGTTTTTGACGCTTGGTAGTGCTCTTTCGACTTGCGATCGTTGGCGCTTTGACGGTGTCGAAAACCCACTCGTCGGGATCCTCTTTAGGGATCATAGTGTGTCTGAGGGTGTTAGCTTGCCGTGGGGAAACAGAAGGATTAGAACTTACAATGTCTCTTCATAGAACCGAGGGTGAGAAGGTCGTGTCCGTCCACCATCGTACTCTTGCTTGCGTTCTACTAGCTCTTGCAATGCTTCAACCTTGCCAGCAGAGCGGATGAACTTATGTTTGAGCAGTTCCTTAGCCGATGGCCGTCTATCGCAGTCCTTGACTAAGCATTGGGCAATGAAGTCTTTGAAGTGTTGACTGTATTGTGATCCTTCTAGTCTTGGCGCTGGCGCCTTTGGAATATGAAAAAGAACCTTCATAGGATGAATCGCGGCGTTTGGAGGCTCTCCGTGAATCAACTCTAGCGCAGTAATGCCCAGAGACCAGATATCAGCCTTGTAATCATACCCAGCTTGCTGTATAACCTCTGGGGCCATCCAATAAGGAGTTCCGACAAATGTGTTGCGCTGCGACTTGATGTTGGTGAGCTGCGCTGCAACTCCAAAATCCGCCAGCTTCACTTTGCCGGTTGTTGATAACAAAACGTTTGCGGCTTTGATGTCGCGATGGATCTTTCCTTCTTGGTGGAGGTATTCGAGACCGAGGAGAAGTTCGCGACATATGATAGCGATGTGGCCTTCGTTGAAAGTTCCTGGTTTCAGCTGTAGGGTGTAAGTAAACATATCTCGGACTAGAAGAAGAGAAGATGCTTACCAGATCCAGACAAGAACCTCCTCCCAGATATTCCATGACGATCCATAGCTTGTGTCCTCGAAGGAAGCTGGCTTTGTATTGAGTAACAAACGGACTGGCGCAAGTGCTCAACACTGCAATTTCTTGTTGTATTTCTTGGATATCGTCTTCGCTGGATTCGAGATCGATCTAGAGAATCAGCACTGCTAGTGGACTAAGCTGGTTTCAATTGACAACCCACATGTTTGATAGCGACCACCTCTCCTGTAGCTCGTTCAATTGCTTTGTACACAGTCCCAAAACTTCCCGAGCCCAATTCCTCGAGGACCGAATATTGGCTAGCCATAGCACCTTCTGTAGACATATTGCTTTTGTAACAGAGCAAGAGCGTTCGAGGCTCAATAGCAATAAGCAATACTTTGACGAAGGTGCGATTGACTAAGAGAGTGGTGAAAGAAGGAGCTGCTAGGAGGTGATGGGTTGTTTTAGGTGGGCTTTGGTTCGATTGTCAACAAAAAGCATAGACCGATGGGTGGGTGGGGCTTGCGGACTGTAAGCTTTCTTAAGTGCCGCCAAACGTAAAAGGCAAAGGGCTTGAAGGAATTTCTGATTTTTGAGGTTGTAGATGTTGCATTCGCAGGAGGAGCTGCATGGGAGGCAAAAGTCAAGGGACTTGAATGCTAAAGTCCAAAATATGATGGCATTGTCATGGCCGTGGAGTTGAAGTAAGTATTGTGGCCCTGGCGCCGATTACCCCGATAGGCTTAGCGTCTGATAGTTTGGGTCTGTCCGTCTCCATGACAACGCGGCAAACCCTGGCATCAATACAGCTCCGACTGGGTGCATCACCGTGTTGACCAACCTCTGAATACACGTCTGAGTGCTGGTCTCGAGGCATTGTCGTCTTTGGTTATTAGCTCTCTGTTCACTACATTCTCTACGGCTTCCACATCCTTCTGGACCTCTCTCCGCTCTTTCAATTAGCTTTGCGACGCGTCCATGTGTTACACGTCTATTCGCTGAGGCGGGTCTTGATCCCGCGCAAATACCTTTTGTCAACCTCTATTGCTTACACCACTTGGTATTTATTTCAATTCGGCTCAACATGACCGATCCACATTGTCTTCCTACTCGTTTTCCCTGTTGGGTCAGAGCCGTATACAGTATATATCATCCCAAAATCTAAAGAGAAACCCTGCTAACCAATACCTCCAGGCTGGGGTGGAGAAGTATGACATGTTTGAGTTGATTGCCCACGAGTCGGAACACTAACATCTTTTCAGAGCAAAAAGGACCTGGGATTTATCGAAGGGGATCTTATAGAATGTCTGAATGCCGGGGACGGGTCGTGGTGGATGGGAAGACTATGGAGGGACAAGCGTATGATGGGCCTCTTTCCCTCGAACTTCGTTCAAGTCCTAGACGACAACTTTCGACCGGCCACAAGAGCATCGAGTCCGCTCCCGCAGCGATCGCCGAGCATAAGTCCCTTCAATAATACAGAACCGGAAACGCCAAAAGCAAAGCCTTTTCGCAAGCCATTTCAATCATATGCCGCGCCAGATTTAGCAGCAGCAAAGAGAGCAGAATTACGGAAGCAAGATAGCATAGCAACATCTCGGCCGCCTTCACACAGTCCAAGGGAACATAGCGTTAAATCCCATGCTGCATATGGGTCTGGCGCCCCCTCCCCCAACCCACACAGAGAAAATAGTTACAGGACACGACCGGTTTCTCCTGTACCTCCAAGGAAGAATAGCTTCAATGCCCGAGCAGTTTCACCCATGCCACCGAGACAAGATAGTTACAATACCAGAGCAGCTTCTCCGGTGCCGTCGAGACAAAACAGCTACAATGCCCGAGCTCCCTCCCCCGCACCTTATCGGCAGAATAGCTATAATACCTACGCTGCATCTCCTCTTCCATCAAGACAAAATAGCTACAATAATCGTCCAGTATCTCCGATACCCCCACGGCAAGATTACTTTGATCCTCGACCTGTTTCGCCAATGCCTGAAAGGCACAATAGTTATGATTATCGAGCGCCTTCCCCTGCGCTTCCCCCACACAATAGTTATGAATCTAGGGCACCATCTCCTGCCCCACCATTACATAACAGCTATGGTCCCCGGGCTGTTTCACCAATGCCCCAGAGGCAGAATAGTTATGATTACCGAGCACCATCTCCCGCACCCCCAAGACATGATAGCTATGGGTCAAGAGCGCCGTCACCTACTCAATACCAACCATATCGACCATCTTCAGCAAATCCACAATTTGATATAGGCTCTTCCCCACCACCTCCAGCACCTCCGCCACATAAGAGTAGATATACCCCTCATCGAGCCACTCAATCCTACGAGTATGATTCTCGTCAATATCAAACACCGCGGGCACCATCTCCGTGCCCTCCTTCCCCTATGGCTACTGGGCTTACCCCATCTCCCCTTCGAGATGCTATGGACGATGTGATGTCTTCTTTAGCTGACATGGGAGTCTCACGAAAGACAGCATCACCGGAACCGCCAATGGACCCTTGGTCACCAGAAGCATTTGATCAGACGTATGTTCAGGCCCGGAGGAACCAAGTAAGACCAAATACCACCATGGATATGTATGATGGGCGTGATGATCCGCCATATGGTGGCAGTGCAAACTCTCGTTATATGGTAGATCAGCCGCCTCCACAATTGAGCAATTATGTCCAACGTATGGAAAATAGGTTGAACAAAATGCATGCGACTAATACACGGCCTACAGATGACGACGACATACGACCCGCTGTACCCCCCAAACCAGTACCATACGACAGACCAAAATCCTCGATGGCAGGGGATGGATCCAAGCCAAAACTAAGACACCGGAAATCCGCATTCGAGGTTGGAAAGATGATGCTGGGACGAACTTTCACTACTAAGACGACATCAACAAATTCATCCTCGGCGACGCAAAAGAGTACAACTACGAATAATAGCTCCAATACTACCATGACGGATCGAAGTCTTATGAGCGGGCAATCAGCAGGCGGTATTTCTGCAACGAGTGCAGGGAGTTTAGCGAGGAAAATGCAGAGTCGGTCTCGGAGTGCCTATGGGTCTCGTCGGGACCAGCTTTTAGATAATGACGACAGTCAAGCGGATTTTGGAGTCCATCGGCCCGGTTCTCCTGCTACGGGGATTTCATTTCATAGTAGTCATGCTACTAATGCTCAGCGAACACAGTCGCAGGCTGGATGGCATGCACCTTCATTAGGGGATTCAGGACTGGGTGGCTTGGTCCAACCTCCAAAGCCAAAAAAGAGCGGTTTTTTTAAGAGGATTGTGGAGTCGGCGAAGACGGGAGCGGCGAGCGCGAGGAGTAGTATTGCGGTTGGTGAAACGGGGAGGCCCCATGCAGCGTCATCCTCGAGGATGCCTATTGGGGTTTCTTCAATTGCAGGCGGTTATAATAACAGTAATGCAGCTAGCGATATGGGTCTCGGAAGTCCTGGTTCTGGAGTTGATTGGGTTCAGGTTCGACGAGATATCAATCGCTCAAATTCCTTAAGTCGTATCGAGCGAGTCGAGAGAAGAGAACGGTGTCAAATGTTAGATTATCCAACTATCAGTCCAGTTGAAGAACTCCTGGAGCAGTGTGATGGAGATGAGGGAGCAGATGGGAATCCGGTTGAGGAACCAACTAATTTCCAAGCCGTCAATCTGAGTCTGGTGGATAAAAATGCTAGATTCGTTAACAATTTAACGGCGGGAACAAATCCGGTTAGTTTGGCGACGGGTTTTGTGTGCAGGCCGTATAGGAGTGATGTCCAGCGGCTGAGGGCGATTTTCACCTGGGTTGCCGAGAAGATTTCTTGGGAAGATGATTTTGACGGGGAGGTTGATGCCAGGAGAGTAATACAGACTTTGAGGGGGTGTGCGGAGGAAGTTGCTGTTTTAACGATGGAGATGTGCGCATCTGTTGGTATACAGTGCGAGATTATTAGAGGGCATTTAAAAACGCCTGGAGAGGTACCTGATTTAGGTATAATGCCTCGTCCGAACCACTGGTGGAACGGGGTTATTATCGATGGCGAATGGCGGATCTTGGATTGCTCCCTCGCTTCTCCTTCCCATCCGCGTCGAGAGCTATATTCCAGCGCTGGTAACCAGGTCGCCGATAGCTGGTGGTTTTTAACGAGACCGAGCGAGATTTGCTGGACGCATATACCGGAGCAACATCGTCAGCAGCATCTCTGTCCAGCCATCGCCCCGGAAATTTTACTCGCTCTGCCATGTGCGTGTCCCCCGTTCTTTAAGAATGGGTTGCAGATGGTAGAGTATGATACTAGTCTTGCTCGTATTGAAGACTTGGAATTAGTACACGTCAAGTTCACTGTCCCGGAAGATATTGAGTGCGTGGCGGAGGTGGAAGCCAAGGCCTTTTCTCGCGACCAAGATGGCGACCTCTTCGAATCCGGGGAAACAATCAAAAAGCGTGCTTTAGCCCAAGCCGAATGGATTAATGGCCAGAAGAGATATACAATCAAAGCTCTACTGCCAGGCGACGAGGGCCAGGGTACTCTGAAGGTGTATGCGGGCAAGAGGGGGTTGATGCACAGTATCAAGGATATACCCCATCCCTTAGCGTTCACGGTACCGATTGTGCATGTTGGGGAAAACCCACCTGGGTATGAGTTTGTGATGAGGCATCCTACGCCGCACGCTATGAGGCATGACTTGTATGTTGGACAGCCGCAGTGTCAGCGTCTTGCCCTCAACAATACCTTCGTGTTTGCTATTCGTCAACATCCTTCCTCGATATCTTCAACTATAACGTCAGCGAACCCTGGAGGAACGTCTCCCATACCCTTCATCGGTAGGCCAGGGAGTGCGATGAGTATAGGAGCCAGCTCGGCGAGTGGAAGTAACCCTAGTACGAGCAACTCTGGTTGCGAGAAGAAAGACAAGCCTGCCAAGTTGGCCATCCAGGCTCCCGGGGGCAAGGTGCTGAGACTGATGCGCAAGGAGGAAGGAAGGGGAGTCGGTGTTGGAGGAGCGAGAGGAGATGGAGAGCGCGGAGATGGGGGTACATGGGAGACGATCATCAAGGTCGGAGAGAGGGGGGTGTGGCGGGGATTAGTGTTAGCGGATCGGAGTGCGAGGTGGTGTGTTTTTGCAGAGTGGGAGTGCGTTTGAGGGGGTTCGTGGCACTAGGGTGCGGTGTTTGGAAGAATTCGGGATTGGTTGGCGGTGGACTTTTATGAGGAAATGCACTATTCGAGGAAAGGGGGATACGGACATATGTGGCATGACGGGGAGCATTTGTCTGGCGTTTTCCATTACGATATGAAAGGGAATTATAATGCCTTGCTTGCCAAAGGTTGGTTGGTTGGTTATATGAGCATGAAAGACTTGGATGTCTCATGTTTGATGTTGTGTATGATAGACGCATTTGGTTGGCGTTTTTATTTTTCTCTCTGGGGTGTTTGTAGTAGTATATGGAGTTGGATCTTTTTCTCTCTGGCATAAAACCTTTTGGTGGTGGTCTACAAGGACATCAGGAGGGAGAGCACGCGACAGATGAATACCCAATGAAATTGAAACTGAAAAGACAGATTTTTATGAAGCATGAAACATGAGTGAAATGCGTAGAGAGATAATAGTCTCTAGTAATCGTCTATGAAAAGCATTTAGTTTAGATGGGATAGTAGGTTGTTTGCATCATGTTGCTCAACTTCGGGGATAATTTCAAATTATGCCGTAAATACGTAAAGAAAAGATGCTTGTATTGCCTTAGCTTTTTCAAATAGCTTGTGAATATACTGGTTCCACAGACGCTGCTATGTTATAATATGTAGCTGTTCCTGTGTTGAGTTGAAGATTGCTTAGGTTTAAGTGTTGCTTAAAAGTAGAACTAGGTACACTCGTTTCAAGTTGAGTTGCAGAGAGATTTCTCTCCTGTTTATTTCTAGTATATTTTGAAGATATAATTGACGATATGGGCGGGAACAGCTATATCTCCGCAGTTTCTGAGACATACACTTTACTCTCCTTAGCGGCCTCTTTTGCATCGTAACCTTCATTCATTTAAAATTAGCTTACAGCATTGATCAGGGAAGACACCTTCCGGTGGCTGTGCAACGTCGTAATGAAGGCACCATCTGTTAAGCGAGGTAAAATATTTACCCGGGAGCTCGGATGTCGCAATCCGTATTGACTTTATAATTTAGAAATTGCTTGCGGTTTTCGTACGCCGCCTCTTTTGTCTTTAAGCGTTTTCCTATTGTAGCAATCCTTGAATTCTCGAATACTTGAGAATGTTTCTAGCCGAATTTTTTAGAGTTGAATTTATTCTTGATGTTTGGGCCTGTCTGTTTTACAGAAGGAGAAGATGAAAGTGACTGAGCACATGATAGCTCAATAGACTTCCAGCTGATGTTCAACGACAATATATAACGAGTGGCTTCTTGCTCTATCTCATAGTTTTGTGTAAACTTTACATACTGAACAGGACCTTAGCTACTTATATCACTTATTCTCTTCTTCAAGGCATCAAATCTATTAGGTTTGTGATGTGACGTTCGATGTTCCGAGTCAGCCGCCATGGGCTACAGAACAACCACGCCAAGAGAAGGCTGACAGGAATTAGTGATTTGGATGTCCGGAAAAGATGGGAAAGGGTTGCCGAGTGCCGAGCCGGCGGCCGACGCTATGAACCAAAATGATTTAATCGACAGGCCCTGTTCGTATTCCAGGCGGCAATAATCTGTACTGTACATTTTCATTTACCATTGTAAATATATTTGCTTTTCTTACTTTCTCTTTCTTCAATCGTTTCTTCTCTCTCTTTATCCATGCGTATTCCTCGACGTCGACCTGGTTCTAGTTAATCAGGTAGGAGAGAGCTTTCGAGGCCGCGTAAGGGGACTCGCACCAGTGCAGCAGAATCGTCTCATTGTTGGGACCGCTACTGATGCGCCAATTGGGGAGCGAGGAGCGGTATCTATATTCGTGAAACGAGCTTCGTGGACAGTGCTATCCTCAAGGGGATCTTGAGTCGGGATGAGGATTGGCAGACAACTAATGCTTTCCTGCGAGGCTGCGTCTAGTATACGAAACGTCTGCTGACGACGTACTTTTTGTTCTGCGAATTAGTCTTGCGATCACAATTTCTCAACAACAATTCAGGGAAAATGATATAACGGGAAGACAATTGGAATAAAATGCTGATGAATACGGCCAAGGCAGGAGTACAGATGGAGACGGAAGAGGGGCCAAAGGGCGATGATCTCAACCATGACGGAGACCATGACTCGGAGAGCGGCACCCCAGAGACAATATTACTGCCAGAAAAAGATGATGACGAAAGCACACAATACAGTTCCAAGGACGGGCTCGAGTATCCCCAGAATGCGGCGGGCAGGACACCGAAGGTCAGAGGGTGGATATGGATGGCATTGAGCTGCTCTGCAACGCTGAACGGGAGGTTGGTCTTGAAGACTGGATTTCGTGAGTACCACTCTGCTTTATGTTGCAGATTTGAGGTTTTGTTCCTGTATAGTGTCGTGAGGTATAGTGTGCTAACAGCGGATTAGCTTTTCGTAAGTACGCCAAGCAATGATAGCGGGTACAGCCGTTCCAGGCACTAACTGCCTTTGCTATCCAATCCTTCAAATGAGGATATTCAATTAACTTGTGGTGTTGCGCAGCACTGTATTTTACATTCTTGACACAGCTGGGGGCATATCTTACCGTGGCCATTACGGTTTTGATAATTCAATTTGCGAACTGCCTCCACACGGAAAGAAAGAAAGAAGATGTGGTGGAGGGAAGGAATTCAGCCTTCGAACAACTGGTGATAGTATCAAGGACACTAGGGACTCATTTCCTGGAGGGTATTGCGATATTATACGCTGCAGAGGCGGTGCTGCATTTCCCAAGTCTGCCTTTATTGGTGATGTTACCAGTAAGTGGTACAACTCTTGGCGTAGGAAAATCTAACCGAAGCAGATATTGACATATGCATTTGATAGCTTATTATTCAGACTGGCATACTGCATGCGTATTCTACCTCAAGACCAGGAGCCGTCGATAAGAAGGATTCATGTTGTTTTTGTCGTTCTTTGGTGTATTTCCTTAGCAATTTACGACGACTACCGGCTCAATGTCCAAGGCCTGGAACTCGCTTTAGCTGGCTTCTTCTTTTCCAGCCTTGCAAAAGTTGTCGCTAAGATCGGGCCACGAATTGAAAGAAAAGGCACTCAGAACTGGAGGACCGCTCTACACACCTATTTGTGGGCCGCGATTCCACCTCTGGTACTGGCTGGCTTTGCAGCAGTCAAGTTCGAGAATCATGTTGGGGCATACGAGGTAGCCAAATCTTGGGGCTTCGTGTCCCGTTTCTGGATTTTTGGCCCCGGGATTTTACTTCACGTCCTCTTTAAAAGTCCAATGAACGCTGCCTACCCTTTTATATCACGACAACATATCGTAGGGGCCTTGGAGGAGGATAGTGCAGCCGCAAGAGACGCGACTGCCACAACACTCCAAGCCGGTTTCTGGATTATTGTCTTAGGCGTCTTCGGAAAAGAAACGACATTCGTAGGCTGGCTACAAGCCATCTCTTTTACAGTCATTTACATCGTCTCCGTCGATCCCAAACAGATAGGTTACTACCCCCCTCGATTCTTCAACCTCATTTGCCGCCTCTTCCGCCACCGCCCTGTTTCCATTCACCATAACCCCTGGCAAGAACCTCTCTTCCTCACCTATGTGACCACAGTTTTCGCCTTTTTAGTGATCTGTAATGTCATGTTCTGGGTCAACACCATAGCTTTCGACCATTCCCTCAGACAATGGAATAACCCTATAGAAATCAATACCGACACCGTGTATCGCCCTCCCAAAATTCGCGGGATAGAATTCGTCATTGCACATTCGGAAGACGAGCCACTAGACTTTATTACCTCTCTTATCAGCAAATTTGCCCACAAAGAAAGGTTTGAAGGCGCAGAACCGATAAAAGTTACTATTTACACCAAATCCAGCAATGTCACTGATACATACGCCGCTGGTGGACAGATAAAAAAAGACTCAGGTTTGGATTGGAAAGTTGATGTCAAAATGATTAAATTGGCGAATGTTGGGGGTGTAAGTGCGACATATCTCCATCATATATTGTCTCAATGGGATCAACTCACAGTGCACACCATCTTTCTTGACGCCGCTACAAAGACATCCTTAGAAGCACTAGAATCTCGCTGGGATAACTTTTACATAGCACCCGGTCACCCGATCCCGGACGCCCTCCCTAAAACAGGGTTTTTGAATCTCGGAGAGGTGGAGAGTTGTGAGTGCGATAGATGTTTTGGAGAGGATGGCTGGGAAGACTCGTTCCATCTTGTGACGAGTATGTATGGGGCTTCCCATCAGCAGTTAGGCGAAGGAGACCAGATTGCACAGGAGCTTTGCAAAAAGGTCGTCCTAACGAAAGGAAATAATTTTGCAGTCAGTGCCGCCCGGATAAGAGGGACGAACAAGGATGTTTGGACAATGCTGTACGACGCACTAGTGAACGAGGATATTGGGAACGCCTGGGCGCATGATAAAAAGAAATTACCCCAAATGACGAAGGGGGAAGAGGGGAGGGGGAGGTGGGCAGAAGGAGAAGTGTATGGGTGGGGAGATAGCGTGGAGAGGCCGTGGTTAGGGATGACGGTCGAGAGGTTATGGGGAACGATGATGCAGTGCGGGAGTGGGAGTGATGAGTGGATTTGTGAGGTGGGAAATATGCCCTGGGCGAGTTTTGGGAAGGAGACGAATTGTGGGTGCATTGATTGAATAAAGAGAGACGGAGGCTGTTTGTATATTTTGTATACTTTGTATTAAGTATCTATAGATCATCGGAGTTTGGAGGGCGGGCGGCGATTTTGAGCGAAAGTTACATGTCAATTCTGTATTTAGACAGTATGTTTTACAGGAAAACATTTAAATAAAACCCTCTTAGTTGTTGAAAAAACTTAGCTCACAAGCACAACTTATATAACATATATACAAGCACTCCGAGGTTACCTGTCGCTTTCGTGTTACCTTCCTTGGATTTTGCTTGGCTCCACTCCTATCTCATTAGTTAAGTATGAGTTAGCATACTCGCAATAAAACCCAGCATATTAGAATCCGAGAAATCAGAATTGCATTCTCCGATAGGTTTATCCTTCTCTAAAGGGCTATCCAAGGGCTAAGATTATTCCCCTCAAGTCATTTCCCTCATACCATAATCCTATTTCTATCTCTATTCGTCTAAGTTGCTTCCTTTTTGCTCGAGGGTTTCAATAGTAACAAAAAAAGGAAAGACTCCATTCTCCTACATTGGAATAAAAGCCCGCATAGAGAAGGTTTCTAAAATGCCTGAGGCCTGTCATCTTAACCCTTGCTGCCAAAAGCAAGTATTCAAGTTCTGGATTGTCTATCCCTTCCTCTTCCTTTACTCAGTATCGCCAAGTAAATGTTGTCTCACTTATAAATTTTAGTGATCTCATGATTCCCCATTCTACGATCTCCGCTCTGTAATCCCCATTCCTGTTCTCTTTAGAGGCACACTTCTCTCTTCTTCGTCCAAGCAACATCAGTGAATATAAATCCGGAGTTTTGTGCTCTCTGGCGTTATGGTCCTAGAATAGCTAGCTCCCACGTGAATCCTCTTGGCATATACCACCTGACCTGAACCATTCATGGAGGGTGGTGGGCGCTTTACTGGTGGCACAATGCTATCCTATCCGAATTTAAGCCCAGAACCCTTCTTTCGAGTCCTCTTTTCTTTTCTTCCTCATCCTAGTGTATGGGTTTTACGCGTGCAAGCGAAGAGAAATCTGATGCCGTGTTTTTGCTAATTGAAAACTATAACCATGACCGCTCTTGCTTTGCTCCGCAGAACGAGGAATATTTTGAATCAACTCTCTTACCAGACTTTTTTCATTGCAAATGGCTCCTGGCGAGCTATTGTGAAGAAGAATCCTAAACCCCCTTTGCGACCGGAGTCTTGGGTAGCCGCTGGTTTAGCATCAACAGCACCAAATAATTATATGAGAAAGCAAGAAAAAGAAGAAATCACGACTACGCGACTCTTCCAGACTATCAAGTCCGCCGATCTCCGCCCCTCAGATATCTATTAGCAACGACAATAATGGCCAAGACTGCTGTTATCACGGGCGCAACGGGCCTGCTCGGCCGCCAGGTCGTCAAGGCCTTTGAAAGAGCAGACTGGGAAGTGAAGGGGGTAGGATTTACGCGTGCGAAGCCGCCTACGATCTTGAAGGTTGATCTGGGCTCCGAGGCACAGGTTGCAAAACTTCTCGAGGAGAGCAAGTAGGCAAGGCCTTCTATTTGCAAAGGCATAACTGACCAGGCGTTTATCAGACCCAAGGTTGTTGTACACTGTAAGTTTTAGTCGTGGGGATATGTATGCAAGTGGTGCTGACAGCTATACAGGTGCAGCAAATAGGTTTCCAGATAAATGCAACAATGACCCCGAAGGCACACGAGCTCTGAACGTTACAGCCTCTGCCTCGTTGGCCAAGCTCTGCGCTGCCAACTCGATCATCCTCATCTACATCTCTACCGATTACGTGTTCCCGGGGACTGAAGGTGATTCGCCATACCATGTCGACAGTACCCCGAAGCCACCGAATCTATATGGCGAGACCAAGTTGGAAGGGGAAAAGGCCGTCCTGAGCGAATTCGAGAAAGCGGGCAAGGCGGGATGGGGAGTTGTGCTGAGAGTCCCAGTCCTCTACGGCGAGGCTGAGACTCCTTCGGAGAGTGCTATCAATGTCCTGATGGATGCAGTTCGAAAATCGCAGAACGAGGATGCAAACATCACGATGGATCACTGGTCTATCAGATATCCCACGAACACAGAGGATGTTGGACGGGTATGCCACGGTATGTCCCTCCTCCCAAATGTTCAGATGTCCACTAATATTTCGGGCAGACGTAGCTGCAAAGTATCTGGAGACCGAAGACAAGTCCACCCTTCCCAAGGTACTGCAATTCTCCTCCGAAGACAAGTATACGAAATACGAAATCTGCGAGCTCTTCGCAGACATCATGGGCACACCATTGCGCGGTATGAAACCAAATGCCGAGGGAAATGACCCCAAGGCGGCAGTTCAAAGGCCGTATGATTGCCATCTCTCGACTCAGGCGTTGAAAGATCTAGGGATCGATACCAATACTATGGACTTCAAGGGGTGGTGGAGACGTGAAATGAGGGCATTTCGACATTAAGTTCCGACTCAAGCCCACAAGCTCCGCCTAGTGTTCTTGTGCTTATATGGAATGAAAAATGTAAAGAATGACTACCGTCCACATTTTCCAGGCATCGCAATCCCTTGCTCCTCCTACCCTGCTTTTCTGACTTGATCTCAGCCAGGTTACCGGGCTCTGGATATCAACCTCGATCGACCGAATTACCACTGCTTCGGGACTCCTGAACCTCCTTTATATCGACCCCTCGTATGCCTCATATTTAAGATTGCCGAATTTCTTCTCCCCAACAAGTTAGCCACTCTTTAAAGAAGAGCCTAGCGGCCCGTGGGATTTATGTAACAAGTTCCCCAGAGTAAGGGGGGAATCAATCAGGCCGCTTGTTGGAATAAACGAAGTTTGTACTTTCGTACCCGGTATAGTATCATTCCAGCGCAGAGTTTCATCCTCAGCCCCTCATGCAGACAGCATTGCAGCCCTACGTATCACGAGATAATCCCGGCTTGAATATGCAGTCTTTTGGCAGTTTGTTGGGTGACTTTTCAGGGTTGCAAGATGATAAGCACGGCAGATCTACATTTTCAGCACGCTAAAGCCACTCGCACTCAATGCTAAAATAAGATTGCAACGGGGGGGGGCATGGTGTTGGCGCGTGGTGCTAAAACGAGATTAACTGCAAATTGCTTCTTACGACTTCGCAAACACAGTCCTTTTCCTTCTCTTCTCCGCGTGCGTTGAGATTGTTTTCATCTTTTATCATGGTCTTGTCTGGAACAACCACTGTGCCCATATCGTCATCCACCGGCCGCAAAATACTCATGAACATACCGCGAGGGGATCTACGATGGCGACCGAGAAGGACCCAGCAGCCTTGTCAACCCCGCCCAAGTACTCGAGATATCGATCACAGCGCCAGTCCACAAAGGTAGAGCCTCGGATTGCGCCAGTCGTACAGAAGGAGGAGCATCATGATTTGGGACGCACGAAGAGCATGGCGCGATATCGACGCCCGAGAATAACCCCCAATTCCGACCTGACCGGTGCGCCGATGCCTCCTGTGCCATCACTCCCACGATCGCGCACCCTCTCTCCGACGAGCAAGACCATCCCCCATGGCACGATGGATGGCCCTCGAAGGGTAGCGGCAAGTCCTATCCCAAGTCCGCAGGAGGAGGCCTACAACAGGTTGGACGGAGCCCAACCTACTCAGGGGAATCGTCGAGAAACCGAGCAGGAACGCGCTCGACGCAAGGTCAAAGAACTTCAGGAAAGGGAACGACAGGAGCGCAAAGTTTTACAAGCAAAGGAGGAGATGGAAAGGGAGCTACGCCAACGGCAAGCCGAAGCAGAGGCGCGCCAGGCTGAAGAAGAGAATGCACGGATCCTAGCCACACAAAAGCGCAAGGATTTGGAACGCCTCCAAGCCGAACTGGATGCTGCTGCTCCAAGACTGCCATCCCCCACCAGTCCCAAGGACAAGTTTAAATTCTTCTCGAAGAAGAGAAGCTCGACAAAGATTACATCCCCACCGCCGACTGCTTCTGGGGCTCAGAAAACGTCTCTGACTAAGTCTCGAAGTAATGATGCTCCCCAACGAGGAATTATTGGACAGGGTGGCGGTGGCATTGTACCACAGACCGATGCGCCAATATCTGCGTCGAATGCTGGGGAACGTGTAAGTATTTGCCGAGCTTTCCTCAAGGCAGGTCACTAATATATACGCAGAGAGTTCTCATCCGATGCAAGCAGTCTTCCATCAATCTTCCGATCACTGCAGATACTACGCCTGTTGACATTATTTTTTCCGCCGCCAACGTCATGACCCAGAATATCATTCCTGCCTCTGCTATCCTACTTGAATCATATACACACCTTGGCCTAGAGCGCCGTATACGCAGGCATGAACACATACGAGACGTGATGAACTCATGGGATCGAGATACCCAAAATGCTCTCATTCTTGAAAATTCGGACTCGCCAAAATTCGATATAGATCTAGAGGCATCCTCTGTGCCTAAAGAAGCACCACCAAACATCACTGTGCACATGTACCACTCCCAAAAGCCTGGGAAGTGGAATAAGCGATATATCACCCTTCTCTCTTCTGGTCAAATACATGTTTCTAAGAAGTCAGGGCCAAAGTTGTCCGACAAGGATACTGTCAATATCTGTCATTTATCTGATTTCGATATCTATACTATAACTCCCCAACACCTAAGAAAAACCCTAAGACCGCCAAAGAAGCACTGTTATGCCGTCAAGAGCCAGCAAAAGACGACCATGTTTCTTAGCACTGAGAATTTCGTTCATTTCTTTTGTACAGACGATGAGATTCTTGCCGAAAAGTGGTATACAGCTGTGCAGAGATGGCGAAGTTGGTATCTGGTTACCAAGATGGGAGAAGGGAAGAAAGGAAAGCACGGAAAAAAGACAACGGAAATAGCCACAAAAGTGCCTACAAGGCCAGGCACAAGAGGCGGACCAACTCATACAGTAAAAGTGTCTGTGGATGAGAATCCCTATACAATCGGTTCATTCACACCATTACTAGATCTTGACCGTTTTGAAGCTTCTGCATCTCAAGGAGACAGTTATGACTCCGAGGAGGAAAATCGACCCCGCCAAATACCCTTCCATCTCCGAAACGCCTCATCAGCAGACCCGTTTAGACGAGAAGACCGCCGCCACCCCCCTCCAGTGTCTTATCGAGTTCCCCAAGACACTGATGAAGAATTTGCCTCTTCAGGCCTCCTCGGAAGAACTTATTCTCAACGCCAGCGCCTTGTAAAAGAAAAAGAGACATCCCAAGATAATGGACCATTCATGGATGGGCCTTCCCTCCTTAATAACGGTCTTACTCACCAAAGATCCGGGTCTATGAAATCGACGCTAGCAAGGAGACAGGAAATCCCCGCTGATAACGGTGGTTTGTCACATGGCCAGCCCAAACCTTTACTCGATTTCACACCTCAGTTTAAAGAGGCGCCGCAGTGGGATAAAACAGGTAAAGGGCACGGTGTCGCCGTCCCCAAGGGAATGGGTGTACCACTTGTAGATATCGCGACAACGCCAGATAATCCGATGGGCGATATACCAAAGTCGTCGACGGTGTTCCGGAGGGATGCCGGTTCCGTTGCGCGAGCGAGGCCGGTCACGGCTGGGGCAGCGATATCGAGGGGCGGGGGGACGTTGATTAATCGGACGAGGAATGGTTATGATTGATGAAGAGGCATCTTTCTTTGATTGAATGCGGATTGCGGGTTTTGTGTGCGGGTGCGTGATATGGGAAGGGAAAGAAAGGAAAGGGAAGGGGTTTTTTTGCGTCTGGGGTTTTTGGAGATGTAGGCAGTCATGATACCATTTGCGGCGCTTTTGCGACCATGTACTGTATTGTACTGTACCGTGTATCGAGGTAAAATTTATGAGTCACGTTTGCATGTTGCCCTTGGATGGATACTTCTCATGGTGTGTTTAAATCCTTTGGGCAAGATATGTTTATTATCCTTTTTAATGCGTAGGCTCAATATCTTTTCGGTAAAAAGCTTTTGCTTTATCAGGGTGAGTGTGCGGGGTTTTGTCAAAGTAAATAACGTGAAGGTCGGCTAATGCGAAGAAATGCTTGCGTTGCCTATGGAGTTAGATGTGCCCCACTGGACTTTTCCCTGTGTTTTCTATTCATTATCCTATCAGCATTATGTATTTTGCTCCTTCCTTTCTTGCGTTTTCTGTTTAATTCCTTTATATTATACTCACGATTCATCGTGCTAGCTCTTCTCCCTTCCCCCTACCTCATACAAAACGAGCCTTCAAATCTGCTAAGCGTGTATGTGGTGACAAATTTAAGCGCCGCTCTAAGCTGGGTGAGAAGGAGGTTGTATTCACACTGTTGTATTAGCGAGAGAGAGAGAGAGAGACCTGTCGAAATCAACAGAGTGCAATTGTATAGCTAAGATGGAGTCGATAGGGTTGGGGGTATATATGCGGATTGAACCTCCTCGCTAAACTCATGCTAACCTAATCAGGACTAGTATACACCTGATCCTTATTGATTCTAGCCATTCCTTTAGTCACAACGATTCACTTCGACTGCCTTAGTAAATTCATGAGTATTAGCATCCAAAAATAACAAGGAAGTCTTGGCAACTTATGTGTCACCGGGTTATTAGTCAACAGCGTAAAGTCATAGTTACACAACATAGCTACTATGGCAGCTTTCTATTCGCCGCAAGTACAACTATACCGTCGACTCACCACTTCCTATTATCATCTTTTATAAATACTTCTGGAAAATCGGATTGACAGAGATATAAAGATTATGACATTATAAGCTCCCGTTGCGCTCTCTGCAATTAATCTTTTCGTTAGCGACGAAATATCAGAGTAGTACAAATGTATTTATTCACCATACAGTAATAACAGATCTAGACAGATATTTCACATTTATTTCAAAAGTTGAGAATAAGTCAAATTAGTATCACATATAGACAATGGAGATAAATTAGTGTGGAACAGGTTTTGGTCAAGTGATAGCGTACTTTTTTAAATGAGGCTGAAAATAGACAGTTCTATGCATCAGCGTTTATTTCCTATGAATACTAGTAATCATCGATCTACAATTCAAAAACGCCCGCAAACCCTACAAAGAAAACCCTTACTCAATTCGCACTCCCCTCCCTCTCACCAAAACGGAATCTCCCTACCTTACACCCTCTAACAACTATAATCCCCAGCCGTCACCACCACATCCCGCGAAGAACTCGACGACCTCGTCTGAATATCATCCGCAAGCTGATACGCATTATCGCACGGAAAAGTCTCACACCCCGAGAGCGTCCCGCTCCCATCCAACATATACATCTGCCTCACCCCCGTATTATCATCCAGGGCATCGATGGACGAGATATCATACCAGGTATACCCATCCCAGCCATTGAACGTCACCTCTGCAATCACCTTTGGCGCATCGCAGCTCTGGCCCTCGAGCACGGTCTTGATGGTGCCGGACCAGGGGGATTCGGGCATGTAGGTGCGGTGCTGGGAGCAGCCGGCGAGGGGCAAGGTGGGGAGGGAGTCGTAGTAGGTGGTGCATTTAAAGGGGGAGGATGGGTTGGGGGTGAAGCAACCGGGGGTGAAGCAGATGGTTCGGGGGGTGTTGTCTTTGTTGACGACGATAATACTATCTGCTAGGGCGGAGCCGAAGAGCAGAGCAAGCGAGACGAGGATGAGGATTGGTCCCACTCTTTGACTTGAGATCGAAGACATTTTGGATATGGATTCTGCTAGAGTTGAGAGGTAATGGCTGGGTAGTCGTTGGTTAGTTGGTTGGCTGTGCTTTTGTTGGGCAATAGTAAGAGGTGGTGGTGGTCGCGATGATTGGAGACCCAGAATATGGGAGGACTGGTATTTATTAAAACTAGAAGGATTATTCCACTGGAGTTAAGCAATTACATTGATTTAAAGTGTAGCTCGCTGGAGCTAAACTGTAACTGTTCTGCTGCAAATATACTCTTCTGTTGTTAATAGACTGTTGTTAGTTAAGCGAAGTCGCCCCCCCCTGCAAAATGCACTAAAGCAGGCAAAGCAGCTCCAAATTGACACCTTGAATGTACTGTTCTATAATAACTACAACTTCTTCGTTATGTAGCGTTGAAAGTAAATAGAACAATATTTTGCAATAATTCTCTAGTAAAAAGTCGATTCAGTATATGAATAGACACTTGTAGGACTTGCCAACTGATCTATAAAGTGGAACACTGAGTAATC
The DNA here is from genome assembly GCA_000328965.1 of Ascocoryne sarcoides NRRL 50072. Lineage (NCBI taxonomy): Eukaryota > Fungi > Ascomycota > Leotiomycetes > Helotiales > Gelatinodiscaceae > Ascocoryne > Ascocoryne sarcoides. The sequence goes on along the minus strand of KB205947.1, from coordinate 560,096 downwards.
TACACAGAGCTTGGGTTCAAAGAGGGGTTTTGCACTAAACAACAGATGAAATAGTCTTAGAAGAAGATAACTTCTTCTCAAAACCTACAACTTCGAAGAAAGAAACTAGCACAACTTACAGGATGAATTCACTCCCATTTGTCTCCTTAATACGTAATATTTGACTACCCTTTATCACCAATTCATCGTATGAATTTCCAACCATACGTCCATAAGCAGGTAGCAAGAATGCACAGTTTAAAACTTTGGAAACTTGTGTCTACCTACAATTCTTGGTGTCCCTCTCTCTCTCTGTCTTCATCACAGCTCCCCCGAAAGAGTTTAAATCCACCCTTAACCAGCCGTTGAAATACCTGATCAAAATCATACTTCAGACTCACATCCCTCATTACCTTCACACTCTCCTCTCCGTACGACGAAATTGGATCTTGTGTCGGTAAAGCATAATTGAGGTATACGCTAGATTACTCCATTAGCACACTTCAATCACCCAAGTCCAAACCACTCCCGCCTTCCAAAAAGAATTGAGGTATTGTAAAAAAAAGGAAGTAGAGTTTGAACTTACAAAGGATGATAAACCCCACGCCGCTCCGCCACCTGCTTAATCGCATCAACAACATCCTGAGCCCTCCCCTCAATCGCCTCATCAAACGCCTCATCATCCCAAGAAACGACCATGGTCGCCCAAACCAGATTCCCATCCTTCGATTTCAAGCCCAACATATTCCCACCCGACTTCTCGCTCGCCTCCATAACCTTCCTCTGAACCGGCTGATAGATCCAGAACTTCTGAAATCCCTTCACGGTTCCAAACCCCGTCATCCCCGTGTCGAAGATCTGTTTAGAAAGCTTCATCATCTCGATATCGTTTTTGAAAGTAATTTCAGCCATGAGTTGACGGTGGCCATATGCTTCCTCGCCGCCAAGCTCGGTGGTGATGTCTGTGAGAGTTGTGAGACGTAGGGTATTTACTAGAGGATTTGGGATTGAGGTGAAGTTTTCGAGGAGAGGTAGGTTGGCGATACCTGCTGTGTTGGCGATGGAGTTGGCAACATAGGAGATTGATTGAGATGGGTTGTCGTAATGAAATTGGAAGACTGAAGTTTGGAGATCGGTTTCCGAGTTGATCGATTCGCTAAAGTGGTAAAGAGCTTCGATTTGGACGTCTGATGTACTCACGGGGTGGACGAGTACGCCTCCCCAAACGCCTTGCTTGACATCAAATGTCTTCATAGTAAATTGTGTGACGATGCCGAAGTTGTTGTTACCCTTGTATAAGTCAGCTTCGAAATCTCTTGAAGTGAGGCAGTATACACACCCCCTTCAAAGCCATGAACAAATCCCGATTTCGATCATGGGAAGCTTCGACGATCGTCCCGTTTCCAAGCACAACTTCATAACCCAGCACATTATCGCACCCAAAACCACCTTCAGCCGCAAAGAAGGATATCCCGCCTAAACCACAACATAAGTATAAGCACCTCTCCACCCAAAGCAACCCAAACCCAAACACTCACCCCCAAGTAGAAACCCACCCACCCCAACCATCGACACTCTCCCCCCCGCAACTGCCAGGCCCAACCCATCCAAAACCCTATAAACATCCACCCACCTCGCCCCCGTCCCCACCACCGCCACCTTCTCGCCCTCCCCAGGCCAATCTATAACACTCACACCCCTCATCTCACTCAAATCCACCACAACCCCGCCCTGCAAATTGCTCCCCCCAGCCCACTGCATATGCCCCCCACTCCTAACCGCAAACCCACAATCCTCCTCCACCACCACCCCAACCACGACCTTCACCTCCCCCACATCTGCAGGCAGAAACCGACACGCCGCCTGCAGCTCGCCCGCACGACGAGACCAGTATCCCTTCTCCCCAACCGTGTCGAGGGTGTAAAGCTCATAAGCTGGATCAGATGGGAAGGAGAGTTGGGTGGGGAAGAGGGTGTGGATTTTATGGCACTAGGATGAGATATTATTAGTGATTCATACCTCCTCTTTTGAAATTAGAGTGAACATACGGCTTTTAGACAAGAGTTCTCAGCTCCCACTAAGGCGAGAACACCGAGAAAGAGAGAGAAGATGAAGAATTTCATCGTGGATGGTGGAATTATTGTTGATGAGGGAGTTGGACGCGGACAGGGAAAATACCTTCCCTTCTTGTCTAAAAGAATAAGCAACTTAAAGCCGTCTTCAAAGCGCTGGATGAGAAAGTGATTTACTGAAGTTGTATAGATTTGGGGGGAAGAGAATATTTCGAGTTGTCAAAGGTGATCTAGTATACTCAAGCCACAATTTGTATCTAGCAGGAGGAGGAGGAGGCGGAGGCAAGCCTGACAAATCTAATCGCACCAGCGGTATTGTATAGTGAATGATAAAATCAACCTTCACACTAACTTGAAGTCTCTTGATTAAGATAAGGAAGGACATGATAGTGAATACAATAAACATAAATAGCTTAGTTTCTTATCCAACTACTATCTTAGGATTTCAAGATCCAAGACCAGCAATTGAGATTCACTCAAGAGAATATCATCCGATCTACCACCATGCTTAATACACGCACACAAACAAAAACCAACAGAAAAATAAGCTTAAAGAAGTTAAAACAAAACAGAACCTGACTAAACATGACGAAGTAGTATTACTCGCCACGAAATTCAACAAGCTAAGTTACTTATAGTGGTCTGAGATATATACTTATGCTTAAAAGCACACGCCTAGCTTGGCAAATTCGGTTTAATATTTATACCGTAGGCGCTTTTCTTATCTACAGAGCGTTTAAAATGTAGGTAATAACTCTACAGGAGATAAGATGAAAGAGGTTTACGTGAAAGCAGATCTGGGCTTGGCAAGGTAGTGATCTAGGCTAATGGATTCAAGTCCTCACCAATTGGATTTATGCGACCCAAGCTGAAGGCATAGATATGCAACCTCAGAGAAGGAGAGAGTGGCTTTTTCAAAACTTAGCTTTTCTTTTCTCTCAAATAGAAATATAAGTTCATCTAATTGTATGATGAGAGTATCACAATTATTGTCTTCCGGTGTAGTTTTTTATTAATATATTAGATCGACCTCCAACTCCCGAGGTCCCACGGCACCATTTCACGTAGACCGCGGAGGATACGCGTACGTACGCTACGTGCGCAGCATTGATTACTGTACAGATCGATGGACACGCGGTCGAGTGTAGGAGCAGCAGTATTGGCTCTTTCATCATCGGTAACGAGTCCATAACTCATCGAGGTCGAGTACGTATCGCTTGCGAAGTCTGCGGCAGTTCGAAATTGAAAGCTTGTTTTGTCACGCGCTATCACTCAACTATCGTGCTTTTACTTGGATTGCACATTACGTAGATGCCTCAATCAAGTCTCGAGATTTTGGTAATAGCACCAAGAGAACTATTGATTTCTGCATTTTATATTTGAGTCCGTAGAAGGCATATAATTCTTCGCGGATGACGTAGGTGGCGTATCCTGCTATTCATGGCATCAACCCCCACCAGGCAGGTTTCAACACAACCTCGATGAACTATACACCTTTGAAATCTCCTCTGTTCCTTTTATTCTAGATAGCGTCGTAACCTCTTACAATTCATATTATATTCCCATGACACTTACATAACCAAAGATCACCTTTCTTAGCTTCGCTATTCGATTCATCCTTATCTGATACTGAGACACGTCCTATACTCCGTGTATGCCTTCATCCGGCGTCCCAGAAAACCAAGTCATGTCTCATCACACTCCCAACACTCTCAGATCCCTCTTGATTTCTTTCTTCTGATCAACTCAAATCGACAGCCACCACGGTATCGGGGCTCTCGACGTCCAACTGCATTTCTCCCTCGGTGGGGACGACGACCTCCTCCATCTCCCTCACCATCAGTCTCGTGTCGACTCTCGCAATCTCCCTCGCCAACCCCCTTATCCCCTCAGCCAAAACATCCGTCCTCTCCCACATCAGAATACCGGCCGTGCCCGTCGCTCTCTGAGCAAAGACAACATGATGCTTCGTATTCGACCAGGCTGGACAGATATAATCTCCTGTCCCACCATCACGCCCAAAGACCGTCACCGCAACCCTGCTCTTCGTCCTCTTCTCCTTTGCCAAAGCCTCGATGTCTCGCTCCCCAGCAGCCAGGAATCTCATTGCTGCTTCCGGCCCGGGCAGCCATGCCAGTTCTGTGAGATCGATGATCTCGGTGCTGTTGAGTTGATGATGGGGACTTTTCCACCTCAGCCCACTGCATACGAGACTCAGAATCCCCACCGGAGAATCACACAAGGCATATGAGAACGTATTCGGTTCTCTCAGCCCTAATCGTCCCAAAACACCATAACCGCCTCCTCTCGACTTCTTCTGTGAGGGCCCCTCCTTACCCTGCCTAGTGATTCTTCTCCTGGCAGCAGCACTCTCCTTCAACGCCTCGAAATCCTTCTTGTCGTATCCCCAGATCCTCATCCCCAACCAGCCCGCGACTTTCCACCTCCACCACTCCTTGCTCCCCATCTTCGGGCTCCCTACACACGGGTCCACCAAATGCACCCCCAAACACCTCTCTCTATATTCCTCCCCCAACAACCTCACCAACTCATAATCCACCGCCCCCCAATAATCCCCCTTCCCACCCCCCATCGCACTGCACAAATACGCCTTATACCCTAACCTCTGCATCAGCGCATCAAACACCCCCGCCGTTCCCTTCAGAACACCATTCTCCCCGTGCCACGCATCACTGAACCCCAGCCCAGGCAGACACGGCACCACAACATGAAAGCTCTGCCCTTCCTCTCCCGCCGGCGTGGTAAGTCTCTCAACAACCTCTCTTTTCAAGCTCAGATTCGAAAACGGGAAACTCGGGACCATTAACAAGGGAACCGCACCCTTATCCGCAGACCTAAAGTGCAAAAAGTGTATTCTGATGGGTACACTCGAACCGGCGACCTTGAACGCGGTACGAAATTGCGGGAGCGTGGTGTTGAGATGGGTTTCTTGAATGCGCCAGGAGTAGTGCTCTAGCCTTCATTCTCATGTTCATATTAGCAATCATCTTTCTCCTCCTCCCTTGCCCATGCCTTTTCTTCTTGACAAAAAAGAAAAAACAAACACGGAAACAGAAAGCCTCAAAAGGATAATTCGCGCAACAGAAAAAACAAACAGAGGGGAGAAAATCACCAAAAATCAACCAACGGCTCAACCTCCCCCTTCGGCGTCCCCAATCCCCAGCCGCCCCCTCCCTCCTCCTTCTCCTTCCCCTTCTCCCCGGGCACCTCATGCGGCAACCTCGTCAACTCCAGCTTCTTCCTCGTCAAATCCAGATACTTGCTCGAGACCTACACGTCCATCAATCAATTAGCGCTCCCATCGCCCAATCAACCCAGCGCACATCGAGATCAGATCAAAACATACATACATGAATCTTATACGCCCTCACCTCCTCCCCCGTCCCGATACCAGCCGTACTCTCTTCCATGCCCGCGCGTCGCCGACGTTCGTTTGTTAGTTTTGTTTACTTAATCCAGCTCAAGCCCGTGCGAATATCGCATCAATTGACAATAAAATATAATATATATAACATAAACAATATAGAAACCCAAACTCGATCAAAAATCACACATAAGTCATCAACCAACCAACATATAAATAAACAAGCCGGGCAAGATCCCCGCAGAGTGCCAACTCAGAGATCTCCCGATGATGAGATGAGAGAGCGCGCCGCCAACAGGATTCACAAGCACGATGCACAATCCCAATCCCTATCCCATCTCTTTTATCTCCGGCCCCTGCGTATATAAGTGGCTTGACCCTCGAACGAACCCATGTTGACCCTGCATCTGCTGTGGCGCGAGATTCACCTGCCTGCCTAGATCAGACCAGACCAGAGCAAGGCACTCAAGGCAAGGCAAGGCAACGCAATACAACGCAATACAGCCAACACCAATGCCTCTCTCTACACCCAAAAACGATCGACAAACAGACACGCACATGCACGCGCACTTTGCACCGCCACGATTCAACAACGCCACGATTCAACACCGCCACAGTGCTTCGACGCCACACACACACCCCCTTCACCCGCCCGAGAGCCCCGATTGGTTCACAACAACCTTATGATAGAGATCCTGAAACACACTATGCATCTATCTACTTACAAAACAAGAAAAACCAGTTCTTTGGCTCGACATAATGAATGGTCGAGATTGGAATTTCCATGTTACCCCCAAGAAGAAGGAAGAAACCCCCATCCAAGATGGTTAATTGAGATTCAAGGGAGTAGTAATAGTTATCTGAGATCCGATGCTAACCTTGCTGCCTAACAAATATAAATATCCATGCCAAACGCCACGCTAGCTAGCATCGATCGCCATTCATACATGCCTACAACCTCTTTCTTTCTTTCCAATGCGTTCCGTGGTTTGGTTTGGTCTGGTCTGCACCCAGCACAGCAACCACTCTCCCTCCTCCTTCCCTCCTCCCTCTCCCACTCACAACCACTCTCGCAAAGATATTATTAAGATGCCCAGCTCCATACCAACAACCCCCTCTAAGCCCCCGCCCCTCCCCCACCTCTGAAAAGGCATCCCAAAAGAAACTAAGAATATGATCAAACCAAAAAACCCAAGATTCAAAATCAGATAATCGCCGTCCTAATCAACCCTGGCCCCCTCCCATCTCCCGTCCCCGTCCGCGCCAGCACTGGTCTCTCCGACCGACCCCGTCCTCCTCCTCCAGCCAGCGGCTGAAGCTCCGGACTCGCCGTCCCGCTCGCACTTCCACTCCCACCCCCACTTCCTCCCACACCTCTCAGATTCAGGTTCCCGATCCGACTCACGATATTACTCCCGACCGCGTCTACCGCCCCCCGCGGGCTGCTCAGACTCGGCCCTGACGGCGCTACCGCCTCGACTCTGAAGAGCTTGATCGCCGTCCCGTTCCATACCCCCACCGTCCCCTTCGCGACCTGCATCTCGGCCGTGAAAACAAAGGACCAGAGCAGAGATTCGTACCACCCCAATGAGAGAGGGGACCACTCGAAGTATTGGATGCGGATCGGTGAGGGATCGATGCCCGTGATCTGCGCTGTTTGGAGCGTGCTGACGATAGACGCTGTGGCGGTGTCCGTGGATGATCTTAGAGATGGGAGTGCAGGAGACAGTTGATCGATTAGCGAGAGGATGGTGTGGAGAGGGAGCTGTGTGAGCCAGGAGTCAATCCACTGAGAAGTTGGGTCGAATGACCCATTTTGAGAATAGCCTGCGGTGGCGTAACTGCTTAAACTGGTGGTGCTGTTTTGCCGAGAGAATGTTGGCATACCGGCTGGTGTCGATTAGCGAAGGCAAGAATCTCTAGAACGATATAAACTCACCTGGCATTTTCCCTCTAGCTTTCTCTGACATCCCTCGTAATTGAATGGGGACAGCATCATCAACGCTTGAGGATACAGAAGAAGCTCTTGAGGGTCGGTCTGGTGTAGAAGCTGCAGGGGTAGGATCATGCCCATCATCAGTGTCTTCGTCTTCGTCATCTCCAATTGCAAAGGTTCCATCTTCAGGTACATCGCTTAGAGCCGGTACTCGTGGATGACTTAAAGACGGACTTCTGATGCTATCGGCAGAATCTCTCTGGCTCTCCGAAAGGTCGTTAGGATCACCACCACGCTCCTTTCGGTGCCTATTTCGACGTTCGATTTCTTCCTGTCCACTTTCCAGCGTAAAGGATCGCAAAGCTGCAGAAAAGAGTAAGTACTGGGGAAAACACACCGGGGGCCATTTCCACTTGCCTTCAAATCGTTTTTTGTTGCGCAAGATAGCGTATACAAAATTTGGATTTCCTATATCAAATATAAGCATTCACGTCAGATAAACAACACATCCTTCTTCTCGAAAATGATTTGCCTGCTTACTTCGCGACCGAAAGCCTGACGAAGTCATATTGACTTCTGACCAAGGAGAATAACTCAGCCAAGCTCCTCTAGACTATGAGGTTTGGAAAGCGTTAAGGAATTTGGGGGCCAAAAAAGAGACCAAAAAACCCCGGAAAGGGGATATTTGTATAAGGGTCCGACGTACCAATAAACTGATGCTCAATAATAGCATTCATACTTTCCAAGAGCGATTGTAGTAAGTCGTGGTTGCTGTCATTCGCTAGTAAGAAACCAGGCGAGGACATTGAGGCAAATAACTGAAGAAGTTTTGTGGAAGCGGAAGTGCTGAGGCTTTCGAGGTATGCGGCAATGTTATTTATTACTGCTAATAATGCAGGGTAGATGGCTGTGAGCTTTCCTTGGCTCGATGTAATGATGTTGTAAATAGACTATAAACGATAAGTAAAAGGATTTCAACCCCCATTAGGCTCAACTTACATGAATAAGGAAATCGGCATATGAGCCTTGAAAGTTTTGTAGCCTAATTGACGGTGGTAGAGTTTCCTGAGCCTCGAACCGTTTATTGAGGTTCTTTCCAAAATTTGGCTCGACACTGAGGGTTTGCAGTAAGAAAACACACATTCGCACCACCCCCTGCTTCGAAGCGTCGAGCTTATACTCGATAGCATAAAATATTATCAATACTAAGAAATCATGGGAACGGCCAGTATCAATTATGAAAGACCGGAAACGCTTGTTGCATTGTGTGATTTCCCAGAAGAGCATAATCATTTCAGATGTGCACTTCGTTGATTGTTGTGCCCCGGGAATATAGGAGGTGCTCGCATTGAGAGGCTGGTTAAGAATTCTTGTCATTCCATCCACTATGAACTGGAAATCTTGCGGTCGGTGCAAGCGTCCGAGAAAGTGACGAAAGTAATCTTCAATGTTGTCAATTTATTGTCCTATTGCGAGTGTCGAGGGATACTTACTTTTTTTAACGTGCGCTGGATCAGATTCGGGTATTGGGTACAGAAGAATCGCCAAGAGAAACTACAAATATTAGAACTTATCCATGGTGTCGAAGTCAAGCTCTTAACTAACCTGCAACGCATAGGTTACTAGTATTTGCTTCGGATCCTTGAATACTTGTACGTTGTAAGGCACCCTCCAAGACACCGGATTGTACTTCAGAACCTAGATAACATTTAGCCCCTAGCCCCTTCTTTACCCTTTACTTTGTATCTTACCGTATTTAAAAGCGAGCACAGAACCGACAGAACTACTTGCTTATCGGGACATGTAACCATATATGTGATAGCCTTCACACCTTGTACTGGTAAAAGATTGGCAGACATATACATGCTCTGGCTTGTCAGGGTCAAGAGCAACCTTAAGATCTCCGTTCGATTACTTTCAAATTCCTTGCTGGTGCCAATCGATGTATTGCATCCAACGCCGCTTTGCCAAATGGCATACGTAACTTTATTCTTCGTATTTTGTGGCCGAGGTAACGTAAAATCCGCAAAAAATAGCATGTCAATCAGGGTATCGATCAATTCCTCCGCCAGAGGCTTGACCTCTTCGAACTCTTCTCCTGCAGCCTCCAGTTTCGCAAGCTCTTCCTGCGATTCGTCGAAGAGAACATTTCGGGCGAGGGCTGCCTTTCTGAAATGAGAGTTAGTCTGGCAATCTGCCATGAATTTCAAGTGTCCTACCGTGTCCTTTTTCTCCGCACGCCCCAGAAGAACTTGTCTTCCCATGATTGCAGTTGCTCGGCTTCGTAGATGTATGGCAGAATGCGGGTGAGAATTCTTATACAATTCAATGCATCCCTCTCGGGCGCAAACTCTGGGTCGGGGAACGATGGATGATGGCGTAGGATAAAGAGACGACTTGTGATGGCGAGGATGAGGGTTTCGAGGTTTTCCAGCGCTGTATCGCGAGTTCTCCTAATATCATTCGGCGAGAAAAGACTGAAGATGTCCTCGGTGGACTCTGGGAGCTCCCAGAACTATACAATATCTGATCAGTCTCCAGGAGGGAGAAAGGGCTTCTTCATGGCTAACTTACTGATGCCCAGTAAGGGTCATCTGCTGGGATGACTTTGTCCTCTGAGAGCCGGAAGATACCCTTCTTGAACACAAGTTTTGAGTCGGAGGCTCCCATCCTGATTTGCACCTGGCATCGGTGGTCGTGTTCTCGTACTTACGGAGGTCTAGAATCCGGAAGTAGATGGTAGTTGTCGATCAGGTCAAATCTAATCTAATCTTCACGTGAACCAACGCCAATGCAACTTTCAGGTTCCAGGACAGAATTACATCTGAACTAATCTTGCTTGGATGTTGAGCTTAGTGGGATGGAGGAATTAGTAAAGAAGGGTTTTATTTGAATCTATGTAATATTTCAAGGCAGCCTAAGTAGTGAGGTGCTGTCGTGCTTTCCAACCATGTCAAGTCAAGCGGTTGACTGCCAAATTATACCAAGCCTTGCTGGACACTTCCACCTCCTTACCTACGTGCCACAAAGTCACATACATTTTCACTGTATTCCCGAGACATTTCATATTCAATACAGCGGCTAAGGTCAAGGTCGGTTCATGGCTCTCCTATGCATCTTGTCTCGCATAGACAGCTCAAGGGTATCTCTTAAATCGTACACAGACCTAATAATACATACTCATCTACGAGAAAAGATGTGCACTCCCAGAGCTCCTCCTCCCCCGCTCGTAAAGCCACTTGCTGTTCAACCCAACATTTGTGCCCTTGGTAACCCCCGGAGTAGGTGTAGATGGCGTTTCTGGAATATTCATACGGGAGACATAAGGGCCGAGTGGACTTGGAGAACCATAAGAATTCCTTCTGTTTCCGTTTATCGATCCCCCAATTACCTTCTGCAACATTGGTCCTGAGCTTAGAGAGAACGATCCTGTCATCCCTCCCATTGTCGAGCCTCCCTTCTGTATCGACGGCGATCTAGATAGAGTCTCCTTGTTAATTGGCGAGCCACTCGATGGCGTCCTAGCATATCTTGGTGGGGTTATGTATTGCGATCCAGGAGTGGGCGGCGTCGAGTTCGGGGCCAATCCAAGAAGCTTCCGTTGAGCAGGTGTAAGAGGGATATCAGAGATATCATCAATCGTACGGAACAGCGGCAGACAGGCAACAATGATGTTATATACAAAAACAAATTGTATCAACCAGTAACCATATGTGGTATACTGATGTGGAAACAAGTTAGGCAAGCTAGAGAGAGAGAGTCAGTAGAGGTAAAACCCCAATTCTTCCATGAGGCCCCGAGCTTACTTATTCCTTAACACTTCGGCGCCATAGAATGCCATGAAGATGCCCCCCAAATTGTAGAATATATTCTTCAGGTTTCGGTCAGAAAAATTGGTTGCATCTCGTCGTTTCACGATCTCGTCCAGCTTAGGATGCCGCCATGTACCAGTTTGGGGAGTCGATGGAGCGCTTTGCGCGATTGGTGTTGACGGCCGCGCTGGAGTTGACATCTTAGCTGTCGTGCCCCGGTACTGTCAAAGGGAATCGGAGTGAAGGTAATGTTAGACGGAGACTGTACGCAAATTAGCAACTGCGTCTGGTTGTCGAATGTCAACAAAGCAGCGCGTTTGGACTCACCAGGCAATTTTGAGGGTGTCCTATAGTTTCTCGTCAGTAAGTCACTCGCTGCAGGTTAGTAGAAGCTTCGAAAGTCAGTGCGGATCCTAAGTTAGCATTGTTGAGAGTTGATGGGTCGCCAGCGGTGGATCGAGGGAGTTGTCGTCTGGGAGGCTGGAGATGATAGAATTACTTTGTTCATTAATTTGTGCCCACCTTGCATATCCTGCACAAACTACCGTCGGGCCACTACCACTAGCGTCGGCAGCATGGCTGGGCCCCTCCCGCACTTCAGGTCAGCCTCAATGTCAATGTGGACAACTTCACTTTCTCAAAGCATCAAGAAGTCATTCTGCTATTCTTCACCTCTGGCCCGGCATTTAATGGCTTGCATGCTAGTTTGAATTTTGATCTGATAGTGTCCATCATGGATAATCTGATGCTGAAGCTCGACCAGGTCGTCACCAGCGTCCTGAGAGAATGGGACCTTTCTACTTCCGCCATCTTCATTACTCTTTTTGTAACCTACGTCTATCTCATCATCTCGTCTCGCGATCCAGATACCCATCCCATGCTGCTGGCCCGGCAAGCTCAAGGCTCTCAAGTTAGACAAGAAGGGCAATCCGCTGTCTTCCGTTCGCACTCTGCGCCCCACGGCATCCCTCTGAATTCTGGACTGAACATCAAGGATCCCGGCGATTCCAAGTGGATGAGAGGACGAGATGGGGATCTAAGCGATATATGGAGAAGAGTGGTGGCCGGCGGTCTGGATCGCGAGGGCAAGGAGACTGGAGAGACTGGAAAACTATTAACAGTCCTAGGATCCGAAAATATCATAGAGCACAATCTAGGTAAGCTCAGTGGATGAGTTTCAAGAGGCAACTCTAACAATACTAGCTGATATAACTCAACAAATTAACTTGATTGGACAACACATCCAGCAGAATGGGGGGAGCCATGTCGCTATATACCTTCCAAATTCTATCGAGTTTCTAGCAACTCTTTTTGCCTGTGCCTTTTATAATCTCACCGTGATCCTCGTGCCTTACGATAAGCCAATCGACAAGCTTGTTGAGCTGTTGAAGAAATCGAAGGCTGACACAGTGGTGGCGGCTGCGGGCTCCTTCCCTTTCGATGTCATAACGAAGAGCTATCCGGCTTTGCGGCAATTAATATGGGTTGTTGACGAAGGTAGTAAGCATATGGATTGGAACGAAGTGCCAAAGGGTACGGGTGGGGATGTCAATGTTTCAACCTGGCAAGAGATTATCCAAGACCAAGGCCCAGATGCTGGAAAGGAAATCCCCGCGGTCGACAAACAAAGCGATTTAAAGAATGTGTTAGCATTTTGGCCAACAGGAGAGCTCGTCGAATTCACCCAAGCAAACATCATTGCAGCGGTTGCGGGCCAACTTAGTTCGGTACCAACATCTGAACGTATCACTCATGCTGATTTATTCCTCCCCGTGGATGCATTATCGACAATATACCCCCTAGTTCTTACTCTTGCAGCACTCTATTCGAATGCATCGGTTGCTTTGAACTCGGTAGCAGGCCGAAGCCCCGATTTAGTCCTTGCTACTCAAGGTGTTGCTCCCACTATTATTGTTGCATCTCCAGGTACACTTGCAAGGCTACATGTCGAGACGGCGGAAAAGCTAAACTCACAGTTTTACCATGTTGTCCACTGGTTCCAAACCAAGACTCTGGTTCAATACGGTGTCATGCCTATTGCATCAGTATTTTCTCGCATGTACGACTCACTGCGCCCGATTATTGGCACCACGCCGGGGAAGTTGCGTTTGATCTATACCTTCGAGCAAGCCGGCGCAGAAAGTACTCCTTTAAGCGCAGCAACTCTATCGGACTTGCGGATCTATCTTGGTTCTCGGATCATCTACGCCCTAACATCGTCAAAGGTTGCTGGAGCGGTCACTCAGACCGGTGTCTACGATTACAGATTGGACGACGGATCCGAGAAATATTCACACTTTGGTGTTCCCGTAACCAGTGTTGAAATATTTTTGAAGGATACCAAGGATCACAAGACGACGGCTGAAGAGTCTGCTGGAGAGGTAAGAACCAAGTGATCCTGACATTGGCTCTGTATTAATATTTATTCTAGATTCACGCACTCGGTCCAGCCGTTGTTGGAGGAGAGGCGTCTCTAGGTGTTGAGGGCAAGATCAACTATGATCACACATTATCACTTTTATAAACCCATTAGAATAGATAGAAACCAATAAGTTACATCTCATGACCTCCCATTCCATGACAATTATATCAGCACTATGGACTTCGAGTCCAAGCAACTCGCCATAGCTTTCTATTTATCTAAATTGAACAGGAGGATATATTATTATATCGCGGATTTAAAAGGTAGTGAAAGTTAGGCAAGGGTTAGTTCGAGAGATACTCAGCTGGGTAAGAGAGGAGATTTGGACGGTTCATCTGTAGGATAATGGATATATTGAGAGTTCAGCGCTTTCCCATTTTTGAAAGCAAATAAAAGTCTTTAGGAGCAAGATCTAAATGATCTCCGTTTCATAATACATATCCGAACAAACCGCCCAACATTTCTGGCGCCAAAAGCTGCGGACACTTGAGCCATGGGGCCTAGAGCATATACAGGTGAAGTTAAGCTTATACTTAGCGATCTGCGAGTCTGTTTTCTTCGTTTTGAAGGCTTGGGCTCGTGTTATATCAACTGAGTCCAACATTTTTTTATCGAAAGGATGGACGATTTAATGGATTATCCTAGAAGTCTTGTCTAGACAAAGTTTCCCTAGAATACTTGAAGTTTTGGCTAATTTCCCAGAGCGCGCATACTTCCTTGCTGTATTCCCTACTTTCTCTCAAGATCAAACGCTTTATATGACGGGTTTAGAAACAAACTATAGAGTTATTGAAGGATGGAAACGAGCCTTCTGTATTTAACTTAGATGAAGCTGTACTCTTTTTCAGTTACCAGTGTTGCCTAAATTCGCTCTAGAAACACTCTTCGATGCTTCTCAGACAGGAGAGCGGTTTTCTAGCAAAATGCTAAAGTTTACCTCGCCGAGCTTGCAAAATAAGACGATTCTCGCTTCGAATTTCACGTAAAGCATATCCATGGCAATTAAAAAGCTTAAAGCATTGATTTGCATGATTTCTCGTCCTAATAAGTTGAAGTTATGCTATTGACTGAATTACAAACACTGGGAATAATAGGCATTAGAATATGTGCACGTCGACCCGCTCACACAAACCGTACCCCCAGTCCACCCAGACCCACCACACTGCCCATACTTCGCCACAACCGCCCCCGTACTCGAACTCCCCGCCGCCGTCGAAGTCGTCACCTTTGTCGAAGTCACCAACGTCGACGAACTGGTCACTCTCGTAGAAGTCGACCCTGCCGCTGAAGTTGATGGTCTCGTAGAAGTCGTCGGCGGCTGCGTCGTCCCTCCGGTCCCAGAACCCCCGTTTTGACCGGCCCAGACGGCCGGTCCCGGCACGGTGTAGTTGTGGAAATCGGTGTAGATGTTGACCGTGTACCCGGGCTCCGTGCCGGTGATGAAACCCGGGATGGAGACGAGAGGGCTCGGGGTGCCGGAGCCGCCGTTGACGACGGTGATCTGGGCGCATGAGATGTAGAATTGGGGGATCCCGGCGGGGTAGGGGTTGTGGATTGCTAGTTGCTGGATCCGGAGGAGGTAGTCGCCGCTTGGGACTGCGGTGGGGATGGTGTAGCTATATGTTTCTTTGGTTTTGTCAGTGCGGGTTTTGGGCTGGGGGGAGTAGGACGAGTTTACGGTATAGCGGCCATGTTGAAGATCCATCTGCAAGAAAGGTTGGACCGAGATCTAGAATCTTGAACCAGACTTGGCCTGAGCCATCGAAGTCTACTGCTGCTCCGGGGGCCTTGGCCATGTACCTATCTGGGTTAACTGTCTGTGTCAAGCAGATGGGATAGAGACATACATTGAGAGTGGTCCGTCATGATATACAGCAATGTCCGCTGTGAATGAGAATGCATCTCCAGCGTTGACGGTGATAGTTTGAGTTGTGCCTCCTTCTTCGCCTCCAACATTGCAACTATGTCTGTTAGTTTCTCATACTCCTTGCTAAACTAATAATTTACTAACCGAAGGTCACCAGAGGTCAGATCTGTAACCGGCGAGTTGTTATTTGTATTCATTCTAATATATTGATAAACGGGATACTCGATTCCACCATGTGTAAACCGTTCGAAGATATCTGCAATAATTTAGTACCACATTTCCCCTCTACTGAAACTACTTACAGTGACATGATACCCGCGTAGTCAAAACAGTCAAAGCAAAAGCAAGAGACAGAGGATACCTCATGTTGTCAAAGTATTGTGAAGATAATCCAAGGACAGACCCAGAAGTAAAAAGTCGAAAGAGGTCAGATACTCTCCATGAGGATAGAGAAGAGAGCTAAACTCTTCATATACCAATTTCCCCTCCTAACTCCCGCTACCCCATCCGATACCCATCACAAGCCACCACCCAAAATCAACCTATTGTCCAAATAACCAAGCTCCTTACACAAGACACTCTATTCCTCACCTCTCCAATATAAAAGCGTCCAAATTATTGGACACCCAGAATCAAGTGATACGGTACAAATCTCCAAATTGCGTTTTCCTCACCTAATTCGCACGCGGAGCAATATGCATGTAACCACTGCCATCGTCAAATCGGGAATGTGGGGAAGCGGAGGATGAGCAGCGCGCAAGTGCAGCACCGATCGGTTAGTGTCCCATGTCGGATCTGGGTTTATCGATTTGAAGCTTGGAAGCCATTGGGAGGGCTGGAGGTAGACCATTCCCTTTATGCTGTTCTAAATCAACCCATGAATATAGGATTCTCTTACTGTACGACACAAAATGGTTGTGATGAACAAACCACCTCTGACTAAGATATAAGCTCCAGGCCAACGTAAGAAAGCTCGAGATTAAGGTTCAGAGTAGAGTCGAACTTTCCCATGGATTAAAGGTGCGGGGCCAACGGCCCGCAAAACTTAATTACACTTCATCTATGCCCTTGTGACGATTCGCTTGGGTGAATCCGGGACTTTATATTAGCAGATCAGCCAGAATTGAATCTCGTGCTTATTACATCTTGGCACTTCCACGACGGAACATGATATGCGAGACTTCAGACTGGCCGTCACCATGTAACTTTTGCCAAAATGGTTGTCAAACTTGTCAGAAAGATTTAAGTGATAAAAGATTTCGATGCAAGGGGAAAGAGGAAGCGTTGGGTACGTCATGTGATTACATAAACGAGTTGACCTCTTGAGAGGGTAGCTAGGTAGAGAAGAAAGCTTTGTAGAGAGTCATCAGTCATTGAACCCATTACCCAGCTTGTTTAAACAAACAACCCAAAAGCACAACGCCGCCTAACCTATATCCAGGTCATTAACATCCTCAACCAGCAAACAAGACAAAAGCAGAAAATCAAACACCTCCCATCTCTGTATCCTCATCTTCACCCCCATCCCCATCGCTTAGCAATGCCTCCACAAGGCTATCCCTTTTACCCTCCTGCTTTATGGGGCTCCCAACTACAGTCTCCTCGCCATCATCACTCTCCTCCCCTTCTTCCTCTACCTTCACCTCCTGCTCTTCCCCCTCCACAGTGTTCAACACAACACTAGGTGTAGGCGTCGCACTCTCCCTCCCCCTCCCGCTATCTCGACTACTAACACTCGCCCCAAACCCTCTGTTATCCTTCTCTGCATCATCCTCCTTCAAAGTATTCACAATCTTCCCTAATGAAACATGAATTTTATACAACGAATTCCGCCCTGTAGCATCTGGTATCAATTTATCGTCGATGGCAGTAGAAACTAGAGCGTATGTTTCGCGAAGGAGCTGTGGAGTCGACGTGGCTGAGATATGTAGTTTTGCGAGAAGCGGCGAGAGCGATTTCTTCTCCTCGCGAGGAATTCCGCTCGCTAGTCTCTCCAAAATATCCGAAGCGAACTGTAGATGCACGTCCCCTGGTACATCCTTCTTCTTCGCGTCCTCGCTGATCCCTTGGTTCGCACCATAGCATTTCCGAGGATCCGTCCAATCAACTAGATGAGCACCAATAGTACCCAAACCCACCATCTCCACCTCTGCATCCCCATCATCATCTAATGTCTCCTGGACCTCGAAGAGTTTATGCAGAGCATCGAGTGCGACTTTCTGCATCCTCGATTGATTTTCTTTTCGTGAGTAACTGTAAACGGGGAGGAAGTAAGATAGCGTTTGACGAACACCTTGGTTGCCTGCCGTGCTGGGATCGAAATATAGAACCACAAGGGTTTTGAGAAGATCATCAAGTGCGGGAGAGGTATCTGCTATTACCCGGCCTAGCATCAGCTTAGAGACTGCAACCGTAGCTGCCGCTTGCACTTCTGGGGCCTTGATGCCAGATTTGAGGGCTTTGAGGTAGACTTTGAGAAGAGTCGGATTAGTATCTAGGAGATGGGCACCGTGTTGGTTTAAGATATCAGTGAGAATCTGGAGTGCGGTTATCTGCAGGGCTGAGTGACCTTTGCTAAAAAAGTGCATGAAGAGGGTCAAATTCTCTTCGGCGAGGGACTTGTCGAGCAGAGAGCACAGTCCTAGACAGAGCAGCCCTCTCTCGCGAACTGGTGCCTCATGAGAACGAACTGCAGGCACAACAAGGTTGTTGAGCATGGCGACTAGATCTACATTCTGTTGAAGATTGCCTTCGACGTTTTCGAGCATGCATTGGACAATATGGAGGCACTTCATATTAACCATGATTTCACGAATTGCCTTTTCTCGATCCTCCTCTTCGGTCTTCTCGGACTTTGCGGACCTGGCTGGAGTACCCTCTCCACTCACTTCAGATTTTGCAGAGTGAAAACTCTCGTCTGCATCTTCCGAAGCAGGCTCGTCCATGATAGTGTCATGAACATCAGCCACAGCTTCGAGGACAACACTGATGAACTCTCTCTCGCCTGCAGCATCACCAGCACAAATTCCTCGAAGGACCTCAACTGTGAGCTTGGTCACCTCTTCGGGTAGGTCTGGAACGGAGAGAGACTGTCGTAAAAGGGCGAACATTTTCCGGCGTCCAACCTCATCCGAGTAGTCTAGTGTTTGAGCAATGTGTAGAAGCTGCTCCACAATGAACTCCTGCTCAACGGTATCTTCCTCCTCCTCATCTTCTTCGAGCTCTTGCTGTGCAACCCGCTTCATTGCTTCGATTAGAACGGTGATATATCGTTGCAAGTAAAAAGCAAGCTTAGTGACTTCCGGCATCTTCGCTTCGATTAGAGCCTCAAATTTGCCGTCGCCCTCATTCCTGCAAAAGTCATTGAAACTTCTTGCCATGAAGACGGCTTCCGCGGTTAAAGTGTCCCAGAAACTATCATCAAACGTGACTGCGTCTCTGTAATCAGGACGGCCTTCCCAAAAGCCCTTCATAGCCTCTAAAGCAACTCCGTTTTCGACTCCAGAATTTACAACGTCAATACGCTCCAAGAGTTCAAGTAAACCATCAAAACTAGGTGGCTTAGCTTCTCCCTTAGCCGCTTCATCACCCTCCGTCCCTTCAGCTTCGGCTTCTGCAGTCCCAGCACAGTCTTCAATCCATCGTTCTCGAAAGAGTTTCCCGGCAGCTTTACGGACATTTTCGTCTCTGTCTCGGAGACCCCATCGAAGTAACTTTTCACGCATAGATAGGGACAAATGTCTGAAATCACCGAGTGCTGGTAGAAGGCGAGAATAGAGTGCTCGCCGTGTAGCAGGATCCTGGTCTCTAGCCCGTTCAAGTAGATATGGTAACGTATTTGGAAGTATTGGTAGGTTAACCAATAATGACCTCCGCACATCGGCACTTGGGTCGTTTTGAAGAATATCCAGTAGCCTATCAAGCAATCCAGCTCCAGAGTCATCATCATCACTATCCTCGGCCTCCCCATCAGCTTCATTCCCCGCCAACCTACCGAGTCCCAAAACAGCCTGCACCCGGACCATGGCTTCCTTGTCATGGACCCGCTTGAGTAGTCCATGCCGAAGAAGTTGAAAAAGGTCATCATCGATAGCTTCCAAAGAGTTGATGATGTGCGAGATTAGTTGAGTAGACCTGTACCGCACGAACTTTTCCTTGCACGTAAGCAATGGGAGAATGGTATTCATGAGTTGCGACGTAAGCCTTGTACTCGGCGTCTCGATCATAACGCCGGCATCCTGATCAGCCTCTGGCACAAGCTCATTATCCTTCTCGTTTGCATGCTTCAAAAACAGGCCAATAAATCTGATTGCCCTTTCTCCAACACTCTCACTCTTTTTCACTGGCATGATCCTCAGAACACATCTTGTAAATTCGTATCCAAATTGCTCCTCGTCGAAATCTTCTGCTCCAGTTTTGTTCTTGTCACTCGTCGGCTCATAGCAACAAGCTTCTTGAATCTTGCGTAGATTTATTACTAGCTTTCGGTGACCGGCTGTAGATCGTTGCGCATCGCGGAAGATGGAGGACACTTGCACACGCAAATCATTTTCTGGGGTTTCTTCTGGAGCCTCAACGTATGGTGTAGATATCCTCGAGGCAGTCGATGCGCGCGAGTTCAGTGTTTGCACTGAGGATTTATGGGAAACGGCTGCCGAGGTCCTCGCGGATCGTGTAGATACCCGGCCAGGCATTTTGGAGGGTTGTTTAAAGAATCAGGCCTTCTAGAAGAGGATTCCCGAATCGTGTATATTCGCAAGTCGTGATGCAAAGCTGTGGTTGTTGCGTTGTAATGCTAGATTGTGGATTTGGCGACGCGTTTGTTGTGTTGTGTTTCCCAATCAAGTCCGGCTCCTCCAGCAACCAAAAGAACAGACCGCCTTGGGCAGAATACAGTTACCCGCTCCCGGATGGCGACATCGATCACCAAGCATATAAAGAAGAACACAGCTCGTATGCTTCATCAATTGTATTATAATGTTCCGCCTTGGGGTACGAACGTTTGCTACCACGGCCAGGAGGGCTGTGGAGACAGCAGCCCAAATGGAGAGCCCAAATCAGTACGGAATTAGTATCGCAAAGGCGCAAGGAATTGTCAAAGGTCTAACTGGAGGTGGGATGAGCCCCTCCTTCAATTTCAGAACGAGAGACTAACAACCGCCAGCCATTGGAAACACCCCGTTGATCAGACTCAACCACATCTCAGACGCAACTGGTTGTGAAGTCCTAGGGAAGGCTGAATTTATGAATCCGGGAGGATCCATCAAAGACCGCGCAGCCCTCTACGTGGTGAAAGACGCCGAAGAGAAAGGCTTACTCAAACCTGGCGGTACCGTCGTTGAAGGCACAGCTGGAAATACAGGAATTGGTCTTGCACACGTTTGCCGGTCGAAAGGTTATAAGCTAGTCATTTACATGCCCAATACACAATCGCAAGGAAAGATCGATCTCTTAAGACTGCTTGGTGCAGAGGTCTACCCGGTCCCCGCAGTAGCCTTTGACAACCCGGAAAACTACAATCACCAAGCCAAACGCCATGCAGATCGATTGGAAAATGCCGTATGGACGAACCAGTTCGACAATATCGCCAACCGAAGAGCGCACATCGAGACGACAGGTCCCGAGATCTGGTACCAAACAAAGGGCAAGGTAGATGCATTCACCTGTGCTACGGGAACAGCCGGCACACTTGCTGGCATAACTAGGTACCTAAAGACGGTTTCAAATGGAAAGGTTAAGTGCTTCTTAGCTGATCCGCCCGGGAGTGTTCTCCACTCATACATCAGCTCCGGCGGCAAGCTCATTGAGAGGTCTGGATCTAGTATCACGGAAGGAATTGGCCAAGGCCGAATCACAGATAATCTAAAACCCGATATTGACCTCCTGGATGGGTCGATGTCCATCAGTGACGAGAAAAGTATTGAGATGGTTTACAGATGCCTAGATGAGGAGGGCTTATATCTTGGGGCCAGCTCATGTTTGAATGTCGCAGCTGCCAAGGAGGTCGCAGAAAATTTAGGAAAGGGGCATACAGTAGTCACAGTTCTCTGTGATGGGGCATACAGATATGCTGATAAACTATTTTCGAAGAAGTGGCTGACGGAGAAGAAGCTGCTTGGCGCGATACCAAAGCATTTAGAAAAGTATATTGTACTTCCTTAATAGTTCTACATATAGAATACATGGTCATGCCCCAACTTACGCCTCTTCTGATGGCTTTTGTGTGCCAAACAGGCTGTTGTATACTGTCAAGCCTCTTCTCGGGGCCATTTTCGCGTCTGCCGGGAGGGTTGCAACGATATCTGCGATGACTTTTTCCTGGGATTTCACCACATCCAAGACCTTCTCCTCCAAGTCTGCTATTCTTGTCCTCAGGCCCTGAACATCTTCGGACGCTGAATCAAGCAATGTTTCCGTGGTCTTCATTCCATGCAGTAACACTGACTTCTCGGCTAACCAGAAGCTTGCAATAGCACCTTCTGATGGTTTTATCTCCCAAGGGAGACTCATGAACTCATGGAGGTATTTAGCAACCTTTCCGTCCTCGTCCTTTCCGTGTAGATGCTTTGATGCTCGAATTGCGGCGAGATCAAGTAAAGGCCCGATGACAGTGTATCGGTATCTATCAGCCTCATATTCAGGGTCGACTTTATATTTTGGATCTTGTATCATATCTACGACCATTTCAGCCCACGAGAGTGCCTTCTTGGTACCCGGAGCATTGAATTTGGCATCTAGAGCTTTGCTGTGCATTGCCATCATGACCTCTTGGAGCGCAGTCGTCGGTCCAGCCCTCGCCTTCGCATCTGGCTCGAGAGTAAAGCCACTGTCAGACGCACATCTCAAACACTCTAGAATAATATCTTGCCGCTTGTGCATCATGGCACGGCGTATGATCCACGCCCTAGTGGACGATAGCCAAGGAGCGGTGGAGTCTTCAATCTGTTCACGCTTCACAGCAAAAAGACTCTTCGTAAAATCGGGTAGGATATCAAAATCCCTTTTATGCATGGCTTTCACGACAGGGACGATGAGCCTA
Source organism: Ascocoryne sarcoides NRRL 50072 (assembly GCA_000328965.1). NCBI lineage: Eukaryota > Fungi > Ascomycota > Leotiomycetes > Helotiales > Gelatinodiscaceae > Ascocoryne > Ascocoryne sarcoides. The sequence goes on along the minus strand of KB205947.1, from coordinate 537,584 downwards.
TGAACCGATCGATAATGAGCAGTTTGTGGGATATGTCGAAGTCTGAAGTCTTCACCATGAATTGAAGCAATCACCTCTTCCTTTTCGAGCTCCCCCTTCTTTGTTGGGGAGAGAACAAGATTTTTCTGTATCTGACTGAGATGTCTAGGCATAATATAGTTCAAGCGGATGTCGTCTACGAGTGCTTGGAGCTCGGGGGTCGAGGCAGGCTTAAATTTTGGAACGGGGCCTGAGATTATTAGCATTGTTTTCGAACGGAAAGGGCACCACTCTGACCATTGATCAATAGTAAAGGAGAGCTTGAGAAAGTACGTTGCTGAAGCTGGGGAGTTGGAGCGGGAAATTTGAGGGCCCAATTGCGGGCACAGCGGAGCCCAGCAAAAGGAGCGCGACTCATGTTGAATAGGTGAAGATCTATCCAGATCAATTGGTCAATGGAGGGTGTTGATGATGCTGTTTAACGGTTGATAGTTCCAGCTGTGAAATTTCCCATGTTGATGAGAAGGCTGAGACTAGAAAGACTATCCAATCAAATTAATCAAATCGTGATCCGACAGCCTTGTGTGTTTGCCTCGGGAAGAGGGCAGAAATCTTGTCTTACTTCCTTTACACAATATCTTTTTGTGAGACTGGTCTTATACATATATGTATCTAACAATACTTCATTGAGTTCAGATAGGTAAAAATAAAGGTATTAAATGCATTTTACTCTGTAGACATACTTACTCACGTGTATGATGACTAAGCTCAGACTGGCAGCTTCAAATACACAACGTCCATCCACCTATCTTTCCTCCTCTATCCTCTCATGGCAACCTCAACTCCCACCATGCGGCCATTGAGCTGCTGGAAGTCGCTATTCCAGCGCGCAAGGCAATGCCAAGTCACCACGAGGTCATTGACAACATACCACAAGTCCCTGCCCTTCTCCAAGTACCCATTACCACTACCTCCAGATCTTCTTCCACAACCCCATAGTATGCCTCTCGCACCACTTTCAGTACAAGAACTAACATCTTTCTAGTCAACAAGAAAATTAAAGTTATTCCCCCCCCACCATCCCTCGCCGTAGCCTTTAAAGAGCCCATAAAAGAACTCACCAATTCTCAAATCGCCATCTTGGATCCAACCGGTGCGCGCACCAACCTTTTCTCGAAGAAGAACCCCGAAGCCGCCAAAGTAGGAGATATTCTGCTCGTGCGGTTGAAAACGGGCGATCCCTTTGCCGGGGTGTGCATCAATATCCGTCGGCGAGGAATCGATACCGGGATCCTGTTGAGGAATCAATTGACGAGGGTGGGTGTGGAAATGTGGTATAAGATTTATAGTCCGAATGTGGAGGGTATCGAGGTTGTGCAGAGACGAGAGAAGAGGGCTAGGAGAGCGAGGTTGACATATATGAGAAAAGCGAAGCATGATTTGGGAAGTGTGCAGAATATTGTGTTGGCTTACCAGAGGACGAGGGTTGCAACACGCGGGGGAAGTGAGAGTGGAAATAGCAAGGGTGGCACAAGGAAAAAGTCGAAGAAGAGGTAGAGCAGATGTATGATGTATAGAGTAAATGTGCATGTTTTGTCCAAGTTAGGGATGGACGAGGCTTGGGCCTTGTATATCAAATGTTACGTACTATCAGTTTTAAAGTTTTATACAAGCATTTTTTGGTCTGGTATGAGCTTACTTTGGATTTTGAATATGTCGTGAGGTTGTTAAAATATCTTGGGAATCATTATCATGCGTTTGAAGAATCTCATAAAGTCATCCAGGCTAAAGTACAATCTAGAGTAACTAGTCTGTTCGGCCTTGATGAACGCTCCCTATCCTAGCTTCCCTTGTTTGTCCCCTTTACAGCCCAGAAACGCCCTGACCAGGATTGCTATGAATTAATATCCACAGAAGCTGCAAGAGTCTGAAGCCGAGCTGCCCCAACCATTACAGCGGCCACAATTCCTGCACTGAAGAGATGTCCCTTTCAAAGCCGTCGTAGTATTCAAGACCCCCTTCAATACTTCAACACAAAGATTGCCACGGCTTTCCATTAATTCCATAAACTCGCCACGATCCAACAAGGCTTTAATGTTAGTCATAACCGACTCTAACACCACATCCCTCAGGTTTCGATCTGTATCAACGGTGTTCTCCCACAGGAGGTCTGCGGCCTTCGAAAATTCTGCACAGTTCCAATGCACCTTGACCACTTCCTCGAATTTCTCTTTGGCAAGTTCTTTCAAGCCTGGAATATTGTATGTATCACCCGCGATATACACTTTGACGTTGAAAACTAGCTTTGGACGCTCGAGGCGAGAAGAAATCTTGGCTTCTGCGGCATCGATGATATCGAAGAATGTTGTTTTCCCAAGTTCCTTTGTCTTCTTTCCGAATGACCTCGATAGCCTACTGTCAGCTTCAGCTTCAGCAGGTGTCACCAAAGAGCTGCTTTCTCCCAAAGTTGGATCGACTAGAGATTTTGGGCTCTTGGTTGAATTGAATTCGTTGTCGGAGTCGTCATAATCGCTCGTGTAAAGGTACTGAACCATCGCCTGGATCACAGAATGTTCGTCTGCAGAAAGGTCAATCTCTCGCGAAGTCGCTTCCTATGCTAATATCAGCATTACAAAATATCGTCTCTCGATGCCCATGACGTACTTTGAAATTTCCATCGATGGCAGCCGCAAGGACTGGCGATCTGGTACAAACGATAGCACGATGGACTTTGAATTCTGTCTGTTGGCATCGGATTGTCATGTCGCTGTACTTCTCGGACGTCAAGAGCCTGCGTTTTGTCAGTGGAAAGAACTTCTGTTGTTCAGCTCTTTGGATTCGGGGTTTGCATACCCTTCGATCGAGGATAGTGCATCTGCCGTATTTTTCATCTTTGCTGTATCGGATATCTGTGCTGTATCTTCAATGGTTGTTGTCTCCTTGATAGTTGCCTTGTTACCCTTCTTCTTCGGTGCCATTTACCGGTAACCTCTAAGGCAACGAGGAAAAACAAGCAAGAAAATAAGAAGGCGAGAGAAATGATTATTCAAGTAAAAGCAAAGGCTAAAATTGAATACGGGAGGAACGTTTTGGCTTTGTTACGGTGAACTGTGAAGAGGATCTCCGATTCTACTTTTGTGGTGGTGGTGGTGGCAAACGCATAGCTGCATCCCACAGGAAGGTTGCATCTAAACATGCATGCAACATAGGCTTGTCGGATTGGATAATAATTTTCTAGTTAGTTAAGAAAAGAAGCTCCTTATCGCGGCTACTTTAACAATCAATTTAAGCTGGCAGTGTGGAGAAAGAGGATCCATTGGTCCTGGTCGGATTATTAGCCAGGCTTGTGGTCTAAACTATAGATCAAGTCTGTCAGTGATCCCGTGACCAACGAGTAACTATAAGACGCCTAGAATCGGCCAATCGCTGAGCTTAAAGGAAATCCTCGAAAGTGATAAAGAACTGCGAAGGAGACAAAGGATCATGTTTCGTAAGAGACAAGCAATTAATTCTGTATGTGTCCGCTATGATAATACAATATCGATCCAACTCTTACTACTACTGCCATCTTGCCTCTGTACTCGGCTTGTGGCTCTGATCTGATCGGTTTGGTTGACGCCTGAGGTATCGTAGTTAGTTGGGATGCCAGTTGGGCTTGCACACTAGGAATATCAACAGAGAAGCTCTAACTCAAGCCCCTCACGTCTGTGGTTTTCTACTCTATTTCTATACGAGATTCCCAAAGAAACTGGATCTGGGTCGTTTTATAATATCAAGTCGATTCTGTATCTAGCCACCCATTAATATCCGTTTCGCTTCGGACCCCCCAATCCAACGTTGTTCTGCCTTCTCTAGGAAGGATTTCTCTGTCCACTGTATAAATGACTGTGTTCTTGCTTTTGTTTTGGTTGTATCTTTTTCCTTTTCATATGTCTCTGTGAATCAATCCCCTTTGCCCAGAAATTTACTGTATCATCCATCCCATGTTAGATGACACCTATCCTCCCATTTCCTATGCCACCCAAGATCCCGCCCTGCCAGCAATCCCACTAAATCAAGTCCCAGATCCCCATTCTTCTTCAAGAGCTCCTGAAATTCCTCATAGTCCAAAAGATTATTTATGTATTCATGGGCCATTCGAGCAACCTCGTCTGCCATTTCTCGATCAGATTCCACCTTATTATCAAACAAAACATCTGCGGCTTGAATAAACGCTAATCCCACAAAGCTAGAGTTTGCAAAATTCCGATATTTTGCTGTGGCTAGCCTCTTGAGATCTGGTATATCATATTTATCGCCGAGAATGTACATCTTGGTGTTGAATAAAAACCGAAATGATCCAAAGGGTTCAACCGAGTATCTTTTGCCAACTTCGAATGGGTCCGAGTGATGAACAATGCTGTTTTTCTTTACGTTTTTTGTAGACGGTTCTTGGCACTTCTCTATACAAAACAGCGCCTCTTCGGACATCTGCGTTTGAAGCTGCGATGTTGACCCCAACGTTTCCGTTTCTATCTCCCCCGCTAAGACAGCATCCCCATCATGGTTATCCCCCTTATCATCGTAGTCCCCAGTGTAGAGGTATCGAATCATAGCCGTAACAACCCCAAGCTCATTGTCGGAAAGGTCAATTTCACCAGTAGTTGCCTCCTTTTCTACTTATTAGTTTTCCCAATTCGTCTCCGATAGACATGGTCAATACCTTAAACCCCCCATCAATCGCAGCCGCAAAGACAGATGACCGAGTGCAAACAACGGCGCGGTGAACTTTGAATGCTCTCTCGTGGCACTTCAGAGTCAAATCAGAGTATTTCTCGGACTTCAGCAGCCTGGACATGTCGATCAGCATCTTCACACCCGAGAGTTTCAAACCCAACATACCCTTTAATGTAGATAGCGGTATCAGCCATGCTTCAAACCTCGTGTGATAGAGAGCTCGAAGTTGCGAGTTCGTTGGAGCCCCCGAGGAATTTGACTGAGAAGGAACAACATATGGATGCATCATTTGCCAGCCTTCTGCGGGGTGAGAGTGGCCAGCCAACCAGTCTGCATGTACATATATTACAGAGCGAGCATTCTGATTGGCCATATGTTTTCTTGTGTAACTACAAAAGATCCTCTAATTGGTAGAACAGCCACCTTCAAAGCGGTTAGAATTAAACTCAGGACTATATTAGCTTCCGGCAGTGCCGTGGCAGTTCCAAGCCGGGTTTCCCGGTTTTCGACTAATCACGAGTGGCAATACCCGAAATTTGATTGCCGGAGTAACCGCATACCCGAGTCTCTACGATGTAAACTGAGTGAGTTGAAACCGACTGTTTTCTGCACAGCGCGAAACTAAGCTAATTCAGTACCGACCTTTCATTGTCAAAGTCAAAAGCATGCAATCTGAAAATACATACCGCTCGAGAGGTGGTAGTGTACAATCAAATTCTCTGACAGCGTGAGCAGGCAAGCAATCGCATTTGGAGGCAATATTTCTCGTTAGCTATTCAGTAAGAGAGAACCTCTTTGAGTACTCTAAGCAATGCTTTCTCTATCATTGGGCAACCCTCATGAATTCCATGTTCACCGTGCAATACCACGCACGTTATCGATACAAATTGAACCATTCACCCTACCTAGTCTCGTCATACCAGCATTTAAATCATTTTCCCAACCCCAAAGAAGCCTGCAAGACCTGCGTTGCGAACTCAGCATTATCCCTACAAAGGCAAACAAACTCCTGGTTTGAGAACAAGAACTTTGCATTTTGTCCCGCCGCATTAATTACTAAGGTGCGAAATGGATCTGGCGGACTTGTTTCTGGGATCCCATCGAAAATGATCTTCAAGCTCTCGATGAAGTAGTTAGAGAGGCTGGTTTCGGGGAGGGTATCGCGAAATTTGGTGAGAACTTGGTCTTTCAAGGACTGAATGTTGTATTTCTCAGCAGTGATGTACAATTTCGCCAATCGAGGGAGCTCCTTTGCATGAGTTGATGAATGCATGGCAGGCGTAGAGGGGACTACACATATTGGCTGTCTAGATGTGGCACCGAAAGCGGCAGGGGTTGAATGTGGTCTGAAATCTGGAGAAATGCTGGGAGAGCCGAACGAGCTAAATCGCTGAGACGGAGTCGTGTTGCTTGCACTACCGAAGATACTTGTTCGACGCGTATTTGAGCCACTTTCATTGCCCACTGAGCTCGTTGTAGGTGGCGTCGGAGAGAAAATGGAAGGACTGGAAGTAGCCGCTCTTGCAAAAGGATTAAACGACGCAGCCTTATCATTAGAAGCCAACCCTGATTCGCTTTTGATATGCTGAATTTGTTGATAGAAAAAAGGGGACTTAGGTGGAGCCGTGTCGATATTGATCTTTCCAGTGTAGAGAAACTCAAGCATCAGATTGATCATCTCAGGATCATCCTCCTCTAGAATAACCTCCCTAAGTCCAGCTTCCTATTCGTGATTGGAGTCAGCTACGCGATCTGAAGTTGACAAGACACCACCTCTGCACTGACCTGTAAGTCTCCATCAATAGCTGCCGCCAATGGCTTCGATTGCGTGCACACAATATTCCGGTGAACCTTCCACTCGCGTTCCCAGCACTTGATAGTCAAATCGGAGTATTTTCCGTCCTTAAAGAGCCTGTATTTTGGCTGGTTAACGGCCCTGCATCACTTTCAGAGGAAAAGAAAATGCTCACGTAGAAAGGACGGAACACGAGCTGCAACTACTCGAAAACATGTTGGCGCCCGCGATATCGTGCTGTTGAGTTGTTAGTAAATACGAGAACGAAGTTTCAATTGTTGTAGTCAATCTGATCAAGGAAACAAGAAGCAAGTATGAGAATAGATGGAGCGACTAGATGGCTAGATGGAGAAGGTGCGACGGAAGCCCGCTTGCTTAAGCAGTTGTGCGTCTCCACCCGAGTCTACTCACAACTTACGTATACGCTTCAAGAGACCCGGCTAGTCCCGGTCTACGGACCTACGCATTCCGTCATATATAGCATTCAATAGCCAAACAGCTTCCAACTTCACAGAAGGCGCCGTGGTGTAGCGGTCAGGTCAAACTGTGCTAGTAAATCACCAAGGACGAGAGGGCGACGTGAATAACCCCGCGGGGTTTTGTAATCAGACACCTGTCATCATAACAGATCAGTTGTCTGACGAGTTTTTGCCTTTTTTACCCTTTTGTACTCTACATAGGTAGAATTTTCATTTTACTCTTTTTTTGGTCACCTCGCTTCAACTCTCGGTTATGCAAACTCAATATATAACTTCAAGATCTGGACACCCTACCTCATATTCACAGAACGCGATTGACTGAAGGTGCGAGGCATTACAACAGTTTCTCCTTCAGTAATCACAGCTCGTATATAGCACTATGTAACTGATCTAGCAGTGCCGTTCTGCGCATCCAGAACTTAGGTCTAAAACTGTTCGAGGAGAGCAGGTACTGTCAAAACAGACTTGATAAAGGTTCGGAATTTTCTCATGTTCATAATCAGATGCAGATAGCGTCGTAGAATTCAATTCGATAGAACATAAAAGAAACGTAAACTTGCGTCAGGGCTATTGCCGTTAGCCACTCAGAGTGGCGCATAAACTTCTCCTCTGGATCGGTCGGCATATATTGGGATTCGATTGATGATATGCTCTGAAATCTTTTTTGACCCATTACCAGCTGCAAAAGCCCACCTCATAGATTGAAGGCCGACACCTTGCGAGGTGGTATGCACTCCACGACCATCCACAAGCTTCGTTCGTATAGTATCTCCCTCTCCTAGACTTCTGGATTGAATAACTCCTGAGTAACGATTCCTATGCTATGCTCGCCAATTCAGGTTGAGTTAACTATATCCATGTATCTATATATCACTTAACCTAGCAACACATTTGAAATTCTCTATAGCATAACGGAGATTGACCTGCCGCCCGTTCATGACCACAGCCGAGTAGATGTTATTGTCGCTCCACCTCCTATACGTAGCACCACCTTATTTCAGCAAATAAGAGTGTCGGCTGTATAGTTACGACGAAGTTATTTCTTAATAGAGTCGAAGGATCGATCCGTATTTCTACAGGTTGATCCTCCTCCTCATCGCTAAGCGCAGTTTATTCCCAATTGGGACCAGTTTCCACGTGATCATATTCATGCCATTCCCTCGACTACTACAATTCACTTATAACCTATGAATATTCGCATCGTGATAGTTATAGATTGAAATAAAACCTTTGCCCCTAACGAAAGAAAGGGCAGCCTATGAGATTGTAGCAATATGTCTCCGGACTATGTCTTCAGGGCAAACGAGCTGAATCACCCTTACGGGGTGGTGGGTTTCGCCATTATCAATTATTTCTTTTTGCAATTGTTTTATATAGCCTTTTTAACTCTGGTGCCTAGGCCTGGGAAGATGTATTTTTTTAAGCTTAGATTCATCAAGCGAGTGCCTAAAATCGTATGTATTGGATCTGTTTCCATCATGTTCCAGTCCAACAGTCTATCTATGGAGAACACTAGCTAGGGATGTGCTACCATTTTCTAAGCCATCTCATCATCTGATCATATCAATATCATTCATACTCATCATTTCATCCTCGTCCTCACTTTCATACGTCTCCCGACTGACCAAGTTCCTCCCAGCCGCCCCTGCCAACTCCTCCACCAACCCTTCAGTGGTAAATAGAACTTTAACTACCTTCTCCTTCCCGCTTGTATCCTCCACAGCATGACATAAAAGCGTCACAAAGTCCTGAATACTCTTCCTCACAAGATCGCTCAAATGCTGGCCATCGAAAAGTTGCAATCCATCAACGATGCAAAACTGCAGCGGTGGCCCGACGGCCAAGATATCAGCTAGCAACTTAAGCGCTTCTGGCAGGACTGTCACATCTTCTTTCATCTTCTTGAAGCGTGAGGTCGAGAAATCAAGATCGACGAGCTGCGGCTCCAGAGTTTCGGGAATGGTCTGAGCGGCTTGGTAGAGGAGGCTATAGATCATCTTGAGGAATTCTTCTTCGGGGTCCCATTTGTGGCGGGGGTCGTACTGGATGAAGTCTACCATGACGGGGATGGCGACTCGTCGAAGGTTTCCGACCATGAATGCGGAGGTGAGGGTCGCTTGCCCGGGGTAGGAGACGTCTGCTGGGCCTTCGATCCAGAGAGCTTCGGAGGAGGTATTCATTACCCATTTGTGGACTCGAATGGAGATCTCGCTGTTAACTTCGACACAGTGGCTGGTATCAATTAAGTTATTGACGTCGCGCGCGGTCTGGAGATAGGGTTTGAGATGCTCGATATCGGCTAGGATCGTTTCCCTCGACCATGTTGGGGTGGGTTTGAAATAAGGAGGGGGATTTTCTTCATCCTGAATTCTTGCTATCAACGTGTGAGCTGGAAATGGATGTGGCCCCAGAGTTCCCCCACCCCCCAGCATTCCATGAAGAGCATTCACGGATGCAGCCAGAGCCTTGACATCTTGATCGTGTTGTTTGCTGTCCTTCGCCTGGCGGGCAAGAGACTGTTGCATCATAGCACCGAGATTAAGGAGTTGCCGCCTATTCATCTCGTCCTGCCTTCGACGATCTTCGGCCTTCACTCGTTCTGTGTATTGGCTCAAAGCCTGAAGTGTCCCTCGCACAGTTTTCTCCAGAAAGGAGGTTCCTAAAGATCGGGAAAGACGTTTCAGGGGTGATTGATACCATTCACGCATAATACAAATGAAAAATCCAAATAGTTCAAAATAGAACAATGAGATGTGATACCGGATGTAAGTTGATTTTGGGTGAGCCTTGATGACGAAATAGAAGGAGCGGACTTGATCTGATATATTATCGAATCCATCAGACAATTCGCTGACAATATCATCGTGTGTAACAGTGGCCTTGGTTGCTCTGAATCAGCCTAATACCGTCAAGACTTGAGGGACATTACCTTGACAATCGAGGAGAATGCACCCGTGAAGACCGAGGTGTACTTGTCTCCACTTGGCAAAAGGTCGAAGAGGTAGTTGTGATTATCAAGTACTTGAGCACTTGTGCTAAAGAATGCTTTCACTTTGCCAAACGTGGAACTCTGGTTCTTTTGAATCTGAGCTTGTGCCTTCTGAATGGCAAGCCGGGCCACATTCATATCTGGTTTCTGATTCTTCACTCCAACATTATCGTCCGGAATTTTGAGCTTTTCTTTGAATTTCACCCACGTAACCTCAAGCTCCTTGCTCTTGGTTTCAAGCTCTTCAAGTTTCGTGGTAGCCAGGTTATCGTAGCTTTATCTCATTAGAGAGTATATGTTTGGGAAAAGATGAAGTACTCGCTATCTCGGGTCCTGTCCGATCTCACCGAACAACCCTGTTAAACCTTCCTCTATTATATACTTCCCCCTCCTCTCTCGCTCCGCATCAGCATCGACTTTTGCAGCAAGACCCTTTGAGAGAGGCTCATCTTGCATTTCCTCTCGCACGATCTCACTATACCGTCGTACGATGAACAAATTTTCGACGTCATCTTCGGTTTTTGCCGCCATGTTTGTCGAAAGAAACTCCTTTGGGAGTCCTTTGGGAGATTCAATCAATTTGATGGGCAAGAGAATGGTCTTTTGCGCCACGTTGTTAATGTCACAATCGCTGGTTAATGGAACGGATATTCGAACGATCGCTATGGTGGGGTAAATCGATTCGGGTGAAACTAGGATTGCTTATAGCTGCAGAATCAGCTAGACGTTCAGCATGCTCTCGATGTGAGAATTGACTGTTACCTGCGGAATATTCCTTCCGCAATGCAATTCTAATACTGCGGCCCAATGTACAAAGATGTTGGGGGACAAAAATATGTTGCCTCGTCACTATATGCTTATACTGGGGTCGAAGCTTCTCCTATTCGTTCAATCTATTTTATCCTGGCGAAGTACTGTACAAATTATGAATAATGGCCCCCAAAATCGGCGACCCCCTACATATCAAGGGTTTCACTGCTAAAAATAAAAATACATTGCTTGATTGAGAAGCTTATCACTTCTGCGGGGGTGGGGGCAGCTTATAATATTGAGCGGCGCCGTCTGCTCTTTATCTTCCAGTCTTGGCTGTCTCGATTCTTCTGTGACTGTCAACCTCTTCTCTGTACATGTGAGGTAAGAATCTCCAAATGCAAGCACTCCTCCAAGCCTGAAAGATAAGGACGATATTAACAATAAGCAGCGAATTCTTCTTCTTGGCATAAACAATTCTCAGCCTCGTCTGGCAAAGAGCTTCAAACATGCCTCCTTATATCCACGTTCCATCTGACGTCTATCAAAACTCCTTAAGCTCCATAGCATCTAGTGAAGACAAGTTATCTTCCATCAGCGACTCAAAAAGCTCTCTATCTTCAGCCACGTCCGTATCCACAGTCGCAGGAGAAAAGCTCTCTGACCCCACCTTAGCCGCACCAGATGACACTCTTGTTCACAATGGTATAGAAAAGATTGCTAATATCAAATACACGCTCGTGGTGTCCGATGAATTCAGCTCAGAATCACATACCGTAACTCAGGACGATGTACCGTTCGACCTTTCTCGCGTCTACGATAAAAATGGCAAAGAGAAGGATATTGGCCAGGGTCCGCCCGTCATCTTTGAGGTCATCACAACGGCAGAAGGTTTTGACAAGAGGCAACGAAAATTGAGCTTCGAAAAAGCTATGTCAGAAGAATATCAGAGACCGCCGGCAACAAAGGCCAAACTGCCCCCAATAAAGTTTGAAGACTTGGCCGTGACAAGTGTCACAGAAACTCGAATAGAAATCCACAGTTCAAAGTTACTAGGAGCGATTCGAGAAGTTGTAGACTACTACCCAAATCAGAATCTAAGTGGCGACATCGTAATAATCCACGAGCCCTATTGGGTACTGATCCATCACGAGAAGGAGCTGCGACGTCTCCTTCAAAATATCTCATCTCCGGACGAAGAACACTCATCAGATGATGAAGAAACAGCGAAGCACTTGAAAATATTGCTCGACTTCGTTGAGCCACAGATTCAACGACTTGTCCCTCCCATCGAAAAACGCTTGCAAAACAAAGTTCCAACTATCGCCTTTGATGCATTGGGATATCTCCTAAGACCAGGAACGCTGGCATACTGCCAGTATGATGGCGAGTGGATTGGGTGTGTGGTCATGTTGGTGAAGGCAAAGGAGGAGCGAGGGTCAACGAAGATTGATCATTGGAATATTCACGTCTGGTTTCTCGGATACAATAGTGAGGGACTCTTCCGCGCTTACACGAATTCGAGCTCCGAGACAAAGCACCAAGTTTACCGGTATGAAGGAGAGCAAGATGTTACGAGTCTCAAAGTCGTGCCGAAGGTGTACTGGGATGCAATTGACAATGGAGCGAGGAGAGAACAATTCGAAGCAAGAGGAGAAAGAAAAGTGATGTTGATGAACGCGAGATATCAGCAGATGAGCCATAAAGGCGAAACGCTTGAGAAGGAAAAACTTCTGGTGAGAATAAAACCCCTATAAAGTATCTTCTTTAACTGCAAATACTAACTTTGCTGGCAGTACCATGGCCGAGTCATTTTAGACGATCGAGTAGATATCCAGGTTGCTGAGGGGTCAGACACGTTATGGGACTGGTCTGATAAAGAATTGAAAGATTATATATGGATGAATAAACAAGGGTCAGAATCCACGCAACGCATCTCTAAGCTCACGGAATTGCTTAAGCTTGAGGGAAATGATCCCAAAAAGCTCAAAAAAGATCAAGCTTGGCTTTTGAGTCCTCATTTCCCCTGCTTCTTACTCGACATAAAGCAATGGTGTAAGCACCCTCGCATGCAAACCACCACAGGAAAGAAAGCTAATAGTCCTTTCTACAGGTACCACGCACATAGACCGCCTTTCGCCCGTCGAAGAAAGTACTCCAGCAAAGCTTGTGATGGCAGATGCCCACTTGAAAATCATCAAGGCTCTCACTGCTAGCCAGACCGGTACAAGACCAGCCTGGACTGCTGACAGTATCAAAAACAAGGGCAAGGGTGTAGTCATCCTGCTCCATGGACCTCCAGGAGTAGGGAAAACATACTCAGTAGAATGCACAGCTGTGGCAATCAAACGACCCCTTCTGGCCCTAACAATAGCAGACATTGGAACCAAAGAGTCGAACATAGAAACGGAGCTTACTTCTTGGTTCTACCTTGCAGAGCGCTGGAAAGCGGTGCTGCTAATCGATGAGGCAGACATCTTCCTCGAACGTAGGAAACAGACAGATCTCGCACGCAACGGCATCGTCAGCGCATTTTTGCGGAAGATGGAATACTTTTCCGGCCTCCTGTTCCTGACCACAAATCGCGTGGGCCACATTGATGAAGCCTTCATGTCGCGCGTGCACGTTGTGATCGGATATCCCCCGCTAGACGACGCCAAACGACGCGAGCTTTGGGAAGGCTTCTTTCAGAAAATGCGCGCTGACACGGGCGGGAAGATACGTGTCGCCCAAAGTGCAAAGGACTATGTCATGCAGGATGCTAAAACGCTTGATATCAAGCTGAACGGCCGCGAGATTCGCAATGCACTGCAGACTGCTATTGCTCTGGCTGGGTTCGAGGCGCAAGAGGATCCTGATTATAGCGAGAATGATAACATTGTTGTGGCGAAGGACCACTTCGAAAGGGTGCTGGATATGAGTCGTAGCTTTAGGGTTTATCTCGATTCCATCAAAGCGGACACGGTGGAGCTGAGAGCGAAGAATATTTATGGACGAAATGATAAAGAGGTTTTGGAGGAGAGGTGAGGTTGTGATGATCGTGTCTCGGTCGACGGCGGGAGGCTGCTGGAGCGAGGCACTTGAATCCCGTCGTTGGCCTTAATACCGATGGATGGAATAGAACGCTCTTAATGCAATACAAATGGGCATCCTTTCAAGTTGTTATTTCTTTGACTTAGATAAGGATAATGAAAAAGAAAAGAACGTTCCATTATGGTCAGCATCATTCAGCAAGCACACTTCTTAGTGTAAAGAAGTCGTGTGATAGTCACCTTATCTCGTTTTAGCTCATCTTTGCTCGTGAATAGAGCTCCGGGCCTTTTCCCTTTTTTCTTAGTAGAGTATAGCAAGATGAAAATGGAAAATATTGTTCTACAAATGGTCTGCTACCTTACCCCAAACTTAGCTCTTCCTACTCATGTATATATAACAATAAAATGACTAAGACACTGCTCTTTTACAAGGAGCCCATTTTAATAGTGTTAAAGTTGTTGGGGTTTCACGGAAGACAGAATGCTATGGTGACTGCCAAAGAGTAAGGCATGTTCAAGGAATCGATTACCATTTATCACATTTCTGATTTTAGAGGTGCATTTGAAAGATGGTAATAGAACTCAAGGGTCTTCAGTTTCATTGTCATTCATGTCTATAGTAAGTTTATGTAACTCATAGAAGGAATAGAGAGACGAAGATTAACACTTGCTGCATGTATCTTAACTGAAGTAAGCGCCGCATACCTTGCAATAGTAGGCTCCGTGGATATGGCTTGTCTCGATGATCTTTCCTTTATGATCTTCTCCAAACTGGGGGCAAACTGGCCCGGCATATGTAGGCATGCGTTTTGACGACCATTCCAAATATTTCTTGAAAACGTCTACACCAATTGCGCCGTTCTCCTTGAACAGAGCTACAAATTCACCTCGGTCTATCAATTCCTTGCCCTTCATACCAGCATAGCGAGTAGCCGCATCTCGAAGCAGTCGGTCTTTCTCAGGAGTCTGCTCGTAGATGATTTTCAAGTTCGATGCAAATGCCTCGCTGTTCCAGCAATGGGGTAGCGCTGCCTCGTATTTTTTTGTAGCGAGGATTTTAAGTGCAGGGATGTCTTTCTCATCGGCAAGTAGGTAGACATTTGTATGGGCCAAAAGATCTTGAGGATCATTCTTACTCAACGTTGTTTGAGTAGCTGACTCTGGTGTTTTAGACGGGGGCTGAGCGGTAGGTTGAGCAATAGGTTGGGGTTTTGGAACAAGTCTGTAGTTGCCCGTGTACATAAATTTGAGCATATACTCGACAATTTCCGGATCGTGATCGTCCAACTTGATAATGCCGGTTTGCGCCTCCTATGATATTTTAGCTATTTCTCTTTGAAAAGGTTAAACCCCAGATATGTATGTTTTCAGTACTTACCTCGAATCCGCCCTTAAACGCAGCAGCAAATGGCTTCGATTGCAAACATACGACGACTTTGTGAGCCTTCCATACCTTTCCCTTACATGAGATAGTCATGTCGCTGTAGAGATCGGAATCAAAGAGCCTAAAGAGAGATCAGACAACAGATTGTCAAAAATATAGAAAGGTACCTACGCAATCGTCAAGGCTGTCAGTCCCGAAGCTTGCTTTTCTGCTGACATCTCATCAAATGTTCGCTTGCTCTAGATAATCATCAGCTTCTCTTAAACTTTAAGTGTGGGTCCAAAAGTGAAGATGCAAAACACATTCAGGTTGGAGTTGCATATCAATGCGTGTTGCAGGAGAGGATACTTGCTTACCATCCTAGCCACGAGTATTTTACACGTTTGAGATTATCAACAGAACAAGATTATTTTGTCGGGCTGGTGGTACGGTGCGATGTTGTATTGATGAAATGAAAGCTTCGATGCGACGAAGTTGAGAAGTATATGCTAGTTTAATGAGGTTGTTGCCTATCACATGCGCTCACCTTGCATCAAAAAAGCAAAGCATCTAGCCAATTGGACATTGGCCAGCTAGAAAAGGGAAATCTGGTTGTGCGAGCAGGTTCACTGAGCATGACTTGTGAAAATAATGACTGTGCCCCCTCTATTGGATGGCTTAATCTGCGTAAAATTCCTAGCTGTGGACCTTGAGAATCTGAGGAGCAACTAATTCGCTATTTGTAGAGCACCTTCTCTGCTACCATATCCATCCCAAAGCCAGACCCACGTCACACACAGTAGACCCCGCGAGGAATCTCCGACCTATTCCCTATTTGCTGAATCTTCAGCTGTGAGTTAAAGGCCTTGTCGAACTTGGGGTTGACATCAATAAAATTGACATTGCGAAAACTCTGGGTAGTGTCGATTTGAATGCTCGAGCTAGGCAAATTGCAGGAGCGATAGACATACTCTTGGTAGCTTGAAAGACATTCAAGTGTAATGATTATTCTCTACAGCATGTCAGATGTGCAGTCATGGTGGTTATAGATGTGAACATAAGATTGCAAGCAGTTAAGAGACATATAGAGATGTCACATACTGGCATTTGAGTGAACTGTCTGGGCAAAACAAAGGGCATCCTCGCAACAAAATCTCATTGGGATAACACTAGGCGATATTGATTAGTTAAAGCCAAGTTTGAGAAAATGTAGGCGAGACATCCAAGATATGAGCAGCAAAGTCGAGCCCACAGCCCATGAGATTGGAAACAGTTGTTGTTTCCAATTGAGATTCCAATTTGATTTCATTTTCACATCCCAAGGACAAATTCTGATCAAAGCATTACTCGTAAGTCGGAAACTCAACCATGTAAATCCACGGCCTTCCCCTTTCTATCAAACTCTGCAGATCTGAGCAGATCCCTCAGACTGCCTTCAGCGTTGGACGCACCCCTCGCTCTGCTAATAACACTTCCTGTATTCCGGGAAGGCTTGTTGTTCCAGGGCAGCCAAGAGTTAAGACTCCCCAAAATCGAATGCTTTATATCGTTTTCGGGTCTCTTTCTAGACGAACTTAGTTCATTACTAGCCGCCGCAGGCTTGGGATGCGTGTCCAGATCTGCCCCATCGGCGGCTTTCCCAATTTCCACCCCCGCACCTAATGCAATCGACGTCAAAGGCCGAGCGGGCTCACTAACTAAAGAGGTAGGCGAGACAAGATGAGAGGTTGTGTCATGATTGGCATTATGTGTACTGTCGATGATCATAGAGGCGAATGACGCTGACTTGGAACGGGTATGTTTTGTTGGCCTTTCCTCGGCTGGGCCTGGTTCTAAAGCCTCGTTGGTAACATCAATAATTGATGGCTGTCCTTCAAGCTCATGCTTAGCTGCTCTTCCACGAACCTCCTCCGCTAACACAGCGGCCGGCTTCTTTTTTGATTTATCTTCCTCCGAAGACCTCGATGACGACATGATTGTTTCAAGAGTGCTATGAGCAGCAACACCTGCTCGTCTGCTCGCCTTTGACCCTCGAGCTGGGCGACGTGTTTGCTCGTCATCGGAAGGGTGCTCTTGAAGTGTTCGCCCAGCAGGTGTATGGGCCTGGGGGGCTACACCGAGGCCAATTGTTTGAATGAAAGTGTCCCCAAGTCCATGTGGCGGCATATGTACTTCGTACTGGTTACTGAGACTGTATTTGCTCCTGGCACAGATCTCCGCAATTCGTTCCAGGTCGTCGGCCACTCCGTATTTAATCTCGTCCATAATCCCCTTGAAAGAAAAAGCCTCAACGGGCGGGAGCTTCAGTTCCATCTTGCCTGCACCCATCGCAGACAGCCCATTCTCTTTCTTCACAGTGACAATATCTCGCTGCTGGGAGCGGGGTCGAGATGGCCCCGAGTATGTGCGTACAATCACAGGCTGGCTGAAAGTACTGTTTCTCGCTCCTGTTGACTTGGCATATTGATGTCGTGACCGTGTAGCACCATTGAGCTGTCGTAAGGCTAGAATTCGATTCGCAACATTGCCCTCGTCGATCGAAGACTCTCCGCGTGCTGCTTCTTCCGATTCGACCAGGCTCGCACTCGAAGCATTTGAATGCCAGAGACCCGGTGGGAGGAGATTGAGTGGGAGGGAATGCCTTCTGTTGAAATCCGGAGCAGATCTGGCGGGTTTTAGAGACGAGAGGGTGGGCTGACCGAACGTTGGCATCGCTGGCAACGCAGAGCCATTGAAGACTGCTTCCGATGTCATTTGTGGATCTCAGGACGGATGTAGAGACATTGCTTGTGTCCTCCTCAGCATTTGCATGGCCGATGCAGCGCGGACGTGGTACGCGAGGGGAGGGCGAGTTTCAAGAGCTCAAGATGCTCGAGGCTCAGGAAAGGAAGAAAATTTATGCAAGGTGAGTTGTTGTTTGGAAGACTGTTGGATCAGAGCTGGTTGCGGGGGAATTAGCGATGGCAAATCAATCGGCCATGCCAGTCTCATAGTGGGCACAACGCCTCTTAGCCGCGCTCCGGTCTGCGCGCGAGAATGATATCCGTGGATTGGAGAAGAGCTTTATCTTGATTGCGTATGAATGCAAAGAGTGGCTAAAGTCGTTTTATATTGCATGCATTTAAAGAGCATAGCGAAAGGATGTTGCTGGAGTAGGCCGTAGGTCTTCCGCAAGTCAGCTAGAGCTCAAAGCGGATAAGCCGGGCTTTTGCCCCTCCATAGTATCGTAAGATCTTACGAGCTTCTCAACCAATCTTCAACATCTCTCGACAAGCCACCGCGACAAGAGGAGAGAGTAGCAGAGGCCAATTGATAACATATCGGAGCAACGTCCCGAGCGAGAGGCAACGAAGGCAAGACCGGCTCTGCCATTGTGCCCCTCTCCAAATCAACACCCGAGACTCTATCGAGAGCATCCGAACTCTCTCCAGCAACCCGCCACCACGAAATACATCTCCAGAGAACAAAGGGTCAATTAGAGAGACACAAGACCGGAAAGCTTCAATCGAACTCGATACCCGGCATCTGTCAAACAGCTATGCAATATGGCTTCATCGTCTTCGGGTGATCGGGAAAGAGACCAAACCGCGCCTTCACCTCCCCCAAAACCCACCAATCCATTTATCAAGTTTCGAGACTTTGCGGACGCCCAAATCGGATCTCTGTTGCAAGGGATCATTGGCCTGCCCTCTGCCTTCTCGCGAGAGCCTGCGGAGAATTCTCGATGGGCCGTTTTCGACGAAGACTTGAGGCGTCGGGATGAGTTACAAGCAAGGCAGCGGGAGTTGAGAGAGTCTGAGGCTCGGAGGCTGAGCCAACAAAGCACCAACCAGGAAAATAAGGAGGGCGAGATCAATGTGAAGAAATCCGCAGACTGGGAGTCCTGGAAAGCACCCCGCCGAGAGGATGTGCCACCAGCAACTAGAGCCAACACCACATCGACTCTAAAAGAGGGCTTAACGATGGACCTCCCACTGTATTCGCCGGTGTCCAAAGCATTGTTTGCCCACCTGAACACCCCGGCTGACCCCGAAGTCGACTGGAAACAGATGGACGGGCCTTCAGCCCCTTGGAGATATCTTTTCGCCGACCCTATCATCGACATCCCCCTCGCCACCTTGTCTACATCAGATTTCATGGGGACGACACAACGTACAGTGTATAACCACTTGAACTCCTATTCCGACTGGCGCTCGGAATATTCTTTGCTGCCGTACCTCATGTTTTCGCCTTACTCGCCTCTAAGACTTTCCATGCCATCACCACAAGGGGAACAAGATGTACCTCGGGATGACTTCCCATATCGTGAGGCTTTTGAAGATCTGATAAGAATTACTCAGAAAGGAAAGCCTCTCCCATATTTTGTCGCCAACAACATATATCCAAAAGAGTCGAATTCTTGGCAATTTCTTGTCAATATGGATTGGATAGACCGTCTCTACAAGTCAAAGATACTGCAGGAGCAAAAGGTCCGAGACCAACTTAATGTTGAGCGACTGCCATTTCATCCAGCCGGTGGGGAATTAATTCACTTGCTTCAACAATTAAATGAGAGCGCCAAAGATGCAGAGACAGAGCAGGAAATGTACGATCGGTTCCTGCGCTGGGCTTCAGGGCCACATACCGATGCGAGCAAGGATAAAGTAGGAACTCCCAATAGATTGCTCTCCGAGGATTCTGTACCGGAACTCCCTCACTCCGTCCAAGAACTCCTAGATGTCGTCTCGAGTAAAAGTATACACCAATGGTCAGACATTGTTGATAAGCTTGCGAAACCACCAAAAGAGGAACAAGAACGGGCACAAGAACGAGGGAAGCCAACCCTAGCACAGTTTCCCAAGAATGGACAAACTTCAGACCGAGTCGTTTCCACTGGCACCACAACAGAGCAAATCAGACACGAAGATGGTTCTGTAGAAACTAGAGTAGAAGTCTGGAAGCAGTTTGCCGATGGCCGAGAAACAGTAACCAGCACAACCCATGTTGATACACCTACATGGGACAATAATAATGACGATGATGATGATGACCAAAACAATTCTCCTGAGCAGGCTAAGGACGAACCAACTGAGAGATCTGAGAACACAGATAATGAGAAGAAGCATGAGAAGAAAGGCTGGTTTTGGAATTAAAGCATGTACGAAATAGGACATAGGAAAGATGGAATTATGGAATATCTGGTTGGCGTTGGTCCCGTTGGTTTGGATGGAAGGAATCTGACGGAAGGAATTGTTACAAGGTAGGTTGGGATGGGGGTACATATGACATAGTTATTTCTAACTTGAAACGCTCCTTCAACTATCATGGCTCTTTGAGTCTCATAGCTAGCTCTCCGTCTGTTTTTGATGTAAAATATAAAGCATTCCACTTGTGATTAAATAACTACCTGTAACATGCTTCAGTCTATATATGGTTCTCCCATTCCCTTACTGACTAGCAATCCAACTGCTGTTTCATAGTACAAGCAATAATAGTAGCACCCCCGGAATCTTGAGGTTTTTTAAGATGCTGGGTTGTTCATAAGCGAAGCGTAAAGCTTCGGTTAAATATTTTATAGCCTGTGGTGCTGACAACTTCCAATTTCCTATAAATCTATTTGTCTTTCCCTTTGTAGTGTTAATGTCACTCTAGAAGAGAGGGCGTGTGGCGTTAATATTCGAAGGGAGGGGCTGCGTTCTCTGAGCGTCAGCCCAGAGGAGGAGTGGATGGGTCTGCTAGAAATGAATTTATCAAGTTAATGATTCTATAGAAAATTCATAGCTACAACAACTGATAAGGTTCGCCAATAGCGTCAACAACTCGGCTGACCATTCAATCACATGATAATAGCTCTTCCTATGTACTTAACCTCATGTAGCTGACAGGAGCTGGTAATTCCTATTAACACGCATTCCATTGTTTGCATATATTTCTCGCTCTCGAAACTTCAGAGTACTGCGGAGTACAGCAACCATTTTACAATGGCAATTCCTGGCCGTCATACCCAACAAAGTTCTTGCCTGGGGCAGAGACATAGGACCCGACAACTTTAATGCTAATTAATAGTTAGACACAGTTTATCTTAAAGCGGATTGACACAAGACAGCTTACATTCCACTGGCACTCTCGTCTGCTGTGATAGTTCCAAAATTATTCAAGTCCGTGATAACTAGTCCCGGGTGAACAAGCAGCACAGGAACACCTTGCGGGCGAAGTACGTGATCTAGCTGGATACCAAGTGAGTTCAAAGCAGTCTGGGAACGTTAGCAGCTGTTTCAATTGTACCAAGAATGGGTGATGTACTTTAGAGACGTTATACATAGCAGTAGCATCGAAACCTGACCCCATCCCAACACCAGCCTGCAACTCCTCGTGAGCAGCCAGAATCTGGAGGCTCAAAGCTAGGGAACCAAAAGTCGAAGTCACGAATACGAGGGATCTCTTGTCGTAGGTGGATTTCAAAAGCAAGGGGGTGAATGCAGCTGCCGTGTAGTATGCACCGTAAACGTTGACGTCGATATTTTCTTTAAGTGGTTGAATTCCCACTTCAAACATGTTACCAAAACCCTTCAAGACTCCGGAATTGTAGATAACAAAATCGAGAGCGCTGTGGGTTTTCTTAACCTCCTCGGCCGCACGATCGACCGATTTAGGATCGACTGCATCAGCAGTCAGAACCTTCACCCGGCCATTGCTTTTTTCTGCGACTTCGAGCAGGGAAGTTGCCTTGGTAGGATCTCTTGCGGTTGCGAAAACTGTTGCTTTGGGGTGGGCTAGAAGCTATATAGGGCATTGTTAGTTACATCCATTATCATGATAATTTTAATGCTCACAGCTTGTTGAACAAGTGCAAGTCCGATGCCGCGAGTGGCGCCAAAGATCAAGACGGACTGTGCTGAAGACATTTTTCTGGAAATTCTCAATGTACTATAAAAGCTAGGTCAAATCGAAGGGCTTGTTGATTTTGAAGAGGCAGTGGTGCTGAGGAGATGTGGATGATTTAAATGATGGTTTCATTTTCAATAAATGGTTGTACATTGGCTATATATACTACCAAGGGAAGCGAAATGACCTTCCACCTCGGCATGAACGCAGAGAAGTAAGGAGAAAGAGATTATGAATAAAGGCTACCGGGAATTTCATCATTGCTTCTGATGGTCGCCGATATTTCTCGGAGTAACCACTCTCCACATCGAAAAGTGTAAAGGTTGCTGCGATCGAACAATACTTTTGATCACTAATCCTCGCCAAACTCATTAGGGGCGGATTTTCCGCCCAGCCGCCGCCGCTGAAATAACCTTAGCCAACCCGTTACAAATATTTTGGATCACTAATCGCTTCCCACGTCAATGCTCGAGGGCGGGTTTTCCGCCAATCGGCCACGGATATAGAAACCGTCATGTTAAATAGTGGGATAGCGGGAAAGCCGCCAAAGCCATCTATTTACATCATCTCCCGCCTTGCAATCTAAGCATCTTTTCATCATAGTTGGAGCAAAATGGAATGGGCTATGTCTAAATTCGCCGGAAGTTATGCATTGCATGTCTGCGAGGCATGCAAAAAGAGAAAGAGGAAATGCGATAAGAGGCTTCCTCAGTGTACCCCATGTGCGAGGTAAACGAACACCCTCATTTGTCACTGTAGGCACTGTATATCCAGGCAGCATGCTGATTAAACGTAGCGTCCAAAATCGGACATGCCAATATGAAGATTTTGCCGAAACGCACTCTAGCGAGATATCTCGGAATGGAGGTCAACCCGACCGTCTAGCCCCGAAGAACTACTTCCCTGGCGTATTTTTCCTTGACCACCTAGTCTTTCAGCAGAGCCAAGTGGAGATACCGAATCCTTCTACCTTCCTTTCTCGACAGATCTCAGGACACTTTCAAGATGATTCTCAAATGAGGAAAGTTGCTTCGCAGTTCTTCGAGAACATTCAACCATTCATGCCCATGATCTCGAAAAAGCTGTTCTACGAACGTCATCTCAATCCTTTGGCACCAACGCGAACTGACGTTTTATTATTGTGCTTTTGTATGAAAATCTTCACATGGACCCCGTCTGAAGATGACAGTGATCCTCAGACCCCAGATTATCTCTTGGCAAAACATTTCATGGTTGATGTAGAGGTGGCTGGAATCTTTACAGTTCAAGTTTTGCAAGCAGGTCTGTTGATAGCAATTTACGAGATCGGCCATGGAATCTACCCTGCGGCACAGTTTTCAGTTGGAGCGTGTGCGGCTCGTGGGGTTGCATTGGACCTTGAGAAAGAATGGACAGGTGGTACTAAATCTCAGCTTAGCTGGGTGGAGCAAGAAGAACGTTTGAGAGTGTGGTGGGCGATAGTCATCTTGGAAAGGTTTGGAAACATAGACAAAGGTTGAAGAATTTAAATGACTTTGTGCTAACGTTTCATAGGATCACAAATTTAGGATGGGCTAGCCGAGGGACGGTAACGAATGACCCAACTTCGGAGAACTTGTTACCAGTAGATGATTTGGCATGGGATGAAGGCGTGAGTAACTTGGAGCCATTCTATCTAACATGATACGACGTATTAACCGAGTCACTGTAGGTAGTAACACAAAACCAACCAATCAACCTATTGACGACGGTTGATGCCGATCTAGGAAGATATGGCCGAACAGCGCTGGCAACTCATCTTCTCTGTCGGGTGTTTCAGCACAAGTCAGAAAGCTTTTCAGATCTAGGTATGCAAGCGGAAGAATCACGACAGCTAGACCGTACCCTCCATGCTGCTATTACGCTTTGCGACTTAGAAGGTAAAAGAAGAGGGTTCTTGTGCTGCTCTCCAGTAGACATCTGTCAAAAGTATTTGAAATTTCTCGGTATCTCATTTTGGCGCGAGCTAATGTCGACAGTGCATTATTTATGCTCCACACAGCATCTTCTACTTCAAAATTGGCATCGGCTTGCAGCAAGAGTACAGCATATGACTTAGGCATGGCAAAAAGTATAGCGAGAACTGTGGTTAGGGCATCGCAATTCTTCCTTGATTCTGGACCTGTGGGTCTCAAGGAAGTTTCTCCGCTGTCAATGTATACTCCGTACAAAGCAGCTACGGTATATATCCAATTAAACCGAGACAGCCCCGACAAAGATTCTTTACAGTCACTAGAAACCATCAAAGTTGCATTGAATGTGAAGAATAGGAAATGGAGAGCTGCAAGTATGCCATCCCCCATGTCAGGTTGTTAAATATATCTGATCTTTTGGATTCCCTCTAGGCGCATACTTGCAGATCTTAAATGCACGAGAAGTTATCGGGATTCTGTAGTTAATTGGGGTACGGCATAGTTGAATGATAGGGGTCTTAGGAGGAGAGTATATGAATTATCTCTCGAATCTCAAAGGGAAGTAGGAATACAGGAAAGATATTTGTGTTAGCGAAAAGCTAATATAAGAGAATGAAACCTAATTGTGGCCGAGCTAGATGCTATGAAAAGTATCTCCCCTCCGTCGATTAGTAGATGTATTCATACTTGAATTCGGGGTTTGAGGTTACCTAAGATTAATTATCAGGACCAGACCCCGCTGCTCTAAGCTCATATCTCGCTAAAGTTATGATGGAAGAGCACGAGGCTAACCCCAGCACTCCTGAGATTATTTGGGGCGTCATCTACAAGGGATGATCTTTTCTACATTAGCCAAGTAAGGTATAAATAAATTGATTCAACAGACAATTCCCTCTTCCACTTGAGAAACAAACTCTTGCCTTAGAGAGTCCAAATGGACGTAGTTGATCTTCGGACTTAATAGAGAGGTCTAAGAGAACAAGTAAAGATGAAGTGATTCAGCCCATTGGTTTGTCGGACTAATTTCAATTTATAGATGTAGGTGAGGTGAATAATGTTGACGAGGAAGCTTTGAGGTTGGAGGAGAGCACGGGCCCTGTATGTTGATGCGGCTAAATCATGTGACTATATCAGAGCCAAGAGTAATTGCGCCAGAGGTTTCGGATGTAAGAGAGACCATCCAATTAAGTGATGAAAGATCTGATTTTCCATTCGGCGATAAAGGTTTTGTTGCACCTCGCAATTTTGATCGCATTTTGAAACTCTATTTCAACTTCTGGAATAAAGCTTCTTTTCGGATTTCGCTTCTGCGCCTCCCCACCCCCTGATGTTACGAAGATAACTTGCGCACTTGCACGCATGGAATTTACTCCTCTATTTCATTCTTAACTCGCGGTATTTATTAATTCACTTCTCTCGTATACTGCTTTCTTGGGACCAGATTAAGTTTCTTTGCATAACATTTCTCTCTTAACTACAGAGGTGTTAAATTAACGCTATCTGGTAGCTAATTCCCACCAAGTAAGAGCCTCTTCCAAATCTCCTCGACCTCTTTCTCAGTCTTCCCTTTCAACCCCAGCAACTCATTGTCCTTCTTCTCAAACCTCCCTCCATAGCCATCACCGAGAAGAGCCACAAAGATATACAGGGGGAACACACTGAAATCTCCCTTTGCAAGTCCCTGATTCGCAGTCTCCAACACCTTGTCGAGAGTAGTATGCACCGGGTTCCATTTCTTCTCTGGCGCCACCTTCTTGGCAATCTCCAACAGACGATTTTGGGTGATGTCGAGGTCGCCAATGTACACACTTCGATTCTTGGTCTCATCCGGATGACTCAGGATACCAACCACTCCTTGGGCGACCGAAGACAGCGTAGTGGTAGTAAGTAACTTGTCGCCTCCATCATAAATTGTGGGCTTCCCTTCTTTCCAGTCAAGCAAGAAATTATTTTCAAGACCCCAGTCGAGGAATCCCGAGTTGATGACATAGGTGTAAGTGATATCTGCTCCAGAGCGGACCTTCTCCTCGAGGTGTTTCCGTACGGCGACTTTGTGACCGAAGACGGGTAGGGCTGCGACTTTTGGGTTACTGATGTCGCTACCGAATTCTGAGGGAATGAAACGTTTCACGCCAGCGGAGATGGCGGCGTCGATGATGAGGGTTTCGCCGACGAAGCCGTCGTTACCGACAGTGCAGACGATCGCGTCCTGGCCCTTCAAAGCGGACTTGAGGGAGTCAAGTGAGGTGTAGTCCGCTCGGATGACTTTGACGGAAGATGGAAAGGTAGCTTTTGAGTTGGTACGTGAGATGGCGGTTACATTGAAATTTCCAGAATCGAGGAGGGCCTTGAGAACTGGTTTTCCGAGGGCACCAGAACCCTGATGGAGATATTAGCATAGGTTGGAGGAGGGTTTTGGGAGCAGTAAGGAAACCGAGGGCATCGAGAGACTCGGGAAATCGAGAGTATCTCGATGATTGGTGAAATCTTTCGTGGGAACAAGCGACGTTGGGGAATAAGGGGTTACTTACACCGATGATGGCTACGTTTTTAATGGTAGACATGATGATAGTTGAAAGATCGAGGGGAACAGCTGTTTTTATGGGGAAGGGTCGCGAGTCTGAAGACTTGTTTAGAACTAAGCAAGGGAAGAAAATAATTTGAGATTGCAAACTGATAGAAGCAGTGAATTGATGAAGGTCGCAAAACGAAAGAGCAGAGATATCAGGAGTCTTATATACTCTGGTCGACGCTGCTACTTGTGCAACAGCCCCGCGAATTACTCATCAGGTGCGTGTCTGTCGCAATACAATCACCTCATCCATTCGGTGTTAACCCACATTCAACATTCGAACCGAAGTCGATGAAACTCTAGATTATGTCATTGTGCAGAAATATATCGATAGATGGCGCTTCATTTAGCGTTTGTGTAGGTTGCTGTCGCTTCCCCCACCGCCAAGTCAATAGTGAGGGGTGGGAGCCGGAGCAGGAGCCGGAGCCACAGTTGCACGTGATATATCCTCTGAACCATTTATTATGTACTGCCCTTCGCAGTTTCATGAGCCATTCAAGAGTAAGACTCTTATCTCCTCTGCATTTCTTTGTTCGCTGACGGACTTGAGAGCAAATGCAGGGCACTTTCGTGAACTATTGGGCTACCGGAGGACGCCAAAAGGTGGGGTAGCCTTTCGCCCACCCGGCTGAGAGACGTCTCATCACAAATCCATCTCAAGCTCTCAAGCCTCCTCCCTCACCATCCACCATCAATAAACTGGTTATCATGCATCGTGGCGCTCAACCGATACGAGGCCGTTAATGCTGACAAATGTTTCTTAATTGATTCATTTGCGTTTCGAACCCGCTCCCTCATTCGGCCCCTCTTGGTCGTGGCTAGCAACCATGAGCACCTCAACCTCTGGCGGGGCCGCGATGGTACGGTATTCCTGCGATTTCGAAGGATGTGGGAAGTCCTTTCAGCGAAAGGAACACCTGGCTCGCCATGAGAAAAGCCACAACCCAGAAACCCTGTTCTCCTGTACCATGTGCGATAAGACATTCAGTCGAAGGTTCGATTTCTGATCCCAATAATGTTTTGATATGTTTCTTCATAATCTCGTCGTCAATTCAAGGGTGTCTGATGTCTGATGTCTGATGTGGCTCATAAAGTCCGATGGTCCATTCATTGCTATGATTTATTTTTTTGGTTAAGAGAATTACAAAGACTGATGGTCCTGCAGTGACAGCTTACAGAGACATCTTAGCCGGCGCCATACACTGGCATTCAAGCCCCCTAGTTCGAAACGAAGCAAAAAAGCATGTCTGATTTGCCATGCTGGGAAAATCAAATGCGATGGCGATCAGCCATGTGCCACTTGTCTCAAAAAGGGTCTCGAGTGTCTCTATCGACAGGAAGCCACTCGAGAGCTTTCGGAACAATCGAGTGACCATCCAGGGGACTTGGGCCCATCAGACAACAGCTTAGAACCAACACCAATTGATCAAGGCCCGGTTATCTCGGCCCCGGATAATGCAAACGCCCGGGATCCGGAACATCTTTCTGACGGAGCAATGGAGATTACCCCTTTGCCCATCGAGCAATCAATCCCTTTTTCTATATCCCTTGCACCCCCATCTGTGTTCCAAGCAAATAGTATAATCAATTGGTTGTCTGTAAAGGTCACGAAAGACCCGGAGATTCCTAAGGATAGCGAATTCCCAAGCGAAGAACCAGAAGAGGCTGAGCAATATTCGAAGTGTTACTTTGAGCGCTTTCACGACAGATGGCCAATCATCCATAGACCCTCATATCGGGGACACCAGAACATTGCTGTTATCAACTCATCGGTACTTATGATGGGGGCATGGCTTGAAGGAAGTGAAGCATCGAAACAGTACGCGGTGAAAATGCATTCTAATTTTGTGGATTTGTTACTCTCTCGTTTGGTAAATCTCAATTGACTACTACACTTAGACTGATCCCAGGGACTAATGAGCTCTCCTAGTCCAAAGTGACCTTTCGTGACACTTTCCAAGGTTCCTTTCAGCCAGAAATATTTCAAGCAGCTTTGATTAATATAATATTTGTATTGTACTATGGGGTAATCAAGCATATTTAAATTCTTTAAACTTCATATTCTACTTGCTAACCTGAGGAAGGATATATCTTTACTTTCTAAGGTTCTCCTCCTGCGAACGGCGCTGGTATCAGCTTTACGACAAATGAACTTCTTCAATGCAGAAACAGCATGGGCCGACGAGAAGCCTGGATATTTTATAGCCGCGCGTATGCATAGGCTGGGCCAGCGGCAGAGGTCACTCCCTTCAAAGCTCGCCTAATTCTTTATACTAACTTAATTCTAGACTGGCATCTTATCTTTTCAGGGTCGATACATATTTAAACCTCCTCCAAGGGCAGCCGCCTTTGATTACGCTTGAGGAATTGCATTTCAGTCTCCCTTGCTCCTTTGCCTTATGGAATGCATATGGCCTTGACATCTGGGAAGAACGTTATGCAATAGAGTCTCCTAGTCGCATGGACAAGTCCCTCTATACCTTGATTAAAGAGAGCACTTCCGAATCAACGCTTATGGCAGAATTCCCTATGCTAATAGAGGATTTACAGCTTTGCATGTGCTCGTTGCAAGGCAGCATCTGGAAAATATCATTCTCTGATCTTTCAGAAAGCTGCCAAATCGATCTCGTTCTGCAAAAGGACACTCTGAGGAGGCAGCTGCTCATTTTCAAAGCAAAACTAGACCGGATTGCCAACCAAAATATTGATTCCGCCACCTTTGGTGACGAAAAGTATATGCCTCTGAGGCAATACTTTGGCTTCGAATATAATATTCAACCAGAATGGCAAGAAATCGTCAAGTCTCGTGTTAAAAGCATAATTTTCGATGCATCTATGCTCTATAATTTACTTGCTCTCCACCTGCATGCCGATATCCAAACTCTCACTTGTCTCGCCAGATACCAGAATTTGACTCCGATACAAGAAACATCAGAACGACATAGACAGATCCGGGAAAAACGAGAAGAGTCAACACGAAATTGGGTTGGAACTCCAACAGCCAGGCAGGCATTATGTCTTGCCGTAGATATCCTACATGGACATCAAATTTTACAGAGTAACGGCGAATCTACAATCCCGCAAAACAAGGCACCAGATCCCGTCGCCTATCTCGCTCTGTCAACCGCCATTCTGGTCGTATGGTCGTATTGCCACTTTAATAAACCGAAGTGCGATCACTGTGTTGGGAAGTTGCTTTCGGATATCCTAGCAGGGGATGCAGGGCCATTGGTAGAGTTGACGAGTTTTACTACGTCGATGCCTGAGCAAGAGCAGTGGAGAAAGTCATTTATTGAGATGGGCGAGAATTGTCGAATGCAAATCCAGGGGGTCTTGTTGTGTGGGTGCAATACTAGGTTTTTGGTGCCGATGTTCAGAGCCTGGTTGCCGGATGAGTGGAAATTGGCCAATGTGGTAGCTCCCGGGATAATCTTCCAGGAGTCGAGTTGAAAAATGGATAAGATGGAAGTACCTGTTAAAAGCATTCTACGATCAATCGATAAAGCCAAGTCGAGGTTGTGCTGCATACCGAGGGGGAAAACGTGTTAGCTAGGAAAGGGCGGCGCTATAATCCCGAGGATTACTTTACCGGTCGCACAAAGATTCAGCCTCTAGAGATGTGCCCAGATATCCCCAGTTCATAGATGACTACGTGGAAAGTCGCTGATGCTCATGCATCGAATCAAGCCGCCAGGGATGAATACTGCATTTTTGGTACCGAGGGATCTGAGACATCCCTCATGCCCCAGAACAACACCAAGACCCAAGACCCAAGGCTCAATAATATAATCCACGACCAAGACTTCAATATTCGCGTTTTCATTATTGGAGCATTCTCGCGATTATTGAGAAGGGGGTGCGGGGGGAAGGGAGGCTGGGGGTCGTGGTTGTGGCGACGCAGCCATCCTTAGGAATGCAATATAGCAGCCACCACCAAAAATGCTGGTTCTCGCGCACACGAACTCACACGCACACACCTTGAAACCCCAAGAGAAAAACGGTATGACGATGAGTCGCGATTGAATGTCTTGCCAGCCTTCTATTACGAATATTGTGATTCCAAGTACCAGCCTCTCCTAGCCCTCTTGTGTCTCTGCCCTGTTCCTGTTTAATACCCCAGTGGGCCCTAGTCTCCCTCCGAATCTTTTTTTTTGGAATTGAATTGAGTGCAACTTTGAGAGTGAAATTACTCTTGTTATAGTGATGTCGTAGGGCTCCATTACATTCTTTCTCACACATTTGATTTGATTTGACTTCTACGCATCCTTCTCACTGTTGACGGTTGAGATTTGAATAGACAGAAACGGCTTGGAGGACTACTTGGTTTCATCGCATCGCGTCGCATCACCAACAACTTAGTCTTCGCTTCACAATCAATCCTCTTCATTCAGAGCTAAAGGGGAATCGCGAAAGAGGTAGACGATGGACGAAAATGAGAAGCTGGGCTCGTATCTAGATTCTATCTACCCAGCGAGCGACGAAGATCATCCAACGCGGACTTCGCGGCTCTTGCAGCCGATTATTGTCTTGACGACTGTGGTGCTGTTGACGGTATGCACGGGGACGGGGATCGTGAGTGCGAGCCTGGTGTTCGCGGGCGAGACGTCCGTGGTGGGGGGAGTGGGAGTAGCGCAAGCCTTTTCGTTTGCGGCTGTAAGTCAAGCTCATTCATTCATTCATTTCCTCCTCTACGCCATCTAGTGCAGGAACGGTGGTTTGCGGTTGTTGTAATGAGGACTGGCTAATATGTTCTCGGATAGTCGATACTATCGTTTATTTACCTGGTTCTACATGGGTGTGGAGCAGCGTGTAATAAACCAGTGGGCAATGTCCGGCCTCCAGTGTTAAAGATACATGCATCTGCATTTATCGTTGCGAGGTTGGGATGCCTGATGTGGATGGTTTCCATGATCGCGGCGTGTGTGATTGTGGCGAGGCCCGAGACGTGCGTTATGGGGACGAGAGCCTGCAATTTACAGATTGTGGATTTTGTAAATTCGAATTTTGGGTTGTGAGTCTTACCCTTATTCTATGTTTTCACACTGGATATAAACTCCCTGTATTTTGGAAGGAAGCTAATGGATGTTATGGGTGACAGTCTGGCTATGGGTCTTATCCTGACAGCGCTAGAAGCGCGTCAAAACCCTTTCCAGATGCCACATGTGAGGAAAATGGCCGAGACAGTGAATACCAGGGGAGATGAACATTTCCATAGGAGTGTCTCGATGAGGTCGGCGAGGATGGAACATATGAAGGTAGAGGAAGATGATAAGTTTGTTATGATGCATCCGCAGCCGCCTAACTGTGGAACGGCTGAAAACGGCGACAGGCTCGCCGTGATTCGTTCTCAAGCTGCTCATGGACAAGAGAGGAGGCTAACGCCTTTGTTGCCCATGCTCCCACCTCTCTCTCCACCGCAAAGGGCAGACTCAAGATGTAGAGACTGGGGAGAGGAGTGGGCCCATCTATTTGACGAGGAAAATCTCAAGAAATTTAAGGAGGCGCTGCCAAAAACTGACTCTGGGATTTCGTTATCGAGGAAATTGAGCTCGGGATATAGTGCTTCGAATAAGAGTTCTCATGTCTCGGCTTCGTCGAATACATCGGCATCATCAACTTCGACGATAGGGTCTTATAATTCGAGGCTGAGTAGGCTGTCCGAGAGATCTAGGGTGGTGACGCCGAGTAGCAGTATTCGGAACCTTACAAGGAGGTCGCCGTTATTGAGCATGAGGTATGTGGCTATCCTGTTGAGATGGGAAATTTCGGAGTGAATAGGCACTAATTTGAACCGTAATAGGTCAGCAGAACATCCAGATATAGTAGTGAAGCCACAAGTTCTATTCTGCCCTGCGAAAATCTCATCGATTCCTGAGGCCGGAGAGCTACGTAGAAGCGCATCTGCATCCCAACCCCTGTTTGTCGCCAAACCTTATTATATCCAGCGGCGAGCCTCGCCACGAGGTACGACGCTTGACAGCCCATATCCATACTTCCGTCGCCCTCGCTCCTTACCCTTACATCTAAAAGCCAAACCGAGTGTGGGGAGAAAAAGTGTACAAACGATCCCGAGGAAACCGGTAGGAGGGATTGTGAGGAGGAGAACAGCGGATATTAGGATTCCCGGGCAGTTTGTAGTGTGTAAGCCAAGGATGAATGCGGAGCATGAGAGGAGCATGGAGAAGCATATGGAGATGATTGAGATGGAGTATGTGAAGAGATTACCGAGTACGAAGAATAAACGAAGGAGTCTGAGCGCGGATAGTATTTCAACAGAGGGGAGAGAGAAGAGGGCAGTAGAGAGGCCACGTTCGAGGAAGGGTGATAAAGAGAGGAGACCAGGAGTTGTCGTTGGGAGGGCGAATACAACAGTGCCCCGGACGACGCTTCCAAGAGAGGAGGGAAAGGTAGTGATGAGTGGTGGGTTGGAGGCAAATGGAAGGCAGAACGGGGTGAAAGTCAGGCCGCTGTCATTTCGACGGTTAAGTCTGGGGGATATTTCGCCGGGTTTGGGCGATTTGTTTGCTTGGCAGCGAGAATATAAACGATGACTTGAATAGTGTTGTCAGAACAGTTAAAGCTTAATAAACTATGGACATATCTGGCCTCACTTGAAAACTTATATGCTAGGCGGGCGAGGAGAGTGATGAGTGGAGATTGCAAAATTTGACAAGGCGCAAGTTGCCGGGATCCATATTGCAACATAGAGATATCGACAAACAGTAATGTGTGCGCGAAAACGAAAGTACTGTGAGTAAACAGGATGACCTTGTTGCTACAATCTTCCTGTAAGCGAAATGCACGCTCTCCCGTCTGGTATATGCACACATTATGCTTGATCTGTTGTCTAGGATTGATAGATATGAAAAAGATAGGGTATCGCCTTTTCTTGCTGCCAAGACGTTTGTCTACCAGCCCATCTGAGAATGTTTCTAACGTAAGTGTCGATAGCCTCGGGTGTGCAACAGAATATCTTTGGCCAGAGAAGGTATCGCTGACACGTGACCGCGTGCTTTATTTAGGATAGTCTAACCCGTAATCCACTCGGGGAGAGCGATCATATATGATCACTGTGAAGCTATTCACGCAGGTGATCTCTGAAGCCAATAGATGGTAGTGATAAAGCAGAGCCTATTGCGGGCTGACGTTGGTTTTCATGCATTGTGAATTATGTGAAGAAGCCGAAAACAATTTTGACAGCTGGGAGACGGGGAGGAGGGGGAATAGAATGGAAATAGAGGCGTGTCTCAACTCTAGATATACCTCGACAACCTAAGATCGATCGATCGACGGTGGCCTTTACTTGAGGATAGAGTATATGGTGAGTAGGTGGCGGGTGGCGGGGTTTCTCAAGCAACAACGAGGTTGAAAATGGAATAGGGATGAGTACGGTAAGCTATTGAGCCTCTGTTGTGCCAAAATGCCAGAGCTCCCAACTTCTCGCTTCCTCGGTTAGTGAGGAGCTGGCCTGACTTGACTTTCCCAATACGCGGCGTTCAGTCTCATAGAGTTGATAAAGTGAATCTTCTCACGCTGACTTGTGCGGTAACATTGTTCAAACCAAGGCAATATGATTGTTTACTTTTAACCTTGGTATTTTAGGCGAAGTGTGTTGTCTCAAAGTCGGTAGCCTACCTCAAGATAGAAGCTTCTCCTATCCTAGACTCATGATCCACTTCTAAACTTTGAACTTGGAAATAAGAACTCGTAGCGTTCTCCAATGTTTCGGGAATGTTGGTAACAAGAGAATATGTTTGTAACTCCGACCCTTATTGGTGTAGACGCATATATCTCGGAATGATCTTGACCTCGCGCCCTTAACGCTCGCCGTAGCAGAAGCATGACGTAATCGAGCTACCACACCACCTCTCTTCCCCTGCACACATCAACAAGACATTCACGCCCACATCATCTCAGCTGCCCAAGTCACACGAAGAGATAATTCCCAAAGGAAGACACCACTGCGACTCTGGCTCTGATCCCGATATTTTAAATATAAAACCCCGCTGGCTTCCTCCTTTCCAAATCACCTCGGCCCCACGCCCAAGTTTGCCGTTTGCCATAGCGACATTGCTAGAGGGAAGCACAAGCTGCAGCCGGTGCCAACTTTCGTCAACACCAAAACCCGTCTCCACAAGAGATATCGACCTCAATGATCAGCAACATGGAATCAGCCGAGCCTCCACGGGTTCACTCCCCTCCGAGCCCTTCTTCTCGTCGACCAAGAGGTAAGCTATCAGTCCGTGTGCGAAGATATACCCCGCAGCTACCGGAGCGCCCAGGCAGAGAGCTCTAGGGCTTTCGCACTTGGAGTCTGAGCACGCTGCTGAAGTATCTGGTCCTACGTCGCGGAAGAGGTGTTCCAGCATTACTACTCAGTTCTCTCATCTTTAAGTCGCACGAGCTGATTATCTCTTCAGGTATTCTCAAGAACTCCTATCATCGATCCCCGCCCCGACAAGCACCCATCACAACCGCGCCACCCGTCGCATCTCCGATCCACCACGCCGAGTTTGATACCGAGTCTTCGGAGAAAGACATAACACTTCAAAATACTCTCCAGAATGCCGGCCACCGACGCTCTTCCTCCGCAGGTCGACCGCCCGGATCTCGCAGACAATCAAACCAGTCCTCTCACGGAAACCCCGACGAAGATAATAATATGCGTTTGAAGTGGGACGAAGCAAATCTCTATCTTACCGAGCAGGAGAAGAACTCTACCATGAAGATCGACGAACCCAAGACACCGTTTGCGAAACACTATGATCCTGCCGAAGACGAAGAGGAACTCCGCATTCTAGATGCAGATGAGATTATCGTTGATGAGCTGGATAAGGCACAGCAGAGTAGAAGCCCTGGAAAGAATTCGCGCGCCAAGGAAGAAGAGATCCCCGGTCTGAGCTTGGGCGAGCCGGAGGAGGCCGTGCCAGAACAGGATCTGGATGCCCATGCTAAGGCGAAGCGGGAAAAGGCTGTTCATGTCTCGGGTGAGGAACACGTGGGGTTGAGTAAGGAGGAACAGGAGAAGCATCGGAAGTTCGAGCAGATGCGCCGGAAGCATTATGAGATGAAGAATGTCGCTAGTCTTTTAGGGCATCCTGAGGAGCTTGATGCCATGGTTGAGGATAAAGAATAGGAGACGAATGAACATATTCGGTAGGTAGCCTGGATTTTGAGGGTTCGAGGGATATTGGGCATGCGGATGGGCGTTAGTTGATGATATTACGAGGGGGCCTTGCCTATGGATCTGCATTATTCGCACAAGTGCCTTCTGCCTGGCAACAGCGTTGTATCAATGGGTTAGCCGATGTTGTTTTTTTGCTTCAGTCAAGACGGTGGACTTCTACTACAGGAAAGAAGGGTTGCATACTAGTGGCTGTAGGTGATTATCCATCAGAACGGAACTAGGTAGACTCATGGAGATCCGTTCAGTATGTGAGAGGCTGCGAGTTTCCATACCGCAGCGATTACTATTTCCCTACTGTAAGTGAGCCAGTCTTAAGATTGGTATAGCTGTCAAGACTGCTTTCGTCTGAAGCCGCAACCCGTAGCAGCCAAATATTTCATCTGTATTTTTACCTACAGATACCTACCTGTATCTTATCAAACAGGAAAACTACACCTCGTCAAAGATCATTCCATGAACTTCCGCCCATATGGAAAAAGGTCCGCCGTTTTGCTTCGTCCTTTGTCCAAAATAAATTATTTCGAATTGAATTTGTTTACTTTCTCTCACTAATTCACTTCGAAGCACTTTAAAGCTTCTTTAGATATCTTGACCTCTACTACACGCGTTCATTCTACCTCTTTAGAACCGCAATCTCTTGCAAGCCTTGCCTACACCTGCGCCGATACCAGATATTCGGGTCCTTTCGCCCATCTGAGCCACCTCAATTACTAACGAAAGCCGTACTGGTCTATCGCCTTCGATCTTCTGTCTACGGGCCGTTTTGTGCCTTTCGTATCGCAAAGGCTTGAAAATTCACTTTGCGAATCCCGGCACCAATTCGAATTTGGATACGCTTCTTTTCAACTTCACTTTTACACACCCATTGATCCTAGTTCGGAGTTCCCAACTTCAACACACCTACTCAACACATTTTCTTTCCGTGTTGTTTCTTAGACGAGTTCTTCGCAAATAGACAATCCGTCTCATGGCACGCGATTGTAAGCTTTTTCCTCATACCTCACCAACATCTAATTAACATACCTACCTTTCAGCAACTGCCTTTACGCAGGCACATCACTCTTCTTCGCGCACTACACCCATCAAGAAGCGCTCTTGGTCGGTTAAAGGGAACTCGTCTTCTCCTTTATCGAATTACGAGAATCCACTGTTGGATCAAGTTGAGGCGAATCTCTTTCCGCTGTTGTCCCAGACGCGAACATTGGACAGGCAACTGAGAGATCGTGACAGAAACCCTAAGATGGCGGAGGGAGAGATTAGCAAGGATGAGAGGAAGCAGATAAAGCGCGAGAGAAGAAGACGCGAGAGGGAAGAGAAACGGTTCGTGCCAGCGGTCGTAGGTTCGCAGGATACTACGCAGGACACTACTACTCTCGAGTCAGTGGAAGTTCAACAATCTCAACCGACTCCTACAAAGAAAGAGAAGAAAGGGAAGTTGACCAGAGCTTCACAACATAGCGCAGACGATGGACTGAGCAAGAAGCAAAAGTTCGACATCGTCCCATTTTCCCAGCTGGATCCAACTCATCGACACGCCCCCGTTCCTTCGCCGAAAATAACGACAGCCTCTCTCTTGCCAAGCACACATAGCATATCTGAAGACGAGAACATGAATGCCGATATGGTCCGTTCATTTCCAAGACCAACACGCTTCATTAGCCCTACACCTGCACCCAGTACTCAACTCTACGAAGAACTTCCACGCGCAATGAAGCAAGCAAAGAGAGCTGGTCGGCCAACCTCAACCCCAAGAATAGGCAGAGTCTCATCGTTTGAATTCGACAATCGGATGGTTTTCCCTAGTGAGCGATCAGACACTCCGAGTCCACCAAGCAGAAAGGCTAGTATGACGAACGGTAGTGCTCTGCTGGTTGGAGAGTCTGCACAATCTAATGAGTCGCCATTGCGCAATGAATTCTCATCAAGGCTACCCTCCTTGAACAACCCATACCCTTGGATAGCTAGTAGTCCTCCTATGTCAGGCTCTAGCTCGAGCTTAAAGTCAAGGCCAAGTTTATCTGCAGAAAACATATCCAGCTCTCCTCAACTGCCACCACCATCAATTATCTCCAATACTCGGCAATCCAATACTCCTATTCTTCCCCCGAGTGGCTTGTCCTATCTCAACAGACACATTTCGCAAGTTAAACCTCTGAATCTAAACAAGGATAAGAAGGAAAAGCGAAAGAGTCACGGTCGCGAAATCGACGAGAGGGTTGCAAAGAAGGCGAGAAAGAATCCTATTGCTATAGATGAAACAGGTATGGATGAATTTGAAGGATATAAGGCACTCAATCCCATTTTGTCCCCTGAAACTCCGGCGGAGAAGAAGAACAAAAAGAAGAGAAAGAGCCAAGTTGCTTTCACTGATGATGAGAATACTTCTATGGAGGGTACAGCACAACCAGCTAAGGTCAGTAAAAATGAACTCGCCAACAAGAAAAGCACACCATCGGCGAAAGCAAGAATGGAAGCTCGCGAAGAATTGATTGCCAGAGCTGTGGAAACGGTCCGGAGAGCATCGGTTAATATGCGAACGTTATTTGATGTCGTAGGAAGCGAGAGTGGTACCCCCAGCTCTGAAACGATTCGTAGGCAGACGTCGAGGGAGAGCGATGTGGGACGTGAGTCTGTGAGCACTGTAGTTCAAGAGCCTGTTGGGGATGGAGAGAATATGATTGGTGATGAGTGGCAAGTTGACAGCGGAAAGATTAGAGGAAGCATTGGGGGTTTTGGAGATGATATGGAAAGTCAAGAAAGTATGTGCTTCGTCCTCCTACCTCCATACTAACTCTCCTCTCTCTATTCACCACAATCCCCCCACCATACTGACCCCTCCCCAGATATCGCTTTCTCATCATCCTACCTCTCCACCCGCCCAACCGGAATCAAAATCTCCAACACCACCTTCCGCACCGAGACCCTCAAGCCCGAATCCGGATGGACGATCCGCCGTGTCGAGAAGTCGAATGGGAGGGTGAAGGAGGCGGCGTTGAGAACGTGCTTTGTGCATATGGGAAAGCATGTTAGGGTTCAGATTGGGGATAAGGGGTGGAGGATTGGTAAGGGGGGTGTGTGGAGGGTGAGGGGTGGGGAGGAGTGTTATGTGCGAAATGAGGGGGAGGCGGAGGCTGTTGTTGTGGTATTTGGGGTTGATGAGTAAGGTGGGTGGGTGGGTTTGTGTGTGGGACTCCTAGACGGACCTGGATGTTTGGGTTGAGCTTTTGCTGGTTTGTAGAGCTAGTCTAACTTATGTCTTGATATGTATGATTCGAATGTCGTTGATAGGAAATCGATGTCTTGCCGCATAAGTGACATCTAGGGTTTCAAATTTACACGAGAATTGCACCAGTCTCGAAGAATGGGCTCGGCAATGGAAGGAAACAGCTTGATCTATGAGATATACTCCAATTTTAAATCTAGAATCTAGCTAAACCCGACCGATCTCGACGAAAGGCCCATGAGTTCTTAAATATTCATCCCATAAAACCGAAATCCCCACCTGCCGAAAACTCCTCTAGAAGTTTAAAGACTAGTAAGACCTTGCATTACTCGTAATAATGTTTCCCGTCCGCGATCTGTCATAACGTTCCTCTCCCGTGGAACGTTCGCATTTCTCGTATGTTTGTTTGTTCGCGTGTTCGGGTTGGAGAAAGTTTAAGGGGGGGTTGTTTGATGGTGATGAAGGGATGGAGGAATTAATGAAGGGATAATAGGTAGGTAGGTAGATTGAACTACTTTGGTGGTGTTGGAGAGAGCAGGAGAGCGTAGAGGGAGGAAATTGTGGGGGGATTTGCATTTTGAATGTTTTTGGGTTTTTGTTTTGCTTAGGTAGGTAGGTGGGGGGTTTCGATAAGGAAAGGAAGAGGCGGGGGATTGTGATGATGTAAGATGAGGTTGTACTGCTTGCGCTCGCTTAAAATGTTGGTGATAGGAGAGGGGAGAGGAATGGGAGGAGTGGAAGGACGGCGTGGGACGTGGGATTAATTACAACTTTTGACAAGGAGCGGAGAAGATATGAGGGAGAAGGCGAAGAGTGTAGGTGGTGAGGAAAAGCGGAAGGTTGGACCCACGGCGCTAGGTGTGCTGGACGTGACGTTTAGTATTAGGGAAATAGATTAGAGGGCAAAAGTAAATGTAGTAGGGTTGTAAAGTGTAAATTTATGAAATTACGATTAATTTTAGTATATAAAATAAAGAGCAAGGATAGTGCAGTTCCATGTTTCTAATTGAATTTAAATATCATTAACTATTTAAAAACACAAAGGTGCCATTAGAGGCTCCCCAATAACCCAAGTTGACTAGAAGCTACCTTTTATAACTATTAGAGCCTATGACATGGCTTAATAGAATTAAGACAGATCATTCCATATTTTTTGCACATAACACCTCTCTAGGCGCCGTAGTGCAGCAATATTCTGAGTTAGTACTCAGATAACTCGCGATATTTGGGGGGAAGAATGTCAGACCAGCCACAGGAGTGGTGGCAGTGTTGTTATTCTCGTATACCACGCAGGGGTTGTTTGCAAACACACCGTTTGTAACGACATCTTCAGAGGGCGAGACGTAGAAGACTGGAAGTGAGTAGAAGCATGGTGGGACGGTGACTTTGCCCGAATCAGCGATTGCAGTGTAGTCAAGCGTCACGTTGCCGCCGTAGTAGGAGTGGCCGGCTTGGCAGTCTACCGAACTCGTGTATAAATCAACGAGATCCACGTGGTAAGTTGAAAGCGAGGCAAGAGTAGTCGATGTTGCCGGAACGCTATACGTGGTGTGACTCTCACCTGAGTTGGACGAATCGGTGTATCCACTACCAAATAACTCCAGGCTGTAACAGTGTCCATTGAGCCACTTGCCGCTGGAGATGCCAGGGCAGTCAGCCTCAGTGTAAGCATCTTGCAAGATCCACCAATTATCGGCAGTCAGCAGGAACCCAATAAGGTTTGACTGCAGATATTGGGTGAGGTTATCACTTATAGACTGCTCTTGGTCCGGAGTTAGAGTATAGAGAAAATTACCATTATCGAAATAGTTGGCAATCGGCTCTGAATACGTCCCTGCTGTGTACTGGGTCGATATATATGACAGGTCTCCCAAAACCATAACTGCATTGAGGAGAAACTGTACTGAATTCCAGGCATCGGTAAACACATCACTCAAGTGTGAAGTGAAAGCACCAACGGGGGTTTCGCTAGAGTCATCCAAAGTCGAGACAGTGGTCCCAATGGCAGTAATCGTTCGGCCAAGGCCCCAGCTTTCCCTGTTGGGCGAGTATAGCGGCATCAGCCTCTGCGACTAAGGGGAGGGCGCTGGCTAGACTCGAATTTGTCGCGGTAAGCATAGATGATAAGCTTGAGAAATATTGCCGGTTAGAAAAGCCGGACAGCTTAGTGTAGACGTTCAAGCGAGGGTTGGATAGAGTCTGGTTGTTGATCTCAGCTTGCTGGGCCATTGCATCCACAACTAAAGATCGTGCCGAAGTAAGTGTAGAAGTGTCGTTTTGGCGTCTGTACAACGGCTGTGGCTGTCTTTGTACGGAGCTTCCGACATTCTGAACCATGTTCATCGACGAAGATGTAGGTGTACTATTGCCAGATAGATGTTGCCAGACGGTATCAAGGGTCTCATTGGCAATCTGAGGGGCGAGATTTGGATTGTTCTGCTTCCACTTGCTAACAATAGAGTCAAACTTTTCCCGAGGGCTCACGTCAACAGTGGTGTAATCTTGAAAAGGAAAAATTCACATGTAAAATATTCTGCTTTCAAGAAACGAGGATCCATTGAAAAACTCACTCGAAGGCGTTTTAGTTGAGCTTGTAGTGTTCTATTGATGAGGATTAATTGAGACTGCATGACCAAATAACATAGAAAGAGTGACTAGCTATAACAGTAATACGTGTATGCAAACGATGGAAGCCACAGTCGCTAAAAAAGAATTTAAAAGAAGTGATGGTATTTCAAATATTAAACTCAATTAACACTTAGATACTTGCTCAAGAGCCATATGAGTGCTTCAAATCCGAGAGCCTGCGAGTTCGAAAGCTGGATGCTCTCGTCTTATAATCATTCTATAGAAACAGGACTAGTAAAGCTACTAGATATCACTGCTAGGTAGGTCAAGGCCTCGAGGTTGTGCTCGGCTGAGTCCCCATTCTTGGCTCCTTGCTGCATCTACAACACTACCTGGCTGGACCCTGCCGGAATATTAATTTTATAACCCGAAGACCAGCGTTTCGATATTACAAATTACAACAACTACTGTAACATAGTGCGAGTTGATCAACGGTGCCGATTATATCAGACAAAGCCCATTGACTGCGCCTTACAAACCTTTACCATCTATCTATTTATTAAATACCACTGTCAGTAAAACTATGTTTTTATTTACCTGCCATTATTTTCTAAATGAATACAAAAACATCTGTTCTTTGCAAAAACAAAGCCCATAATTATAGGTATAAGATTTAGTATTAGCTCGAAACCTGATGAGATTTTACCTCAAATTTAAAAAGCATACTGCACCTTTCCCTTTTGTGGAGAACTGTTCTCAGTCGGCTACACCTTGCATGTCATTTCCTTAACTTAGGAAGCTTTCCGGTCTACGGGGAAGCCTCTACAACCAGCAAAAGCACTTTATGATCAGCCGCATGAGGTTTGAGCCTAGACTACAATACCTGTTCAAGCTGACTGCTCAGAAGTGTTAATAATTCTATTCTATCACCAAAACAGAAAGCTACAATTCTCAAAGGTTAGCAGGGAGCGCAATTTCGCCAACAGACAACAATCAACAGCGGGCGCTCAATCCGGAGACGCTTGAAAGGTTCTACATACGACAAGGCCGCTTAACTATCTCCGTCGACAACAACATACGAGTAAAAATCTCAGTAAGTCCTTCATCTAGAATTATATATTAGTATCTGAACAAGGGAGTATATACCGAGGAATAAATATTTTGTAGAAAAAGGAATTAATTCTGTGTTTTTTGAAGCGACCCTTCAAGTCCTATGTGATTATCTGCTCAATAGCAGTTACAGATATTATGACTATAGAAATATTTACAAGGAATAGACGTCTGTTAGTCTCATAGTATA
Organism: Ascocoryne sarcoides NRRL 50072; assembly: GCA_000328965.1. NCBI lineage: Eukaryota > Fungi > Ascomycota > Leotiomycetes > Helotiales > Gelatinodiscaceae > Ascocoryne > Ascocoryne sarcoides. The sequence continues at coordinate 494,836 of KB205947.1, read as the reverse complement.
ATACATGGATCTCTACTGTCCTTCGTAGAAGTAGAAGGAGAAAAGGAGGTTCGTAGTTATAATCATCTCGTGAATAGCTATAATCGAGAATGGAAAATAAGCCTTCCCGAGGAATTTTTATACTAGAATAACATAAGCAACGAGCGGGGTTTTTTGTATGGGCCTTCGTACCTGCAGGAAGAGTTCCCTTTTTTGTTTTTGTTTTGAAATGCTTAGTCTATTCAGCCGCTTATATAGTACTAGCGTTGGGAAGAGTTTCCCACAGTAAAAACACGCTCTTCAGGGGGCAGGGGACAATGGCCGGCATCCAAATTTCCGATCGAAAGTTTTAAAAAATAGCTTCCGATAACCCACCCCTCTTGGATAGGCCCATAGTTCACATTTGATCACTTGAACAAAGGTATCGCGGGCTGCGCCGGATGCGAGAGGACTGTTGTTGGTTTTTACTGTGACGGGGTGCTATATCCGCATGTATGGGCGCAAATCTGTGCGCTTAAGCTTAAAGAGTTTAAGAGTTTAAATCATCTTAGATTGATCGCGTAGGAGTTTATGATTTGATCTAAAGGCACGTCACACCCAGTGGCCCCATGATAATTGCCGGAGGCACAGTGGATACGTATTGTTACCTTCGTAGCACGGTCAAGAGTTCGTAAGGTTTTATGATGGGAAAACCCCCTGACCCTGCTAACAATACTTATCCGCTATACCGGTAGAGTTCGACTGGCGCTTAAATCCTCAAATAATCTACGGAGGTATCTCCATACAGCCCAAAAAGAAAGTAATTGCACCAAGTAGGGGATCCCTTTCAGTTACTCTAGGGCCTTACCGTAAGTCTAGGATCCTAATTAGGTCAAGTAGACAGTGGGTTAGAGGGGTCCCTTGCTAGTGTTATCTCATTCTTTACAGACTCCAACCGTGTAATATATTATATGCAAAAGAAACTAGACAGCTGAGTAGCCACAACTTAGAATTACCCCCCCACCCCGCCCTCTGACGCCAACAATCTGGGCTCAATAGTCCTTCCATACTACCCTGCAGTCACCTTGCCCCCTTGGCTCTAGATAAGCTTTCACCAAGACTCTCGGGAGATCCATAATACTTCGGTCTTGACATGCTTGCTTCTCACGCGATCTTGGCATAGTGCCCGAATCGCACCTCTGGACTGAATCATGCCTACATGGCGTAGCACTTTTTCTCGCCTTTTACATCTCCAGCATTGTTTGATTTGACTATTTCTCACATTTAGAAGTATATTTCATCCTCTAGTTATTTATCACCTGACTAGCCTATACTCCGGGGAAGAAGCTTCATGCTCGTCGGGATTTGTTTCTTGGAGACTCCTCTCTCTGCTTCAATTCTGATCGCCTTGTCGTAGATTTAACACCAGAGTATCGTTGCAATGAGACCTCCAGACTTAAGACGAGGAGCACTAGTGATATCGTATTACATCCTTGGTACGATAAAAATCCCACAGATAATGCATCCTGTTGACAATATTTCAAAGATATCGTTGCTGCAACGTCCTGCTCTTCAGCAACAATTGCTTCTCAGGAAGATGCAAATGCGATTAGCAGTTGCTCAACTATAACTGGAAACGTTGTGCTTGCTACGAATGCCGCGGGTAGCATTGCGCTCGACGGTGTGCATGTCATCGAAGGGAGCCTATCCACCGAGGCTTGTTCCAGCAGTTCCTTTTGCTCCGAATTGGTATCTCTTAGTAGCTCCACGCTGTCTTCGGTATCCCAGGGCTTACACCTACAATCCTTCTCCGGTTTGGCCAACATCTCGTTTCCTCAGACTCTATCTACTGGTCCAATATTTTTATTAGATGACCTGCCGAGCCTCCAGATGGTCTCTGCTCCTAAGCTTGCTTCTGCTGGCGAATTCCACGTCTCCAACACACCAAATCTTACTACTCTCACTCTCGATGTTCTTCGGAATGTCACCTCAGTCTATATCAACAACGTTGCACTCTCTTCAATCCCGCCTGTCAGGTCAGTTTTGAATATCACATCTTTCATAGTGTCTGGTATTCATAACGTCTCCGAAATCGCCCTCTCGACAACCTCAATCGACCTCTTAGAAATCCAGGGTAATGGCACGCTATCTCTCTCTCTCCTTGATGTCGAGACGAGCAGAAATTACACCATGGTCGACCTCGAAGTTCGTACCATCGACACGCTCAGCGTATCCGGTTGCGCAAGTATCTTTCTACCAAACACAACAATAACAACTTTTAACGGAACCGGCAACAATGTTACGGAATTGACATTTTTTCGGGTACCAGGCTTGATGAATATCTATATCATTGATAACCCTCTTCTCCAGGACATGGATTTGGGGACAAGACCCGTCATGAGCAATGTTACGATATCCGGCAACCCTCTCTTGGAGCAGTTAATGTGGGAGGCGCAAAACGTCTCGAATATGATTCTAACAGGCTCCTTCGATAATAATGTTGCGTAAGTGCTTCCCTTTGTTTCTTGGTGGCTGTCCTCTATCCGCGCGAGAACTTCCTTCGGAACATACATTCGTACTAACAGAATTACAGCACGCATATGCTAGCTAGTTTTGTGTCGGGTGATGTCTTAGTTAATTCGACGTCGTGGGTGGATTGCTACCCATGGAACCATCTTCGAACGGAAGGACATATCTTAGGCAACTACAGCTGCCAAGGGACGACAGTGGCTATTGGATCCAGAGCAGCGATTAATGAGATCAGATCCGGTGTAGTTATACTTTCAGCAATATTTCTTCTAACCATGTTGTACCTTTTCTAACCTCAGTATATTTGAGCTACATTTGGACTTATTTTTCTATATGGTGTTGCTTGAAATCTATCGAACTTAAGCACTAAGGCTTCGTTAAAATGATCTATCTGTTCAAGCACAACCCTACTGCTCTCTGTGAGGCCTGAGCCTAGTGTTTGCTAAGAAGGCAGTTGCAATTAGCTTAGATAAGATTGATTAGACGATAAAATCTCACTTAGCACCAACCTTTAGCTTTCGAGTCGACTGACTCGCTATTTCTATTTGATGTTTATCACATGCGAGGTCAAGTAGAAGTTGTAGTCTTTTGGGGGTGAAAGTAAGACAAAAAGGTATAAGTCTACATAGGAAAGGAATAGACACAGTTAAGTATATAAACGCCTGCATAAGATTCGCCAAGGCCCCAAGTTGAGACACATCTAGGCTTCGCCATCGAGACCGGCGTCACTTTAATATAACTTCTGATTCATGTTACGACAATCTTTCGTAGACTTACCAGAACATTTGCAAGAAATCGGTAAGCGATCCTCGTGGCTGCTGGGGCAATTCCGCGAACATATAAATGGTGGGGAAGTCCCTGCCAGTCCTCAATGGATCTGGTTCTACCCCAGAATTAACTATCTCAATTAATGTCGTATCATAAAAGAAAAATAACAAGGCGAGCTTAGTTTTATAGGCTAAAAGGGCAATATGTTTCGCTTTGTGACTTGCAGACTCGCAATCATCAGAAGAAACCCGCCTTAACTTGGCTGTTTGAGACGGGGGAAGCTTGACACATGAAATGGCAACTAGTTTAGAGAATTGAGGAAAATATAATATCGTAGCGGAGCCCCGTCTGGTAAAAGGTAAAAAGGCAACGTTATATTAGATGGGTCATGGAGGAGAAGCTAGGAACTAATAGAAAGGTTACTCGGGTAATTCGTTTCGGCACGGTTAAGCAATCGGCTAGAAATCACACCGCCTTCTACTCTTAGCTAGCTGCAACCGTAATCGGCAGAATAGAAATTTGAAGATATTGGAGGGGAACTTTCAAGCACCTCCATAACCCACAACGCAAATCAAAAATCCACCATCAAAATGCCAACGACAGACGCCCCTAAACCTATCATTGCGCTGGTTCTGGATACAGGCCCAATAATCAAAAACGAAACTTCAGTCTCGACACTTATCTCTCAAGCGCAAACACTTTACACAATCCCCGCCGTCATCGACGAAATCCGCGATGCCGTCACACGCGCACGAGTCGAAACCACCCTCCTCCCATTCCTCAAATTGCGAGCCCCAAGGCCGGCTAGTGTGAAGGTTATTACAGATTTTGCGAGGCGGACTGGTGACTTGGAGGTGCTGAGTAGGCCGGATATTCATTTGATGGCATTGGCATATGAGTTGGAGTGCGAAGTGAACGGAGGGGATTGGAGATTACGAAGTGTGCCGGGCCAGAAGGGTCTGAATGGTAAACGACCTGCCAATGGTGGGGACGGAAAAGCGCAAGAGCAGGAAGGGGGAGAAAGCATACAGGAGACTAAACCTCCAGCAATCGTGGAAGCTCCTCTGCCTAAGAAGAACGCTTGGGGAATCTCGACTCCGGCAGTACCAGCTGTGTCAATCCCAGTGTCTGACGAAGGAGCAGATGTTGGCAAGATTGAAAATGTCCTTAAGGATACCCATATATCAGTGCAGCCACAGCCGGAAGTGTCCCATATTAAAGAGCCACAATCCGAGGAGTTAAAACCAGCATCAGATTCTGCGAATCAAATTTCACCGCAAGCAGCAAACACAAACCCTGATACGGCGTCACAGTCCCCTCCTATAGAGCACGTCGAAGAGTCAGATTCAGACGACGAAAACCTTGACGGCGGAGGATGGATCACACCCAAAAACCTTAAGAAGTATCAGGAAAAAGACAACGGCACTTCTGCCACCCAGGAAGAACTGAGGAATATGGCAGTTGCAATCATGACCTCCGATTTTGCCATGCAAAACGTTCTCCTGCGAATGAACCTCAACCTTCTCACACCATCATTTCAACGAGTCAAAAAAGTAAAGGCATGGGTGTTAAGATGCCACGCATGCTTCCATGTTACCAAAGACATGACCAAACAATTCTGTGGGCGATGCGGAAAGCCTACTTTACTCCGGACATCATGCTCTACGAATAGTGATGGGTCGTTTAAAATTTTCCTGAAAAAAAATATGCAATGGAACAAGAGAGGAGATGTATTCAGTATTCCAAAGCCTGTTGCTGGAACTTCAAATGGGAAACTTGTTGCTGGTGGAGGGAAGGGAGGTTGGGGTCAGTCTTTAATTTTGGCCGAGGACCAGAAGGAATATATTCAGGCAGTGGCAGGTAATAAGAGGAATAAGACCAAGGATCTCATGGACGAGGATTACCTGCCTAGCCTAATCTCAGGCGATAGAGGGCACGCAGGTGGGAAGCCAAAAGTTGGAGGTGGCCGAAATGTCAACTCCAAGAAACGAAGATAAAGGATAAGGAATCTATGAACAATTTTGTACCTGCAGTCTAGACTTGGGAGCTATGGCGTTTAAAATATTGGCACATGTGGGAGCGAGCATTTGCTGGAGTTTTAGTGGCTGTTGTAGAATTTTCTATCCGCGCAATCCGTAGCAATACAGCCAACAGAACTTTTGTTCTCTTACTTCCTACTCGTAGCCACAGCCAAATAACGCCAATTTGGAAATGTCCACCCTAAACGCCTGGTATACTCCAACAATGTGTCTCTTCCCCGTGGTTTCTACTCGATCAATTAACTCTCCTCCACCCCAGCCCCAATAGCCCAATCTATTGCCCCAACACAACGAGATCCTCTGGAGATATTTGTTAGAATTCTGCATTCTATAGACCGAAGATTAGGGAGAGGAAACTCACTCTGCTGCGTCAAAAGCAGTCCATATCTCTTCTTCAAGGTGACGCGGTGTCTCGAGTACTTGTCATCGGGCGAGAATCGTGCTGGGTGTGCGGATTTGGTGACTTCGCCAGAGACGACCTTGTGGAGCGTGTAGACGCGCTTGCCCGTGGCATCGAGGGTGTACATGAGATGCATCTTGGACTAGTAAGAGGAACTGAGATGCGGGAGGTGTGTCGTTTTTGGAATTGCGCAATTGTGGGAAGGACGCAGCTGTGAGGAACAGGAACGGACAGTTGGATGGTCGTGGGCGGATTGAAATGTTGGTGATAATTTTTTGAAGTTTGCGGAGAGATCTATACCTCTTTCGGACTAGCGTTGTACTAGGCTCGATGCAGATGGTGCTGAGCGCGCCCTTGAATGTGCAGTGTCGCTCATGTGGCACGCATCTTCAAAATACACAAAATCTCTCTCAAGTGTTTTTTGGTCTTGAAGACCTCAAGAGATGCAACTGCCGCTCCTCCTCGTATCGGGCATCAATTTGTTGACTTGAAGGGTTCCACTTCCAAGTAGAAGAGCCCTGCTATTGTCATGAACTTCTCCACCCTGGCACAGTGATGACGAAATCAAGGCATCTCATATCGCAGTAGTGATAATAACAACAAGCCTTATCCCTCCCTTCATATTCATCAATTGCTTTTGCCTACAGAAGCAGCGTACTATCGTTACTCTGGAATTTCTGAAATGTCTACCGTCGTCATGAATCAAATTATTGTTAAGAGCGATTGGCACCGGTCCTTATCAAGTCAAAAACCCCCAGATCACAAGGATGGGCTCAAGATCTCTACAACTCTCATCGTACTCGACGTCAAAGAACTCCCCCCACCTGTCGAATTCCTCACTCTCCCGCGCGAAATCAGAGATTGCATTTATAGTCTGGTCTTCCGCTCCAAGCAGCCTCTCTATCCGAGCAAAGAGAGAGCCGGAATATCCGAATACCTTGGACTCCTTCGCACCAACTACCAAGTCTATGCTGAAGTAGTCGAGACTCTCTACGCACGAAACATATTTCAAGTCAGAGGTACACCAGCCTGGAAAGCGCCAGAACTCTTGAACCTCCTTAGTACTCAACGGCGAGATGGTTATGTTCGAAACACCCTCCGGAGCACCCAAAGTGTCTGCATTGCTCGATTTGCCTTGAGGAAACTATACATCCCTTCCCACAATATCGGCCTCAAGTCACTGCAACACCTCTTCTCACTTCTCAAGTACTTTCCAAATTTAGAGTACCTGAGAGTGGTGTTCGTGGGGTTTGTGGGCTTGAAGGATATGGATGTTGTTGATGTGTGTCGGTTGTTTATGGACCGGAGACCGCTGTTCAAAAAGCTTGTGCTGTGCAAGAGGGCAACTTTCGATACTGCAGAGGATATCTCTTGGATTGTTCATGAGACGCCGTCGAGGACTTGGACGGCTATGCCTAATGGGAATGGGACTAAGAATATGTGGATTAATCAGGATGGGGTTATGAGGAAGGCCGAGGTGGTTGCTGCACCGCAATGTTTTCAGGATTGATCGAGTCGGCTTCATCTATGGAGCTTCAACGGTAAAAGGCGGGTTATGCATTGGGAGGTTTTCGGATTGTTTTGAACTTTACAGGCTAGACTGATGCGGAGTCTCCTCCCATATGGGAGCGCATCGAAGCGTTGGAGTGAGTATTGCTAAGTAGAGAGTCTCATAACATTAATTCTCTTTTCAGAACTTTGACTAGTCGGTCAATAATTACTAATTTCTTTTCTATTCGGTTTCATGATTCACCTTCGCGAGAGATAACGAAGAGGCCAAAATATGACAAGTCTACTTCAAACCCCGCACCAATTTATCCTTTATCCTTGCTTACTTCATACCGAGGTCCTTCCAACGCACCAGAATTTTAGGGCTTTACAACTTTAGTGGAGTTCTCTTAGATGATTGAAGTTTTGCAAGTAATTAACTCATTCAAGGTGTCAAAAATCCCTCTTTCTATTGGCCTTACAAGGGATACTTAGGGCAGTATGACTCCGTCTATCTGCCTACAAGCTATTTCCTATCCAGTTTGTGTCCGCACTGTCCATTTATAAGTTTGGCAGAGCCAAATTTTGTTTCTTCCAGGATCGCAAGAGGACAATCTTTTAACGTTGTTCAAATTTTAAAGGTCCTCGGGTCTCGAGCACGATGGTGGACTTCTGCTTCCCCGCGCTTTGCCTTGGGTTTCAATGCGCTTCTCGCGGATCTATGATATTAATAATTTAAAATATTTCATACGCTGGCACTTTTTCCTGGGGAAAGGATGTCTTTCTCTCCCTCTCATACCCACTATTTTCATTCTAGTCTCAACGTTTGCACTGAACCTTGTGCCCTTTCCAGTCCGCGCGTTGACATTCCGCTGAACAGTATATAACCTTATAGCACCTCCCGCACGTCAATAGACCTTTTCCATTACCAGATTCATCCTTCTCGCACCTTTCGCACACCTTACTGCGTGGTGGTCTGTTGCCTCTGAAAAAGCTACTTACATCAAGCAACTCCTCGGAAAACGGAGCCGGGAAACACAAAGACAAAGTAGCTCGAACGAAGTGTTTAAACACCGAATTCCATTGCGGCACATCGCTGATGAACCCTGACGGCATCCGACCGTTTCCACACGAACATAAAGGCGTCTGTCCGTTTTCGACTGAGAGCGGACACCGCGATTCTGTCTGGTACTCACATCTGGGGCCATGCTCCCATGTCCGGCTTCTTTAGACCGTGGCTGGAAGCACCTCTTTCCACAATCGTAGCTCGTCTGCATCCACTTCAACATGGGCTATATTCAAAGTCGATAACGACATCAGGAATAGACGGATCCGTGGCATGAGTTGATAGGTCAGTGGCAATATTGCTGAATCCAAGACTACCGTTCGGTTCGTGACGTCCAGCTTGAGGGTGGAGACGAAAACAAGGACAGGCACACCCCCGTTGGTGGGATTGCTGAGGCTGAAGAGGTGTGTTTGTTGGCCCCGTAGACCAGCGAATTGCATGAAGATGGACAAAAGCGAATCTTTGAGGGCAGTTCGGACGTCTCCTTCCGAATGGTTCTTCGGCTGGCGCTCTCGGCTATTATACATACCGGAAATATGTGGACAGAGCCATTGGAGTTCTCCTCGTTTTGCCGTATCGATGACTGGCAAGCAATCCATGTTCAAATAAGGCATATTCCAAAGCGTAGGTGCTCCAGCTGATCTCAGGGAGACTGGGTAGAGGAATTCGGGGAAGACTTTCCAGCTTGTCACATCTGCCAAGGGAGCTTCTACTTCGATATATGACGACTTCCGAGCAATTCTAGTCGTGCTCTTGAGCTTTAGAACTGGCACGGGGAATTCGAGCGGGATTCGAATCGCTTTTGGGCCAATTGTCTCGATGAAAGCGTAGGGGGATACCTGCTCCGTTTGGACCTTGCCTCCATTTCTTAATGCGGCCTTGACATCTTCCGAAAGGATTTCGAGACGAGCTGTCAGAGACGATATCTTCGCTTCCGTACGATCAACGTTTGCAGTAATCACCGTCTTCGCAGTCTGGTTCGGTGTGGAGGAGTCTCCGGGGCGACCATTTGCGAATGGGCGCAGAGCAGCAGATGGAGGCAGATGTGGTCGGTTTTTGGTGATGAACACATTTTCCTCGTTTCCCGAGGTTGTTTCGTAAATTTTCATTTCGATCCCGAGGGAACGGAAAAAGACCCTTGAACTCTGTGGGGTGCTCAGGATCCCAAAGGCTATTCTTGCGGTTTGCGGGCTGAGCAATAAAACCCAGGTAGGGGCCATGAACGAGACAAAGAGTGCAGACTTACCGCTCCATCTGCGTTTGTCTTCCGCAATGTTGACTTCATATGCGTCGGTGTGTCTTGTGCCGCTTGTGGAAATATCTCCAAAGGAGAGTTGAATAACGGAAAATATATTGTGCCATGGCTTGGTTGTCGAAGCAAGAGACGATTCGATGACACAATGCAGCATTGGGGTACTGATCTCTGTTGGATCAAGGTCCGTGATAACTGCAAGGTCCCTCCTAGGTACCTTTAGTGTAAGACAAACGACGGAGGGAATGTTCTTCCAGCCGGCTAGCCCTTTGGAAAGGGAATTAAAACTCCTTTGGTTAAAGGCGTGTTCAAGAGTTCTAACGGAATGTAGTTTGAAAAGGTGAAGATAAAGGTAAAGCTCTTGGATATAGTTCCTCACCGTAATGAGACTAGAGTTAGTCTCGATATGTGTAATGAGATGGTCCATCACCTTTTCCCAGTCCGCAATAACTCTGCTACGAACAAAGCACAGAAACAGGGCAAAGCTTCCACTGTGGTAGCGCACATGTAAGTTGTTTTGTAGTGAGCGCATGTTAAGCTCAGATAACAATAGGTGTATATTGTGATGCTGAAACATGTTGAGGTATACATCATGAAGAATACGAGCACAGCTAGTCTCTTCGAATCTAAGTTGAGCCATAGCTGCTGGTGATGGGGATGTACTTGTCGGCATGGCTCGCTTCCAGGTTAGTTTGACATGCATTTGGGTCATATCGCAGTCTGCACTCAAGTTCAGCGTTATGTCGTCCAATGTAGAAGAGGCTGAAGAATTGGTCCAGTACTCTACTGGGAAGATACCCAAAAGAGTTGAGATGGTAGGAAAATGGCCACAGAGTAGGTTGTCAATGTATGCCTTGTGGTTTTTCTCCCTCTTCGCCATCGACTCGGTAAATAAGCTGGCTGAGCATGTGTTCGATAGCAAGGGTGTAGTTGCAACGAGAAGATTCATGGCACCAACATGGTCGATGAGATTCGAAGTATCAATTACATTGAATGAAAGAGGTGCTCCGCCAGATTCCATGTATTCTTCACCATCTAACGCAACAGGCTTTAGGTGGTACGGATCCCGATAGATCTCTGCGCTGTTAACATTTCCGTGGATTTGTCTCTATGCAGTGCATGTGAAAATGCAACAGCGTCACCAACGGAGAATCTCATGACCAAGTTACGGTCCGAGTATCTCCTAAACGAGCGTGACCAAGTTCGAAACTGCAGCTTGGCTGCTTCCACTGCCTTGAAACGAGGAATCGTTGACTTGGAACGCAGCGGCGACTTTTGAGCAAGAGGTACGTAAACAGTGGCAATATGAAACCCATATAGTGGGTCAATATTATAATGAAGCGTGGACATATCGGTAACAAACATCGGGTTGATATCTTGGGGTTTTTGTAATGCCACTTCGCTTGCTCCATCACTGCTGCCATATTTCCAATAGTGCTTATTGAGATTGGGAACTTCTTCAAGAGCATAGATCGCAGCGGGAGCTGCAGACCGAAAACCAGTCGTGATGTATACCGTCTCGCCCACCTCGTACTTTCGTCTGTCCATGGCTCTCGTAATTGCAACCTTGGATCGTTGGAAATGACGTTCCCGCTCGCTACCGTTCAAATGCGTGATCCGGTAAGTGTCCCAGATTTCTTTTACTTGCACCAGGGTATCTTGGTCGCAGAATCTAAACTGTCGGCCATATTTGCCATTATTCCAGCTGTGCATCGAAGTTGCTAAGGCATGTAGTTTAGTCGCTTGGTCGCCTAGAAGCTTTAATGGTTCAGAATCTAGATAGGGGTAGTAGTAAATGTCCCACAAGTAAGCCTCGTTAGAGCTATCTGTGGTTTCCAAAATGAGAGTGAGCAATAGTGTATTGCGGGCTGCGAGGTGCACTATACTTTAGTTATGAGCCCACTAAGAAACAAGTTTAGGGCCTACCAATGATAGCGGGTTCAATGTCGCATCATGTCAGGTCTAGTTTCCGGTCTGAAAATATTCGTCAGTAAGTATAAAGGTATAACGAAAAGTGGTCCACAAACTAAAATCATGGTCGGCGTAAGTCGTAAACAAAATATTACGAACATCGCCACACCCTAGAAGTAGAATATCTGCAGGTTGCTTGGGTGGGAGATTTCGTGTCAAGGAAATGGCGGGAGTGTTCCCAATAGGGTAAAAGTAAGTCACAATGTCGACAAAAGCTGGAGCAGACATGGTTGTAGTAGAAAATGAATCCTAAAGCAGAGGCTTTATGTAACGGTTCTAATTGATCGAGCTGAAGGTATAAATGAAACTGACAAATTCCAGGACAACACTGATACATATAGACATAAGGCTCTTCCCCAAACATCTTTGTTTGCCTGGGAGGCGTTCTTCCCCCAGCCACAGAATGAATCCAACACCTGGGAATAGGGTTTACTTTGCATAGAAGAAGAGACCTCCAAACGAATAAACCGAAATCCACCAATCAAGAATTTAATGAGAGGAGAATATGTATGTTGCCTTTTTTCGAATACGGCATGTAGCAGCCCGACGACTTAAGCTGTTTGAATGGCCAGAACTCTAGAGCTGCGTAACTTCACACCGTACCCTATCTCTGCTACGAGATAAAGATATGAAGAGTAAAGCAGAAAAGATACCGATCAGAGAGATATTAATTCCAAGCAACTGTGTACATTGGAAATGATTCATCTAAGCCCAGTCAAACTCTGAATGCCGGAGTGCAGGTTTTCTGATTTTATAGGTAGCTTTACCCCGAGCTCTTATGGAAAGCCCTTACCGTGTTCGTCTGGTTTAAAAATAAAAGCTAATACAGCCACAAAATTTCAAAAGGCGTTTGCTGAAACAAGAGCTTTCACGTGACGGAAATATACTTTCGGCATAACTAAAAATTTCACCTCTTTCCGGACCTCCCTCCTGACATGTATATTTATTACTTGTTAAGAAAACTTAGCGATCCCTTTTACTATCTTTTTCAACGTACCCACTTGATAATTTTTGGATATTCACGCCCGCACTTAAAATGAACTCGGAAAACTGGTGGGTTAGACGGGAGCCTACATCTCCTCCGATCAAACGGGAGCGAGAGCCAGAGACCCTCGTCAAACGGGAGCCCAAAGATGAACCAATGAGAGAAACGGCAAACCTGTTCCAAAAACGAAGATTGAATGATGGGGGTATAGGCCTTGCTGATGGGTACTCGTCTCGACCAAGCCCAAGAGTCGAAGTTTCGAACAGGACTCGGAGCCAGAAAAGCTTAGGAAGCCGCTGGATGATGCTGAAGTAAGTTGATTTTGAGCCCCTTTGAGTTCTTGTTCACAATTGGCAACTCAGGCAAATCGGTCTATTGAAGAAGGCCGTCGACTTTATGTCGGCAATCTAAGCTATGAAGCTACGATTAAGGACGTTGGATACATTTTCAAAGATATGAAAAGTGGAATTCAAAGTATCAATATGTCAGTTGATCCCATGACCGGCCAAAATCCTTCCTACTGCTTCATCGACTTCGCACCCAAGAGACTGGCGGAAGAGGTTATGGCTACGTATAACGGGCGAAATCTCCGACGCCCTTTCAAAATCAAACCGGGGGTCAAATCTGGTTGTGGCCGTTATGTTACTCGTGATTCGCCCCATAGTTCACAGAAGAGATTAGAAACAAATACAGTTGCTTATGACCGGTGGCAAAGAGTCGATGAACCGGAAGAGAGCAACTTAGCCCCCAAGGAAGGGAGAAGGCTTTACGTTGGTGGACTCCCGAGATTTGTGAATCAGAAGTTCACGACTGAAAGGATGTTGGAGTTGTTCAAAAATTATACCGTGGAGGTAGTTAGCAAAGAGGTCTCAGCACAGAAATACACTGTAGATTTGCCAGGGAACTACAATTATTGTTTTGTGGACTTGGCAACAGTCGAGGAGGCTAAAACGGCCATCCAGGTGCGTCTGTCTCCCTTGACTTCTAATGATAAGAGAAGCTGAATTCTGCAGGAGCTGCATGGTAAAGATATGTTTGGCGGAGAGCTCAAGGTTTATCAGGCATCTGGTACTTCTGGCAAATTGTCTCAGAGGCGACGACTTTATGTCAGCGTTTTACCTGACTTTAAAGATAAAGATGCTACAGATGCTGGTATAAAAGAGCTGTTCGGGACATCTAAAGTTGACTACATCAGTAAACTCTTCTTGCCCAACACAACCGGGAAGAACGAGGGAAATCATGGTTATTGTTTTGTTGAGCTGGCAGATCAGGAGCAAGCTGATACTGCCATTCTCGAGTACGTATTCCTATATCCAAAGTCCCGTCATTTATATCTGAAGTTGTGCGTTTGCTAATACGGGAAAATATAGACTGGATCGAAAGGAAAGGTGGGGTGAGCAAGTGAGAGTCAAGGCCGCTAATCCCACTGGAAGGCAGGCAGAGACAACGAGGTCTGATCCTCAGAGACCGAGAGAACTCAGGGAATCAGACAGCAAACGTTGGGAGAGAAAGTCGAGGTTCAGAGAGGATGATGATGGAGGTGTAAGATTACACCAAAGTCAAGCACAAAGAGTCGAGAGGCAGAGGACTCCAGAGCTGAATTATTAAATATTGGATAATGTGCAGTATTTGAGATTGTCATCGAAATCCAATCTATGTATCTTATATAGCTCATATTTACTGGCATCTAGATGCTACATAAACGAAAAAACAAGACAGGCTTCTGGGGTTGAGTCTTCTTAAAAAGCATCTCAAGCAATGAAAACAGATTATTACATCAGGAATCTCAGATGAGCTTCTCGTATCACAGCAGAATTAGTATAAAGAAGAAACAGACAGGCGTAGCACGATGGAGGATTGACTCTCACCCAGTCTCATACACCTCGTTAAGCAAAGTCTGCAAACTCGCAAAAAATTGCAAAAGACTTGCAAAAGAACCTGGGCGCCACGCGAGGCGCACTACAGGGTAGAAAATTGGTAGGTTTTGCTTTTAGGAAAGAAAGGTTCGGGATTCAGGGGATGCGAACGGAGCATGTTTGGGGCAGGTTTGGCGACCCCAAGGTTCGTTGACGCCCAGAAACGATTTACTGGGTCTGTATGTCTGCCAGTTACAGTATCGAACCTTGGTGAAAGATCCTGGTGTTGTTGGGGTATATATATTCACTACTCGTTGTGGCTAGCTATTGTGGCGGGTTCAAGCGGGCTGGGGCCGGGCAACGGTTCGGGTAGTATCGGGTAATGCTGGTCGGGTCGGGTCATGATTTCGCGGAATTTATGTATGATGCTTTCTTTTAGTGCGGCAAGGTGCGGGGAGACAAGGGCCTCATGTCTGGATATCAACAGTCCCTTAAATGAACTAGGAGTGTTAGCAACTGAACACAAGGACAGGATCGGCTGTCGAGCTCAACGCCCTTGGAGTAGAAATTCCAAAGATGTTCGGATGAAATAACATTATTTTAAACATATCCAGTTTTGCTTTTATCAGATAGGGTATGTTCCAATTCTACCCTTTTCACCAAAAATGAAGAGACAGACTGAAGCCTTTCTTTTGTTGTCATTAAGTAATGCACTCTCATCTAAATTATCGTCGTTATCACCTCTTTCCTATTTTCAGAAATTTTAATCCCAACTGCTCCTTTTAAGCGAGCAATTAAAGTTTGGTTCAAATATTCCTGTACCATCCGCTGCTAGACTTCTCTTAGATTTTGCCTCTGAGCAGTTCTTCTTCGTGGTTTCTAGTAATGTAGATTTAGTATGTAGGTATGGTTGACAGCTTGATATATATATATTTAAAACCAGTAGATGTTGATTTATGAAAGCGGAAGTTGAAAAGTGAAATGCAGCTTGAATCATCCCTCTCCTTCACCTTTTGAGTTGCGCAGTTTGCATTATTCAATATATTTTTAGATGATAAAGGGAACGTTATTTACACTTTCAAAATGATATAAAAGCCATCCTTGCCCCAGACTCTGTAGGTGTAAACCAAAACAATTACCCGCTCAACAAAACAAACTTCTGGTACTTTATTCTAGTACCTTATTCAAGGTGGTGATTCATAGTTTATCAGCTTTCCTACAACTTCTATTCGATGGTCTCGCTTCATATGACTGCCATGTTTCCTTTTAAATTGTTGCTTGCAGAGGGAAATGTTCCACCGTAAATATCAGTAGTAGAGATATTGTTGATAACAATTTGAAATGAAATAAAACTAGAGAAAGGAAACGCATTAGAGTTTTTATCATTCTAAGAGTTGAAGATAGCACTACGAATTTAACAGAGTAGCTTAACTCCTTCCCGGGTAGGGAAAATCTGGGCTTTGTAACTGGTCTAATGGTTTTCATAATATATCGTATTTTTGTCTCTTTAATACCTGTCTACTAACACCTACTACGCTCGCAACTCGTTCACTCAACCACTCCTCCTCCCTTCACCCACTACTGTCTCTTACTACTCAAAACTTCCCTATTCTCCTCAACCCACTCCTCAAACCTCATCGCCCTCTTCCCCGTAACCTTCCCCACCGTCCCCGCTTCAAAAATAACCTCTTCAGCCCCATCAGCCGTCCGAGCCTCCAGCCCCGCCATGAACTTAGCGAAATGCTCTGGCATACCCAGGTCCTCATGATACCTCCTCTCGCTCTCCTCCTGCGTCAACTTCACATGCTTTATCTCCCTCCCGAGCCCCTTGCTAAGTTTCTCTGCTACCTGTTGTTCATAATCAGCAAATGGAGAAAGAAAGAGCAATGGGAAGGAGAATTGCACCTGATCATGTGTCAATAATTCATCTCCTAACACCCTGCTGGAAGGAACAGGCGTAGTAGATGTAAGTGCCGTAAATGCCATGGCGGCAATATCTTTGGCGCTCACATACGGGATCTTGGCATCCGCACATGCAGAATAGATCTTGTTTTCCTCTGTAATCGATTTCTTGTGTTGCCATTCGGACAGATTCTCTTTAAGCAGCCGTTAGCACCACCCTCACTCCCAATTTCCACGCCTCTATCCACCAACCCCATTCACTTCCCATTTAAATATGAAGAAACAAGAAATCAGAGGACAGTAACATACCCATAAACCACGTCGCCCTCAAAACCGTATACCCCACCCCCTTTCCCTCCCTCCTCAACCCCTCCAAAACCCTCCACAATTCCCCCAGCCCCGCAACCCCATCCTCCCCCTCCATCTGCGTCCTACTCCCCGTCAACACCACAAACCTCCCAACCCCCCTCTCCCTACACACCTTCACAAAATCAATCATACACTCATTCGGATCTAGAACCCGGGGCGCAATCAGATAAACCGCCTTGATGCCTTCCCCACCGGGGAACACGTGCTCAAAAGGCGCATTGAAAGTCGACGCATCGGACCAATCGAATTTGACGTGCGGATAGGAAGACCCAGGAGGTGAAGAGGGAGCATGGCGAGATGCGAGGAGGAACTCGATGTTTGCGTCTCCGAGGAGGGAAGCGAGGCGGAGGGAGGTTTTCCCAGTGCCGCCGGTAAGGAGGATTGCCATTTCGAGCTGAGGTATCGAGTCCAGTTAAAGTGATGAGCCGATATATGTGAGAGTCTTATATCGAGAAATGAGAAATAGAGCCCAAGATTTCAAAGCAAGGTGGATAATAGAGAAGTGGAGAGATGAGAGGAGATATTTAGTCTGCATGGAATTCGAGATCTCTTATATAACAACAATTGGAACAAATGAGTACTAACGGTAGTATCGGATATATCGTTACCTTATTCAGGAGTCTACGTATTACTAATGTTTCGAGTCGAGTTGTGAGGCGGAATATAGATTTATTAGAAGGTCGGCTCCCACCTGTTGAAAGGGATAAACTCGCTAAGGACAAAGTCCGCAAAACCCGAGATTTCCTCATTCGGTTTAAAATTTAGATCACTCATACCATCGTCAGTGGCGCCTCCACCAGAAAAGTTAGGTGGAGCCTGGAGAAAGCTCGCAAGGAGGTGTTCGACTTCTGAAGTGTGACGGGGGAGCTAAAGAGGAAATTCTGTAAGATTAAGAAGCAAACACAAGCTCTAGATTGGACATTTGATGCCAACGGTTTGGATTCTAATTCAACCTAAAGCCTACTAATACCTGTGGCAAACGAGCTATTGTATATAAATGGGAAAAATTGTGCTATATCGCAGAATTTGCGACTAATAAGGTGGTGGTATAGGGCAAACATAAAAAACAAAAGACAGCAATACACCTCCTGTCATATCCCGCTGACTCCAGGGCATCCCTAGCCCTAGCACAAGCGCCCGGCTCCTGCTCCAACAACTCCAATAATATCCAAGGACAAAGGGAAATTTTCGTACAGCACCCACAATCAGTCGTATCATGTCATTTTGACATCTGGAAACCCATTATAGCCATTGTCGAATCCATTCCCAGGATCCATCGGGGGTAACTCGAAAGGCGATTTTTCAGAGCCTGACACCGGTCCAGCTTCCATTTCTCTGTCTTCCCGTTTCGATCGCCCCAATCTTTCACACCATTCTTCGGCACTGACAATCGTACCGTCCAAAACGCCAGAAACTTGGGACATCATATCGAGCCCTTCTTTTGCTAGAACCAGGACTCTATTAGCACCATCGGTGACTTCAGTATCGCCGTTTGCGCTATGTTTGACGCTCTCAGCAGTCCGAGTTGCAAGCTTAAACCTCTGGGGCAGACTTGTCAAGTGGCGGCGGACAAGCAATCGTGCATTCTCTGGTAATGCCCCTCCTGCATATTTGGAAACAATATCAACCACCGTCTTTAGTGTTTTCAAAACATCCTTCTTCAGCTCTGCAATCTTAGCATTGAGCTCGGATTTGGCCTCATTTCTGACTACTAATTGGCCTTCACTTGGGGGTTCCGCCCCTTCAATCCTTTCTATTGAGTCTCGCTCAAACTGTTCGAGGACTCCTTTCAACGCCATGACCACTTTTCCAATGTGTTCGTTCGCCCAACGTAGCCAGCTAAGGCAGTATTTCAAGCTACGTAAAGACTCTTCGCTCATCGCTACACTCAACCCACTAGTGGACAATACGAGTCGTGACTGCCAGGTGCTACTCCCAGGTGATGCCGTTTCTTCCCGTGTTTGAGTGGATATCAGAGCCTGCTGTGTGGCTTCATAGCTAGGACTCCTGTAATCATCGTAGGCGGGCAGGCTTTCAGCTGTGGATGCCTGGCTTGGCCTTCGCTGTCTGTGCTGTAATTCTTGTCTATGGACAGGGTAAGGGTCGTGGGGTACGTTTCGATCTATTTCTGTGTCACCACTTCCATATTTTCTGCGTTTGTTCGAGATTTCGTCGCTATCTAGGTCAGAGGGAGAATATTGGCCTGGTCGTCGTCCCCCTAAGAACCATCGCACGCCTCCCTCAACACCGGTAAAGCGTCCAACAGTACCGACAGTATTGACAACCGGCGTGAACTTCCTTTCTAGAGCCTCTGCACTCGACTTAAAACGCGGGCTGTAGTTCTTCGAGGCGGAATATGCAGAAAGTGAGTTCCCAATCGCCGAACCGAGAAGGGGATGTGATGTGGTAAGAAGAGAAAGTAGTGGTTCGGGCTGAGATGGTTGAGGTCTTCGAGATTGGTAGCTTCGGGGTGAAGTAGAAGATATAGATCTAGATTGTTGAGGCGGGGATCCGATGAAATCTGGAAGAGAGAATGTTAGTCACGGTTTTCACAGATCATTGCAAGTCGTCGTACCGGCTCTGAGATCTCCCAATGCCTCGGCCGCGAGCCGCACGTCAGGATCGTCCATCGAGACTACACTTCCGCCACGCCTTCCTCTGCTCTCCGGCGTGTCGACATCCATCGCACTCGGCGAGTCCATTCTCTGCGAGGCCTTGATCGTGGGCGACAACTGCGAAGGACCGGGTTGGTAATACGCCGTCAAAGGGTTTGACGAGGGCCAAACGAATGGGTACTCTTCCGGCCTGTATCGAGGCTCTGGGGGAGTGGGCGGTAACGGAGGCAGCGTGCGCTCATGATGGATAGGTGGTGGTGGATCTATGGTGGGGACGCTGGGGAAATCCAGGGACTGAGGATCGTGAGATTGTGTGTACGAAGGTGGCCGCTCTCGCAGCATGTGATCCTGCTCCATGGCTGTCGCAATCGCCGACGAGGCTAGCAATGAGTGCGAATATTCGTAAAGAGGATGCTATCGGATGGTATTTATTCGTGCTGGATTTATTGTTGAATTCAACAGCATTTGTGGTGTGCTTTTGGATGCAAAAGTGGCTCGTCCTAGGCTGTACTCCACGGTCGTCAACATGTGCTTCTGGCGATCCGACGTTCGATACGACAGCCCGGGTCAGCTTGCGCAGAGCATGACGAAAAAGTCGGGGGAAAAGACGGCGGCGATTTGGGAGAGAGGGGATTCGAGACAGACGATCAAAGGAGGATTGAAGTGTATAGTCTCCCCTTTGAAGTATTGTCACATTGACACTTGGTGGCTTTTGATCTGAGGGGGAGGAGAATTATGATAGAAAGATTCAATTTGGGGAGGGGGGAGGATCACATGCACTCTTAAAAGAGGCTTTTCGGCAAAACCTAAAATCAGCTATTTTTGAGCCATTTCCACGTGAGAGAGGCATTCCAACGGAGTCCGGCAAGAGATGAAAGACGTGGACTACGCTAGGTGATATATGTTATATGTTATGGTAGAGTATATGGCTATTGCAAGATGAATGTGAGCTACTCGCATCCCCATCCTCTTGACGATATACAAGGCAAAATGTATATGAGAGGGTCGTATTCGCTGTAATCACAAGCTTTGCCAACTTGCTAGTCTCTCGGAAGAAGAGCGCTACTCGTCCTCGTCCTACCTAGCTATTGCCATTGATTTCCATCGTCTCGGTTTTGACCACCCACTCCTCGGTAGACAACACAACTACTTGCATAGAGCACAGGGTGGCGAACAGAAAGAGTTGGGTTATTATCAAGGATATCCCGAGTTCGACATGTGTCAGATGGGAGTCAAGCTCAAGCCTGTATGGTTGGGAGAGCAGCAAATAACGTGGAGATATCCTTGCCTTGGAACTTCACTTGGTCGCTCGTCAAGCACAAACATCTTTGGCACACAAGCAGGCAAAAGGGACACCGATGATGGTACACAACTTGAAGCACAAAAAGAATACACGTCGTAAGCATCGCAAGCATATGGTAAACATATCAAGTGACCATCTTCATCGTCTGTCTGGTCCCTCTGACGCCGCCCAAGCAATCTGTTGCTTTCATAGCAATGCTCGGCCAGCTCTTATGGGACCGTCGGTATCGGTCTCCGCGCCACGAAATCGCTAACTGCATCAATGGGAAACAAGGTTGGCATCTGGCAGAAAGCCAGGCCGGTTGTGCTTATATGTTGAGTTGCACTGTCTAGAGGGCGCGTTGGAGAAGAAAAGAAAAGAGAAAGTCGCAGGCGGGAAATTTTGGTAATGAAGAGGCTTTTGGAGCTAGTCCGAATGGGGACTGGGTGCAAGTGACTTAGCTCGGGCCCCACCTCTTAGCGAAGACAGAAGGCATCGGCATGGAATAACCACCACCACGAACCTACTGCTGAGCTTAGGAGATAGATGGACGAGAAAGCTCGGGATATATTTGCTATTTAAAGCGCGCCTTCTTCCCTGCATTGTCACCAATGTTGCCCTCCGTCTGACTTACAATCGCTGTTCCCTCTGACCTCGCACACCACACCCATTGACCACGTCTACCGCATCATCATCATGGCCTCCGCTGTCTTCTTCCTCGACCTCAAGGGAAAGGTTGGCCCCCTACCCTCCTATAGACTACAGGCGCAGCGACTAGGCTAATGAGAGTGTGCAGACCCTTCTGGCTCGGAACTACAGAGGGGATATTCCCATGTCGGCAGTTGAGAAGTTCCCTATCCTCTTGAGTGAAGCCGAAGAAGAAAGCTCCGCTGTCCCCCCATGTTTCTCGGACGAGGGAATCAATGTATGCCCCCACCTTATCCATATCCGGACTCTCTCTAACTTGATACCAGTACCTGTATATCCGCCATAACAACCTCTACGTCCTCGCCCTCACAAAACGAAATACAAATGCCGCCGAGATCCTCCTTTTCCTCCACAAAATTGTCGAAGTGTTCACCGAGTATTTCAAAGAGTTAGAAGAAGAGTCGATACGGGACAATTTTGTCATTATATACGAGCTGCTAGACGAGATGATGGACTTCGGATACCCACAGACTACTGAATCGAAGATCCTACAAGAGTACATTACACAAGAATCGCACAAGCTGGAGATCCAAGCACGGCCGCCTATAGCAGTTACAAACGCTGTATCATGGCGATCGGAAGGAATTCGATACCGCAAGAACGAAGTATTCCTGGATGTCGTGGAATCTCTCAACCTCCTGGTTGCCTCTAACGGCAATGTTATGAGCTCTGAGATTTTAGGTGCTATCAAGATGAAGTGCTATCTTTCCGGTATGCCTGAGTTGCGTCTCGGGTTAAACGACAAAGTTATGTTTGAAAGTACGGGACGAGCAACTAGAGGGAAGGCTATTGAAATGGAGGATGTCAAGTTTCACCAATGTGTACGATTATCACGGTTCGAGAATGACCGCACCATCTCCTTTATCCCTCCTGATGGCGAATTTGAATTGATGTCGTATCGTCTAAACACCTCGGTAAAGCCTCTAATCTGGGTGGAGTGCATCATGGAGTCGCATTCGGGCAGCAGAATAGAATACATGCTCAAGGCTAAAGCACAATTCAAGAGGCGAAGCACGGCGAATAATGTCGAAATTACAGTCCCCGTGCCAGAAGATGCAGATAGCCCGAGATTCAGGACGAATATCGGAAGCGTGCATTATGCCCCCGAGAAGAGTGCAATTGTGTGGAAGATCAAGCAATTCGGAGGTGGGAAAGAGTTCCTGATGAAGGCAGAACTCGGATTACCAAGTGTAAAGGGTGACGATGAGGTTGGCGGCGGTATGACTGGTGGCTTTGGTGGTAGTATGGGTGGTGTTGGCGGGAAAGGGGCGAAGAGGCCCATCAACGTGAAATTCGAAATCCCGTATTTCACAACAAGTGGTATTCAAGTGCGGTACTTGAAGATCATCGAGCCGAAGGTATGTCATATTTTGTTGGACCCCTTTCCTCCCCTTCCACTTACATCAATTTTTGGGTCTGTTTAGACTTCATCGTTCTGCGCACTCTATCTCTCACAAACTCTTCATCCCAACAATTGCTAACTTTTCTCTTAGCTACAATACCCATCGCTACCATGGGTACGCTACATAACGCAATCAGGCGACATCGCCGTTCGATTACCGGATGTCAGCTGAGAAGCGCGTAGACACGACATAGAACAAGTGACACCCATAATTTTGATAAAAGGCTCGAGGAAGTGGGAACGGTGAGAGGGAGAAGACACATATACATTTCAGGCGCAAGCGTACAGGAGTCAAATCAAATAAAGTCATCGGCTGAGTAGTTGGTGGAGTTTTTGATCAATCGCTACTCGTTGGCCTCAAGAAGCCTGAAAAGGGGAGTTTGATTAAATTCTTTTTAGCCGACGAGTACGGTATAGATCCTCCTGAATCTATAGAGGACGAAATCGGAACTCTGAATGTCCTAAAGTTCGGCTTATGTGCAAATGCATTCTTGTCTTTCATTGAAAAGCTTCTATTTATAGTATAGGTATTGTTTATGCTTATCCTTTTCTTGCCACTTACTTTTCGTTGTCTCTGATATATAATTTGCTTTACCTATACATCTCTTCTTTGAAGCTATTAAGTGATCTCAGACCTGGCCAAGCAGGTTTCACAAGGGCGGTTGAGATTTATTCAAGGACACCCATTTTCATGTTATGCGAATGAAGCGTGTTGATGATCTTAAAACCCCTTAGTGGAGATTTTTAGATAACGCATTTGTGATATATGCTGAGCATGAATCCTGACAATGCTATACATTGCCAACGCCCTACAGTTGGTCATGAAGGCCAGCATACCTTTTTCGTTTAACATTTACCGTAGTACCCAAAATCTACACTGATCCTCATCTTTGACATTGAGTGCCTGTACGGTGAACATTGTCGCGAGCCTGGTAACCTTTATCGAAGCATAGCACCTCCGTTCCACTCGAGGTACTCGAGAACTTCTCTCGTAGACCCCAGGCGATTCCTCGGGTCGAGATAAACCGTCACCACAACGCCTCTTTCATCGATACCTAATATATAATAAATGTCAGCCAGCCATCAACGAATGAGAATAGCCATAAAAGGACTCGAACATACGTCCATGCGGACACTCATGACTATGCCATTCCCTATCCCGCCACGCCCTACACCGAAGCAGAACATGCCCCAGGGCCGCCGCACTCCCATCACAAGAAAAAGCCACCAACGCAATCAAAATGGGAAGATTCCCCGCCAGCCCACCGGCCTGCGGCTCATACCTTCCCGTATACGAATGCAACAATCCCAAGTCCCGGATCCAGTCGGCATTCGCGCCGATCAGCATCGGATAGTCGGCCCCGATGTCGACCCGTGAGATATTGCCGGGGACCGCGTGCCGGAAGGTCAACGGCCACCAGCGGTTATCCGGGTGCGGGGAGCGCTCGAAGTCGCGCGTGCTGGCGTCGCCGGTGGCGGTCATAAATTGCGCCCACGGGTTGCACCAGAAGATGGTGTTGGTGCGGTAGGGGGTGAGGGGCGTGGGGGCGTGCGGGGCGTGCCAGACGCCGTTGTGCCAGGTGCAGTCGCTGGGCGAGTCGGCTGGGGTTACAGTCCCGTTGTCCCAGCGGTAGAGGTTCCCGGGGATTTGGGTGCGGAAGCCGTGGCGGGAGATGGGGGGGATCCAGCGGCCGTTATCGTTCATGCGCGGCGGGATACCGCCTATGTCTAGGTCGTCGTTGACGGGGAGCTCGTTGACGGCGAATAGGAAGCTGGGGGTGGGAGGGGGGAGTTGCTGCTGTTGCTGCAGCTGGGCTGGGATGCTTTCCCAGGTCTCGGCGTACTTGGTGTTGTGCTGGCCCTTTGTTTTGTTCTCTTAGCGACGAACAGGCGAATAGGCAAGCGGGGAAGGAGGGAGGCAACCGACCTTTTTCGAAGACATGTTTCTTCCTGTATGCGTATAGAGAGCACTGAGAGATGGGTTGTCGATTTCTCGGTCATGTTCTCCCATTTAAAGGGTACTTGGCTATGGGCATGTAGCTTCATATCTTGGAAGCAAGGGTCAACAACAACTACAACAACAACAATCTCATGCGAATGCCATCATGCTCACGATGGTCGTCCTGGAGGTGATTGCAAGCGTAACCCATCGTCGTCACATAGATGCCCAATACATGGCCGAAATCGTGCTCGTGACAAGAGACGATTGGGTTTGGAGTTTTCGACGCCGTGGTTGATCCAAGGTCTGCGAAATGGATATGCCTTAACCTGTTCATGCACGCTTGGCTGGCATCGCAAAGAGTGGATTCTGGAGAGGAAACCCGAAAAACCCAGCTCTTCTCATGACCAGCGCGAGATATCCCCTTTCAACCATCCAGATGCTCCAGACGTCGGAGGTAGGACGAGCGCGAGGGTGAGGGCACGATGATGTCAAGGAGCAGAGGTGGATCCGTGGACTCCAGAGCAAGTTTTGACGGGTTGAAGAGCAGGGGCTGTAGCTATCGTGAGGTGCTGGTGGAGGATGGACGGTTACACGGCTTTGGAGGGAAGTCGTATTGTGTCGGATGGATGGATGCGAGGGAGAACACTTGCGTTGTCCTCGTTGCGTGACGGAATTCAAGCGTCGATCGTGGAAGTTGCGAATTCGGAGCTTCGTCCGTCGGGCATCACCACCGTGCCCCCCTCTCCTTCATACTCATATTTTGAATTCATATTGGAGGAAACGACTCTCTCCCTCCATCATCGTTGTCAGAATGGGGGTTGTGCTGGACTTGTGTAGGTCTAGGTTCTTTAGCGAATCAGGGGGTGCTGACATATCTGGGGGGTGGGTTAGCGATGTTTGGATGGTTTTTGGGTATGGAGGTACGGCAGGGTATAGGACTCGCGAGATTTGAGATACAAAGGTACGAGGCCACGAGAGGCGAGCAGATATTTCATGGAGGATATATGAGCCTTCAGAGAGCGGATTTCAGTCGAGCAGACGACTTTCTTATATCCCTCTGTAATCGAGATCGAGTGCCACCTACCCCTTGCATGCAGCCTCATCATCGATGCTTGATTGCGTAAGATTTAGCTGTAAAGAGCTCTCTTTGGCCTGGTTGGCTCGTTCACGGCCGACGCACTGCTTGCCAGAGAATTTAACCACAAAGTATTATTTCGGGAGTGGCTGGCGAATAGGAAGTGTCCCTTTTCCTTGCTGCAAGTGAGTGTAGCGAAAACTTCGGACGTGAGTTGTTGGGGATACTTGGATTTGATAGACTTCAGATTGTCGGAAGCTCTCCCATTCAATCCCCTCTTGAGTATGAAAGAATATCTCTTCACTGGTCCAGCTCAAGGCTGGTCGTAATTATATATGGTTACTAAATTTGAGTTGGTTCAACCGAGACTATTTTCCACATAGTATCTCGGCTAACAATCTATCCCGAAGTTATGTACATGAAAATTTGGAATTTTTGACTTCTTGCCACTTGCCCACGTGGCCCAGAAAGAATATACTTCCTATAATTAGATGAGTTAAGATATCATTAGATCCGCGAGCCAAAAGCTACCATACGCTCCTTCAAAGCCCGTCGGAAGCAGGTGGTCCCTTGTAAACTATTTCCCCGTCAGTAAAAATTCCCCGTTAAAACTACCCGCATGGTAAAAATACTGACCTCGCTTAGCGTAAACAAAGTACCAAATAGCTGAAATGACCAGGAAC
The DNA here is from genome assembly GCA_000328965.1 of Ascocoryne sarcoides NRRL 50072. NCBI lineage: Eukaryota > Fungi > Ascomycota > Leotiomycetes > Helotiales > Gelatinodiscaceae > Ascocoryne > Ascocoryne sarcoides. The sequence goes on along the minus strand of KB205947.1, from coordinate 468,546 downwards.
CCGACAAAAACCACACTAGCATAATTCATCGAGACTGCAGTCACTGGCAACACAGTTGGCATACTGAATAACACCAACTCGAAGGAAATCCACAATAATGCCACCACATTCACAGTCGTTCCAATAACCGGTCCGAGGTTCCACTTTGCCTGATTGACCTCCTTCCGCCTATTCCACAGCAGCGAAATAGCGATTGGCATTGCATACCCAAGCGACAGCGCAATCACACCCACAGAAACGAACGCCGTAAACGCACTCGTACTCCCTAGGTTGATCAGACCAAGCAGCATCTGGACAACTGTAACCAGAACCAGAGACCAGGCCGGCACCCCCAGCTTTTCGTTCACAATAGCAAAGAGTTTCGCTCCTGGAATAGCTTCATCTCGAGCGAAAGCCCAGGTGCATCTCGAGGCTGCAACTGTGATACTGATGGAGCAGAACAACGTAACTCCTAGAACAAGGAACGTGAGACCCAACCCACCGCCTGGTGAGCCCATCACGATGTGAAAGATATATGGGATCGCTTGGCCACTCGGCGCCATGGTGATGTCCGCTAGTGAGGGCATGGTAACGCAAATAGGGATGATGAAAAAGAGACCTGCGATTCCGCCAATGGGTACGCATAGTGACATTGCGCGTGGGACCTTGACGGCGGGATCGGAGACCTCTTCCGCCATGGAGGAAATCATGCCGATGGCGGAGAAAGTGTAGGCAGCCGGGAGGAGGCCGATGAAGAAGGTGAAACCCCCCCAGCCTGATAAACTGGTATCGTAATGTCCCAAAGCGTAAGAGGCGCTGTGACGGCCTATGTCTGCTTTGACGGCCAAGGCGATCATGATTATGAAGATGCTGATTGCGGTCCAGGCGGCACAGATGGTGTCAACCATGGGCAAGAAGCGGTTTCCGAATGTGCAGATGACGAAGGTGATCAGACAGATGGCGTAGAAGATGAGGAGGAGCTGCCAGTCGGTTGCCACGAAGTCGGGATGGTACATGGAGACGGTAGCCGAGATCAGAGAAGCGAATCCGAAATTCACCGAGAGAGTGATGGTCCAGTTTCCAATGAGCCAGATCCATCCTGTGATGAAGGAGAGAACCGTCTTATGTCTCTTGGCGATTTGGAAGGACCCTGGAAATAAGTTCAATGATAGTACTTGATAGCATGTGGGGGGACTTGCAGTAGTAAGGGCCAGCTGATGTAGGATAGCGAGATGCAAGTTCACTCATTGAGAGCGCAACACATTCATCCAGAACTAAAACCACGATCCAACCGACAAAGATGGAGAGTTGACCACCGCCATAGATGGCACTGATTAGGGGGCCACCTTCACCGTACGGGATAGCGGCGATGGCAAGAGATTGGAAGAGGAGAGTGAAAAGAGAGCGGTTTCGACGGAGCTCTGGGGTGTAGCCGAGTGCTGTTAAGCTGTCTAGATCATGGACGGTGCCAATTTCCTTGGGGTGATGAGAGTGTGGAAGGGCTTTCTCGTCCACTAGCTTTGTGTCTGGATCCATAGCGAGTGGAAGGAGAGGGGAGGCTGAAGGGGAACAAGTTGGCTAAGAGTGTAAAGTTACTCTAAGATAGAACCGTGAAGAGATCGTGCGCCAAAGATGGCAACAAGAAGACAAACTTTGAAGTGTAATGTTAGAAGTGTAAGTTAACAGCGAAGTAGAAGTGTAGTCGTACCCACGTGATTCTGTCAGAGACAAGCGCTCGGGGGGCTTGAAACCTTCTGATATTTGTGACACGATATGCTGTGTGACAATGGCGGATATGCTAGATTACCAAGGTTCCTCTTGATATTCCACCATTCGCAGGTGAATGTCGTAGATTGAGACCCAGCCCAGCACCAGATCGTCTAGAAGTTGCTTGAACAGACTTGTAAACCCTCTCTTCCACAACACCAATCCAATTCCAACAATCTCTCTGGTTCAAGAATCAAGACGAAGACCCCAAGATACAAAAGAAATCCGCACGTGAACTTGTCCAACTCGACAAGAAACAAGATCAAGTGCCACTACACACCTCGGAAAGCCTGGAATTTTGGATATGAGAAGCAAGAGAGGGGAGAGAATGGGAGAGGTAGCTCGCGAAAGAAGACAAGTCATACATCAAACACAAAGTGATATGCATGCACTTATGTGTACGCAGACCCTATATCCCCCCTCACCACCACCCCCCATCCATCCATCCAACCTCCTCGGCCCTCCCAAAACCCCTGATACAGTACAACACAACACCCAGGTCCCTACCATCCAACCGGTAACGCCACGGCTAGCTATCTATCTCCCCCCAATCACACACCGCCAACCAACCATACCAACACCTATCTATATCTATATCTATCTATCTCTCTATCAAAAACCAATTCGATTTGCCAAGCAGAGATTGGGGTTACATTGGATAACATTACCATCCCGGGACTAGGCGCGGGTAGCGTGGAGCGGGTGCCGAGCGAAGCCGTGATTGGTTGTGGGGGCTTGTATCGCGATGGGGAGACCGAAAGGGGCATCTGGATGGGCCATTGATGGTCATGGCACGTGTGGTGGTGGAAAGGGCTTTGTGGGGTAGTGGATAAGATCCCGGTGTTGGATGATGCTGGGTGATCGGGGGGGTTGGGGATCTAATCTTTTGGATCTGCGAGGGGGAGATAAGAGGAAATACGTGGTAGCTTGTAGTGGGTAAGAAGAGCGGGAGGGAACAAGTAGTGATTGAGTAAAGCTGAAGGGAGGGAGCTCTTAGATGTGCTATATTTCGCGGCTTATCTAGAAAACTTTATATCTTATATTAATACATTGTTACGGTGGTTAAATTCACGACTGGAAAGGGGTTTTTTTACATGGGGCTCGCTAATCACTGCGAGTTTTTTAGCCATCGCGTGGAGAGTTATGAAGGGACGGTGAAGGCAGGCCTCGGAACAGAACATCGAGTAGTGAATGAATAACTCGATGTTGGAGTGTGGAAAACAGTACTGTCAGATCCTGTGATTGCTACAAACAGGGCAAAATGCTGTAATCTACAATGAATAAGTCAAAAATTGTGATTTGAAAGCCCTGTTCCATTTTGATACTTGGTTATAGTAGCAGCAAGCTTTTTCCAGCGCGGCAATAGCAAGTAGCTAGAAACCCTACCCATCAATCCAGCTCAATCCCACCATTCTTAAACGGATGATAATCCTCCTCGCATTCCCCGTGAAACGACTCCTCCATCTCCGCAGCATCCATGCCATTCACAACCTCTCTATAGATCCGTTAGCCACCAATCTCACAAATGCACATATTCAGAATAACTCACTCGTCTTTTGCCAACACCTCCAATCCCGGAACGCAATCGATCAACGCAAAGATGAGATACGACCCGACAAACGACCACGTGAACCCTACCACCGCCTCTAGAAGCTGGATTCCCACCTGCCTCACATTCCCATCAAAGACAACCCCGCCATTAATCACCGTCGCCCCATCATAGGCCGCGACTTCCTTCCTCGCAAAAAGCCCCGTAGCAACCGTCCCGACGATCCCACCCACACAATGCGTCGCAAACGTATCTCCATTATCCACCCACCTCAACCGTGCCGCCAGCTTCGTAGACTTGATCCTCAACGCCTGTCTACAAATCACAGCCCCAAGCACGCCGAAGAAGAAAGACGTCGTCATGTCGATGAATCCCGCCGCGGGCGTGATCATCACAAGTCCCGCAATAGCACCCATGAACGTCGAATCCAAACTCCACCTCCCATTCTCCCAATAACTCATACAGGCCCACGTAACTGCACCAGCAGAAGCACAGAGATTGGTGACACAAAGTGCCATGATGCTCTTAAAGTTTAGATTCAGCGTCGTGCCGGCATCAAACGCAAGCCATGAGTTCCAGATGATAACCAGAGCGATGAGTTGCGACATGGAGTTTCCAGGGCGGTGGAGTTTGAGATGAGATGGCGTGCGAACGGAGGATTTCTTCGATCGGAAGAGAGGGTAAGAGAGGTAGAGCGAGAGGGCGGTTGCGGTGGCGCCGCTGCAGATATGGACTGGGGTCCCACCTGCGAAGTCGAGGACGCCGAGGTTACCTAGGAAGCCAGTGTCTGACCAGACCATGTGGGCTAGTGGGCAGTAGATGAAAGTTGACCAGAGCTTTATCCATAAGTATATAATTTTGAAACAAAAGGTAGGCAGGGTGATCACTTACAAAGATGAAAGGGATGAGAGGGAGTACCCTCCCCCTCTCACAAGCCCCTCCAACCGCAATAGCGCACACCGTAGCACAGAACACAAGTTGGAACTCGCTGAACAGGATGGCGGGAATAGTGCCAACGGGATCAGCAAGAACACCCTTGTGGAAAGCATACTTGAAATCCCCAATAACACCAGAACCTTCCCCATAAGCGAGGGAATAGCCGACTACAAACCATTGAATCGAACAGCATGAGATAACCAGTAGCGAGGGTATGAAAGATGCCATGCCATTGCGCCGGTGGCTATAGCCCGAGTAGGCACTAAGAGGAATTGTTAGTTTTTGAAGCTGGAAGATTAAACGAAAGAAATGCATACAGGCCAACAGCTGGAATGATCGGCCAGCAGAAAACGGTACAAACAAGAACGAAGACCTAGACGCAATTAGTACCTTTAGTTCAACCTCTTCTTCACAAGAAATCGACACTTACAGTATCAGTCAAGTCACATGATCTCCACGCTTTGAGCACGGCTTCAGCCGCCATTTTGATCTTCAATGAAGGTTCTGCCTGGACTTGTGTGTGATTTTGCGTAAGAGAAGAAATACACCTTGATTTCAAGATGGTTTGTATGTATGTTCAAGATCCGACGGCGGGTAAAACCCATCGGATCGCCGTGTTAGGCTCTTATCGGGGCCTCTTCTGCTGTTGGTTGCAAGCGGGGCCGCTTCCCAAAAGGGAGATTGATAAGGCCAGGAACTTGCTCATCGTAACCGTCGAGGGGGCCAGTCGGGGTCTTGATTGAATGCTTATAGTTCTGTGCTTGATGATAATGCCTCACCTTCCAGTCGATGGGCTCAGCGGAGCTTTCCAAAGAGGACTCTCGAAGGGACGGTGGCACAAGTATGTAATGGGAATACTTAGTGTATGGCGTCGAGGGACAACACATTAATCATGGTTTATATTGTACGTATGATTCGCTCGAGGATCTGCCGGGTAGTATGTAGTTCTGGAGGCTTCAAGGATATTTACCTATGACGGATGTTGAGAAGATTTAGACCTCTCAGATGAGACTACTGTCTTGGTGGGGAGTTTCACTGGATCGTCATTATAGCTATAATGTCAAAAATTTGAGAGACATAATTATCGCTATCCTCCCGCAAGAATCTCGTTTGTGTGACCTTCATTGAAACGTCTTCCCACCAAAACAACTGTTCAAAACAGGCATGTCACATTCGCGATTTCGTCAAAGTACATCCACCAACTCAAGCCCCTACAGTCCGATCCCATGTCCAACTCTGCCCAACGTTTTTCAAGAAAACTCTCCAGAGAGCGCAAGCTTTCAAAGGATAGATAGGACGCGGTACGAGCAAGGCTCTTCCGGATTTCAGCCCTCTGCTCGCTTTGGAGGCAGTGCGAACCAACGACTAGTAATGGAAACAGGATGCAGTGGTGAAGCTTGGGGGTGAGATGCGGTCCAGAAACGACTTCGATGAAAGCTGATATAGCTTGCTGGACTAAGAGATGGTCGACATCGAGAACACTGAGAGCTCTGTACAAATATACCGAAGCCGTGTATCGATACGCAGCACAGAATGCGGCCCAGGAAGCTTGCTCAAGAGTCAAATTCTCATCTGATTGACGAGATGCCTGCTGCTCGAGAGCCATCTGGATTGAAAGCAATACGCCAATAGGAGCGGTGGACCTGAAGTTGCGCACCTCGTGCCCAAGCGTCGCCAACTGTGACAGGATAGCCATTATCTCGAGAAAATCGTCATTGGACTTGACATTCCCCCACCAAGGTTCGCAGTCGCCGAATTCTGCCCAGGACGAAGCATCGAAATATGGATCGTCTCCAATCAAGAGTGCGTGGGTGAGGTCCATGGTCGCAAATATGGAGAGCATCAACACCGGGAGCTCGTTTCGCAACTGAAATATCTCCTTCATGCCCTTCCACTGCTTGAGGATCGCTTTCCCGCCCACAATATGATGATGCGTTGCCGAGCTCTCTGTAACAGGCTCGATGATTCCGTCGAGGATGCAGAGCAAGACATTCGCGATGAACAGAGAGTTGTTGGCCTCGTCCGTATGCGATCCCATCAAATGCTTCCTGAATAGCCGCAGCGCATTATTCCGATCCTGGATATTCGACAACGAAAGAGCTTGTTCATTCGCGCTTCGATGGGTAGCATGCGCATTGGCACAAGCTACAACGGATTGAACGAGTATTGGATCCCGCGAGAGGGACTTCAGATCTAACGGCAGAGCGGTATTGGAAAGGTTGAAGCGGGGTAGGAGTTCTTTTTCGAAATAGAGCATATGATAATCGGTATTCTTGTGTAAAACCGGCGGCTGGTAGACCGGTATCTTCTGTCCGGCCAAACGACCCCTCGAAGCAACGCATTGTGTCCATCTTAACCTCACTTTCCCATAATCGCAGCGTCTGCCAATCTTTGTGCACTTATCGCAAGCTGGGGCGCCGAGGTCGCAGATAACCCGTCTCTCTTTGCATGCCCAGCAGGATCCTTCGACGGTCCTCACCCGTGGTGGCATCTCTCGGTGGGAGGCATGGGATATGATCGGACTCGAGATTGAGGATTCTAGGGAATGGGCGTAGAAATGTGGTTGGAAATGGGCGTGGGATGGGATGGATTTGTGATAAAAACATGAGGATTTGTGGCTCCCACTTTCTTATCGGGACGTGGAAGCTAGCTGCTACCCACGCCAACGGCAGGCCATTTGCCGGTATTGACCAGGACGCCGACACGCTAAGATTACCAACATCGAGGTTGGAGAGGAGTAGCATCGATTACTATACGGCGGCTAATGTCGCAGACTTCTCCTAGCAGCGTTCGGAACCTGGCACAACGTGAATATTAGTAAATAATAACTTGATGTGGATTGTGGTGAATTTGAAGTTTCGAACCTCTTCCGTACCGGCCCGGTATCTGATGGATGGCTGATGCAAACCAAGACAAGACAATCCCCACCCTAACTAAGGCAGTGCCATTATTTGTCGTGGGGGGCTAGCAAAACGTGGGGAAAGCTCGGCAAGCTAATTCGACGTCCATCCATGCTCAACATCGTTCGATCGATGTCGATTATGTCTGCTGCGACGAGAACCTTCGAAAGAGAATCGAGAGAATAATGAATAACAAAGATGGAGGGGCATCTGGAGCTGCATGTATGAACCGGCTAGATTTTTGTCAAGTCGTCGGTGTTGAAATCTTTCCTAGGGTGGAGTTCCTTTGTAGGATAGGTTCGTGGCTCTGGCTCTGCCATTCTCTGCATCTTAACATGATCGTTAGCAAAAGGAGATAAGCAATAGTCTAGGCATGGTCTTACGCAAGGAGAGAGACGTATAACCTCCCGTTCTCTTTGGCCCTATAAGTATCTCCTCTTCTATTCGTATTTCCAACACTAGTTGTCGTTTCCAGTTCCTCGGCCCCCTACTGTTTATCGCCTTTGTGACTTTCAACGTGCTATTCAATGTAGTTTCCGAAGATCCCCATATTGCTCTCGCTTTGCACTCCGCCAAAGGTAGAACCGAATGTGGGAGCCGCCTCCGGTACCATTGGAACTCCGGCGCGTTGTAATCAGGCGCATTCTCGTGGGCAGTATCATGCTCCGTACAGTGTTGTATCTAGTGATGATTAGCTGTATGTCATAATTCTGCCATAGTGAATCCCTTGCATGTTTCAGAGGATTATTACCACTGTGCTTCTATGTGGGATACCTTCGCGTTGGAAGATAAGATGAATTGCCATGATGAAGGCCAAAGGCGTTGGTAGTTGTGATGGGCGGCCCATAGGTGAAATGCATTTTCCTTCTTGAGTACTCTTGACGCCAGCATTCGCGATCGGGTATCCTGAGAAAGTGCTGTAACGATTTTCCGTTCTTGAAAATTTGGTGTTATTTCTGCATCCTCGCCTTTTGGAGATACCGACTTGAGAATCTTAAGTTCCTTCCGTTTTGGGCCCAAAGCCAGCTAGTCAGTATGCAGCTATATACTTGTGCCATGCTGTTGCAGCGGGAGGCGTGCAGAGCTACTGCAGCGCTTGTGATATGTCGCCGACGGCCTCTAAATTAGTTATCTGATCTCTTCCAATGAAGTGTTCTGTTGGTGTTGTTGTGCACGAAATCCTTCGCACGCCGACTCTATAAAGCTCCCATCTACTTTTGCCTTTAGAGGTATGATATACGACATGTTCTTTTGTGTCTTAATTATTACCCTGAGCCTATATATCTATATAGATAGTTGATGCCACTCTTGACAGTCTCCAAGTCGTGATATTACACCTCTTCAGCCTCACGTCTACACGACGCAAACGTCCATCCGCCAAAGTTGACTTATATTTTACATCGAGAAGAAGCAGAAATGCTGTCTATATACTCTTCTCTGCTTTGTGCCTCCTCTTCAAGCGTTTTGTTGAGGCAATTCCTCTATTCGTCGTTATCGCTCGCTGCCTTCTCGACGCTGGTTACCCTCACATTTTGCAGGGAAAACCCAAGAATCTGTCTACAACGCTCAACACCACCTTTTTCTATACCAGAAAAAACGAGATTGTCTTCAGATAACACTTCGCTATCCTATCCCTATATTTAATAAATGTTTACTCCCCTAAATCCCTTCTTTCTTCGCCCCTCCGCCCTTCCACCCACCCCTCGCCAGCCCCCGCAATTCCCCCCTCGTACCTTCCCCATCGGCCCCAACAGCCTCTCCACGTGCTAAAAACCCGCGTACCTGCTCTTTTTGTCCCTCAATTCAGATCCAAGCCAGTCTTAAAAGAGTATAACTCGATAAAACCAGCACGCATTGGGTATGGTATGGCTCGCTAATTCTAAGCGAGTAGAGGATCGATCAGAACCATTTCTTCCTCCCAGATCTTTCATCTTTTTCCCTCTTTTTCCTCTCGTGCCTCGCCACATCTCTCTTCTCTTCCCACTATGTCTCGCTTCCACCGCTCTACTCTTTTCGTTCCACACACATCGGCCTCTCTCTCGGGAGTTGGTCGTGGGTTAATTCAGTCCCACATCGACCCTACTCCGGCATCCCGTCTACCTCCTCGACCGGACCAGCCTTCCACCTCTCCTGACCCTCGACCCTTTCTTCCTCGTCAATGTCTCCTCTCTCCTCGACCTCTTCGACCTTTCACTCCTCCTCTTCCTCCTTGTCCTCGATCTCCATCCATGTCACCCTCCACCTCTCTCGCCAAGCGCCTTTCCTGTACTGACCGGTGCATTCTCTGGATTGCTTCTCTCCCCTATGAGTATGACGATGATTCCAGCGAACCATACGTTGACTCTCCCACTCCTGTACTTGTTTCTTCCCCGGTTCTTCCTGCCCCTGTTGTTGCGCCCCTTGTTGTTGACGTTGATGATTCTTTCTCTACTGTTGACAATTACTCCTGGGCCGATGAGTCCTTGGCAGAGCTGCTGAGGTCTACTGACTACCTGAAGGATATGTACCCCGAGGTCGCCGCTAAGCAGCGTGCAGCTCGTCGTGCGGCTCGACAGCTAGTAGCTGTCAAGCCTGTTTCCCATTCCATCCCCCCTCCCCCCTCCCCCCCTTGGGTATCTCGTGAGTACGAGAGACTCATGTCTCAGAGAGTCGTAGCCGACTCCGAGTCTAGTTGTTGTTGCTTTACTGGTCCCCCGTCTGATTACTCTTTTGCTTCGACCACTCTGTCTATGTTCGCGCATGTTCCCGTTCTTGAGCCTTGTCGTGTTGTCCCTACCCGCATTGTCCGTATCGCGATTGGCCCAGATGGCTATTCTCTCGCGTATACTCGAAGGATGCGAGCTCTAGCTAAGCAGCCACCTCCTCCTCCTTCTCCCCCGTTTGCTTCTATTCCCCAGTTTTCTGTGTTTGATGATGTCGAGCTTCCCCGTTCTGCTGTTGTCCCCCGTCCCCTAGTAGAGGACTTGTCCCTTATTGATTTCTCCTTTCTTTCTGTTTCTTCTCGTTCTTCCTGGCCCGGCCCCTCCAAGGATTCCGGATCCAGGACCCAGGAGCCTGCCCAGGAGACTGTCGTCCCGGAATCATCGTCTTGGATGAAGAAGCTTATTCTCCCCGCAGTGTAAGTCTCATCTCACTTGATGTTTGCATTTATGCTAATAATACATAGAGCAGCTGTCAGCCTCGTAGCTGGGTGGTGTTTGAGCAAGCTCTTTTGAGCGATGGTTTGTTGTGCCCTTCTCCTCTTTGCTAACCTGTCACATCAGTGTTTGTTTGGATATCGGCCTTGAGGATCGGTTTGGATGTGGCATTGGCTTTGACTTTGGTTTGGAGAGTCGGGCTGGATTTTTGGATTTGCTTGGATTTTGTACTGGCTTGGACTTTGTATTGGCTTGGACTTTGTATTGAATTGGATTTTTGGATTGGCTTGTGTTTTGTATTAGAGGATCGGTTTGGATATCGACTTGAAGGATTTGCTTGGAGGCTCAGCCTGGGACATTGGACTGGGGATCGAGTTGGCATGGATGATTAGGTTGCAAACTTTGGTTGGATTTTGGCTTGGGATATTGACTTGGAGGTCAGCTTGGATGTTTAGCTTGGAGGTCGGCTTGGAGTTCTGGCTCGGGAGTTTGTTTTGATTTTGTATTGGATGGGATGTTGTATCTGTTTGGAGGATCGCTTTGGGTCATTGTCTTGTGTATGAGCTTTCTGGTGGTGGTTTGGAGAAATTCTAGTCGTGTCTTCAATGCTTCTTTTTCACGTGCATTCGTCTTATACATCAATTGATAAGTCGACAAACTTTAGCAAAAACTTCGAAGTTTGCCCTAGTCGAATCCCAAAGGGAGCTCACTGTATTTTCAATCTGCACTATCTAATGATACATCTGTATCATAGTCCCCAAGAAGTGTAGTAAAGATGGTTTAATTTTTTAATATCATAACACATCTTTTAGCGAGCAAGAAGATGAGACTATACATATCAATAAGATAGTTCTAAGTGCATCTACTTTAACCTCAGTCCAGCTAAAACACCTATGTATAATACAAGTGACTACAAAAATAACAAGCCGATAAGGTTTCTAGTTGATTGTTTAACAAGCAGGCATTCTGGTGGAAAAAGCTGGGGTGGGCGCCGACTCGCTATAGTATTTGTATTTTGAAAATCAATACTGTCGGGCTAGTGTAGCTATTCTTATATATGGCTGGTGGCCTCTAAATTGGTTATCAGATTTGTTGGTATAACGCGTGTCGCCGGTGTAGACTCGCCAGGCTGAATTCCGGAAAGCAGAAGGTAAATGCGACTGATATTGGGGATGAAAAGACCACAGTCGCCGAGCGGACCTTATGGATCGAAATACAACCTCTCCCTTCAACGACAAAAAAGAAATGGCAGCCTAGGCGAGGTGGAGAGCGTCGTACGTACTCCATAACCTCTAAGATTGTAGCAATACGTCTTCGACTCTTCGGAATATGTCTTCAGGGCAAACCAGCCGAATTACCCCAACGGGGTGGGTTTCGCCGTTCATAATTTCTTTTTTGTTAATTGTATAGATATGCTTTTCTACGCTGCTCAATTTTTGGACCCGCGGGTACCCATGGGCCCGTGCCACCCCGGTGCTAGAGTCGCCCTAAGGGTGAAAATATTAATGTTCGCGAAATTCGCGAATAACCTCAATCGCACTACCGGGTGCATTCCATCTTATAAAGTTTAAGCGAGAATCGATAGACATGCACGTCCTCACGGGTACCCGTGGGTCTAAAGTTGAGCAGCGTATGCTTTTCAAATCTAGTGTGTAGGCTGGGGAAGATAGAAGGGGGGTTCTTTTTGGCATAGATTCACTAAGCGACTTGATGGGCTATGTCATCTTTACAACCAGTCTCACAGCAGCGATGGTTCAGATTTCTTTGGATTTAAAATCGAGAATAGGAGCATAGGTGCGGCTGATATGTTTTTTGATTTCATTTTTTGGAGGTAAAAAACTGCAACTGAAGTTTGTGGCTTGAAATTCGGAGGGTGTACCGCCCTGTGTTGGTATTATCCTCGCTAAAGTACAACATGATATTGCATTTCCCCATTTAGCTACAGCTAAAACACCAACCGCATAACCGACTCCTTTCATACATGGAATTCCGCTCAGAGGCTGTACCTGCCAACCATCTCCAAAATCCTACAGGCGCCTCCTTGCACTTTGTTTGTAGCATAGGAATTTAACATAACGGAACATCCAATTAGTGATATCCATCAGTTAGAAGCAATCCTCTATACATGATCCGAGGACCACCAAGGAACAAAAGGAATGGAGGCTGTTGAAAGTTTGCTTCCTGTGAAGTAATTATAGAAGGAGGAATAAAGATGCCTAGAGCCGTGGAATCCTACAGACTATATACACCAGCACTGCGTAGGCATTTTCTGCTGTCTTCTGCATCTACATCTATATCTTCATCATTATCTACATCCTTTCAAGCCTTTGATTATCCAACGCAATTTTTGAAATACCTACTGTTGGTCCTGCAATCTTATCTGCGCTATCATCGCTCCCATCTCTCTTGCCTCTTCATTGTCATACTCTATCCTCACAGTCGCCTTCCGTTATTCACCATCCATCAGTATCAACAATGCGGTGTTCTATTTTTAAAGCCGCGGTCGTTGCTATTCTTGGACTCGGAAGTCTCCTTTCGGGTGCGAACGGCTCACCTAGGTATCTAAGCACTCGTGAAGTTTCCTCATCCGAGCTCTTTAAGAGAGCCACAGCCGTGGTAGATCCAACGAAGGATCCGCACGGTTACAAAATCGAGCAGGGCGATATAACAGGAGATATGGGCCGGAAATATACTGTCAGAGATGCAGCTGAGAAGATGGTCGACATATTTGGCGTCAATCCAGAAGGATCCATGATGGCAGTGGCAGATGCTAGAAATGTCGACGATACCACAGCGAAAGCGAATAAGTTGCCTCTACGGCTCGGCACCTGGCACAAGATCACGGGGAAAAGTGTGAAGGACATCAAGGTATTCGCGTGGAAGACGATTGTGAATAACGAAATTAGAGCCTCAATGGATAAAGCATTCGCTCACCTGAAGACGACAGCCAAGTCTGCAACTGTGAGACCAACAGATACGGAAGCGTTCAAGGAATTTACAACTGGAAATGTAGCTGGTATCGGCCTTGGGAAGATGCTGGCTCAGTACGAAGGAATGACTGGGCGACACGTCACCTCTATTACGATCAACAAACATTGGAGCTATGAGATGTTTTTTTATTTGTCCTAGTTGTTTGCGAAAACGAATGGAAGATATGATTTCTGTCCGATGCTTTCCCTTGCCTTGTTGTAGGCCTTCCATTAAAGAGCTAGGCAGGTAGTAGACATTTGGGAAGAAGAGGTGGCCGTTGGGGGAGACTGGGTATGGGATTGGTATTTATAAAATCTGGACTCTCACATGTGCTCAAGTCAATGAACCAGAAGCAGTTGAACCTTTAGCTCATTTAAGACCTGTGCCTACGCACGTGGGCATGTATGTCTGTATTTTCAACTATGTTCGACCTGCTACAAGTACTATACCTAACTGGTATCATAGACTTCAATCTCATGCCTTTATGGGTAGCTATTCTTCTTAAATAGTCAGCTGATTGTAAGCATAAGCATAGGAACAAGTTTCACTAATCAACTATCATATTCAGATCTCCAGATGTATATAGTCCGTGATAGTATGACCATCGTTTCCAAGGAGCTTGCCCGGAATCATGAACTCGCTCAATAACTTTGATACTAAGGTCCTCCAAGATTTTAGCCATCGAATCCATACCAAGCTCGTAGGCCATTTCGAGAGCAGTTGACCCAAACCAGCCCTCCAAAGAGGCTCCCCTCTCCCAAAGGAGCTGAAACATGGCTGTGTGCTCAACTGCAACAGCCCACCATATTGCCGATCGTCTATAGTAGCCGTCCCAAAACTCGATCGCTTCGTTCACTCGCGCTCCGTGATCAAGCAATTTACGAACGATGGCTAGACTCCCTGTAGACGCCGCCATGGGCAGTGCTGGAATACAATAATTATCCTCGGCTCCAAAATTGGGGTCTGCACCTCGAGCAAGCAAAAGATCAACCACTTGTTCATGACATCCTCGGCAAGCTGCTATCAGCGCTGTCCGAGGATGCCCCTCACGTCGCGAAACCCCATCAACTGCCACGCCTGAATCAAGAAGATGCTTCACCATACACAGATTTCCAGATCGAGCATGTAGTACCAATGTTTCAAAGAGCTCTCCGGGTGTAAGTTTCACTTCTTCATTCATATGCCAGAGGAGGAACATCCGAAAAAGAGGGCTTCTTGCTCGAAGGTTGGCAGCGCGACAAAGCGCTTCCCTGGTATTTATAAGCAATGAATAGCGTTCCAATTGCTGACCTGGATAGATGGCACCATCTGACTTCGCGTAACAAGGAGGGTGTAATCCCATGTTGATTATGTTGAAATCTTCTCGACAAATAGCACCATAGATCAAATCCGGAGAGATCTTCTCGTGCCAACCCCAACGTCCTAGGTTGTCGTTTTGATGCGGTTCGTAATCAGGTAAATGCTTTTGGAAAAGCATAATCATCTCCCTGTGGCCTGCACGTGCAGCAACCTCCATCGCTGATGGGAAGAGGTGAGTGTACGTGGTAGGGCAGATGCCTTCCAGCAGCAATTGGTTTGCAAGATCAGTTAAATTGAAATGTGCGGCAGCAGCAAGAACGTTGAGTGCTGAGCATGGAGTAATACGGGGAAATGGTAATTGGGTAGCAGGCCGGCTTGCTTGCGATTCCATCGCAAGCCAGCAGAGCTCATCAATCGTCGACGTCAAGTGCCGTCCACTTTGCTCGCAGATACGCTGAGCGGCCTGACGAATTTCCACGAAACGGCCAACAGTATCATCTGTTTCATTTGTGACTCGGTAGACAAGGTAAGAAT
Organism: Ascocoryne sarcoides NRRL 50072; assembly: GCA_000328965.1. Taxonomy (NCBI): domain Eukaryota; kingdom Fungi; phylum Ascomycota; class Leotiomycetes; order Helotiales; family Gelatinodiscaceae; genus Ascocoryne; species Ascocoryne sarcoides. Next base: position 453,475 of record KB205947.1, on the reverse strand, counting down.
GCCATGTTTCTCCTGCGCCAGGATGAGTATTGAGATACCACGGGCCCGCGATGCCACCAGTGTTTACCGCGTGGGAAGTGAAGTGATCAAGTAGGTGCGTTTCGAATAAAGCTGGAAGTAGGTTATACGAGAACGCCTCTTGAAAAACATTAGTTACTGAACAGAACAACCTGGATAGGCAAAACTTACTGCACACAAGCCGAAGTCTCAAGCCTCTCTTGACGTGGCGTACGAGGACAGCATGATATAAAATCTTGTGGAGGAGCTCTAACGGTAGCTCTAGGAGTGCCATGACTTTGAATAGAGTAGAAAAAGGGGTGGAGACAAAGACCAGAATCTGGTATTGAGTACTATAGAAGTAGATCCACTCATGCAACTCTTATCTTGGTACAGTAACACCCGTACACGTGACTCATTCTAACATCCGGAAAGGCATGAAGGTGACTGGAAACTGGCTTATATTTAGCAGCGACGTCTTGAGCAGGGTGGTAAACCAACACTTTGCTGTAGGGTTGTTGGTAATAAGGAAGGGTTCACAGGAGCTATTTTGGTCTTGCTATGCTCCTTCCAACTTCACATGTGGCGTGGTGCTGCGCACTAAACGCTTGAATATTGCGGGATGGCTGAATGAGCTGAAAATGTACAGAATCCTAGGAAATGGCTTTTGTACTAATTAATTTTTTTTTGGAGAAAATGTTTGTTTATGTTGAAGAGCCATGAGAGTCGAGGATGTGATGCATTCTCTCAGCTTGTGACTATTATCACGTGACTTGCAACCAACATCGATAGTATAGGCTAAATTATATATTTACAACCTTGATCGAGATGAGTAGCTAAGGCAAATATAGAAGTGACCACCGAAATAATAGCAAGATGATGACGTTACATTTTGAAAGGTTTAGTTATTAAGTGAGCTTAGCAATCATATGAAATGCAGTTACACTTCTATGATCAGTATTATTATTTGAAGATAGAAGCCCTAAAGGAGGTATTTGAAGTAAGCGTTCATATGTCATGTCAATACACAAATTTCTTCTACGCCCCGAAACACTTTTGAATTTACAACATCTGCCTATTTCGCAGCTTTAACGAAAGCGGGGAGGGCATGAGAAAAACTTGTATAATCTATCAAAGGTCGTTAGCAACAAAGCGGGACTAATCTCTGCGATAATCTCGAAGATGTTCAAACATAGTAATTCGGGACACTCACCAGATTGACTTTCAAATCCAATATCGATATTGCTATGTTCCCCAGGATACTCTAACAAATCCAAGCATGCAAACCCACTATCCTCCTCCTCATTCATATCTCCAGCTGGCAAAGCAAATTTTGCATTCACCATCCGCAAAATTATCTCCTTTTCCTTCAACGACTTCTCAAAGACATCTGTTTCCTTGACTGCAAAATTCATGCTTCTTCCATGATTGAACCCCTCGAAGAAAGCTGCTATCTGGATAATCTTCCCCCGTCTCAACACTTGAACTCTGGTGTACGCTGGGGTCCATTTCTTGGAGAATGGAACCATGAGTCTTCGACGTGATATGGAGAAAGAAGATGGGGTGCCATCGTAGAGGATGGAGAAACCTGTAATGGCAGACTGAAAGATGTGGAGTTCCGATAAGGTGTGTGGGGAAGTGTTGGATATGATTTAGTATTTCTGCAATCTTGGTGGAGATATCGGAAGGGTGTGGAAGGTCGAAGAGGGAGAAGGTCAAGTCTTTCTGTGGCTGCCGTAGGATTTGGAGTTCATGTCCGGAAGCAATGACATTTCGGCGAATCTTGAGTTCTCCGATTCCAACATTGACACGATCTGTTATTCTGCCGAGGGCAGAATCTATCACTATTCGGAGGGATTCGGCTAAGACTGGTTGATAGCCCTCAAAATTGAAAGCATTGAGAGAAGAAGGGAGCTTATTGATGACGCGGATGCTTGTCCACTGAAGTATGTCGGACTTTCCAGTTGGGTTTCCTGCGTCTAGACTAAATGAGAACCCTCCTAAAGGAATTTGTGCGAGCTCAGTTTCATCTTCACGAAGAAAGGAACCCGTTAGATACGCAAGTAATGTGTGTCGCTGTTGCGGTTCGGAGAAGGCAACCGTTAGAGATGCCTCTAATCCATCCTCGTCAAACTTGAATGACAAAGAAGTATCTTTCACTCTAAGGAATTGTATTACTCGTTCCGGCGGTATGTCGTAAATCAAGGTACTAAGATTCTTAAACGTGGTTGGTGTGGTTGAAGCGATCCGGAAGCCACGGTGCATCCAGCGAGGTCCTGTCCCTGCTGATCGCACGACTGCCTTTTCAAATAATCGTAATTTACACTCAGAAATTTCCCCTCTTGGGAAGCTGTCGGGATTAGGCAGTCGAATGCTGCGGTATTCTGCGGTTTTGACCGTTGCTGAGAAAATGAGGAGTTCGTCCCAAGATGACCCGACCCCCGCAAGTGCTGTACTATATGGTCGTACGTATCTCGCAACGTCTTGAAGTCCCATGGGCTGAATCGAAGTTGAAGCCAAAAACCGCTCTGGAGCTTCACCTCTAACGAATTTATGTAGAGGATCCAAGTTACATTTTCCCATGTTGGCATGTAATCTTTACTAGAGTTAATTGAAAACTTGAAGAGTCCATCTTGGCCAGCAACAACGACGGAAATATTTGGCTTATTTCGATCTCGTATGGTTGACAAAATTGCGGGGTACTTGATCTGCTGGGAATTTGAAGACTCGTCAAAAATGAAGACATCGGTGTACATAGAGTGGAAATGGAAGGCATCAGCTGTGTCGCCCAGAGGCAAACTTTCCGACAGCGTCAATTCGCGATGATCTCCTTGAGCTGGAATTATGCGAGGCCCATGAATGAGAAAATTGACATCCACGCCAAAAGAAGGTGGTGGAATCCAAATTGAAGTGTCCAATTCTGGCGACAAGAAAGATTCCTCCTCTCCAAGGACTAATAATCCGTGACGTTCCATCAACTGTACTGATTTACGTATCTTGACCAATAACGTGAGACAGAGAGAAAACATGCCGTGTGTATTCTCCTCATTGCCCACTGTGAACCTTTCTGGGGGTTGGAAAACGGAGCGGATAATCGATATTGCCTTTGCAATATCGATATGGGCTTGCTGGAGAAGTATCTTGTTGCCGTCTCAAGAATAGGGGAAGGATGAGCCTTCCTTGACTAATGACTCCAACTTCATGCGACCAAGAAGAAACCACCATGTCGAAAGCCTCATTATCTCCTCCGTTGTTAGAGTTGCTAGGGGTTTTACTCTCTCAGCAGATAGTCTGAACCTCCTGGACAGATGATCGGAGCGACTTGCGAAGTCTTGAACAACGGTGTCGTCTAAAATTAATGATGCTTGGTGCACTAGAAATGCAGCCGATATCGATGCTCACTTGTTGTTTGTTTCTTCTAAAGCCGACTCGAGGGATTGGTGTTCGCCTATTTGGGGGCTAGGAGACGATAAAGAGAGAATCTCATACTTTGGGCTACCCTTCTTTGGTGCATCATCCATGTGAACTTGATAGATATCTGGTGAGAGTATAGCCAAGCTCTTTTGATCGACGGAAGAAGATTGTAGGGACGTGCTTGGTGTGAATTGGCTCTCTTCTTCTGGAACTTGGAATATTTGGTTTGCCATGATATAAGGTTATGTGGATGTGGATGGATCCGAGAGGACTCGAAGGTGTAGAGGGTGAGTTGACAGCACCTTGTTCTCGTGGATTGGGGCATTATATACTAAGAGGAAGAAAAGAGTTTGCAAATCAAACAAGTCTCCAACTAGATCTCTGAACCTAGGATTCTCTTCAGCCCTTAGCCCAACGCCAAGTGAAGTTCCATAATCACGTTACGAATACTCGACACTACCTCCTTGGCATATCATGAGCAATAGGTAGCATGAGAGCACGCAGCAGACATTTGATGTTGAACGTAACAACATCTCGGTCAGAGTGTGCCAAAATGGAAGCTTAGGGCCATACGTTAAATATTCTAAAAATACTCGGGCCCGAGGACGGCCGAGGACCTAAGGGGCTCCTCTATTGCCGAGAATTTGTAGCGTTATACCTTCGTAGCACTTGGTGGCCCCGTTTAACCGCCCAAGACCCAATCAGAATTGTTCAGATGGCTCCACTTTCACGAAGAGATATATTTCAAAGTTGACAAAAGGTTATGCTAATCGCAGGGTATCTACATAGCCAGACTGTGGCAGGGCTGAGCGTTAGTTAGTACTCGGTAGGAGGTTTCATTGCCCCTGGTCATTCAGAGCAACATCATCATATACCTAAGCCTCTTCCATGAACGTTCTCCCTCGCCATTATCATCTACATAACCACCCCGCTATGGAAAATACCCATCCTTCAGGCGTCCCTCCAGAGAATATAGAGGAGCACAATCAGCCGATAGCCGTTAGTCACCCCCACCTCTACGGATCCCTTTCTACTAAAGATACTTTTTTCTAGTGCGAGCTTGCTACTCTAGAAAGGTAATTATCTCTTCCCTATCCAACCACTTTACTACATCGTATGTACAATGGTTAACATACCCAAAGATACGATGCGATCGAAAAGCACCTTGCGGAAATTGTTTCGACTCTCAAACGCAATGCCGTCGAGATCGCCGCAAGACACCAAAACAAAAGCCAAAAGAAATGTTGTTTGAAGAAGTGTAGGTTCTTGTATCTAGCACAAGTGATATCCGCTTATACTCTCTGCAGCTCAGATGCCTTTCATGAAATCAAGGAACGATTGACTATTTTGGAGAGCTCTGTTAACCAGCTTCTTACACTTGCAACTAGACCCAGTGCAAATTGCGACAGCTGCGAGTCTAAGAAACAAAGTAGCAGTGAATCATTTGGCAAAAATGGCTCCCGAAATGGCTCCCGCCAATCTTCCCCCAAATCTGAGACACTCAACAAATAACTCTCGGCCTCACTTAGCGTCTTCATTTTCTACACGTGAGGCCCAGACTCTACTCCAGCAAGAACTGAGTTGTATTCCGCACCTGGCTAAGACGACACGGGCTACATTTTATTCTGCGCTATCGTCACTAAAAGAAACCTTGAATCCCGCAATTATCGATAATGACCCTCAACAGAATATAATATCCAATCGGCCTCTCGAGAACTACCGCACACCTAGCATCGAATTGATCCAATGGATGCTAAGATGTAAGTCATACATTCAATACAGTGGACATTGTGTTAACACTATATCAGCTGAGGATTCTGGGCGATCTGTGTGTTCGAGCAATGATTTTATGCCATTTACCTCTCGCAAAACTATTGCACGTATGGCTCGAGATGTTCTTGAGAAGCATCAAGATTCTGTTAATCCTTCAAGCATAATTTGTGTAGTATTTTTTGCAAGAGATCGTTCTCCCCGGAAGTAACGAGATCACCTGCCTAGAAGAATCGTTGCGTACTCAAGCTCTCAAATATTTTGCGACAGCAAGAGATTTGACATGGCATATAGCCCGTTCAGCACTGGCTAGTATTGCAAACCTACAAGCGCTCACCTACGGTGTTAGTCTTCCCATTTCAGTCCTCATGGCTTCCAGCTGATGTCACGTTTCTTCAGCTCATGCTCGCTCAAGAAGCGGGAGACTTTGCCACTGCCTGGGTGATTGTGGGTGCTGCAAGCAACATGTGCATTGCTATGGAGTTGAACAAAAGGTTTCCAACTGTGAATCTGTTTACCCCTGACGAAGCTATTGAAGTGCATTACTGTCTTTCAATTTGCTACATGAATGATAAAGGGCTGGCTATGAATCTCAGTCAGCCGCCTTTTTTGCAGGATTCAACAATTGAAATCGACATCCTCAACCCTCAAAACTCCATTGAGCCTATTCTTGGCAATTTTTCTTTGTACTTAAAGCTAGCACAAGTGCAGAGCCATTTCATCACGCACCTGGACTCGGCTACAGTATCTGAACAACGGACACAGCTGGTCTCAGAAATATTAATGAAAATGGATGGGATATGGCAATTAAGCAAGGAGGTGAGATATCATTCAAGATTCGATGTTGACAAAATAAAACGAAATCAAATGGTAACGAATGAGGGATAGTTAAAAGCCAGGGTCCGGCCATCCCAGTATAGCATATACGACTCCCAGATGGAATCGACCATGGTTGATGTTGCATTTTTCTCTATCCTGACGGTCATCTGTAACTCTGGGACGCAAACCCGACGATCTGCCCAAGATTCGGTTTATAAGCAGACTAGACTGGAAGCTGCACGATCTGCATTATTTCAAGTTCAAAAAGCCCGAGAGCTTTCTCGGCTGTCTCCATACAACAGCGCTTATATGAAAGTTTCTTTTGCCCATGTAAGTATGATTAAACTCCTTCCCTCCGCATGGGACGACTCTCACTACTCTCACGTCCATCTTCGATCTAGTATCTTCAAGCTTTCTAATACTACATCAAAAAGCGAATTCTAACTCTCTCGTGAAATAGTGGTGAGTCCGCATTCGATACTAGGAGTTGCCCCACCAAACGAAATCCTTGCTGTCGTGATAGACGTTTTAGGACTTCACGACTCTCTCCGAATATCGAATAGAATAGACTAACAAAAGTAGGACGATTCTGTACTACCCATTTACACCATTCTTCGTTATCTTCTGCCACGTAATTCAGACCCGCCACAAACCGGATTATGATATGATGCAGCAATTTGTTGCTTACTTGGCAGAAATCAAAGACATGGTTAGCCCCCTCATATCAAATCTCATATATCTCTTGAGAGAGACTTACTAATTATCTCCTTTAGAGCTCCTCAATTGCAAAACTACATAAGCTGTGTATTCCTTTCTGTTCTCTAGCCTCTACTGTACTGGATTTGAAAGACGAAGAGCCAGGAAAGTTACAACATCTGAACGAAAGCGAATGTCGGCTGCAGAGTCCACTTTACCGGAAAACCCTCGAGGGCCTTAGTCATTCAGACATATTCCAAACCCGAGAGTCGGAAGCTCAAATTCCTCAACCAGCTTCGACATCACAGGCAATATATGGCACTCAGCCATCATTGATACCAGATATGAACAATGCACCTGAGAGTCTTCCTCTGGAGCCCTTTGGCACAGATTTTTATGGTGATCCTTTACTTTGGGATTTCATGAATACACAGCCGATGCTACAATAGCTGGATTCGGATTTCTCTGCATTAGGGGACGCGTGGATGATGACTGAAAACGAATTTCCTTCAGAATGACTTTCCTGGTGGATTAGCGATGACTTTCATTATAGTTTTATCTAATTTTATAGTGTAGCTATAAAGAGCAACAATCACCAATTTTGAGGAAAGCTTTCTCGTAGAGAAGTTCAGTGATGGTTGGTAAAATTGGGTTATACTCAAGGTTAATCAGTGGGTTGTGCAGTGGTAAGGATTGCAGAGGGGTATATTGTTCCTATGAATTTGTGAGCTGCACAAGGCACCACCCTTTGGATACACTTGAGCTACCAGATATAAATGAATTGAAATTCAACTAGTGAGGCATTCTGAGAAAGATAGTGAGTGGGTGGGCCTCTACATAAAGCACGTTTAAAGCCTCACTGGGTGGGGTTGCGAAACGAAACCCAGCCAGTTAAGTTGGAACATCTTAGAAAGCGATCGAAATACAATTAGCTGTTACCGCCCTTCTAAAGGTCTCAAGAAAGATATCTAAGCTTTAATAAACTACGATATTTATTATTTTTATTAACAGAGCGAGACCCCCATACGTTCGGGAATAATGACTAAATACGAATTCTCCAACCCCACCTCAAGATCCCTATCTTCTTTCTGTATATCACAAACAACAAACGTGCACAAATTCATATACGAGTCACAATGAGCAAACAGTCTCTGCATTTTGATTATTGCTCAAGGGCGCGCGGTGGTAAATCATGCTTCATGCTGCAACATGCAACAAATGCCCCTCGGTTATTCTACTCCCATTACTTCCCCAACCTTCGAACCCAGAATCCTCTAAATAAATAACTTTGAAACTCATCGCTGATATTCAGAGCTTCCTTCCTATATATAACACCTTCCACTAATCAAAGCAATAAGCGTACTTTTCTGAAACACTTCGCCTCCCAATTTTGAACGCCCAAAACATTCACCGCCAGCAACAGCCTTCCTACCACATACTATCCCCACCCTTTATTTCCACTAGAAAGCCCCGTGCTATCAATTTTTGTATATACAACACCGAGTGTGCCCGTAGAAACAGTTACTATCAGCATGCATCCGCAAGCAAATGGCAAGCGAAAAACTATTTTGCTTCCCGCAGCCACAGCATGTCCAGGTGATAACCGCCTTCTGCTCTCCTTTCGCATGCTCACATGGGCTTAATTTCCCTTGTCGTCGTGTTTTAGACTTCGGCTTGGTTAATGGCATAGCGAATGGGGACTATGGAGGACCGATGACCAAGGGGGCTTTATTTGGGGGAGGAGAAGAATGCGAGCTTGGGTCGTCTTCTGTGGGGATCTGGACCAAGTTAGCTTCGTGACCATGCTTATATTTTGTGATTACGGAGTATAATTAGTAGGGGAAGGGCGGGATACCTTTTTTTTACTATGTCCTAGCCTATAAGTCTTCGCAACTGATGTATGTTGACGTCGAATATTAACCAGAATACCATCGAAGAGTCGATATAGGTTTATTTTGTGTACGAAAGCCCGAGAGAGGTAATGAAATCAGGGGAAGTGAAATCAGTGCTCTAAGTCGTGTTTTATGAAGGGACAGGCCAGCAATCTTTGCAAGTATAGTATATCTCGCTCGTTGGTTGTTTGTGGTTCTGCGATCTCTAATAAAATTATCCAAGAATGTATTCCTGATTTTCTAATAGCAATATTTTCAAAAGAGATTGAGAAAGAGAAGAGAAAGTTTATGATACCTCTTGGGAATGGCAATAACGCATAGTCTCTGTAATTTTCTTTCATGTGATTCACAGACTGTGAATCATTGTCGTGATTCAGTGATTCATGTTTGGAAGACTATGTAATGGTTATTAGAAGAGGATTGGATGAAGTTAATATAGTTTAGATGAAGTATTCTTAGAGATTATAGAAGAAAGGCAGGACTTGAGATTATAGCATGAAGTGGAAGATAATATTAAAAGATGAATTTAGTTTGTTTGAGAATAGTAAAATTTATGGCTGAGAGTAACGTATGGGACTGTTAAGGGTGTTTGGAAGAGGGGGAGAACCACATGGTATGCGACGGGGAAAGAAATCACTCTTAGACTGAAAGTCTGCCGTCTTGGACAAGCTGCAGGCTGTTGAAAAGCCAGAAACTTTGATAATCATATATCCTCTATTGAAATGAAGACCTCGAGCCTTTTAAAAAATCCGTCTAACAAGAGCCTCCATACATGAAATCCCCCCCAAAATCATTTTGGCTAAAGATATTTTGATCAAGGAGGCCCTAAAATATTTCCAGTCAGCAAAGAAATGCACAGTGCGAATAAGTAAGCTCACCCAGTCAATCTCGGCGACCTCGTCAAAGAGAGGGTCAAGGTCAAGGTCGAACAAGGGAAAATCGTTGTTAGGAATTTCCCGGTTCGCAACATCGCGAGTATAATTTTGCCACAGAGGACAATCTTCTGAGTTTGCAGGGATTTTGACCCTAGATATCCCCACTGAATGGGTCTCCTTTTGCGGAGCCTCGTGGGGTATAGTAACAGGATTCGAGGAAACAGGAGGGCGGGGTAATTTTGACAGCATAACCCCAAGTACCTTCGCACCACGGCGTGCATCTTTAGAGAAGCCTACTCGGGAGATCCATATCTTATGCGAGAGGCTCAATGCCTCGTATCTCTTTGTCCATGAAACCAAACCTTCCTCACTGGTCTCAGTAAGCTTATGGTGAGATTCATATAGACTTAGAGAGATGATCATGGCTGCGAGGAGGAAACCATGCAAAGACAGGCTGGAAAGCATCCAACTCTCCCCATGAAACACGCCACCTGGTTGATACGCGTAATACATCTCGGCCTGTTGTTTTAAAATTTCAAGAGCTGCATTGATACATGTTTTTTGAGAATAATCAAATTCTGGATTTGACTTTTCGTGGCTTAAAAACCGACGATGCAAAACGCAGAGACCTTCTTGATACAGCATATCAATACATGCTCTTTGTATAATGACGCTTACTCCATCAATTACTGATGAACATAAAGGCCGTTGGCGTAGACTGGGAGGAGTAAGGTTATGAATAGCATGGAATTCCCGATCGAGCTCCATTATCTCTTGATGAGATACTTTCTTGAGTGACAATGCTTGTCGGGTAATTCGTCGATATACCATAACCAGCCTCGTCTTATAGCAAAAGTATAGCATTGGGGTAGGGTCAGTTAGTGGTCGAGACGGTGGAATAACTAGGCTATCCTCATCAAAATCTGTATCGAGTAAATGCCTGGGAAACTCCGTGTCGCAATCTTCTTCCTGTAAAACGGCAGGTAGGCCAGTTTGAAATGAGAGTAGAGCATCAAAGTCGGCTGCAAGGGCAAATGTCCTCCGTCTCATTTCACCCTCAAACGGAGATATGTTGGGCAAGTGGCGAGGGTCGCGGTGATATCCCATCTTTACTGCTTGGCGAACCGCTACCCCCATAACCGTCCAACCAATCGTATCGAGATCTTCTTTCTTTATAAATATGCATATTGCGTACATCAGTATTGCCTCTGTTGAGTATGGCCTAGCTTCTTGATACTTCCCAGTCACAAGCGCTTGACCGGCCTTGATTAAGAAAGAATAATTAGGAGAATTATCGGATGCTCTGGGAGTATAGAAGGGAGACTTTTCAAGCCGTGCACCTGTGTGCAATACAGAAAAGAGAAGTGATATCCAGAGAAGAGATGTAGATGCTGGGTTAGCCCAGAATTCTTCATACTATATACTCATCAGTTCCTTAAGCCCCGAAGTGGGGTGGCCGGTTGAAATACCTCTCTCATGAATTTGCCACCGTGGGGGATAGCTTGAGCTAATTAGCAGTTGTAATGACTATAGGAGCAGTAGATCTTACGCATGGTATGTTGCTGAGCAGTAAAATACAGGCGGACAAGACGATCACACACAGATCTCGGAGGTAAAGAATCAATGAGGTTTGCTGAGGTGAGTGGTTGAGAGGTCCCAAGTATCAAATCAGGACATGGATCGTATGATTGAGGAAGAACTTCTTCTTCTTCAACAGGTCCAATAGCACTTTGTATCTCTTTGATCTTAAAGAGGTTAATATGAGATATTTTCAAGATTATTTAGGCGAATCATCACCTACGTTTTCTAAGATTGTAGCCCAATGAGTTGCACCAAGATAAGTGGTTTCTCTTCCGTTGACCTCTAGATGCCCATTGGGCGTTGCCTTGGCTGCTTCTGAAGGGGAATGGGCGCCATTTGACTTTAGCTGATTGTGTTCAGTCCCGTCTGAAGGCGAGACTTCATGCGTAAGACCACCCTTCCCGCCAGTCTCGATAAGGTTTGTAACCATAGACTCGAGTTTCTGTAGGCGAAACTGGATCTCTGACACTCCAGATTCATCATTTGGCCCCTCTTTCTCGGAAGCAACGGCCTTGCTGTACTTGCATGAAAAGGCCTCTCCTCTCTTCGAGCATGTCTCGCATGGGATCCGTCTATCGCATTTTAATCTCCGGATTATAGTTAGTTCGGAGGCAAGTGGGGGTGGAGAACTAGGAGAAGACGCACTTTCTTGCCCTGCAGTTTAGGCATGACACTGTTTGTCGTTGTCGTTTGATCACTCGACCCTTTTCTCCCACTCCCGAGGCCATGTCGGCTGGAGATTTATTTTTAGAAACACGGAAAACATTTTGGTATTGAGATAAGGACGACATCTTCAAGTGTCTGCGGCAAAGGGTTGCGGAGTGGAGATGCTAAAGAGGCAAAAACCGTGGAGGCATGAGGTCGGAGATAGGCAGTAACGCCGAGTGGAGAAGAATCACTCCACTTAATGCGGCTCAATTAGAAGCCAATTGCGTGCAGCTTATAAGGTTAAACGTGAAACTGTTTGAGAATGGAAGCATGTATGGTTCGCTTCGCATCCTCTCCCTTTGTCCCAATTAGCGAAACATAAACCCACGATATAAACCATCCCGCTGGTTCATGGTGCAAAGAGAATAGATTGTTGGTTCAATCTTAGCAGTTCGTCAAGGGTGCATATTCTCGCCGGAGAGTGCGAGCTTTAGTGGGGAGTCCACCGCTATTTGGCTTGGTTGATGTCTCACTTTGATTTACATGTGGTCTACTTGATTCCCCCCTCTTTCCCCTCGTTTGTTTACTTTAAGAGGACAATTCGACATCTCTTGTCTCATCGGTCGATTATCTCCAGAAGCTTGAAAGTCGGGTTGAAGCGACTATTGTGTGCGTGAGAAAGACTTCGAGGAGGGGAGTCAAGTCAAAGGCAAGATGCCGATCACGGAAACCCAGGTGAGCACACAATTGGCATGACCGACCCCGCATCTGCGAGATGATATGCTTTTTGGAGATGGCTGCATAGTGGAGCTGACAATGGAAAGCAGAATAAGAATACCAATGGCAATGAGAATGAAGAGGTCCATCTCCATCTCGCCAAAGCCGGAGCCGGCGAGTTGCTAGGGAACGGGAAAGAAACTTTCCCCGTGACTTCCGGGAACCCGGCTTCGGAACCGCCAGAGCCACCCGCAGTAGCCGAAATACTTCCCGCTCCCGATGTCGAGTCATCAAATTCAAATATTCGAGCCGAACAAGTCGACACAAACATCCACATGCAAGAAAATCCTATCTCAGAACAACAAATCGCCGAGATGGAAGCAATTGGAGATGTAGCCCGGGAGAATCCTGTCGAGGATAATCTGGATTCAAATCCAGCAATCGTAGCACCAACTGGGGAGATTCCTTCAATTGAGCCAGCCACTCATCAACAGATCGAGGTTCACGAGGAAGCTCCCAGCGCCAGCGAAATTGCGCCAGTCGTTGCAAATTCGCATGTTGAAGATGCAGAACCAGCCGAGGTCGAGAGCAAGACGGAAGTATTAGCCTTACCAGCAGAGAATCTCGATCTTCAATCAAAGGCCATCGAGGAAGTTCCTACCAAAGAACCAGCACCACCGATCAAAGAGGAGTCGTCTCTCAAAGAGTCTCCTTTGCTTATATCTACTACTCTCCAACAGAGCACGATCAAAGAGACCGTCCCGAAACCTAGTCAAAGTACACCTCTAATCGCCAGCCTTCCCGCCGAAGGCGATAAGCCTGCCTCGCCCTCCTTCTTAACCGAGAGTACTGTCCCAGAGCCAAAGGATTCTAGAGTAAACCTCATCAAAGAACCAGTCTCCGTCGCCAAAGAGCAGGATACCAGTATGCCAAGCGAAGAGTCGTCAAAATCAGGAGTCAAGCCTATTGACAAAGCTACCTCAAAAGAGGCTGCTCACGAGACCGAGCAAGCGATTGTCGAGCCTGTTATCGCGGAAAAAAATACTATCCCGGCCTTCGGACCGACTGAAACCAAATCTACTACTGTGGTTGCAACTAAGATCAAGGAGACGTCGGAGCCAGATCTGAAGACCAAGGAAAAGATCGTTACAGTCACGCTTGAAGCAACCTCAGAAGCTAGCATAGTCGTGCCCAAAGGGGAAGATCCTCAAACCCTTGCGACCACATCTGAGACATCAACTACGACAAAAACCAAAGAAATATCCACTCCAAAGTCGAAGACCACAGAAGATTCAGTAACGGTAACTATCGAGGCTACTTCAGAGATTAAGAACGATCATGAAGAGCCAAATATATTTGTCAAAGCAGGGCACGTCGCGGAATACATTGGCGAAGAGATTGCAAATGGTGCGGAAGATGTTGTTAATGCTGTCAAAAACAACCCAGAACTTATCGCTGAGTTAGTCAACTTCATTCTTAGAATCCTCGAGTATCTTGCTAATTGAAAAATATAGAGGCGCTTTAGCTGTAGTTGTCGGAGCAGCATCTCTTGTTCAACCTGAACTGCTTGCCGGCGAGGCTGCGCTTCTTGCTAAAATGGCTACCGATGCAGCGAAGAAAGGTGGCCTGTCGATTGCTCAAGATGAAGCAAGGAAAATTGTCAACGCTATTGCGAAGGATATTTCTGAGGATGCAGATTTGGATGGAGTCAAGGATGAAGAAGAGAAGGCGAAAGATGCTGAGGGCGAAATCCCGGCATCTGATGTCGCCGGAGACGAGAAATCAAAAGAACAGGAGGTCCCTATTGAAAAGAGTGTTAATGGAGACATACCAAAAGATGCCGATGCAAAACTAGACAGCGATAAGCTGCCCACTGCTGACGCTACCAAAAACATGCCCCAAGAAGACTCAGTAGATTCTAAAACCTCGACATCCTCAACACCAAAGCCGGCTGGTGACCACAAGATCTCCATTCAGCTCGCACAAGTAAAGACGAATGCTAAGAGCAACAATACTGATACCATACCAGACGCCGCACCAGTATCCTTAAAGACCACAATCGACGCAGACGGGGAGGTAAAATCAGTTACGCAGAGCATCCCTGAGCCAAGTCCGAAGACGGCTGAGCCATCTCTAGTAAAAGAGAGCAGCAAGGCTGATGAGTCCAAGTCAGAACCCATCTCCGAAAAGCCAACCGTCGAAAAGGAGCCGAGCTTTGCGGAGCCACTCGTCGAAGAACTAAAGGCCAAGGCCCCAGAGCCTCAAACAGAGCCAATACAAACTCCAGTGTCTTCTACCAAGGATCTAGAAATAACCAAGTCAAATCAGGTGGCAGAGATACATAGCAAGGATAGAGAGCCTTCTTTAGAGCCAGCCTCTCATTCAAGTGTCCCCATAGAGCTATCGGTGGATGAGTCTAGCTCACCTAAGTCAAGTGCAATCCAACCGGCGGAGCATAGTGCTGTGAAGGAACAAACAGTGGTAGATTCAAATGTGGATGAGACTGAAAGTCGTACAGCTGTTGCTGAAGACAAGGTCTCGCACGTGGAAGAAAAGAAGGTAGCAGCGCCAGTTCCTGACTCCTCTGAAGCCGCACTAGCCCAAGTTAAAGAGAACACGGAAGAACCAGTACGAATTGTTCAAGAAGTACCTGCAACACCTATTGAAGTGCCCAAAGTCAAGGGTGCGGAACTTGAACCGCCAGCTCCCGTCGAAGAGAAGAAGGCCGTGGAAGAAAATGCAGTCGAGGCAAATACTGTTCCGAAAGAGGTTCCAGCCAGTGATAGTCCTGATGAAGCCTCAAAGGCTGTTGAAAATATTTCCGTTGCTCCTTCACTGGAGACGCCTATTATGGAGGAACATAAATCAGCGGAAAAAGCCGAGCCTACCCAAATTGAGAAGTCTACAAGTCAAGAAGCTCCGAGCGTAGAGGCTCTAGTTACAAATAGTCTCCCCGAAGAGGCCGAGGATTCAAAGGTTACAGCCATCGAGGTGGAAGATGAAACATTGGTCCAAACTCCTGATGAACACCCTCAGCCGGCCTCGTCATCACCGCAAAAAGAAACAGCACCCACTTCCGAGTATGTGCCTCTAACTACACCAATTCACACGGTCCAACCCAGCACCTCCAATGTAACAGCCGGAAACGCTCAGACTGAAGGCGAACACCCCAAGGAACAGATGGTGACAGTCTCAAAAGAAAGCCTAGATCATCTCCATCATAGTAAATTGTCCCGCTCTATTTTCTTTCCCTCTACTTCAACTAACAAAGATTTTTCTTCTCTCCTAGAAATTGACGACATGCACAAGACCCTCCAACTACTAACCAAAACTCTAGCTCTCCGTCTTCCTCCCTCGATACCCGCTGCCCCACAAGAAACCCTCGTCGATGCCATCCCAGAGATCATTCCTAGATCCCCAGTCCCCGAACATCCCGAACTAGTTGAAGCTCCTGCGACCTCCAGCAGCGAGCTGATCGAAGGGTCTGGCGTCTTGGTTTCCGGACAGCAATCTGTATTGGGAGAAGCTGGCGAAACTTCTGATACTCCAGCTGTGGAATCATCAAAGAAAACTGCACATAAGAAGCGGGGGAGTGTATTTGGGTTCTTGTGGCCTTTCGGCGGTTCAGCTACTCCTGCTAAAGAGCCAGATATTCCGAAGCCAGATGAAGCTCCCGCTGTGAGCTCTGATGTAGCGGCTTTAACTGCATTATTGACGAAGACTATCACTAGTGCTAGTGTTAAGGAAGTAGGACATAGTGCTGAGAATGGTGTTTGAGTTTTGACTTGGATGTTTTCCATCTGGACGTCGGTCATAGTAGTCATCTTTGCTGGAGTCTCTAGGTTTAAGATGGATTTCTTAGGCCAGACTTTTCAAAGAAGACAATTGATAGGAATCATGGACTGGGATGGAGGGGCCGTGCAGGTGGTGATGGATATCAATGTGGAATGTGGAATGTGGATATGGTGGACTGGATGAACGGTGTTTACGATTCGACCTTTTGTCCCCTATTGTTGTGCATAATGAGCGGCATCTGCATCTATCTTTTAAACGGAACGGCATCAGTTTGGTTCTGCTTGGTGCGACTGTTAGCTAAGAGCGCTAGAGATACCAGGACTTGCGACGATGATTAAGGAATGTAATGAAATGTTTTTGTTTTGTGAACTATCTTCTCGTTCTTGATGACTGGTAAGGATCTTTGGATATGAGAAATGGAATGTCTGTCATCGTTATACGGTTTCTATTTGCTTTGCCCTTTACTCGTTGGCAGATGGGAATATAGGTATGCTTGGAAGATGTAGGAACCTGCGCCTTTCTTCCTATGGCATCTATATTAAACCCTAGCCTCTGGAGTTGGCTGAGTCATTACTGCCGTTCCAAGTCTCTTGCACTCGTCTTCTCTTTGAATATCTGGACCTCTCTAGCCTAGGATTTCCTCCGCATATCTCAGGTTCTCTGTCCTATGCCTAGCCTTAGGTATAACAATGTCTTCGCTGAATCTCCTTCTCAGAGAGCCTATTGACGAGAGTCTTGGAACCTTATTCTGCTCGAATCATCGGAATTTTCGCATTGAAAGTCTTGAGGAGGTGGTTCGATGATATTAGGAGAGTGTTGGATTATAAAGCTTGGTAGAAAGAGTAGATTCGAGAGCGGGGAGGGTATGTTGGTATTGAGGTTTTCGAGGATACTGGATTTGATGGTATGGTGTAACCTGTGACTGCGGCTGTGAATTACGAGGTTAGCATTGGAAAGGTGTCGGTTGGAATCGAAGGTAAAGCGCTTTTGTAGAGTAGCCTTGCGAAGTCGATGATGCCTCGTTGTTCCTGAGTTGATTTAGAAGGCTTGGTAGGCGGTGACAATAGGTTAACACGAAGTCGTTTTGAACACAGTCATTCGTGGGAATTCCTTTTTGAGATGCCTTAACTAACATTTGAAATCTTCTTAAAATTGATAGGAGCATTTTAAGCTATAGAATTCCAGTGCCGAATTTCAACTTACAGGACTTGCACAATGTTATGATAATAATTTGGTCATTCAAACAGGCCATGTTCGATAGAGCTTGGTTCACACCAATAGTGCCATAGCAAAACAGATGATTTAAGAGAAAGGATAAAACTTGTGATGTTAATCATGAAATGGCAAGGTCCCTTTCGATAGTAAAAGTTTCATGGGGGTTAACTAGCTATTTATGACTTTGCATGTTGTATGATGAGGTGGACATTTGAAGTGGACACAAGAAGTTACAATTCGATCACAAGACAAATGAAAACTTTAACCTCTAAAAATTTTAGGCAACTTGATGAACACTGGAAGGAAGTTGATTTAAGGTTCAGGCCTAGGATAGTGCAAAATCTGGCTGGGTGGTGCTTTGGCGGTGGTGCATCGAAGAGAGTTGGGATAACTAGGAAGTATATTTGAAAAAGTGGATAGTTGAAAGCTGGGAGTACAAGCATGATGAGAAGTACTATAGCTTAAGAGGAAAGTGATCGCTTTATCATCAACAAATGTAGCAAAAACTAAAGGAGATCATGTTCGGTGTGGATATTAAAGTGGACAGTGAATGCAAAAGTGGAAATCTGCAGCAAGAGTTGAGATGATTCTGCAACAAATGCAAGGCAAGTAATAGGGCTGAAAGATCAACTCGAAAACCCTAGACAAGCCATGTGGTATTTATTATTCTTTCATGCTTCTCATCCTTCGAGAACATGATTGTCGTTAGTCGGTACTGTAGGAGGCCTGATGGGCTAGTGCCGGAAAGATAATACTTCCGAAACCCCTCCTGATCTAATCATCACAGTCAGTTTTTTTGAGGATACGCACAATAGGTTTGAATCTCAGAATAAGAAGAGTGGGTGGCCTCAAGCTACCTAAAAGTCTTAGCACTTGAAGCCACATGTATCAGTACGATGTGGAGATGATGAGCCTCGGCAATAGCCGGTACGTACACAACGACGCAACCTTTCCAACGGTTTTAAAATTTTGCATCCATCTCCATGTCGACTCTAATATTCTTTCGACTTCGCTTGACATATCAAGAACAACAACAGCTCTGGCACTCAATGATGCTGATCTCGCTTTACTACGTGCGTAGCTGCCTAGCGCATCTAGCTATCCCAGTCCCGTCCCAAAGTCCACACTGAATAGTCCACCTTCCTCCTTCATACTTCTGCCTCCAAGCGCAACATAGCACTGATCTAAGAGGTCATCTAAGAGTTCAGCAAAACGGGCCATCGCCTGTTTTTCATGAACCCTGCCACCTCAAATATCTCCACCCACCCGGTCCTTGTCAGCAGTACGAGGCTCACGATCTCGGACTCAAACTTGAGAAGTACCAGCCGTGAGTATAGCTCCATACTGGTACATTCTACTTTCGGTACACAACTGTGAGCACCGTAAAAGCCTGAGCATATAGTATATATCCATAATTTGTGGCAGAACTAGTTACAAGAGGATCTGAGTCCTCACGGCAGTGGCTTTCGGGAAGAGTGTTTAGCTCGGAAATCACAACGGTCTTGCGGTAGCTCCTCTTAGAATGTATACATTATCTTCTAGACAGAAGGCCGGGACTCAGGTGATTACAGAGTGGCCTCAGACTCCACCCATATTTCGGAAATGCTTCTTCTTTACCCCAAGCTACCGACCACCGTTCCTACAGGTGTTTGTACAAGGAAGTTGCTTCCTCGAGCGGCTGTATGGTTCCTAGTATAACTAGCCTAGATCGACATCTATTGAAGTCTGCATGATCTTAATGCTTAGGGTTATATCAACATATTGTTCTTAGAAAGTAACAAGTTTAAGGTTATGAAGTCAAACGAAATATGCACAGAATTAAAGTCCCCAGTTTCTGGTCTTCTTTAAGCTTACATTTGGCCTCATCTCTCAAGGGTCTGAACGCGTACGCACTTTAAAGCCAATGGGGAAATCAAGGTATGCGATTTCGCTAGTGTGTGCTCGTTTATTAAGGGGTGGTGAATTTATTTACTCTCCCACATTCATCTTAGAGGCGGTGCCACGCTTTTGCATTTCCTTGCAGAAGCTGTTATCTTGATTTAATATGCTACTTGAAGTACTGGCATTTTTACATGCAATGATAAGTTACAAAAGCCTAACAAATCCACTAACCTAACTTGGTACTTCCTTCGCCGCAACTTCAAGCCTTTTTAACGAAGATATTTATGTAATAGGTTCAAAACAGGACCGAACATTAAAAGCCTTCGTTCCGGGATCTATCCGTTTACCACAAGAGTTCACAGAGAACAGGCATGAGACGATTCCTGCCCCGCATATTCAGGGTGCTCCACTGTCCACATGGCATTGTTGACAAGCGATCTTGGTGGGATCTAACCAATGACGAGTTTTTGCGACGGGCTATTCTTACAAGATGACCTCAGATTAACCAAAAAGACGTTCCCGGGTATTCTCTTAGTCTCTCGGAGGGAAATTTTAAGTTCTTTAGGTGCTACAGTGGCGTTAGCGGGTGGAGAGCGAACTGTCCGACACACTTGCGGGTCCTTTTCATTGTTGAGTATCTCAATATGATACGGATTACACTAATGCATGATTATTGTCTCAGATCCCAGGTCGACGAGATTCCCCTCCCTATTCGACATCTTACCGAATGTTAGGGGGGTGGATAACATAGACCTGGCTAAAAAGTCTCCGAAGAAACCTTGTGTGGTACGGTCAACTTTGGAGATGCACCTTCTCAGCGTTCCTGGCCCTTCGGGTGTCTTTTAGGAAGCTGTTCCTGACATGGGATTGTATCCCCGGCCGCGGAACCTCTACAGACTAGTACATAGTTCCACATGTTCGAAGATGGGCTGCCTTTTTGAACGGTCTGTGCAAATAATCCTGGATATGATCCTAGAAGGAACGGTTTATAGAAAGGACGCAAGAGCCAGTACTTTTGTCTTTCTAAATCCCTGTATCCACTTAGAGTTATATCCACATCTCGCAAATATCCACCTGGAGGGAATATCCACGTCGAAGATCTGTTTAGCGTCTTAGCAAGAGGATCTCGTTTAAGACAGCGTCGTTGCCATGTCGTCCTTCTCTAATACTACGACGACAGCTATTTCGGTAAGTCTTAAAAATCTGATTAGTTTTCCCTTCGTTGCCGCTAGCAGCTTCAAGAACAAAAGCAAAGTTGCCACTATCTCCTCAGGATGTCTTCGAACGGCTCTTCGGTAACATTTCTAGAGGCGGTATTTTCATGAAGAGGATGCTAAATGTTATCAATAGACTGATGGCTTGGCCAATCCATCCCGGGTGCCTCAAATGTATGCAGGTTCAATCGTGCCGCCAATCATTTCCACAGTCTTTGTTCTCGGGAGACTCTACACAAGGAAGTTTCTCACTCATAGCTGGGGACACGATGATACATTTATCACAATTGCATGGGTCAGTCTTTGATCAAAAACTTTTTGAACACAGACTAATGTTTATCAAGTTTCTAAGCTTAGGCTTATGCGTAACCAACGCTATGTTTCCAAGTTATGGATCAGGACATCACTACCAGTTTCAAGCCTTCGATGGAATCGTTCCGACGCTGAAGTTAGCCTTCGTGGCACGACTCATTTATCAAATCATCCTCACTTTGACGAAAATAGGCATTTGCTTCTTCTACTTGCGGGTATTTCCCGATAGAACAAGCAAGATATTTGTTTGGAGTTTGATGGCATTCGTTGTTGTTACGGGTTTGGGTACAGAGCTCCTGTTCATATTTGGATGCAATCCAGTCTCATCCTGGTGGACACTCACGCGTGATGGTTGCATGGCTACAAATCCGGACGTCATCGCCACTGCAGTCGTCAATGTTGTTGCTGATCTAGCTTTAATGGCTTTTGCCATCCCACGAGTTTGTAAGTCTGGAACTCTATTGTCACAAAAGTGCTTTTCTAATGTATTTACCAGTGCCATTGAAAATGCATATCCGTCAAAAGATATCCCTACTAATTGTCATCAATCTTGGTATACTCGTTGTTGCTGCAGCCATCGTTCGGGCATATCTCGTCGTTCACTATGCTAATAATATAGACATCTCCTGTAAGCACTACTCATTTACGTACTCTTGAATCTTCAAGAGCTAACATAGATCTAGGGGTTGGCTCCAACTTCACGACTTGGACCGCAGTTGAGACATCGACCGGCCTCTTTTGCGCCTCGGCCCCAACCATTCGCCCTCTCCTGCGTAAGATTGCTCCAGGTTTCCTGTCTTCACTCTCGAAGACGTACGCGACACAATCAGGTGGACAGTCAGGAGCGAAAAGCAAATATGGGACTGGCTCGCAGTTCGCCAAGAGACGGCCAAATGAAGCCTTCGAGCTGCATAGCCAGAACGGAGAGGATTTTGGTGGAACAACCCCTCAGGCCTCCAACACGAACTCATTCTGGGCGGGCAAGAACGGAGATACGAGTGATGACGACGAGAGCAGCGAGAGAGGTGTGCTCAGTGCGCAACGTGTCAATGGGGAAAAAAATATAACAAAGACAGTCCGGATAACTGTCCAAAAGAACGGAAGCGAGGAGAGTATTCCTGGATATGGGCGTGTGTAAGAATATGTAACGACTTTACGAGGAGAGAGAGGAAACTTTGTCGATAACACAAAAATATATATCCGATATCTGCTATAGAAATGAGTGAAGGGATGGCACTAGCTAGAGACATCTTTTCGAGGATGGCAGATATGGTAAGACTTCACGATATCAGGGATCTGGCAGAACGGATCCAGCATTGTTCACTGTAAATTTGAAATATAGACTATTATATATAGTAGTTCAGAGGGATCGTATAGGCAAATAAATAGCTATGTTCATATGCCCACACTCAATTCTTGTCCAACTTCATCATATCGTGAGGCATCTGTTCAACCAGAAGTTTTCAGGCTTTTAGTACAATATCGCATAACCCCACCTAACTTAGTCCTTCCAGAACTCGAGACAAAAACAGACAAAAACAGACCACAACTTCAATTGCATTGTTGCATTTATATATGAGTAGTGTAGCAATTTATCTCAGATGATCCAGATTCAACTCACATCGAATTGTTCTTCATTCAAGAGCGCGAGCAGGAGTCTTTGTATGTCCACTTATTCAAGCTGTCCATCCCGTGGATATTGTTCTTGATTGTCCATGCGCAACAAACATTCGATTTAGGACGCAAGGGCTTATTCTTCTCAACTTCTGCTCTCGCGATTTTGTCTAATAGACAATGCTGAGCTATATAACCCGGGTTCCGAAGAGGCCTTCCCCTGTCCACCCCATCTTCACCCAGTCGGTAACACCACCGGACTAAGCTCGCGTGGACATTTATCGCTTCAACCCCACATTATCTTCGATCTTTAACCCAACCACAATAGATGTCCACCTGGGCTAAGGCAAGAAAGGCAATTGTTTGAGGGTGGAAAAGATTTAACACTAGTTGTCTAAGGTTCCCCTGGCTAATATTTCAGGGAAACCTCGAGTTCGGAGCGTTGGCCAAGTGCCTTGGCGTTCTTGCGCAAAATAGAACCCACCAACGGAGGACAATCCTTCAGCTAGATATAGAATAGTTGAACTCCTATCGAGATCATACCCCAGTGCTTAGATCTAGTATAGATTCTGAAACGATTTCTGCGGGGGCACGATATTCGTCGTAGTTCATGGTAAAGTGAGAGACCATAAGCGTAAGATGGTTCTCAAGTGTAATCTCGGTTTCGTCTTCGTACAGCTGTATGGACAATTCCTTCGTTCGAAGCAAGGAGGCTTTCTAACAAAGTGCAATTTTCTGCATTTCATTCCGTGTGGGGGACCTTTGCGGCTCAGGCAATTCTCAAAGGAAGTATTTTCTATAGCCTCGCTGACTTTTCACTATCATCCATGTTAGCAGATGTTAACTTTAGTTTTCTGGCTTAGCATCTAACCCGTAAGTGGACATGGAGATACTGCCGGATTGCGGCGATGCAATTGGGTTTGTCCCACTGGAGTGAGGGGTTTAGCGAGGTGGACAACGGGTTGAACCCCTCGTTTCATGTCACTTGCGTTTTTTGTCCCCATTTTAGTTCCTCTCGCGTCTAGAATAGAAGGGGAATGAGGGGATCTATGGGAGGTATCTATGTGCTCGAGATCGCTATGTTTTGGTTGCAGAAATCCGAGAAACTCTCAAGTGTTGCATTACACCACAGTTCCAGGTGGTGGGGTAAATATACCTTGCTATGAGTATTGGCATATGCAGATGGGCTCCCTGCAACACTCTATGTACATCGCCTCATTTGTGATAACACTCTAGGGGATTAGCCGTTCGGCTTCCGTGACGTCTCTCGTGCGTGTGTGACTGCCCCTGTTCTCTGCAGCAGCAATCTCATCCTTCCGAAGGAGTCTGTACTTGGCTAATCAGGTTATAAACCTGATCCTTTCAGCATTACTGAAGTTACTCTAGAACAGTGAGTTTCTAGATCTCCAACAACATATATCACCATTATCTATGAAATTTGGACTAGGCAAGAGAGCTTAGTATTCTCTAATATAGTTCATCAGTAGTCATAGCGGCCGCGGTACGGCACGAGAACACCCTCCGGCCGAGGTGGCAAACGGGTGAAGATTCTCCTGTCAAAGCGTAGGAACGTTTACCAGCCGTCCCGCAAGAATGGTGGCGGAAACGGAGGAGCTGAACACTCCGAGACTCAGGAGAGTATCAAAAGCGTTGAGAACATCCGCGTTATTTCACAAGGAGCAACTTCCGTTTCAATCAACTACGATTAGGCTCCGTTGTCCCTTGCAGCAGAAATGCTAAGCCAAGATCCTGGGAAATATTGAATCGGCCATACCAAACTCTTCATTGGAGTGGTAAAAAAGAATATCGAAAGTGGATCGTTTCTGCAAATCTAAATTGAACCGACTCAATATCCGCGGGGTTTTCCGGAGTCAGTAAGTGTCGGTATCTATATTCTAAGTGTATTCACTTGGAATATAGGTAGGGCGGAATGAATGGGTGCGGTCACGTGTACACTAGTCAATAGCCTTAAGCGAATGCGCCACGGTGCATAAAAGAGGAGTCCTAGACTCCCCTTTTACAATACAACACCAACAACCCGATCAACACCTATACTAGCTTAGAGACATACCTCGTATTCGCGGGGTGGTGTCACAAGCAGTAGGTAGATTGACAGTAAGTTTTACGCAGGTTATGTCTTTTGTCTTTACGATGTAAAGTGTACAATACGCTCAACACCCAGTATGACTTTGAAAGCTTGTTTATCACACTCATGTGACTCGAACTCTGTAGATACTTGACTCTTTTACATGTTAGATGCCCATCGTCAATACGCTCCGGAATAAAGGCACTGGACTCCAGATTATGAGCCAAGCAGAAAAAATGACAAGGTCTACCTACGGCTCTTCAAAACTAAGACCAAAGAAATGTTGCCCAAGCATTATGTTAACAAAACTGCTTTTGGCTTTGTTTAACGTTCCAGCGTCAATTATTCTACACTCCCTATCTCTACTCTCCCTATCTCTACTCTCCCTATCTCTACTCTCCCTATCTCTACTCTCCCTATCTCTACTCTCCCTATCTCTACTCTCCCTATCTCTACTCTCCCTATCTCTACTCTCCCTATCTCTACTCTCTCTCATTTTTATTTTCTAGATGATACGTCATGCTTGCACTTCTCTTTAGATTTCTTACTTATAACATAGTGTCTGTCCGGAGATAAAGTTCCGAACTTTTGGTAGTCTCTTAACTAATAATTTAGCTATATATCACAGAATTTTAAGAATAGATTTTGCATCAGGTGCACTCAGAGACCGATGAAAGTCTACTGTAGCATCTGATAGATCAAATGTGTGAGCGACTAAACCGAGAAATACGCTTGGGCCAGCTCGCTTGCTAGCCCTATGAACGCCCACATAACCTAGGAGTCGGAGGTTACTCCATTACTCGTTATAACAATAGTTTCAGTATTGTATTTCCTTTTACTTTAAACCTTTATAAAGACGCATTAGCTGTTTTGTCTATCAAAAGGTTGTTCCGACACACTCCGTCTACTCGCTCAATCCCCCCCCCCCCCGCTTTACTACCCTTATCTAACGTAATTGATAATTGCTCAGCCATGTTAATTTCATGAATTTGTTAGTACCTAATTATAGAGTAAAGCTTCTATTACAATGGAGCAGAACTAAAATCAATTTCACGACTTGGGGTCATGCGAACAAAACTTGGCTTCCTTTCAACTCATTAGAGGTGCTGTAGCTACTCTTAAATAGTAAGAGCAATAGAAAGAATGCCTCTCTTTATCCAAATTGTCCCGAACTCTATCATGTGTAATAAAGCTCGCGAATGGTCACCTAGTGACGAGAGATCACTAACGCGGTCGATGAAGGGGAGATCTTATAGTCTCCAATTAAGATTTAAAGCAGCTTGAAACTTTAGAAACGTCTCGAATCTGCTTGCTAGTCTCAAGAAGCCGTACTCAGGTCAATAAGGCTAGGAAAGAAGAGCAAACCAAACAAAAACCTCTCATCCCACCATTCTGAATAGCGAGTATGATAATCCCTAGAACCCACACTCCGACTTTTAGTTTTATGAAAAGTGCGAGAAACTGATTAACACCCATTTGAAATGGTTTCGAGGCGCCTCGGTTACCTTTTCCAGTAATTAAGCAACAAGAAGATCGGGAAAGGCCACCTTGCCCGTCGCTACCTTCAATGGTCTACTGCTCTGTTCAACGACGTGTCTAATGAGGTTTATGGTGGAGAGATCAGTGTCTAGAGGTCTCAAATGTTAGCTAGAATTTTAGATGCAAACTTTGTATCAAATACACATGGTGATCGAGCGAACAACGGAGAGTAGATGAGGGACTACAAACCTTTTGCACTAACGATTGATAACACTACCGGTAAGATTTCCTCTCGCCCCGTGACCCGAGACGGGTAGCTATATTGATCAACTATCATAATCGGTCATCCTGTGCTCAAATATGGAGCAAATAAGAGGGTGTTATGCCCACCTGGGAATGCAACTTGAGGTAGACCACCTAGAACGGAAAAGCTAGTAGATCCAAATCCAAATCCTTGCATTTTTTTTCCTGTATCCTCAGCCGATCTGAATCCTTCTTGTCAGCTTGTGGCTCTACAATAAGAAGGGCGGCGTTTTAAATTACATACCCACGGTAAGTATCACGATACATAGGCCAGGCGCACCAACTGGCAGAAGCATAATAGTATCAGTCCCAAACACCTTGTCAGACAAAAAATCACTGAAAACTTTCTTCCGCTAAAGTGCTTCGTCGTAGGATTCGTCCGAAATCTGAGAGCCGAGATTCCTTCACTAACGGTCAGCTTATGCTGTAACGCAATAGGTAGCTAGGATGAGCTCATACCACTTGAATCGAATCATGGGATTTACATATGGCTGATATCCATTTTTAAGTTGAAAATCTTCTCCAAACTTGGCGTTGTTATGATAACAGTCATAAAGTTGTATCGTTGCCAGTGTCTACAGAAAGGATGAATTCTATGACCTTACTCGTTGGCTTGAAATGACCTACAGTAGCAAGATAATCTTTCAAGGGTATATTAGATTGTGGCAAAGATGCGATTGCCCATTCTCTTTCGACATCGAAATCGATTCGTTTAACGCCGAGGACCTTTTCGAGATCTATAACAAACTTCTCCACAGCGGACGCAAGATACTCTGTTTGGTAAGGTTTCCAGAATTCTGGTGGGAAAAGTAGCCTCTTCGGGAGCTGAAAAAGGTATTAGAAAATGTTAGAATTGAGCAATCGGAAGAACAAACTTGAAATTTGTGTTGAAAAGTACCATTAAACCAAGCATCACTTAGTTTAAAGAAGCCATCTATACTTCTTGAAAAGTGACCGACTGTATCGAAATGTCTAAACTTATGTTAGCTCCGAAATGATGAACCTTGAAATGAACCAAGGGTGATCTACTCTGAAAGGCGAAGTACGCCTGAAGTGTCCAGGAGCTTATGCGTTGGTCGAAGGCCGAAAATACCCTGCGCTGCAGCCGGCCAAAGGATGCTACCGAATGCTAGAGGTGTGGTTAATGTGGAAACTAAGATGTGACAAGATAGACTAACTCTCTGTTCCGAGTGAGGAATCAATCCAATCGTAAGCTGCTAGTCTAGCGGCACTCCCAACGCTACTCATTGAGGTATCTTGGTATCTATCACCTCGGGGATTGAAAGAACACTGATAGTCCACCTAGTCCATGGAACCTTCTCCTGAAGTGAATTGTGTCGTTTTCGTCTTTACAATCACAACAACCCCGTAATCAACGAGTTTTTGAATAGCAAAGGCTGATTTTTCAAGTGGGGGATATAAGGGTAGAAAGTCACGGACCGAACAACCGGTTTTAACTCCTTTGAGGTCATAAATTTCCTTTATTGCAAGTCGGAGACCCGAGAAGGGTTTCCCTGGACTAGGAGGGTCGTAATAGAGCCTTGAAGGTACTGGAATCAAATCGTGTTCAAATGCTTCGTATCTGTATGTCTAAATAAGATATTAACACCATTGCTTGCCCATTCAGCTACATACCTATCAAGCTCATTCGAGCTCTGGATGACTGGCTGTAGAAAGGCACCGTTGGGATCAGAATACAATTTTCACACCTTGAAAATACTCCCAAGATGCCACATATGAGGTCCGAGAAGACTTTGGCTGTGGTTTGAAGTGATCCAAACCATAATGTTCCCAGGGAGTTCAAGTACGTTTCACCGTCTGGCGTGACCTTGACTTCCATCAGATTATTGGTCGCTGCAAATGACCATAACCGTGCTTACTGAATTAGCATAGGAGGACAAATGATAGGTGATGGAGCCTTGTTAGACGACATCGTTTTCCCCGTGATGAATTCTCGATTAAAGGGCTCTGGACCGCGAGACCGGCTCGGTAAGTATCCAAGACCGTAAGGGCCTAGACACCCTTCGGTAGGAGTTCTAGAAATAATGCCCTCTAGGGAGTCAGGTTTAATCGAAACTTCGATTGCATATGCTGTGTTGTTAGCGCAAGCAACATAGATGTTTCCATCATCTCCAGTTAATAAAACGCTAAGGTTAGTAGCTAATCCCACAGGATGTCCCAATGCGATAATCCAACGTGTCCAAGGTAGCTCTTGCTCCATCTGATCTTGCACCTTAAAGAGATACCGTACTGTTTGATCTATGTGTGAATGTCGAAAACCTGTCTTGTGAAATCGGGTAGCTAAAATTATGCTCTGTTGCTCTGCTGGAGAAAATCCACATCCAGCACCAAATTGTAGTATTCTTTTAAGTTCTAAATTATAAACAGTAGAAAGTTTGGAAGTAAAGGTTCCTGCCGCCTAGATATGCAGATATGTTGGTTTTTGGTTGCGTAGTTGCCCCTTGCACGACAAAGTTCTATATTTAGCCGGCGGCAACCTGGCGGCTAGAAGATTTGTAGACTCCTAGTATCACGACTGGTTCGAGAACTGGGAAGAAATTCTAGGAGGCATTACTCTTAGCAAGCTATCTCATGGGAGCGAAGATACTAGAGGCGTGTCCATGAATGTATTGACTGTGCACTTCCGAAGTTTGGGAAATCGGCGTGCCAATCCCAATCCTAGTTGCCATTTCCCAGAGACTCCACCAACGCCTTGCTCTATGCATCGATATACCAGTAATCCCTACCCCATAGAGACAAAATGCTACCGCCTCCCTCTCCCAGCACCCCCGCCTTGCATCTGCTTGGCCATATTCATCATGGCCTGCATATCCATCCCACCAGCACCACCACCTCCTCCTCCGAACATTTTCATTAACTCTGACATGTCGCCACCAGGTGCACCACCACCTCCCATGCTCGCTAATCGTTTCTGCATTGCCGCCATTTGTTGCTTGTTTCCGCCTCCCATTGCTGACTGTGCCCGCTGGATATTCTTCATATTACCACCCATTTTCTTTGCCATGCCAGCCATCATCTTATGCTGGGTTAAAAGATCCTCAACCTCTCGCACACTAGTCCCACTCCCGTATGCTATCCTGGTCATCCGTGTAGGCTGTTCGATAAACATCTTGCCATCGCTGTCTAGTTCTTTCACGGTCATCGAGTCACAGATGTAAATCATACGCTTGAGCTTCATCGAGCCATCCTCGTCGTTCATGCCTTGCATCATGCCACTCATACCTGGAATCATGCCGGCCATCTTGGAGAGAGGTCCCATCTTCATGATATTAGACAGTTGATCTCGAAGATCGCGTACTGTGAATACACCCTCCGCGATGTGCTTCATTGTATCTTTTTGATCCAACTTCAGCGACTGGACATGCTCTACCAAGCCCTGCATATCTCCCATCCCGAGCAACTTCGACACAAATTGCTGGGGAGCGAATCTTTCCAGGTCGAGCATGTGTTCTCCGGTACCAATAAAAACGATAGGGGTGTGGGTAGCAGCTACTGCCGAAATAGCACCTCCACCGCTTGCATGTCCATCCGTTTTAGTAATGATGATTGCACCGAAATCTGCAGTTTCCTTGAAAGCTTTACTTTGGGCTTCGGCTTGCTGGCCAATACTTGCATCTAGCACCATTATCGTCTGGTCTGGCTTTACTGCAGTCTGGATATCCACCATCTCCTGGAACAAGGCATCTTCCTGTCGATGTCTTCCTGAAGTATCGACAATAATTATTTCGAATCTCTCCTTCTTAAACTTCTCCACGCCCTGCTTTGCCACCACCGCCGGATCCGATTCTGTTATCGAGCCAAAGTATGGGATTTTTGCCTTTGTCGCATTCTGTTTCAGCTGGTCAAAAGCGCCTGCACGGAAGGTATCGGCGCAAACTAGGCATGCTTTAAATCCTCTCGATTGATAATGCCTGGCAAGCTTCGTACACGTAGTGGTTTTCCCAGCACCCTGTAATCCCACAAACATTATAACATTCGACTTGCCCTTCTTGGGTTTGAAGGGTTCCGCATGGGGATCCACGAGTTTGACGAGTTCGTCGAAGACAGCCTTCTGGATGAGTCGTTTCTTATTCACACCCGGCGCCTGCTCTTTGAAGTTTACGGAGGCCTTGATAGATTTCCGTAGGTTGCCAACCAGTCTAACATTTACATCTGCCTCGAGAAGTGCAGCGCAAATCTCTTTAATCATACCATCGAAAGCCTAGAATGTGTTAGAAGGTGCCTATTGAAATTGGAGGGCATTACTCGCCTTCTCGTCCAAGTTACTTGACCTTGTAAGGTCCGTGACGGCAGCATTAATGCGCCGTCCTAAATCCTGGAGAACCATCTTGGGCGTAGGTGTGAGATGTAGCGTAAAATATGGAGTAGAGTTGAGGTGGTAGAGGATAGGATGGAGGTTCGTGATTGTAGTTTTTTTCTTTAAGATACAAAAACAGACTCTAGGGAATGGCTAGAATTCAAAAATGTCAGGAGAAGGATTTGACCCCAAGTAAATCGCGACAAGTTGGATTCCTGAGATTGAGTTTGGACGATATTTGGTTTGACGTTGAGGAAAGATGGTGGGGTTATCGGTTCGGATAAAGGTTCCTCCTTAATAGACCGAAATATTCCCAGCCACCAATCACAAGAGCTTTCCCCATAATTAATTTTCTCTCGATAAGATCTAGAGACGTCGAACATCATGTCCTGAGACTCCCACAACACATCAGCATACACAAAATGGCAGGACCAATTTCGAAGAAACGGAAGATCGGAGAAGGAATGAAGGGCAGACCTCATCGTCTCGTCAAAAAATTCAAGAAGCAGACGGATTACGATAACCAATCCTCCTCTGAAGACGAAGGCGCTGATGGGCAGGATTTTAAAGCGGTCAATTTACAAGATTCCGACGAAGAAGAGCTGGGCACAACGGATTTCAATGC
Organism: Ascocoryne sarcoides NRRL 50072; assembly: GCA_000328965.1. Classification (NCBI taxonomy): domain Eukaryota; kingdom Fungi; phylum Ascomycota; class Leotiomycetes; order Helotiales; family Gelatinodiscaceae; genus Ascocoryne; species Ascocoryne sarcoides. The sequence goes on along the minus strand of KB205947.1, from coordinate 422,224 downwards.
TGCAGAAGAATCGGCGGCGGACGATGAGCCAAATATCGAAGGTGTGGATCTCGAGGAGGTGACAGATGCATCCAATTCGGATTCGGATTCGAATTCGGAAGACGACGACGGCAACGGAAATCCCAACTTGATACGAAAACGGAAGCGCAATGATCCCGAGGCCTTCGCGACATCGATGTCCAAGATTTTGGGTTCGAAGTTGTCCACTTCGAAACGGAGTGATCCTGTTTTATCACGCAGCGCCAACGCAATCCAGGCAAGCAAGGAGATCACGGATTTGGCATTGGAAAAGAAGGCCAAGTCGAAGTTGAGAGCTGAGAAGCGGGAGGCCATGGATAAGGGACGAGTAAAGGATGTCTTGGGGGCCAGCACCGCGTTTGATGTCGCCAATGGGAAGGGCGAAGGGCCCAGTGTCCAGGAGACAATGGAGCTGGAGAAGAGATTGAGGAAGACGGCACAAAGGGGTGTGGTCAAATTGTTCAATGCGGTCAGAGCAGCTCAGATCAAGGGGGAGGAGGCTGCCAGGGAATCGAGAGCTAAAGGCGTGGTTGGGCAGGGTAGACGGGAGGAGAAAGTCAACGAAATGAGCAAGAAGGGATTTTTGGATTTGATAGCCGGTGGTGGAGGCAAGCTGAAGGCGGGCGCCATTGAAGAGGCCTGAGAAATGAAAAGTCCTAAAGTGACTGGTTTTGAGTTGGGAACAAAGGCTTCGATTTCAGCACCTCTGCTGAATCTAGACTTATTTAGTGTACACACTGAGGATAATGTACATGGGCATCTATGATACCCGAAAGATAGGATGATTCGCCTATCAAACCAAAATGCCTCCTTTTTCGAGCGAAATTGCCACTGCATGATTCTAAGTGAGATTTCCTGATCAGAATTTGCTCTGCTTTTCTTCTCGTGCTCGTTCCAAGTTTGTCTTTATTTCTTAGATGCGAAGTCGCTAGCTTGCAAATTTCTCGTCATCGAAGGGAGTCTTACTCTCAAGCCGTCCAGTTCCTTGGTCATTGTGATTTGACATCCAAGTCTGGACGTCTCCGTAAGTCCAAACGCTAAATCCAACATGTCGTTCTCGTCGTCTGATGCCTCCTCCAACTTATCATACATTTCTTCGTCCTCGACTATAACATGACATGTTGAACAGGAGCAAGATCCTTCGCAGGCCCCTATAGCATTGGTTAGTCAATGTCTTGCTCTTCTCATCTGATACTCTAAACTTGCCTTCCATATCTATGTCGTGTGCCTGGGCAATTGTGAGCAGGCTGTCGCCCACGTTGACGGCTAATTTGTGTTCATCTCCTTCTTTATCGATAAATGTAACATAGACCCTACACTCTGATAAGCAATTTCGCAGCAAAGGTGGTCAAGAATGTCTAGCTTACTCCTCTCCTGGCTTTGGAGGGTCCAAATGCCCATGTTGGGTGGGACTTGTTTGTGTAAAGGCCCGCCGGCATATTGCGGATGCCGTAGATGGTTTATTTTGAAATATTCTGGGGCGAGCAATATCATGGAGATATCCTTGGCTGGTGCACCTTGAATTGGTAGCTGTTGAGAATGAAGATCTAGCTGAGACCATGGGGGATTTTATCGATGGCATTCGGAGCCTCCGAAGATATTTGGAACTCTCTCTTCCAAAACCTGACCGCACCCCAGCTACCACCTTTGTTGCCGACATTGTATCTCGCTGGATTGTGTTCAATGCGTTGCGGTCTTTTCGGGGTAGGAGGCGTTGGAAGTCTGGAAGTGCTGAAATAGCTCTTGTGACTTTGATTCGAAGCTTGCAGATTGTGGCGCGACACGGACAAGGAGGGGTCAAAATATCACAACGCCAACAATGCTATCCCAATCTATCGACTTTTGTCTGACCTGTTGATTATGGGCACTAACTCCACGGCCAGCCTTGTAAGTTTTCTGGTCCGGGCCGGGGAGTGTATGGGAAAATCGGATATACCGGGAAAACGTTTTTGCGGGGTTCGGTTCCAAGAGCATCGCATCCCGGTTCAAGAAGCTTATAGGAAACTCGAATATTGGCAGAGACTTCGTCTACGCTCCAGACATCAGACAACAACCCCTCTTCCCCCCTTCAATGTAGCAACAACAACATATACAACATGTCAAACTCACGAGACGCTCCCAATCCCCTCAGGCCTTACTACAGACCGCCATCCGTGGGCATCCCGGCAGATTTACCTGGGACCACAAGCTCTGGAACTCATGGATTGGGCCCCAAGAATGGTAGTGCAGCATCATACGCGTCGTCTGCTCGCGATATGTTCTCGGACATTGATTACTCGGACTACCTGACGGAGTCTTCGCCCTCTGTGATACAATCGATCAAGCAACAGCTGGACAACTGGACTTATAGATATATGAGCGTGTTGCTGGCACAGCCATTCGACGTTGCAAAGACAATCTTGCAGGTTCGGAGTCACGCCTTGGAAGACGGGATAGCCTCTGAGGAAGCAGAGTTGCAACCACGGCATTCGAATTATAGAAATTCAGTGCACCATGATGTGGGTAGGCCTGTCGGAACCGAGAGAATTATGCTAATTACCTTCCAGGACCCTTTTGATGACTCCGACCCAGATGAGCCTACATACTTCACTTCCACAGCTCCCTCCACCCTCTCCTTTTCGGGGTCTCCTTCCAGATCTCGAAGGCGACTTGTCAGTGACCGAAGCTATTCCACCTCCCCATCACCGCCTCAATCAAAACCAAGTCCTCCCCCTCCACATCAGCTAGTGTTAAGGAAGCCTGACTCCATATTGGAAGTCATATCACAAGAATGGGCTAAAGAGTCAGGATGGGGAGTTTGGAAAGCTTCAAATACAACCTTTGTCTATAATCTTCTGTTGGAAACGCTTGAGAAATGGTCTCGTGGTGTTCTCTCGGCTCTTCTTAATGTGCCAGATCCCGGTTTGGGATTGACTGTAGAATTAGCTGGCTCGCAATATCCCTGGGTATCTCTTGGTGTGGCAGTAGCAGCTGCCGCCGTTGCAGGCGTTTTACTTGCTCCGCTTGATCTCATACGGACAAAGTGGGTTGTGTTTTCTATTACCCGAGTTTTTCCCCAGCTAACCATCCATGTTAGATTTATCATACTTCCAACATCGGCGTCAAAACGGTCCTTGACGACTCAACTCCGTACCCTCACATCCTATCTTTGTCCAACGCCCCTAATCCTCCCAACTCTCCTCCATTCTCTGGTCACGCCCACAATCTCCCATTCCACGCCTCTTCTCCTCCGTTCATATCTATCAATTGACCCCGTCCTAACCCCCGGAACGTACCAAATGATGCGATTATTTTCGCGAGCTGCCGAGCTCGTTATTAAATTACCCCTAGAAACTGTACTGAGAAGAGGGCAAATGGCCGTCCTCAAAGAAGAAGCAGAACTAACACGGGGAGAAGGTGTATGGGCAGGAGATATGGAGACGGTGGTTAACATCGGTGATTATAATGGGGTGTTTGGTACTATGTGGTCTATTGTTCGAGAGGAAGGTGTTAGAGAACCACCCCCCGCTACTGGCAAGAATGCAAAAAGCAAGACGCTTGGGAAGCCTCTGAAGGGCCAAGGACTCCCTGGCCTTTGGAGGGGCTGGAGAGTTGGGATGTGGGGTCTGGTAGGCATTTGGACTTCCAAACAGTTGGGTGGTGGTGCGAATGGCGGGGAGTTCTGAGATCTGAATTCGATTATGATAAATTTTGGGGAGGACACGAATTCAGGCGGCCCCAGCAGGAGACTTGGGCCTGTATATGAAGCGGGATGAAGTGATGATACCATGTTTTGGCTTGAAGCGTGTATATGGCGTCGGTTGGCTCGATGAGAAAGTGGAGTTGCACAACTAGCAGTCGGTTGCGAATATATGATACTCAACTCTTGTGCATTTCCTGTATATAGCAACTCTACACCAGGAGGAGTAATCGAGGTTGCTTCTCTCTCAAGCACAGCTGGGAAATGGTTGATGCTGTCGCTTGTGATAGATTGTGAGAGGTGCAGTTATACTTTGGGATCCCTATGCTATCAACGCCATCACTAGCATTTCAAAGTCTCCATAAACTTCTGTAAGCGGGCTTCTCTTATTCGATATTTGTTCATATCCTCTGTTTTCTTTTCTATTCAAAAACGATTGTTTCGAGCAGGCGCAGCTTTAGATATCGCTTACAGCAGGCTTTAAGCTCGCAGTTGCTACTCACATACCCTTCTATCCGACCTGAATTTCCTAAACTTGAATGCTGAAGCTTGCTGCTATCTTTCACACCCTTGCTCTTGAAGTGCCACGATCATAAAGGGGTTTGGGATGGTCGATTCGATAGAGGAGCATGGATCAACTCTCCCCTTAGAGAAAAGAAAGTAGAAAAGAAACGGTTTTAAGAGAAGGCACCGCTGAGCTCATTTCTCAAAGGTTAATAATAAGAGAAACACAAGGCACTAAGCCCTCTCTAGAAGACTTCAATCTTGATTCATGATTAGCACTCTCAGTCACATAAAAGCAGGCAACCAAAAGCGAGGGAGGATAATCAACCCGCCTAATTCATCCGCTTTTATTCATATGCTATCATCTCCTCCATAATCTCCTCCCCGCCATAAAAAGCAAGCTTCATCCTAAAGTATCCAGGTACCTGAGGCCTGCCCCAACCACCCCTTCATAAAAGACCCAAAACGGGCCAACGACTCAGAACGCGCGCTCGCTCGCTCTCTCACCTACATACATACAAACAAACGCACCTCATGCAACGCAACGCAACGCATGCGAAATCAAAACCTCTTATGTCCATGCTGATGTCTGACCAGACCCCTCTTCTTCCTCCCCGGCACATACGTCGTGCTCGTCGCCCACTCCGTAATGGTAACATCCTCCACCACATACAAGATCTCGAGGACCTGGCCATTAGACGCCGTGCTATAGCTAGTCGAATAGTACGTCTGCGCATCAGCCGTCGATGTAGGGATCGCAGGAGCAGGCGTGGTGATGTAATTCATCGTCGTGCTGGGTGCTGCATCCGTAGTTGTCGGCATTGCTGCCTCCGCTGCTTCAACCGCCCCAGACGCCGAGACCGAGGCCAGGAAGATAGCGCCCGGTACGTATGTGCCCGAGCTGGCGACGCTGGACCCGGCGCTATAGCCTAATGTTGGTTTCGCAGCAGCGGTGGTAGGACTCGCTCCTGCGGCCTCTCCGTCCGCATATCCAGGTCCGTAGGCGATGACCCCGTCTCCGGGGAGCGCTGTCATGCCCGAGACGACATTCTCGTTTTCGATGGCGGAGGGGAGGGTGATGTTGCAGCTGCCATAGACGGAGGAGTCTTGGATGGTGAAGAGGGGGCAGTCGCCGATGAGGCCCGAGGCCGAAGTGCAGGTGTTGACGGCGTCTTGGAGGAACTTTTCATCCCAGCCCATGAGGAAGTCGCCGTGGAATCCGTAGCCTGAGTTGGGAGTTAGTATTAGGTGTTTGAGAGAGACAAAAGGGGGGGAAGATCCGATCTGGACATACCAGTTGGATCACCGTTTGCAATGATGAACTCCCCGTCTTGGCCGGCGAAGGCGTATGTGTTCCAGATGATCTCATAAAACAACGAAGGAAGCCGTTCTGGGAATCCATCGGGACATTCACCAGTCATGACCTGGCTTGGGTAGGCAACGTGGGACTTCTTGTCAGGACTGGTATAGTCGACGCCATTCCAGCAACTGGGGAACATCAACTCGAATCGAACACCGTCGAGGCAATTCGCGTCGAGATAGGCTTTGTCGGGAAGGAAATGGCGATAGAGGGAACCTTCAGGCGTGATAGCGTAATTCAGGCAGTTGAATCCAAGGGCTGCTTGACGGAGGAACGCCTGTGTTTCGTAGACGCCAGTCCAGTCAGACTTTGGTATGTCCGGAACGGGATAAGTAAAGTTTCGTTGGTTGGTGTCGCCAGCAATCATCTGAAATTGGCTAGGGAAGGCAGATAGAGAGCTGTTTCCGGCGTTGGGGTAAAGGAGGTAGTACCTTGAGGAGTATTAGCCGTGTTGCGAGAAAGGATATAGTGAGCGAGGTGTAAAAGAGCTTGCAAGTCAAAGGCAAAGCATAAGATAGAGCAGACGAAGGAGTCTCGGCCAAGAATTGTAGGCTCCCAATTGTAGGTGCTTTACAGGAACCATAAAGCTTGTCAAGGTGTAAAGAAGCCTCCACCTCAAACAGGATCACAAATTTTATGGATAGACAAAAGAGACTTACGCTAACATGCCACCGACTTGATCAACCAGGGTAAATTCGCCAGTAGTTGCGCTTTTAAAGTACAGTGCTGGAGTCCAGTATGCAGATTTGTCTTCAGCAACTGAACAAGAAGTACAGTCACCAGCCATCAGGTCGTCGTAGCTAGCAGAATCCGAAAAACCTAACGAAGCGTGAGCAAAAGTACGTAAATAGCCGAAAGTGAGGTCTTACCAGATGAACCATGAATGGCGTGGACATGCCCAGAGACGGTACCATTGGAGACCAATGGGTCTATTCGAGCGAGTCCCGATCTTGCTCGACACTCCATTCGCCAGAAGCCATGAGAGGAGGTTGCAAGGAGGAGGGTGAGTGCCACCTGGGCCAACAAATGATTGAGATGCATCTTAGAGGTTCAACCGCAAGAATGAATGATTTCCGATGAAATGAATGCGTATGCTTTGTGATGGGAGTTGTTTCCTGTTGATGGTGTGTTGTGAAGGAAAGATCGGGGGAGTGATTGTAGGTTGCGAAACCGAGAGTGTATATAAACAATCCTAGCTATTGTACCGAAAGGGGAGGACGCGAGCGGAATTTTCTAAGCAGCTTTATTGCTGGTGGAAGCTGAGTGAGTATCTTCACCGCCTTGTGGGATTGATTGAACAATGGCTTAAGAGAAGATGTTAGCAGGGTCTAATTACGTATTGAACATGAGAGTTGGGATGTTGTAAGGATTGGCAGGGTTGTGTTTGTGTCCTAAGCTAGGCAAATTTCGTTGGGTAGAGTCTGGATTCACTTGAATCCTGATAACAGCGCTAGCGATGTTTTGTTATGAGAAGACTCCGCCTTAGAAACTAAGCCTTTCAGTCGGGCATCTAATGCCTTTATTTCAGTTTGCTTGGAATCTCCCTTGTTGAATCTCTTTGATGTGGTGATGGATCGTTGCCAGTTTTCCTGTCTAATGCTTTCTTGCTTCCGTCTCAACGCATGCTTCAATAAGTAAAAACACACGCCCCTTTGATTGTAGACGATAATCTTCGCGGCTTAGGCTTTTTGGGAAGAGCATTAGGCCAAAGGTGCAAAATGATGCCGACCGGGTCCAAGGAGTTGACAACATTCATCCAGGTCCCTCCAGAGTTCCGTTCATATTGTCGCTCCCGTTCCTCCCTATCCTCCGCACCATATCCGAGATAGGAACATGTATCTCCCTTCATTCATCATATCTCCTATAATCTTCAAATTTGATTGACGCATTATCCTCCACGCTCTCTTTAACATCGTATTAATATAATCAAACGTGAGCTCCTGCTCTCTTTAGATTTGCTTGAGAGCGAAGAAGGCCAATTGGTGAAAAGGCTTGTCCTCGTGAATAATGACATCTGTGATTCTGCTCCTCAAACTGCTGGAGCTTATAGAAAGAGGCTGAGAGAAGATTTGTAAAGTTCCAAGAGTATTGCGTCAAGCGTAGAGAGAGTCGTATCTCGCAACCTCCACAAGCTGCGACAACAGCAATCTATATTGTCCAACCCTTGAACCAAGCTTCCGTATCAATATCCTGCTCCTTCCCATCAAATCTTAGAAGACGCTTAATGGCCTTGGTAGAGCGGACGTCCTTTGCCCTTTCTGATTTTGCAGTAGACTCCAATCCTTAGGCGCAATATCTCTTGTTGTCCAGTCCAGTCCAGTATTCCAGATTCCAAGAAGGCAAACGGCTCCTAGTTCTAAAGAACGCACACAACATTAGGAAAACATGACCTACCAACTTAATATCCTTCTCAAAACCCCTTCCTATCAAAACTAGAAAGCACAATCACTCTTCCAATTCCCAGCCTTGTCTGTCTTCCAACTCTCTCCCTTGCTACGCATACAATGCGCTTCGTTTCCCCTCTAAATCTCTCCCTTGTATCTCTCTCGCTCAACTCTCAACCCGACCCTATATCTCAAAAGAACGTATGGACAGCGACACACTCCCTTCCCTATCTAGCACGGAATCCTCGAAAAGAGCGAATGTAAGATATGCAAAAGAACGTAAGGGTATTCTGACAAACAAGAATATCGCACAGTGAAAAGAGCGGCAGAGGTGAGGGACACGAGGGAGAAAAGTCGAGAGCGAGGGGGAGAAGGGCTGGGAAGAAGGATGCGACCAGAGGAGGGAAAAGGGTCACTTGGTACCGCTTGGTACCTGCCAAGCATCTCCTCACGTCCCTGCATGGCATTGCTTGGTTCATCCAATGACGAGGGAAATAAGGGGGTTAGAGATTGGATTTCGGCTAAGGACGGGGGGATGATACAGATCTGCTGGGTGGTTGGGCTTGTGGATGTGACGAAGATCCGCTTGGTCCCAGGCTGGGGTTGATGTAGTCAAGTAAGTGTCTCCTGCTCTTCTTCTTAGCAATTATCAAAGCCACTAGGCTGGTATAGCATCTAAGTTCCATTTTTGTAGTCGTAGAAGGGCCAGTCTCTCGCTTCTTGTCGCCTCCACTCAACCTTTCACCCGCACTTTCGGAGCTGAAAAGAGATATAAAAGCGTATTCAATGGAGTCTCGAGAAGAGTGGAGGTTGGCGTCCAACATGAAACAGGTTGTCCAGGCCAGCCAATTACGATGGCAAGCCCTCTTCCGCCACTTGTTCCAAGATTCGGTAAGTGGTTGTCTCGGGTATCTGTGAGGCGTTGGCGTTCCTCAGGGGGGCTGGTCGGATGCAGGGTTTTTGGCGCTGTGCCCGGTCCTGACAGTTAACTGATATGAGATTATCTGATGCGAAGATGAGGATATAAATCATCTCGAGTAATTGGCAGCTTCACCGCTAAATTATGCACAAGTCATAGACTTAGAGATTACCAACAGTCGAAGTCCTCTCAACTAATCTAGCTACCTCCAAAATTGAACCGCTAGGACTCGTGTTCTCTTCTTTGCGCATTTTGAACAAGTAAACCCCTCCCCTTATCCCCATGTCTCTCATTTATAACCACCCTTCTAACCAATGCGAGTCATTGACATCATCATGATTGCGACGCGATACGCCAACCGTTCTTCATCGCGCAAACCTCTCCCCGCATCTCTTCCAAATACTCAAAACACCACCTGTGTGATCATCAGCCCGATCATCAGCCCGTCCGTCTCCTTTGGAGATATTTCATGCATGGAATGTTCATCCGACTGTCCCCTTGCATGCTTTTCGATTTGTCAAAATTCCTGCACTCTGGAATCTGGAGAAAGAAACATTTATTGCGGGGTTTCTAGGCGTCTCTGGTCGTTAGATCACAGTAGATGAGAGTGGTAACTCGTTACTGTTACATGACTCGGTATTTTTATACTGACGCCGGCGACCAACAACCCCATAGTATCCAAAGTCTTGCCTTCCCGTCGGATGCCTGCTGCACAATTGCAAACATCCCCCAAGATAATCGATCAAGGAGGTGAGATAGGAGCGAGGTAACATAACATGTATCTTACAGAGATGCCACTTCATCACCAAACCGTAATGCCACAATATTCTACATACAAACCAAATCTCTATACCCATTCGAGGCCACCCTTATTCACTCTCCCGACCCCATCCTCTTCTTTGCCGCCCTTTCCGCCCGTCTAGTATTCTCCATCTCCCACCTAGCTTTCCTTAATTCTTCTTGCTTCTTCGTCTCGTATCTCTTCCTATCCTCTGCTTCTCTTTTTGCGAGCCTATCTTTAACACTATCCTTCCCCTGGCCGATTATCCCCTTGAAGGAGTCTCCAACCTCGTTGACCGTCCCTCTGATGTCTTTCACGGCGCCGGTTATAATTGTAGGAGCCTTCCATGAACTGTTGGGGGCCTTCAGATCCCTGATGTCATTGAGCTTGTTTTGGAGTTCATCGCCTTGCTTCGAGCCTGCACCTTGGAACCGAGCTGCTAACTCTTCCTGCGTCAAAGCGATATTGGCCCTGCCTTTGTAGACAGGCGTAGCTTTGGTAGCAACCTGCTTCTTAGGCAGAGGCGTCAAGTTCCACCATGTGCGGAACTTTTCGCTTTGTAGCGCAGTGGCTTGTAGGTATGAGATGAAACCAGAGACCAGGAAGGATAGTTGTAATGCAGCGGGTAGCCAGAATGTAAAAACGAAACTTAGAGCGGGGAAACCATACATGAGCGCCGTTTGCACTGTCGGGCTGACTGTCGATACTCCCATTTCGCCTCCTCTCTGTTGATTCATATTAGTGGAGTATCATGAGGGGTGGGGTTAACCATACCCGTAGGACCCAATGCAGGATCAGAGCGGTACACCCAGGTATTATAAAATACGGATCTGGAATAGAAATATTATAGAACCAGAGTACACCACCAGTCTCAAGACCGGGAACAGGGATCTTGGACATCGCTCTCAATATAAAAAATGTTCCATATCCAGTTATAACTTGCAGCATTGGCACGAAACTCTTCCACATCTTGATACCGGCCCGTTTGTTGATCATCTGGAGGTCCCTCCGAAGCGCCATTGCTGCATCCTGATCGCCGGCTCGCATAGCAGCCGTCATCTTCACGGAGATCGGATCCGTGATGGGCTTGATGGTAGCCATTCTCGCAGAATTGTCCGCTGCATCGATGTATGGCTTGAGGAGTACAAGACGGACAAGTATCGCTGTCAGGGAGATCGAGACCCACCAAGGAGTTCCAGCTAAGACGTGTACATGCTCAAGTACCCATTCCATCAATGCCGTAGGTCCAAAACCATACTCGAGGCCCAACTCTTTTAAGTAGCCAATGTGCTCGGGGATATTGTGGAGGGTTTCGGATGAGAACTCTGTGGCAGCGTCCAGAGCTGATGCAAAATCCGGACTTGAAATCGCAGAGGTCGCGGCGTCTGAGGGGAGAGCATTGCTCACTGGCGCTGCAGCTGCAGCTATATCTGTAGTTGTGGCCGAAGTGCCAGCAACGGTTGGGATGGTAGATGCAAATCGTATGCCAAGGCCATTCCGTATTATATTTGATCTAGCTGTCTGCGATTGAGGCAACGTTTTTGGAATGGACGTGCGAAATCGAGGAAGGAGTGGATTTGTTCGAGGGGGGGTATGATATATAGTCGAAGACGAGAACTTGGGGATGTTAGTTTGCGTCTGCGAGGCCACCGAATTGGAGATATACTTGTCGAGTAGATATCGTTTCTAGCCGGCGCCGGCCAATTCCTATGGCCTGGCCAGACCAGCGAAGCCCTCTGCTAGTCATCATTATGTTGACGTACGGATTGCATGGGGCATGTTGAAGTCGCAAAATATTTCGGATGAGGTACGCTGGCCGAGATGCGCTAGTGAGCGGCCGCTCTAATCCAGTAGGCCTTTCTTTGCTTTGCTTCACTAAAGAGTTGAAGAGGTCTGTAACATTATTGTCAGAACCAAAAGACAGTGGATATGAAGGTTAGTAACTACATTGGCAGCAGTTTCTAGAGAAATGGGGTTTAGATGGGCAATGAGATTGATTTATAGCTTGAAGGGGCCTGGTTTAGGAAGCATTCCATTTTTTTCCTAATAACACAACCTAGCTATCTGACACCAAATTCAACAAGCACTTGTCTCCGCCGATATGTGCAATTTTTCCTGCCCAGAGTGCGTGGGTTGTATAGAGCCACAGTGTAATCAAAAGCAACTCCCGAACGCCTCCAATATGTTCAGTGGTGAACTCCTTTTCATTTCAAGCCTGTCAATTGCCCAATTGCCCCTCTCTCCTTCGTCGTTCCGACGGATCATCTCGAATCTCGATACCAGGGCCCACCGCATGCCGGCTGCGACTAGCTGGGAATACCTGAGGGTAGCTTGTTAGCACTTTCCAACACAAATTGAAGACTTTTTCTTTAGAGACGAGCAACCACCCAACTGTTCTGTTCCATAGCAGAGGCCAACCTTGACTTCCTAAATTCATATAAAAAAATAAAATAAAGTAAATTTACCTTGGTTCCGCCCCATCCCAACCTGAAAGCTGCCTCGTGTGCAAAGAGCTCCCCAAACCCCAGCATAAGTCCGTTGATGAATGGCAACAGCAAATTAATCGTCGCACCTCTCAGAAGTCCCCAGAATGATGGGGGAGTGTAGAGAATCAATCCTGGCGAGCTCGAAGAAGATGGCGGTGACGGGGAAAGCTCATCATTGCCGGAATACTGCTCGGAATCGGAGGGGATAGTCATGGAGGATTCCGTCAATGGATGGCCTCGATCTTCTGAAGCCATGGTGGGTTAATGTCTTGAAGAGTAAAAGCGCCGAGCACAGAGGATATGACCGACAATCAGGAGTTAATGTTGCACCGCTAAATGTTGAGAGGTGAAGCTATTGATGTTTACGGGAGCGCGGAATATAGATGTTCCGACGTAGCGCTAAGATGACGTTCTAGAAGCTGCCTTCTACTTTACAAACAGCTCTTGGGGCGCCAAAACCGAAGAATATTCACTTGTTACGTTCAACTCTTGCTCGTATCGTCTCTCTTGATACCCGCGATCAAAGTCAAACACAAGGTAATTCTCAAAGTCCCTCTTCCGCAAAGGCTCACCAAGTCAATACAACCCCACCAACCAACAAGATGGCGGACGAACCCAACCACGACGAGCTTCTTTCGCAGTTTGTTGGCATTACCAACGCCCCTCCAGCAGCAGTACGTACGATTTTGCTTGTCTCACTCCTTCTTTCTAATCAATACTGACCTTGTGGCACACAGGCCCAACAATATCTCACTGCTAGCAAGTGGGATCTCTCTGATGCAGTCGCAGAGTACTTTACATCATTGGAAGATACTGCCGGCGGACAAGGAGACCAAGATATGGAAATAGATGAGCCAGAGCAATATACTGGGCCTCGAACTCTTGATGGAAGACCGGCGCCTCAAGCAATCCCTAGTGTTGGCTCCAGCTCCAGATCTGTCCCACCCAAGAAGAGAGGTGGAATTGCAACATTGAGTTCGATGGCTCCATCTGGTTCCCATGCAGGCCACGGACATGATGATGATGATGACGATGATGATGACTATGAGCCTGATGAGCAGCCAAGAGATTTGTTTGCTGGTGGTGAGAAGTCGGGGCTGGCGGTTCAGGATCCATCTAATCGTGACCGAAACGACCCAAGAAAGGTTGTCAATGATATTCTGAAGAAGGCAAGAGCGTATGTAAAACCCTGAAAGTATCTTAAGTCTTTGCTAATACTTGTCAGAAATGCTGCACGACCAGGAGGAGAACCTTCTTCATCAGCGCCACCATCTCGATTCCATGGCAGCGGACAAACCCTTGGTGGTGATGATGCCCCCTCTCACGTTGTTCCTGACCCCAATCCCCAAGTAGCCGAGTCCGAACAAACCGTTACTCGAATTCTACACCTGTGGGAGGATGGATTCAGTATTGAGGATGGGCCACTCCGCCGCTTTGATGATCCCCAAAATGCCGCCGATCTCCAGATGATTCGCCAAGGCCGAGCTCCTCTTCATTTAATGGGTGTGCGTCCCGACCAACCTATCGACGTCCAACTGATCAAGCACGACGACAAGTACAAAGCTCCTCCCAAAGTCTACAAGCCATTCGGAGGCAGCGGTCAAAGACTCGGCAGCCCTACACCCGGTGCCTCGAGCTCCTCCTCCACCAGCACAGCTCCCACTCCTGCTGCTGAAGTTTCTCGCCCATCTCCCTTAGTCCCCGCACCTGTAATCGACGAGTCCCAACCAATAATCTCATTACGCCTCCAACTCGGCAACGGAACCAGATTACCAGCTCGATTCAACGCTACCCACACCATCGGCGACGTATACAGATTCGTTGAGCAGGTAAACCCAGAGAGCCAAAACAGGCCTTGGGTCCTTGCCACGACCTTCCCAAACAAGGATCATACGGATAAATCTCTGGCGCTGAGCGAGGTGGCCGAGTTCAAGAGAGGCGGAACTGCGGTTCAGAAATGGACGTGAGAGATGGATCACTTTCTTTAGGTGGAGGAGGGAAAGGGAAGGAAGGGAAGGGAGGGAAAGCCAGCGTCGAGAATTCATTCAAGTTGAATTGGAGATCGACGCTTGTGTTGCTGACGAAATGATGGATGGATTCTCTGGGCGTTACGGCAAGGAAGGACTTGCATGGAGCATACATACATAGCATGTAGAATTCTAGACCAAGCATCGATTTTCACTCGATAGTGCTATCATGGTTTCCTTTTCCTCGTCTTGCGGTCCTATATACAGTTCCTGTCTATATCAATATACCCACCAATTTTAATGCCCCTGTAGGCAATTATGTGAGATTTACCATCTTTACAACTGTAGACTAAAACCACACCATCATATCACAACCTCCCATCCATCCACTAACTAGGCTGAGAAACACGAACAAAAAAACCCATCATCCTCCAGGGAGGAAAAACAACCTCACAGCAAAAATCCATTCATTTCATCAAATTCAGGCGGAAAGGGTATCTACATAACGTACAGTACGCACAAAATCAATCACCATCTATGCACCCTACCTCCCCCACCATATCACACACGTATATAATCCATACGTACCCAAACAGCCAGACAGCCGACCAATCTTTCTTTCTCTTTCTTTCTTTCTTCCTTTCTTGCAAAAAGCCAAGCCATGCCATAGCGAGAAGCAGGCAAGCAAACCCTAGGTAGAAGCCCTGAGAACCCTCATGATGTGTAGCATATGCCCTCCCATTTCTCCCCATCATGATTAATTTTTCCTTCTTTCTTTGTCTCTCCCAATGAAATAGCGCAGCGCAGATAAATCTTATATCTGCGTAATTCTTCCCCCTTTGCTTCGTTGGAAATGATCGGGGGTGGGTAAAATGTGCATATGAAAGGAAAAAAAACAAGTAACAATACATGTGGTGAAGCTCGTTTGGTATGGTGAGTCGAAGTTTTGTTTAGAGGGAGGTGTAGAAAGAGCGGGGAACAATTAAAACACAGTTCCATCGGAGAGCGTAGCGATAGGTGGGCATTGAGTATTTGGTCTGGATATTTCAGCCATTTCGCGTCCTCCCTATTCATCAAATTAGCCCTGAACCAGAGATGTGGATCTTCTCCAAAGAAGAAAATGGGAGAAATTCATAAGAGTAAGAGGGGTTTTGCTCACCTTCCAGCTCCCAGCCTCTAACATTTGGACTAGACTCAATCTCTCCATATTTTGCAGTCCCAGCACTGTATTTACCTCCTCGAGCAGCAGATCCAAGAAGCCGACAGTCACAGCTCTCCACTCAACAATGACATCATCATCAGGTGTGAACATCGGCACGACCTCCACAGCTCCCTTTCCACTCTTCTCGCCTTCTTCCACAAATCTTGCCAGTCCTCTCTTGCTGTCTTCTTCCTTCAGTGTCAGAACACCTGTATCAATGAACAATCCACCATTTCGGTATTCAGGCAATCCAGTCATGAGTTCTGCGCCCGCGAAATGGATATGCATGAGTTTGGACATGGGTTGCATGAGGGAGTAGCAGAGCCATTGTGTGAGCTTGTGGAAGGGGACGATAGTCTCCCATGGTTCGCTCAAGTTGTTGGTAGGCATAGTAGAGAGAGGCCAGGCATCGCCGAGGGAGGTGTTGTCAATTGTGGTTCGACCAGCAGGCCAGATCGGTGCCAGGCCATCCATAAGGACGGACCAAAGCGTCGGGAGGGGAACAATTGGTATCGAAGAAGCTTGAGTAGTGGGGTGGGAGATTAAGTAGTCTTTTCTGATTAGCAGACTTCACCAATAGACAGAACCAGTACATACCAAGCATATTACCGGGTCTAGCATCGGCGCCAAACAGGTCTTGATTGTTTAGGGCATCTGCAAGTCTGATCAAGAGGCCTGTCCGTCCTTCCAATCCCGCCAGCTGGTTATGTTCCGATACTTGTAGCCCCTTGGCCATAATATCCACGGTCAGGTTTCTCAATCCCTCGCCGTCGACTTGGTGGGGTTGGGTTCTATTGCTGCTGAACGTGCCGTCTTTGAACATCTCCAAGCTGGCGATGGCCAGACCTTCACTCCGCCTGTATATCCGTCCATTGCCTTTGCTCTTGTATGACCAGCCGGTCCCGGAGCCCGCATCAAGGAGAACCGACACCAGGAAGAGGTCGAGGAGTCTGCGACAGCGCTCCGAGGTATCGACTTCGGCAGGCCAGGTGGAGAGCAGCTCGGTGACGCGGTCTCGGCCCCCCACGTTGAAATGCTGCCACCGGCCATGGGGAGGGATACTTGCATAATCGGGTGCGAAATCGCGCTGCGACATTCGACGTTAACCTCGCAGTTCTGTAGCACAAGCTAAATGGAAGCGCGCACCTTGATAATGGACACGACGAATTTCGTCGTATCTTGGAACTTGCTCATATCCACATCGAAATGGTTCAACTCGTTCTTCTTCGCCTTCTTCAGCACCACGGAGCATCGCTCTCGCACCGCATTGATGCTGCGCAGGTATCCGGCCGGGTCAACATGCGGGTCGGGCGACTTGGGCAGGGCGATCTTGGGGATGGTGGGCGGGATGGACATCTTGGAGAAGCTGGGCGTCGCTGGGGATTTGAGAGAGGAGGCGGACGAGATGGAGTTGATATCGGCGAGGGAGGACGAGTTCTTGCGCGAGGAAGTGATGGTCGAGCCCGACTTATCTCTGCGCGAGAAGAGACCCATGGTGGCGGGCGTGGTTTTTGTAGCACACTTATCGGAGGGTGCTGACGGTCGATAAGACGATTCACGAGGATCGATGTTTCAGGGCAGTTAAATGATCACCGCGGTGAGGAAGAGCGCCGATTGGTGAGGGTCTAGGGCAGTTGGGCCGGGGCGCGAAGAAGATTCCTGCGGTCTTGGATCATCCGGAATCTGGTAAATAAGGCAGCGGGATTGAAGTTCATGGGAAGCTGGAGGTGGTGTTGAAAGGTGTCGAGGTGCGAAGTTGCGAAGTTGTGGATGGGAAGATGCGAGGGGAAGAATGGAGGGGGGGAGGGGAGGGGGAGGGGGAGCTAAGAGCTAATACAGCCGCTACATGTGATGAGCTCCATGCCGGCTGGCATCTGTATGTACAGTATCAACCTTTTACGAACTGCCCTTTTCGTCCGGAACGATCTGCTCAGATTCCTACACGTCCGTCTCTGGCCTGCGGGCGTTCCAGGGGAGTGGGGGGGGGGCCCGGTTTCTTGGAAAGTGATGGTGACCGAAGTCCACCCAAGTCTCAAGACAAGCTCTCCAGACCCAGTCCCAAGCATCGACCAAGAGGATCCCGAGCAGAGCAGCAGAGACGACCAACAGGACAGGTCAGACCGAGGGCTCGGCGGGCAAATCTCCCTCCTCATGTCTCTCTCTCTTGCCTCTGGTCTCTGGTCTCTTGTCTTGCTCTTGTCTC
Source organism: Ascocoryne sarcoides NRRL 50072 (assembly GCA_000328965.1). Lineage (NCBI taxonomy): Eukaryota > Fungi > Ascomycota > Leotiomycetes > Helotiales > Gelatinodiscaceae > Ascocoryne > Ascocoryne sarcoides. Next base: position 404,722 of record KB205947.1, on the reverse strand, counting down.
TCCTTCTCGCCTCCTCGTCCTCTTCTCTCTTCCCTCCGGCACCATCTCCATCTCTTCCGCCTCCTCGCCCTCGGATCCCTCGACCCGCCAAAGCGGTCGTCTACTGCTTGGATACTCCTTTGGTACTGGTGTAGCATTTGGTACCGGCTAAGACTCCTCGCGACTCGCTACTCGACCTGGCACGGAGGGAAAGATACTTGCAGCTAAGAGCGCGAGGGGTTCGCGGCCGATTCTCGTCCCCTTACGGCCGTTTCACGCTCGCTCGTTTCTTGGGACCTTTCCCCTGCGTCTACTCCCCGGCCGCTGTGCTCGGAGGACTATCGAATCTGCACGTCTCCTGGTAAAAGTGATGGTATTCCCATCCTGCCGTCGCCCTTCGGCCTCTTCTCCAAGAGGATGCCGATGAGCGGTATTGAACAGGGGTTCTCAATGGACGGGGAGCCCCGATATGCAGGTACAGAATACTTTCCGTGGCCCCCTGGCGGGCCACACGCAACCCGGATTTGATGGCCTTCGAGATGTGCACACTTGAACGAGCGGACGGGTGGATCGAGACGGGCCGGGCGAGTCGATTTCAAGTGGGAGGCCGTGGTGGGTTGATCAGCGAAACGAGCGAGACGAGCAGGATGGGCAGGATGGGCAGCACGAGCGGTTAAAACACGAGAGCCGTTGAGAAGCGCGAGAGGAGGGGGGAGGGCCTTTTGATGCACGGAATACGGAATGGGCGCGGTGAGGCCAGGGCTGCTGGGCGAACCTCTGGCTGGCGTCTTCACGGGTCGCAGTGTGTCTGTGTTCTACGGGTTCTACGAATCGATAGTCGATAGTCGATGCTCGAGAAAATCATCGCGAGAGAGCTTCGAGTCGCGCGTCGATGCGCAAGGGATCAGAAGGGATCAGAAGGGATCATCCCTGAGTGGACGAGGGGATAGATGAATCCTGTTTACAGGAGAGTGAGGAGTTACATGAGCGAGGGGCACGATGGGGCAACGGGGCGAGAGAGGGGCAGCGGGGCAACATCTGATATAAATATCCCACGCATGTGCTCGATACCACGCTGGGTTGGAGCATTGAATCGCCGTCTCTTCAGCAACCGGGGAAAGCCACGGGAATTCCATGCGAGCAGGGCATCTTGGTTCCTTTCTGCGTCAGGTGATAAACGTGTTCTTCTTCGCGTTCCACGCCGCCTCTGTTGGGACTTTGGGATTCTAGCAGATATCTATTTGAAGACGGGCTGCATGGCGCGGTGCGAGTCATCTGTGTACCGGTAGGTCTGTTGGACACGGCGGCATCTTCATCTTCTTGACGAGGGCATTTGATGCGAACCCCAACTCCTCCCAAAACACCGCGCGATGCATCTACCGTGGGCGAAGTTCTAAAACCCGCCGGCTGTTCACGACCTTCGAGTTCCTCGATCAAATTTCCCGCTTCTAGAATCTACGGCTATGCGATCCAACTCCTCCCGGTCCTTCTTGGCCCTCCAGATGGCAAAGAGGACGATCGCGAAGATGACCGAAGCGGGGAGGCAGAGCCCCAAGAGTGGTAGTTCCATCAATCGGGTCGGGGCGACCTGCCTGTCTGAGTCCGAAACGAAGAATTCCGAGAGGTCTCAGTCAAAACTTGCAAAGGGATTCTCGCGAGCCAGGGACCAACCGTCGCCTCCTTGGTTACCTTGCGGGCCATGACTCTGGTAGTGGTGGAGTCGACTGAGTGCCGCACATTCGCTGCCAGGGAATGAGGAGGTGGTGCCATTATCCTCCGAGCCGCAGAGGAGTCTTGTCGAGAACGGGGTGGGGTAACGTCTCATGGGTTTCGAGCAACCGCAAGTGACATTTGGAGAGCAGCCAGCGCTGGCAAAAGACAACGGCAAAGAACCTTCGCTTTTCTCGCTCTCGATCCACTTACCTCTGCCGCACTTGGTGCGCACAGTGCCGTGCTTGTCAAATGGTGTGTAGAAACATGTGACTTTGGGGAGGGAGAATGCTCGGGCTGGAATTCTAGACGAGTCTGCTCTATATCGGAAGTGATAAAGGACTTGAATCGAGAGAATTTGGGTGTTGTGGTGTTAAAGCTGTATTTAGTCAAGGTGACAGATCTGGCATATACGAATCGAAATTGAACACCCCCAGTATTTTCCAATCCCACGGTCTTTCGACTCCTCCCGACTTGGGAATATCTTGCTATCTTGCCTGGCTAGCCCTCCCCCATATCAGCGATTCTTCCTACTCTCCTTGACCATCTCATCCAACTCCTTCCTATACGCCTTCGCCCTCCTCACTGCCACCACAAGTAACCCCGCGATAATCAGGCCCAGAATGAGAATAGCGCCGATGTGATAATCCGGCCTAGCCATGTCCTGAACTTGATGTGCAAGATTATCCTGCCGTCGGGAATCAGTAACGGCGTGTGTCAAATTGAGTGCAGCTAGCTCACCAGCAATTTGGATTTCGAATTGGATGCAACCTTCATCGGGCCCGACAAGTCGATATGCAGCGGCTCGTGCCCAGTGTCGGCCGTGGGAGGCGCCATGTCGCTATCTAGGCTTTGGAAGATGCAAGAAGTATTAGGAGAAGGAAGAAGAGGAGGATGTTACTCGGGAGGAAATGAGTTGGGTGGGATCGTGAAAGGTGATGCTGCTGGCCTTTCCGCCTCTCGTCTGTTGAACGTTACAATGTCGAGATTGTTAACTTTCACTTCACCCAGAGAAAGTTTGGGCGCCGAGTCACGATTAAGGTAGGCTTCTATCATGTGATTGCATCCCCTTTTTGCATCCAGGAGACAATTGAGTCCCTTGCGTTCTATCAGACGCTGCTCAAGACTCCGTTTTCGACCCAGTGAACCGGTGGGTATATCCATCTTTCATATATACATGTACAGTACTATACAATTTGCCGACATCTCCCACCCTCAGACTCCCCCCAGACCCTGCTTCAACCTCAAGACCTCTTCACCTCGTCCTCGTCGTCTTCATCGAGCATGGAGAACATCTCGCTCCTGTCCGTCCGAGTCTTCCGAATCTCGACTTTCTGTCTATTGAGTGCTCCACTCAAGCATACGCCGAGTATCCCGACGTACAAGGCGACGATGATGGGGATGAAGATGGAGGGGTCTTGGAGGAAGGCCGGGAGGTATTCCTGGCCCGTGTCAGTATGGTCTCAAGTCCTTTGATCCGGCAATGTACTTGTAACACCTCCGTGAACTGTTCCACAACCATATTGACTATACTGAAAGTCTAAGAGGGGACTGGACGAGGTAATGTGGTAAGTCCTGGGGCTGTTGTGTTGCCGTCAGAGCTGCAAATTTCGATGGGGGGTTCAGCAGCCACGGTAATTTAAATAGTCTACACACGGCGAATCTTTGGACAACTGAAAAGGTAAGACTGACAAAGAGTAGGAAAAGTATATGTTTTTCAGTGTTTTTGAAACTTTTCCAGCCAGCACATGACCAGCGACTATTTTTGAACTGTCAACGCCTAGGTCTCCCCGTACCTAGTCTAGGGCCACCTCAGCATGCCTTTTACGCAGCGCCATAGGTTCAACATCGTTTAATTCCAAACGTGGTCCGGCATCGAAAGCAAGACCGCCGTATCTCTGGAAATGCTAGACGTGCTCCGACTCTCTTCGAAGATCTTATGACCTCTGTGACGTACCATCAAATGCGCAAACTACGAATCTCTTCTCTTCGACGATGGACGATCTGAATGGATTAGATTGGTCCGCAACTTCCAGCGCCACCAAGAGTAAAGCACCTACGGGCACAGGAAACTATTGTCCCGCTCTACGGCCTACTCCCCCGCCTCAACTCTCCGGTCGGAATACCCCTCTGTCTGCCCAGGGCTCTGGTGCGCCTAAACCGTCCTTTGCCCCTCCCAAATCTTCGACACCGGACAGCTTTTCGAACCTCGTGTCCTTTGGCTCTTCGAAGCAAACCACCTTGACGCTGCAAGAGCAACAGGAAAAGCTGCAGGCGGAGAAGAGGAAACAAGAGGCGGAGAAGCGGAAGCAATATGAGGCACAGTTTGGGCACACGCAGTTTTGGGACCAGCTGGGGAACAAAGGGCAGAGTCAGGTTTCCATCCCAGCAGTCGGGTCGCGGACGGCCACTCCTTCGGTCAAACCAATATCTGCAACTCCTCCCGCGGATCCTTCACGAGCTGTGTCCTCTCCAACTATCAACGGGAGCTCGATTGTTTCAAATGGCCCCGACCATGATCTATTTGCCGCATTTGACTCGGAAACAAAGGTCGACAGCTCAAGCTATTACCCTCCACCCCCCCTCGTTCCAAGCAATGGTAAAAGCACCCCGGCGCCTGTTGCAAAAGAGGTTCCGGATTTAAGGCAACCACAAGCATGGGAACAGCAATCTTCTTTGGGGGGAGAGGTCTTGGGGGATGACGATGACCCATTTGGGTTGGGTCAGATGAAGCAAACTTCGGTCCCGGTATCTATACCCAGTATAGACGATGACACCGATTTCTTGGGCGATTTGGGTAAACCCGTGGAAGAAGTCAGGAGGCTGAGTCCTGCGCCCAAAGCAGTTGCTTCTGGGCCGCAGTCGGAAGAGGAATCAGAGGATCCCTGGGATAAGGCCGTTGCAGAACTTGTAGATATGGGATTTACGGCTGAACAATCGCGGCGAGCCTTGACGGAGTCCGGCTCTGGTCTCGATATTCAAGCGGCCGTGGGGTGGATTCTGAATGAAGCACATAGACAGGCAAAAGCAAAACAACAAGGAAAGGCTATAGCCGATGACAGTGGGCCATCGAACGGAGATCACAGAGAGAGACCTCGAGATACAAGTCGGAGAGAAAATACTCCAGCGTGGATGCAAGAGGAAGCCCGAGACCGGTCACACCCCCGGCGGGAAAACAACAAGTCACCAAATTCAGAGTCGGATCTTTCTGCAGCCGCCGCCGCCGTTGGGAGCAAGTTTCTCAAGACTGCAAACTCATTTTGGAAGCAATCACAGAAGCAAGTTCAAAAGGCTGTAGCTGAGTTTCAACAGCAGGACTCGGATCCCAGCCAACCAAAATGGATGCGAGAAGCAGCAGAACGGGAGCAAGAAGAGAGAAGAGCGGTGGCAGAGGGGAGGTTTCGGAAAGAGAAAGCCTCCATCCCCGAAGTCACGGATGAAGCTCTTATGCTCGAAGGAGATAGCCGTCCCCGGCCTAGAAAGCAAAGAGCCCCTGACCCTCCCTCCTCAAGCTCATCAAGAGCCTCACGTGACACGCCACCAGCCATGTCCAAACCACAATCTGAGCGCGCTATGCCCCGGTGGCAGCAGAGTGTGCCATCGGGTCCACGGGCTCGCATCACCAAACAAGCACTTGAAGAAGAATCGGCACAAGCATATATTAGTCCTGCACGGCGGAAGAAGACACCTCAGCCAGCACCTTCTCAGCCCGAAATAGATATTCTCTTTTCCTCCGGTCCCTCGAGATCAGCCCAACCTACACGTCCAGCACAACGTAGTACCCCCATACCATCAAAACCATCAACTCCAATCCCAACTCGACCCAAAGCCCCCACACGGAACATTCCCTCTCTGTCACCTACCGCTCTAGCAAATTCAACCCAACATCGCCTTGCAGGCACGGCACAATTCAAACTCGGAGATTATGCAGCAGCTCATGAATCCTATTCGGCTTCCCTCTCTGTCCTCCCTCCATCTCATCCTATCACCATCATCCTACTATGTAACCGTGCTCTCACCAGTATCAAAACCGGTGTCCCCAAATCTGCCGTCTCCGATGCCGATACAGCATTAGCACTCATCGGCGTTTCTCGCGGTGACGGTGAAACTATTGATCTTGGCCCAGGGGAGGGTGGTGGGGTTAAAGACATGAATGAGTTTTATGGAAAAGCATTAACACGAAAGGCGGAAGCGCTTGAGCATATGGAGAAATGGAAGGACGCTGTTGATGTATGGCAATTGTGCGTGGAAAGCGGTGTTGGAGCCTCCACCGCCATCCAAGGCCGCCAACGATGCGAGAAAGCCCTCGCTCCAAAACCAGCTCCTTCCCGCCCCGCCACCAGCACCCCTAAACGCGCACCTCGTCCTCGACCCGCCCCATCCGCCTTGTCGGATCTCAACGGGAGCGCAGGCCGGGATTCGGCGGCGGTGAAGCGGTTGCGGGAGTCGAACAAGGAGGCGGAGAAGGCGGATGACGAGAAGTTCGCGCTGGCGGATCAGGTGGATGCCAAGATTGGGAGGTGGCGGGATGGCAAGAGGGATAATCTGAGGGCGTTGATTGGGAGTTTGGATCTGGTGATGTGGGAGGGGGCGGGGTGGAAGAAGGTTGGGATGCATGAGCTGGTGCAGAATAATCGGGTGAAGATCCATTATATGAAGGCGATTGGGAGGTGTCATCCGGATAAGGTATGTTTTTTTGTTTTTCGTTTTTTGGCTCTGGGGTTTAGGATTCGTCTATCATCCGATGTCTCTTTTCCTTTCGTTTGGTTTGATTATTTTGGCTCGTTTGGTTTGGCAGACTGATGTGCTAATTATTGGAATTTTTTTAGCTGCCCCAAGATGCGAGTACGGAGGTTCGGATGATTGCTGCGCTGGTGTTTGCGACGCTGAATGAGAGTTGGGATAAATTCAAGGCGCAGAATGGGATGTAGATAGATGGGTGGGGGGATGAGTGGGTAGATGGATGGATGAGTAGATGGATGGATGGGTAGATGAATAAGAGGTGGAGCAGTAGATAGAGGGAGGAGTGTCAATAGTATATATATATCGGCTTTTCTGCCAGGTCGGTATTTACGTATATATATCTCTTGTGCCGAGTCTTGGGTGAACATGTGGTTGTGCAATATTCGGGGCAGTGAACATGTTTGAGGGGATTTTCTTTCATCTTTGAGGGTGTAGGGCTGTTTAAGTGAGTTGCCTCATGCTGTGAATGCGATTCCACTGGATTTTTTTGGTCTACACGCACGTGGTTATATGTTAGGTCTGTCTGTTATCCCTTTCTTGTTGTCAGGTTGTATGCTATCATCATCGAGTTTTATCATCTTTTTCATCTCTATTCAACCTCCATCTCTCTCTCTCCGCTCACCAACTTAATCGGCCATATAGTATATCTCTGCTGCTATGCTATGCTAGTTGGTGTTCTGTGGATCTCCCATTGGATGAGCAGAGGTTGATGTTAATGTTCATGTTGGTTTATTGATTTCACGTGGGTAGATGTCGTTGGCTTGTTTGTTTTCTTGCTTGCTTGCTTGCTTGCTTTTATCCGAGGGTTGATTGTGGCATGGCTGAAAGAGGGTATAAGCATGGCTGATAGAGGGTTGGGTTGAGAGGTTGAGTGGGGGGGGGGGGGTTATATATTATTTTAGCAGCTGGGGAGGGAGGGGGAGTTGGTTGGTTGGTTGGTTTATTTACTACCTTTTTGTTGGTGGGGTGAAGGGTGAGGGGGGTGATTTTATTCACTCTTCGTGAGTGAGTGTTCAATTATTCAAAATCGAATATCTTGTTTAAATTAGAGTTTTGCAAGTATGCCTTCATTCTTCCATTTCTATTAATTGAAAAGCACCCATCCGCAAACATCACCATTCGACTCTCTTTTCTAATGGATATCTATAAAGGTTGGTTTTACCTCTTATTTTCTCCGTACTTCGCTTGACGGGCGACCGGTGATAAAGTACTTAGGAGGCGGGCAGGAGGGATATTTGGGTTGGGATAATTCGTTTGGTGAGAGGGGGCTAGGGTGGGTTTGTTTATCGAGGATTTAAAGGGGATGGGATGGATGGGTTTAGTGGGGTTTAGGTGGTGGAGTGTTGGGTGCTGGGTTGTACTGGACTTTGGAGGAGAAGTATAGGAGGGGGGTATTGTTGATGATGTTTTTGTTGTTGCTGTTGTGGTTTCGTCTGATTTATGAAGCTAATGTGATGTATCTGTGGGGGTTAGGGGTTGATTATTATAGGACATGTTTTAGCTTGAGAGAGAACGATTATATCAAGCCGGTGTTTTTCTCAAATCTCTTGTTGCTGTTAATTGGTTTTGTCTGGTTTATAAAACGTTGTGTATCATGCTTTAAGCTGAAAGTAAATTGGGTCTTTTTTTGGGCCTTGGTTGAATAGCGAATTAGCTTCTGGGATTCTCGGATCACTTAATTTAGATTAAGTAGATGGTAGGTATTATTTAGTGATGCTATTACAAAAGGTCCTAACTAGGTTGCGTAGATTGGTTTTGAGGTCGCTCCTTACTAGTGCTATTCTCGTCTTTGTTGGGTATACCATAAGTTTCGCTGTGATAAACACATCAGGTTTAGAAGTTTAGGCGACCTGGCTTGTCTCCAGGGAACGACGCAGTCTAGCACGAGAAACATACTCAAGTATTGCCTATATATACATAAGTTAAGGTTATTTTCTACCTGTCAGCTATACAATAGTAATTTCCTCCTTTGGAACACCATCGAACTAAACATTGCTAAAAACACCGAAAATCCCGAGACGCTCAAAATACTCCGTATCCATGTCTTCACGTTCACACCTCCCGACCATCAATCCCTAAAAAATCGACTTCGTCTCATCCTCTCCTTCGTCATTCTGGATAAGAAACCTCCGACGATAAAGAGGCACGGCAAAAACAGCACTTCCCTCTACAACGCTTCCGCTATCGAAAAGCGCACATCCCAGTGGCGAGATATCGTTTTCCATTATCAGATGGAGAACGAGTTTTTCCTCATCCTCCACCCCTTTGACAGGCGTTGGATCTTTCTCGTTGATGAGCCGATCAATATGCGCATAGGTGAATCTACTTCTCCATTTCGGTTCACGGAGACAGATCCCATCAGTTTCAAGACCAAACCCCGACGCTTTCAAGCTATCGTCCGAGTGGAACATGGCGAAGACGGGGTGGTAATGATGGGGCAGTTCCGCGAATCCATAAAGCAGCTTCTTCTAATAATTGGCAATGAGCTTTGAGTCGAGGATTTCTGCGTTCCCGAGGCAGATCTGGGCGTGGTTATCGAGATGATTGAAGGTGAGAGAGCCGATCTTGGATGCCCAGGACTACGAGGGAATCTGCAATTCGGGTGGTGAGGCAAAGAGACGTTGTCGGCCATACCAGAGGAGGTTGAGGGGGAGATCTTGTGCCTTGGGGCCGCTGAGGTAGTGGTCTGAAGGTCGAGCTCGTTGCAACTCGGTTGCAAAACCCTGCAACGCAACCAGTTTGTGTGTTGGTCGAGTCAAAGACCGTCGTGAATTTCGTTCGACGAGAACATCCTAGCGGGAAATGATGCCTAGATTCTCGAGAAGATGTCCGTCTTTAGTGTAGCAAAGACATCGGCAGCACCACACTAGTCCTGCCTTGGTGTAGAAGACTGTTCGTCTTGAGAGACACCACTCTTGTGTTATCCACGCTCTTTTCCCAAAAGGTCCGAGACTGGGTTGCCGGTCTTTTTCTTTTGCTCGTTTCTTGATGAATATTGAGCCCTGTTGGCTACTACTATCTCTGGACTGGGGATCATGACAAGGTAATTCCACAGGCGGAGGAATATCTGGACGAGGCAGAAACAGACCTTGGAGGGCACCTTGGGCATGTGAAGCAGCGATCTGAACTTGCTTCCTTCATAGATTTGGCCCATCTTGGGAGCTTCTCGAGTCCAGTCGTCATGGTCATCTTGGATGATACAAATCGCATCTATCTATAAATATTGGATATCCATCGCAAGAGTAATAAGGATCGCATCTTGGAATGTTCTGAGAAGAGTGGCAAATGGAAGGCATTGCAGTCTCTCTTTCAGGTTTGAGTGGAGTGTCATAGGAGGTGCTCGCTCAGGATCTGAACCCCAACACCAGCTCAGAGCGACATACATGGCAATTCTCCCTTGCGATTCTATCAGACGTGGCTCTTGGGATCCATCTGGCGGGCCAACATCGATAACCCGAGTTGGAAGCCGTGATTGCGTTCTCTCGTCTTCAATCAGTTCTCCTGAAATTGCCATATGACATTGCTGATGAGAGGTATGGCAGGTTTCTAACCACCATCTGACGAGTGCATGCGTTCCAGGAGATCCAGACGATACCCTTGGATTCCATGCACCAATTTGTCCCTAGACGATAGCAGGACTACCTGTTCTTGTTCCAGAGAGCACCATAGATTAGTCGAAGCGAGATTCCTTACCCAGTTGAGCATATACGTCCAATTTCAAGGTACTCTTTATCTGTAGAAATCGAGAAAATTCCCTGAGGGGAGGACAAAGCTTGATGCAAGATATATTGGATTCATTTGGGCTCTGTCCCTCGTTACTCAAACGAAGTATGATTGGATCATCATAGAACCAATACCCGAGAGAATTGGACCCAAATATAGAATCGAGCAAGAGATTGAGAGACAAAGCACACAATTCACAATTGGCTGCTGAGTTATCCAGCATAAAAGGTGCCAATGGTGATATTGCAGGCTTGAGGGAGAATCTGCAGATGACTCTGCTTTCGCAAAAATATCGCTGCATTTCTCACAGAGAGGCATGACCTTATCTTTTGTTCAGACAAGGGAAGCAGAGCGAATCGACGTGGAATATTCTACTGTTGAAAAACTTTATATTGTCACGATGGATGATGATATGATATGGTGGGCTGAGCGCATAAAAGCCTCATGGTGAGACTACAATGTGATGGATGGCACAACTCATTCTTTAAAGCAGCAGGTCAGAATACTAGCCTGCATCATGGCATTTGAAAATAGCTAACTCGAACTGCTCTAGCATATTTTGGTGTATTCTGGTGTGCAAAGAGAGCCGCATTCAAGCCACACTGTACTAACGTTCTTTAAATAGCACAAGTACTGTACCTAATTGCAAGTATCACAATCACCCAGTGCTTCTTTGAATTCTCATTTTTACGCCAAATTAGTATTCTTTGCCTTTATCTATCGGGCATTGCAAGAATACACGACGTATTTTGCAATGCGTTTCTTTGTTTCTTTCAAGTATAATTCTCAAGAACTGCTTTCTAGTACCGAAATAGGACCAGATTTTGGCATCATGCTTCTCTTTTATTCGGAGGCATTTCTCTGGAGAATGATTATGAGCCTGAAAGAATCCATATCAGGTCCTTTGTGAGGGTGCAATTGCCATATAACGTTTTCTTCTTTTAAGTCTTTGCAAGGTTATCTTTTATTCTCCCGGCTATCCTGCAGGTTAGTTTTTCGGCTTTTGTCTCTACTAAAAATTAACTGCATACAAGACACAAACTATTTCGTTTTTCAGCAGTTTTCTGTGTGAGCATAATCTACTATTCACTACAGCTATGACGGAGTCAAATCCCCCCACTGGCCCAAACTTGGAGTCGGTCGACTTTGACAATCTAATACCTAACAAGAGGGAATTCAACTGGGAGCCTTTTGCAACCGCTCTTCATATCAATGATGCACTGCTGAATACAATTCAAAATACGATCAATGATACATTTGCCAGGGACGAACTTTATAAATTTCAGACGTTAAGCAGTCTCCAGCTCTCTCCAGACTTGCTCATCTGTACTAACAATCTTGTTGATGAGTTTCGAGAAGTTATTTTAGTGGGATCGGCAACACCTCGAGACTTTACTGCAGAATGGTTTCGTGCTGCTTTGATTAGCAGATGGCATCAAATCCATGCAGAAAGACCCGAGGAAGACAAGAGGACACTCACTATCGAAGAACTAGTGTTTCGACTTAGGGTCATCCAAGGAGAGGAGGTCATCCACAACGAAGAGATCGTCGCTACTCGATGTGTCCCGGAGCATTATTCTATATACGACAAGCGAAACTATTATATGGCTCTGCTCTACCAAGAATTTCAAAGTATTATAGACGAAAAACGGAAACGATGGAACCTCAACCCTATCAAACTGAGGGATAATGGGCAGCTTCAGTACAAAGTCCCAACAGGTCAAACCAAGGTCATCATGAACCAACGCGAATTTGAAGTTGCTGTTGCACATTTGTCAAGTGGACGAAAACCAGATGATGATACTATCGACTTCACATTTTACATGGAAAGCACCGCACAAAAAAAGAGCCGGGAAGAATGGGAAAAGCTGCGAAACCAACCAGGAATTAGCCTACCCGTAGGTCTTAGACGTAGGTCCAACCTACCAGAATTTGATCCCGGCCCAGCTCCTCCTGTCGCATCGTCTTCCCAGCAAGGAGCATCTTCGGCTACCTTCTCCGATGTTCCCACTGCCAGACCGCCTCCTCTCTCAAGCTCAGACCGGCATATCGGAAACCCCGTCCTTAGACATGAACCGAATCAGACCAATCTATTTCAAAATGCTGGCAATCCAGATGCTGCGGCTTCGTCTTTGTTTCAAGAAGCTTCTTTTGTTCCTTTATCGAAAATTCTAGCTTCCAGAATACCGCCGTCTCTTCCAGGTTCAACATCCCAAAGTCCTTTGCGTTCCAGTATTCCACGTTTAGTTCGTCGCACTGGGGTTGACCCTTCAATGACTGGTGGAAGTCCTCTGTCAAAGTTTCTCCCTCAGCCAGCGCCCTTATCGACGCCTCTAAAGCGCCAACAAGATCATATCGTAGGTAATTCCAAGAAATCGATTTCCCCGTCGGTTACACCTTCAAACACAACTCAATCAAATACAACGACCCCACAATCTTTACCAACAACGCAATCCTCGACTTCTAAATCAGGTCAAACGAGGGGCACAAGAAGTGAGGGTAGTCCGAAACTTTCTCGCAAGTTATCCCGGAAAAAGCTTCCTGGCACAGGTACTATTAAGAAAACACTTGCAACTCGGACCATGTCTCAGAGGTCTGGGGCTGATAAGTTTGAGGCGTATAAGGAGAAGTTTAAAGGTTTGTATGAAGAAGTGCAAGTAAATACATACGATCGCGGCGGGGATCATCATGATATTGCCATCACAGCCTTTGAAGGTATTGATAGCAAAATTGAAGAGGACGAAGTGGAGGCGGTGGATGAAGAGGATTTGGAAGCAAGGAATCTGGACACGGAAGGGGACTATATTGCTACCAAGTAAGTCTTTCCCTATCTCTATGAACGTTACATAGAATAAAAACTAAAGAGACTAACAAATCTTAGGCTTCAAGAGCTCCTCAGCTTGGAAGATCTTACACAACTCAAAGATATTGACGAGCCTGATGAGACCTTTCATCGCTGGCGAGAATGTTGTCGTCTATTCCAAATCGACAGTTATGCCAAAGTCGACATTGATCAGATTGTACGCCTTGCTGGTCTAAGAACAAACCTTTATCAATACCAAGCGTTTGGCGTGTATTGGAAAACGAAGAGATCACGGGAGGTTGGGGGTGGATTTGTTGCTGACGAGATGGGGCTTGGGAAGACATTATCTTTCTTGGCTTACATCGTGGCGGAAAGGCAATCATGCTGTTTGTGGGAAGAGGTGAACAGATCTCGAAAAGAGTCCAATGGAAACCACCTGAAAGTAGAAGAGCACGGAGAGCTGGATGTATGTCCAAGCCGCCACTCAAGACCGTACTGGATCGATTGCCCTTGTGCTTCTTCCAGTCCCACGTCAACAATGGAGCCAAAATTGGGAGTGCGCTTAGCTTGTGTTCCTCCAGCGGTGGTGCCGATTTGGATGTATCAATGGAAAACACACATTAATGAGGACGAGAAGACTCTGGCCATGAGACTTATTATTGCACACCCAAGCAGCATTGAAAAGGTAGGACCAGGTTTCAATAAACAAAATTCCCAACTGTCAAGAAACATGGGAATTCTCAAATCCCAAAGGAATGAGACACGGGTGGCTTCTGGAATCTATGCGGAGGATACACCCAAACTGGGCCAGGATAGATATCTTGTTATCACTACTAAGGAATACTATCCCTCTTGGATCAAGAAGTTTGCCTATACTGCGAATGTACGGGGCTATCCTTCTTCCCATCTAGACGTCTGGTTTAAAGGCGAACAGCCTGGCATAGCCTTCGGGATAGTTATGAACGATGAATGTCACGAGGATTATCAAAGAGGCCACGGAAGATCAAAGATTTTGGAAAAAATCCCACAAGCAAATAGTCCATTCATCTGGGGATATTCTGGAACGCCATTCTCTCAGACACCACGAGGCATAGAAGGAGTGCTCTGGGCAATAGAGTGCCATTATCCGAAAGCGGACAAGACCTCGCCAATTAGCGGATGGGGATAGCATAAAGACAAGCTTCATAACTTTTCGTATAAAGTCTTCAACACACTTTGCCAAGGTTTCGAGGGTCATATCAAGAGGGGAACAGGAGACAAGGAAATTACCAAGCAATTTGTTGAAAGATTCAAACCATTCCTTACTACATTCATGCTCCGCAGAACTGTCGATACTTCCTGATTTGGCCACCCATTGATCAAACTCAAAGAGCACAAACATCGCGATGTGGTACTAAAGCACAACACTTCATATGACGGAGAGCTTGAAATGCTAAGACGAGCTGCTAAACTTGAGATGGACAAAAAGTTATTGGAACTATAGAATAAGCAGTCTGATACCTTGCCCAAATCCTCGCCCCGCCCTACCAAGCTCGCATTCAATAGCGAGTGTCGAGTGCAATGGAAATTGCGGATCTTTGCCACTTTTCCATATCTTGTTAGGCTTGCTTACCAGAACGAGGATCATCCCAGTTGCCTGACCTTTACACCGGAAGAAACAGCCAGGCTCAGGGGACAGGAGGATGGAAAAAACCCATATGTCAAACATCTGCAGGCGATTACCCAGACAAGCCCGAAATGCATGTGGCTTTTTAATTTCATCAACGAGTTGGACAAGACACGAGATAGTTCCGGGAGAGAACAGAAGCTGGTCATCATGACGTTCTTTAATCCGGTTGCTCTGATTTTGAAATTGGTATGTAGTAGCTAACGTTCTCTTATTTTCGGCAATCACTAAACTCGAAAACAGTTCATTGAACGCCGCATAGCCAACAAAGCAGGACGTGTAGGTCTCGTTATTTCAGGAGTCAAAACAAGAGACCGCATCGCCACCCTTGAAAGCTTCACTGACGCCCTCGATGGCAAAGGAAAACGAAAACAAAAGGCCGACTATCAGATCCTGATTGGGACTACCAGATTGATCGGCTCCGGCCTCCAACTCACTCGAGCTGCAAATGTCGTGCTCATGGAACCCGACTACGAATTCTTCAGAGAAATGCAAGGATATGCAAGAGTACATCGCATCGGGCAAATGAACCACATGACCAGTAGTTACAGATTGATCGATGGTGGGAGCGAGCTTGAGAATCGCATCCTTGTGCGGCAGCAGGAGAGAGGGGAGTTGGTGGGGAGAAGGATTGACAGTGAGTTGATGGATGAGGTTATCGAAGATGCTTTACAACCAGTACCGGAAGAGGAGGTGGGGGTCTAATCCCCAGTTGAGGCGTTGAAGATCCCCAGATCTCGTGGCACCGGTAGTCATCATGTCGGAAGCTCAGATAAGGGTGAACCCTCCAGCCAGCCTCCTCCATCCTCGGTGTCGAAGACGAGCAATCTGCAACCTCTTCACGAGCATCTTATTCAGCTGATCGAAGCCTCTTCTCCCCTGCCTCTGGAAGACTCACCACCTCTACAGACTCCAACCCTCTTGCTAATGGAAGTCTAAGTTCTTACAAAGTAAATCGATAGACAGCCTCGCTTGACCTCTCTTTCCACAACTGAATCGACCTTCCGACCTAGCGAAGAAAAGAGCGGTAGAGGTGAGAGAAGGCGAGAGATAAGAGGGAGTGCAAGAGACATGTGCATATTCTTCCTGCCCATAATTCGCGCACAGGGGTGCGGGGTGCCGCATGATGGTCGGCATCAACCAATCACTTCATATGCAACGCCAATCGCGGGCGCAGCTTACGATAACCCTTCAGCCTTCTTAAACATTCTCCTCTCCACGAATAAAAGTTTTCTTCCTCTTTCTCTCTCTCTTCCTTGGGGTTCAATCGTGGAACTGGATCGTGGATTCGTCTTTGTCGTGAGAGGACGGGAGTTGTTGATTGATCGCTTGATTGATCGTGTTGTTGTTCCTTGTTGCGTCCCGACCAGACCAGAAGTACCGAGAAGAGTCTCGCTTCGCCACCCCGCTGATCAGCTCCCCCTTTTGGGTCGGTTGGAGAAAGATCCTTGCCATCACGATCGTGAAGAGTGAGATTTCGACGAGGAGAGGGAGAGGACGAGCCTCACGAGGCATAGAGAAGCAGGATAAGCGAAAGGTCCAGCGAGATGTACGGCGCAACGCCAGTTTCGATCACGAGTTGGCAGAGGGCGCCCATGTCATATCCGAATAGTCCGTCTGAAGTATATCGTCCTGGTGTCTAGCTTAGTTTCCTACCCCGCTAATGACATGATATAGCCTCTCCTGTCCAGACCGCCGAGTTATACGCTGCTTGCTCATGCACATCACACTTCTCCATCATCGCTCGAAGCTGGACTTCACCAACCGCCTAGTTATGGCACGATTGAGAGACTGGATCGGAGGATAGATCGGGGCCGGAAGAGGAGATGGAGTATGTTGGAGGAGTGTGCCGTGATTGGGGAGTTTTGCTTTCGATTCGTGGCTTGTGTCATCTTTTGCGGGTATGTGATGTGGTTGTTAATAACGATATTCGAGACTGTTTTTGATGGAGGGTTGGAGGGATGTGACGGGTTGGGTGTTGAGTGCTGAGTGCTGAGTGCTGAGTGTTGAGTACTAAGTGCTAAGTGTTGAAGGGCGACTTACCCGAAAGTGGAGGAAGTGAGCTTTCTTTTTGGATGTTGTCTCTGCTTGATTGAACATTTCTCAGCATGCATGGGCTGGACGTTTGCAGCATTTGCGAGAGGCTTTTTGTGAGCATTTGCGAGGACGCATTTAATGGGGAAGCATGCATGCATATGGATCTGAGCGAGCTGCATTGCTATTATTATTTTGATGTTGCTATTGTTATCGTTGCATATAGCAGTTTTCAAAAGTCGACGCTATATCGTCCATATTTAAGACTAATAGGATGAAACTATTTTGCTATCGAGTGAGTTCTGCTTCTTTGTGGTGAGCTAGCTGTGTTAGAAATAGGTTTGTTGTGAGTACGCTGCTCAAACGGGACGGGTAGCTATGAAAACCCACGGGTAACCCATCTCATGGGTCCGAAATTGTATAGGACCCGTCCCACGGGGTCTAACGGGTACCCATAAGAAAATTAATACAAAATTAATATAAGTAAGTATAAGTATCAATCTCTACACCTTTTTTATTTATTATTATTATTTCATTTATTATATTCACATGAAACTTTACATTTATGTTCGACTTCATATTTACTTTTAACTTCAAATTCGTTTTTAATTTCGTATTTGTTTTTTTAAATAGAAAGTAATTTTCTAAGTTGCGGAATTGTTTACTAGTTATTTAATTAGATTGATTTCTAAGTTATATTATATTAAATATAAATGTTGAATTCATTTCTAAGTTAAATGACGTCAAAAGTAAATGTCAAGTGAAAAGTAAATGTGAAGTTATAAAGTATATAATAAAAGAAATATGTGAAAATAAAAAAACCTTTTAAATTTAAATTGATTTTCTTTAAATATATATTTCAAATAATTATAAAGTTCTACTATATATAAATATAAATTTATATTACACCTAAGCTTTTTAAGTGACCCTATAGGTTTCTATAAGTATCCACGGGACGGGTCCATGATTTTATATAAAGCCAGTGGGAACCCGGAGGACCCGTGTGACGAGTCTAATATATTCATGGGGCCTCATGGGTACCCGTTGAGCAGCGTAGTTGTGAGGAGCTGTCGTTAAAGGCTGAAATGGGTGGAGTCTGATCTGGGCCTGGTAGGTCTGGGAATCCACAACAAATGTAATTCCTCGGGCACTATACTCTTTGCCTATATTGTTAGATTCGTAGGGATACTCATAGTACCTTCTTAAGTTGTTGAGCTCAGGAATATATCATATGCTTTTTGTCACGTGTAAATGTTCATTAGCTTCTCAAACTACTGCATTAGTCGAGCTTACAATAGATCTACCATACAACTCCCCGACCCTTTACAACCCAAGAATCTGATTTATAGAGAACTCCTCCCTATAAGGTCCTTCTCGTTGATTCTTATGTGTGGATTTGACAGCGATGCAGTTCTTTAAATCACTAGACGCCTGGATGCCTGGATGCCTTGATACCTTGATGCTGTGATACCTGAAATGCAGAACAGCTCAGCCGCACCGCCACCAGGCAGAATGAGATGGAAATGGAAACGAAAATATTGCCCTGCTAGCATCCTGCCAGCAATGCGTGTCGAGCTATTGTGGTATTTGAAGCAAAATGAGCTTTTTAGACCACCTCAAGGCAAAGATCAAGAGAGGCAGAGAGAAGGGAGTGGATCGAGGCCAAGGTTCTAGCTCGCCCGCATCTTCTACGACGGACCAGCTCTCGAAACTTACATCTACGCTGGACGGTTCGCCAGATCTACAGCCGCCAAAAGACCTCCCCATCCGACCTGCGGATCCGCTGCCCATTACGCCCTCAACGAGCGAGAGCCTGGATCTTTGGAAGTTGGCTTTCGATAAATTCCGAGAAGAAGAACCCAACCTGTTAGGTGCCTACGACCAGCACGTAATTGGCCCTACTGCAGTGGATGCAAGTCTCGCCAGCCGGGAGGCTATTGAAAAAGCTCTCAGCAAGCTATTGGAGGATCGAGAAAAGAAGCAATGGAAGATTTCTGTTCTAAGGCACGATATCAAGATACGAGCACAAGTCGAGAGGCTGGTCGGTATCCTCAAATGGTCCGATCCGTTAGTGAAGAGTGCCCTAAGTACTCAGCCCTACGCGGCTCTGGCGTGGTCTGGGGTCTCATTTCTTCTCCCGGTCAGTAACTTAGTACCAAGTGAAATAGCCGCCGGACTACAAAACTCCTGCTAACGTTGATAGCTCCTTTCGAGTATTACCACGCAGAATGAGGCAATGTTAGAAGGTCTCGGCTCAATTGGCGAACTTCAAAAGCTTTGGGAGGCTCGAGAGAAAATATCCCTCCGATCTGAACATCCAAAGCACTATCAAGGCCTCATCAAACCCTTGGTCAAATTGTATTCACTTTTCTTCGCATACCAGGCGCATGTTATCTGCCACCTCTCTAAACCTCAATATTCCCGTGTATTCAAAGATCTGAGGCTACCTGAATTTTGGACGGACAAGCTGGGCGAGATTAACAAGTGCAGCGAAAGTTGCTCTGGATTCATTAATGTGTCTCGGGAATGCGAGATTCAAGAGAGGGGGGATAGTCTACAGCGAGAAGTGGAAAAATTGCGGAAACTTCATGAGGATATGCAAGAGTGCGAAAAAGAACATATAAGAGACGAGCGAGAAACAAACCTCCTTCAGGATTTAGCAAGAGTGGCAGGAGACTATCAGAGGTACAAGGACCTCAATCCAAAGAGGGTTCGCGGTACCTGCGAGTGGTTTCTGAGCGATGAGAGATTCTGCAACTGGTGCAACAACGCATCCTCAAGCCTCCTTTGGGTTTCAGCAGGTCCTGGACGTGGCAAGTCGGTCTTGTCAAAATGTCTTATTGACGAGGAGCTTTTGGCCATTACTACGATAACTATCACGCCGTCTTCCAATGAGCCTGCTATTAGCACACAATCAGTTGTATGCTACTTCTTCTTCAAAGATGGTGGTGAAGGTGGCATGAATAGTGCGCATGCTTTGTGTGCTCTATTGCACCAGCTCTTCACTTGCCCTCCTACCACCGGCCTGATCAAGTACGCGCTTGAAAAACATAGGCAACATGGAACATCTCTCACAGAGAAAGCCTCTGAGCTCTGGCAAATCTTATTAGCTTGTGCCACTGCTCCAGAAGCTGGTCAAATCATCTGTGTCATCGATGCTTTAGACGAGTGTAAGGATGATAGTCGGCTTGGGCTTGTCAATACCCTGAAAGAGTTCTTTTTTCAAAGTGCAAGACTGTCGACCAAAAACTCGAAGCTCAAGTTTCTCATCACAAGTCGTCCGTATGATGACCTGGAAAAATCTTTCAAACAATTCCCTGAGGCTATCTATTTGCGATTTGATGGCGACGAGAAGTCCGAGGAGATCAGAAAAGAGATTGATCTCGTCATCGATGCTAGAGTACCAGGCATAACAGCCGATTTTACTGTCGAGGATCAACAAAAGATCTCCAACCACCTCAAGACCATGGAACATCGTACATACCTCTGGCTTCATTTAACTTTGAATATCATCGAGCAAAGCCCTAGTGAATATAGTAGGAGGTGTGATGTTGAAGAGTTATTGTCTGGGTTGCCATCCGAAGTCTCAGCCGCATACGAAAAGATCTTAAACCGAAGCAAGAGGCAGTCATGGACAAAGATTCTTCTTTCTATCTTACTTGCTGCTGCACGGCCTTTGACTCTTGACGAGGCGAACGTTGCGCTCGCGTTGGCTATTGAAGAGCAAGAACCGAAATCGCATGCGCAAATCGAGTCAGGTCTATTGTGGCCAAAGGAAACGTTCTCAACTACAGTCACTAATCTATGCGGCCTTTTCGTTACCGTCTACAACTCGAGATTATCGTTCATTCACCAGACGGCAAGGGAGTTCCTCGTTAATTCTCCAGAAGAAGGGAACTGGAAAGGGCGCTTTACTATGCCACAGTCGCATAGTATAATATCACGAACGTGTCTTTGGTACCTGCTGTTACCTGATCTTAATAAGCCACCCGGAAATAGCTTCTATAGCTTCAGTAACTTTGGTTTTAAGCAATATCTATACCTCAACTATGCTGCTAATTACTGGCCTTTGCACTTTATTTCGCAGGAAGTCACCAATGCTAATGCATTTCGTAGCCGTGCTCGTATGCTTTGTCATAGAGCTGGGCTTGAAGTAAGTATTTGGGCACTTGTCTATTTTAAAGACGTATCGAGACTTTCGAAAATGTTGGAGGATTTATGTTTGGCTAGCAGCCTTGGTCTCAACGAGGTCGTTCAAGATATCCTGCTCGAGGAAGGGGTCGATGTCGATACGGCTGATCCATACGGAAGAACGCCACTATACTGGGCCTCAAAGAAAGGGCATGTCGAAATCGTTAAGCTATTGCTTAA